>OZ007596.1:281870209-283070209 GCA_963931845.1 Maratus michaelseni | reverse complement strand
AATTTTTAATTATGTTAAAATTTCTTTGAAAGTTTTAGACTTATTGAAATGGATTTTACAAAGCATCTAAAAGAAAACGAAGCTTTTAGTCAGTTCGAAAGTAGTCAGTGCTTAATGTTCATTCTAAAAATGCTTGATGTCAATTCTAAATTACTCAAAAATGATGACAATACAATGCTAGAAAAGAAATAAATAAGGTTGCATACATTTTAAAAAATGTTCAAAAATAAGATAATCGCTATTAGGAGAACAGGATATATTAAGATAACAGAATACTCGCAAAGATAAATCTGATTAATTTACTACTAGAAGCCGGTATATTATTTAAAAAAATAAATCTTTTACATTTTATTTGACAAAACTTTCTTCATGTTAAGTTTTAAAATATTCTGTTTGGCTGTATTATGCCAATAACTAATAATTGTTAAGCAAATATTTAATATGTACACGATTTTTGTTTAACTATCACTTAATTGCTACCACAACAAAGTTGATTCATTTCAACTTGAATGCATAGTTTAAGGCTAGTCTTCACTGAAATATAACTAAATGTATTCCAGAACAGATTTTTTCTAAACAAGATTTTTAAAGAGTTAGAAGTTTCCACCGTGAAGATACAGAATATAAATTTTAAGGAATAAATATTTCTTATGGGGAAATGTTAACATAACAGAAGGAATCTTTATATATTTTAACTGTTTCACTCGGTGTCATAAAGCCAATAAGGCATGCTATTGCTGAACAGTTTTTGCAAAGAATATTTTCTAAAGAACTCAAAGTTTACGATCGGTGAACAAAACAAAATTCGATTTTCAGTATTTCAAAAAAAAGATACTGTTTATAAAACAGAATATAGTAGAAAATATCCATTTGCAAGAATTTCCATTGATCTTTTTTCTGCCTCTTTAAAATGCTTATATGAAGCAAACATTAGGTTATTTGATTTAATTTTATTGATATCTGTTTGCAGAAAGGTTTAAGAAAATAAACGATTTTCTTTTTTCATTTAACTTATAAGGGAGCCGCCAAACATGATGCGCACAGATTTTGATGATTTTAAAGTATGTTGTAGAGGTCATACCCCTAATTATTCAGGTCAAAGGTTTCTTTCAAATAGGCCTTAGTTTTCGAGAAATTTCGGGTTAAAGTTCAGCATGTGTTAAAATACCCATTAGTTTGACAATCTTAATAAGGTCTCCGTGGCGCAGAGCTAGCGTTCGCACTTCGAGTACCGGAGGTGAGGGGTCTGTCCTATTGTGTACCTTTTACCATTCTTAATTAATTTTATATATCTGACGCGTTACAAGTTTCACACAGAATTAGGAATTCTTCAAATTTGAACTTTTTAATAGTTTCCTAATAAATTCTAATTACATTTTCGAATTTTTCGTGAAAATTTTATTTTATTTTATTTTATTTTATTTTATTTTATTTTATTTATTTATTTATTTTGCGCAATTTTGAAATTAATATTTCTATTGATGAAATTCCAAACTAATTTATGTCTAGATTCTGTTTAAAATTTATTATTATTTACTTTTTATATTTTAATAACCGCTCTGAAATAATACTTTTTTTTTTAACTTTATGGGATTTTAAATGGAAATTTAACATTTTTTATAACTTATACAAAATATTTTTCATCTCAAATCTTCTAAACGTATGTATGATTAGGTATTTCCAATAGCATATCTTGAAAGGAGTAATAAAATACTAAAACAATAAGTCTTATATGCAAGTTTTAACCAGTTACATAATTTTTTTTGTTATCTAAATACATTTAACTGTAAAGTTCAAACTCAACATAATTTTTTATTTGCACAAATAAAAAATAATATATTACAATATTATTTTTTCTTTCATTCTAACAAGTCGATGCCATACAGAAAAATTCAACTAGAATTGAAAAAATCGTCTGTAAATTACCATACATAAAAAAAATCGTCTGCAAGGACTTTTACGGTAATATCAGAATAAATTAAATTTTATTTTTGTTCATTTCGTTTAGCTTCTTTTGCGGACAATTACCACGTTTCAAGTAATTTCTTTTTATACTTTTAATGCATTTTTTAATATATTCATCACAATTTAAGTATTTGAAGGATATATAATATGTTAATTTATCCATTCTTCCAAAATTGTTAAAACAATTTAGGTAAAGATATTATTTAATGGTGATTTTTAATGTGATATTTTGTTTTGAATATTTTTACGATATGTATCACACAATTAATTCCATATTTAATAATCTAAAAATGTCGATGTCGGCGATGATAAATATTTTAGTATTTCACCAGTTAACATATTGCAATATATTTAGAGCAAATTATTTTGTCATTTTTTCCTTAATCATTTAAAATTTTTTAAATAAATGCAAATAAAAAAAATCATTATTTCATAAATATGATAAATAAATATATATATATATATATATACTTAATGTAAACAATAATGGTTTTGAAAAGACAAGATGTTAAGACTAAGATATTAGTTTGGATTTTCGTTGACAGAAATATTAGATTGCGCAAAAAAATATAAACTTTCACGAAAAATTCGAAAATGTAAATGGAATTTATAAGGAAAATATCAAAAAGTTCAAAGATGCAGAATTCATAATTCTGCATAAAACTGGTAATGCGTCAAATATATAAAATTTATTTAAAAAGGTAAAAGTCACATGATAGGACAGAGCACTCACTTCCGGGACTCGAAGCGCGAACGCTAGCTCTGCGCCACCGAGACCTTGTTCAGATCGACGAACTAATGGGTATTTGAAACGCATGCTGAACTTTAACCCAAAATTTCTCGACAACTAAGCCCCATTTGAGGGAAAATTTTGACCTGAATAGTTAGGGGTATAACCCTTAAAACATACATTAAAACCAATCATCAAAATCTGTGCGCATCATGTTTGGCGGTCCCCTTGTTAGAAAGTTTTTTTCTCTAATTTAAGTCGGAAACATAAAAAAAAGATAATATTTCGTACTATTTAAATAATTATTATCATGTTAAATTTTGATAAGTTTCCCTATGCTGTTATTTAATATTATGCGGCATAAAAAAAGTTAAATATATAAAATTTTAATTTCCTGTACACTTTTTGTGATACGACTAATTTTTTTCCTTGAAATCAATTTCAATAACTGATATTGATTGAAAGCTCCTTATTTTATCGATTCGAATTAGATTTTTTTTTCTCAAACTGCAATAAAAGATTTGGAACTGATTAAGTACATCCGAGATGAAGCATATAAAAATAAAACTCTTTTTACACATATTCATCATATTTTATTGAAACACAATTTTAGATACCAACTTTTTATTTCTATTTCTCCGTGTGTTATCTTTATAGCAGTTTTATAGTGTTGAAAATAAAAATCTTAAAACGGAAGAATATTTATTTTGTTTTTTAACATTTTCCAACATAGTTGAAAAGTGATTATGAATTCTGATTGTCATGAAATTTTTATACATTATTGAATTTTACTATAGAATGTTTGGTATCGAAAATGAATCATGTAGCATTTATCGTTCATTTACAGGGACACACCGACTAATTCCATTACATTATAGTTTATGGAAAAAAATAGTTTGCCACGCATTTTATTGATGCTCTGATATTTCAAGCATAATAAATTAATGTGCATTACTGAGATTGACTACAGCAGCTTTTATCAGAATGTACATTCAGTAGCATTTATAGTTCAATGACAGGGACGTACAAAATAATTCCTTTACATTATGATCTATGGGAAAAATCGTTTGCAGTGCATTTTGAACATGTTGTGATACATATACTTGAAACATACTGAAAATTAAAAATATCACTAAGGTTCAATAAAACTTATTTTCTATAGATTATGGAGTGCGTCGGATTTATCGTTCAGGTACAGAGATACACAAGAGAATTCGGTTAAAGGACTGACTATGATCGGCAATTACTAGAAGTGCTCTTTCAGCTGTGATGTGCAATTTTATGTATTTTTTAGTGTATTACTCAGTGTGAATATCCACCGACTTACACCCTACCAGTGTTAAAAACTTAATTACAGCTCGCTGATCCGTTTTGGACGCAGTTGCATCCACATCAGCCATTTTTAACTAAATGCCACGTCCTTACGAATGAAGTTTGCACAAATCTGCTTGCGCATGCGCACGCGTGGTACACACGCATTCACTATCGCGTTTGTTTCACGAAAATACATTGAAAACTGTTCGCATGCGACGCTTCGAATCACTTTTATTTGAACACAATGATAACATTGGTGATTATAACTCATATATATATATCTATTTGCAATATATATAAAAATAAATATATATAGTTTTTATTTTTGTCTATGAATAATTAAAATTAACAAGTATTTTAATTACTGCATTGCATTAATTTGACTGAAAAACAGTAGTAATACTATTAATTATCAACATTATAAATTTTGAGATTTTTGAATTGTTTATGAATTATTTAATTAGATATTTAAATTAATCTATAAATATAAAATATATTTACAATGTAGTATAAATTAAACATTAATTATTTAAAAACAAGTCTAATATATATTTAAGTAGTAGTAAAAATAAAACATTAATTATTTAATAAATGTCTATAATATCAGTGGATTAACACAGCTGGCAGCAAAAATAATTTGAATTAAAATAATATCTCTTTTACATAATATATTCTTGTTAAGAATATCTGAAATGCTGTGCAAGTTGAATTAATTCTGTGTAGATTTATTCATATAGTAGTATTATATTTTATTTGAATTTTGAGTAAAATTACAAGTTAGTATTGTTTTTTAAAGTTTATTTATATAAATAAATCTAATGAATAGTATGTAACTAATAAAGTGGATATTTAACTAAATATTAATTATGAACTATTATAATACCAATAGATGGCGACACTTTACCTTTCAGGTAGTTGTAGATAATATTGTTAATATTATATTTAATTTAACTATAGAGGGAGCTATTGATTGTATATTAATTTTACTTTCAGGAATTAAAATTGGATGGAGTAATATATATTCACGGATATAAATTTGTTATAAGTGTATTAAAACCAGAATTATTTTGAGTGTTTTTGAATCATTTTGTGATTGGGTGTCATTTATGGGGTTGTGTTTTAAAAAAAAGTGTGCTCTCAACTTGTCTTACAAATCATTTCTCTCAACTCGACTTAGTTAACATGTATGATGCATTGCCATGTGGATGTGAATATTATGTAGACGTTGTGACATTTTAAGGATTCTGTATAATTATTGTGAGTAAAATATTTTATCTACACTTTACGCGTTCATATTTCCAAATTTATTATTTCAAAACTGTTATCTCGTGGTAATTTAGTGAGGTGTTAATTACAGTTTTTTGGATAATCGATGTGAGTGAAATATATTGTATTTTCTTAATGGTTTTTTATTTCCTATTTAAATATTTCCAAATTTTAATATTTCCAATTGTTGTCTGGTAATAATTCAGTGTACCTGGATGATTCTACTGATCTTAGCATTATGCCAGTAGAATTATGAAACACTGAATTATTAATTAAAACACATGTGGGTGCATCCAGGCTGATGAGTACATGTGCATGTGTTTTTCCATGTCCAATTCATATTTAATTCTCATGTGGTCCAATTTTCCATTGTGTATGGTTCATATTTAATTTGTTAATCCATTTGTGTTTACTTAATTGCAACTCCAATTTATATATATTTTTTTTTTTTCCCCTTTCTCTCTATTTCTTTTTTCAATATTATTTTGGTATGAGTAAAATTTGGCCAATTACCATTGAAGCATCAGCTATGGTAATATTATGTTTGCACATGTTAATTATTAGATATGTGGTATTCTGTATACACAGTATCATTGATTATCTCTTTGGAGATTTAAGTAGTATAGAACTTGATATGTTTTTTGAAATTCATAGATATTATAATTATTTAACATACTATAAAATTATGCTGCATTGCGCAAATTGGTATGGAATGGTTTTTACATATTCTTTTCAATATTCTTTTCAACAATTAGCTAGTTAAAATATTGATTTTTATATGATACCATAATTTAGCCTAATTGGCTCACAAATCACTTTGATTAACTTCTGTTTGAAATACATAGTTATTATAGCTGCATTGCGCTTTTAATGGTGTATTTAATAATAATTTAATAATAATAATATTTTAGTATTACTATTATTTCCTGGTATCATTTGTTTATCTATTGAATTTTCAAGGGCATCTTTATAAAATCTTATTCAGGTTCTAATGATTTTTTTTTTCTTTTTTTTTTTTTTTTTTTTTTTTTTACCAACATTAATTTTGTACTGACTTATGACTGCTAGGGGTTTTTATATTGTTGTCTTTTGATGTTAGTTTGCTTAATGGGACTTTATGTATATATGTAAATAGTTTTATTATATAGCTTTATTATATTTAATCAACTATTAAATAGTCAATCTTAATATTTTTTTTTTTATTTTTTTTTTATTTATTTTTTTTTTTATGGATATTCAAGTAATATTAAGATTGATTCATAACAATTTTTTTTTTTTTTAAATATGTTATAGATATATTTAATATGTATTTCTTGCAATTTTTATTGCTATCAAACAAATATGGCAGTTATTAGTAAAATGTTAGATACTGGCAATTTAGGCCTTGGTGGATCCAGGACTAATGCTCGGTACAGGAAGATTATTAGGGATCTTCCTGGATCGTTATCAGATAACCTATTCTATTGTCCCAAGCCTGTACTATGTTTTCGAGAGTGTGAATCTAAGCGTTGTCTTACATGTCCATTAGCTGATAAGTCACAGATTTCAAATAATAACAATCTTAATTTGGTAAAATTTTGCAAAGCATACAATGTAATCTATTCATTGAAATGCAATTCGTGTAACATGGAATATATTGGACAGTCTTGTCAAAAATTACATAAGCGGCTAAATTTACATCGTTCTCATATTGATAAATATAAAAATTCTAAATTTCAAACAACTCATAATATTGAATATACTCATTTCAAAAATCATGATTTTAAAAATATTACTATTAAAATACTTAAAATACAAAAAAATTTTACTGAACGACTTTTTCTAGAATCTAAATATATAAGACATTTTAATACTACATATCCTTATGGATTAAATCAATTAGTATACAAAAAATCACATCCTGTATTTTCAGATTTAACTAAATATGAAAATTATAAAAATCTTTATTCCGGATTAAATTTTTCAAACTTAAAAAAAACTTCTAGATCTGGTAGAGGTAAACATAATAACAAAAAATTCTCTGATGATATTGTGATTCAACAAGAGCTTGATAATCTTGAGGCACAATTTTGTAATGATTATTGTTGGCTTGCTATAAGAAAACATGTTTTTAGTATAAAAAAGAAATATATAAACCAATATTTCAAGGTATTTAAAAAGAATCAATATTCTCCACATTTTTGTGATATCTTTTATGATATTCTACATTATAGAGCAAACCTATTAAATACAAGTATTTCTAATAAACCTAAATATAAAACTAATAATACACAATTAATTATAAATTTTTCCAATCATGTATTTAATAATATAAATTTACACAATATAATAAACAACATTAATAATAATTTTCCAATAAAAAATTTTACCATTCACAAGACATATAAATATAATCGCACACTTGGACGTAAAATTTTTAATTACAATTCTTTTGCAAAAAATTTGGTCTCTTCAAAGAATTACCCATGTTATTGTAATGACCCAAAATATCAAAAGTATATAAATACAACACATGGTCATATCATTACTGGTGATCTTAATATTGTAGAACAACCTATTTTACAAAACTTAATGCATAATGGCACAAAATTTCGTCTTCCATATAAGTGTAATATCAAATCCATAATATTGCAGTTTATTCAAGATATTGATTTGTTTATATATAAAATTGCTGTTGATTACAATAAACCAATCGAATATTTCAGTGAATGGAGATTTTCTGTAATTGATAAATTAAAAAATGAAATTATAAAAAATTATCATCATATTACACATGCAGCTTTTAAAAACATAAATAAACATATATCAGAATTACAAAACAAATTTATAATTACTTATGTAGATAAATCTCCAAATAATTATGCTATCATTTGTAAAGAATACTATAAAGTGTTAATTCACAATGCAATCAACACAAGTAATATTTTTAATAAAACTAAATTAAATATTGAAATAAATAACAGAAAATTATTAAATTATCACAAATTACTAAAAATCAAATGTAATAATTTTAATTATCCTTATCTTGTTATAATTCCAAAATTTCATAAAAATCCTATTAAATTTCGCACTGTTACCATCGGTTGTAACACATATAATAAAAATGCAAGCAATTTACTACTTAATATTTTAAAGCAGATATATGATATAACGCTAAAACATAATAACCAACATTGCCTAAAAAATAGTTTTCAACTCATTAATAAAATACATAATATCAATCCGGTAAAATTCATAAAAACATTGGATTTTAATGATTTATTTAATAACATTGATATAAAAGACTTACATAAAACAATGTGTATATTATTTAAAGAATTTAAATCTCAATTAAAATTAAAAGAACATATTTCAGTAAATTTTTTTAAAACTTTACTAAATTTTACATTGCATAATAATTACATTATATATGACAATATTATCTATAAACAATGCCAGGGAATTCCGCAGGGCGGAACCGCATCTAGTATTCTCTCTGACCTTTACTTATATTATTATGAAAGAAATATAAGTCCGAACAATGATTATGTATTTTATCGCTATATTGATGACATTATCATATTTTATTTCAATGAAAAAAATTGCACATCACCACTCAATTTTTATCCTACTCAGCTTAAATTAAGCGAAAATGATTTAATTAATAATAATATAAACTTTCTTGACTTAAAAATTAATATTACTAATAATTATAAATTAATTTTTGATATTTATGATAAGAGATTTGATTTCCCATTTAAAGTAAATATTTTTACCAATTATGCTTCATGTTTACATAAATCTGTTTATAAAAATATAATTATCAATTATCTACATCGTATAAAATACTTATGCTCAGATATAAATAAAAACAAAAATATTAGATATATTCGAGATCAAGCAATAATATATGGATATCCTATTTTTATGATAAATTCAATCATCAACTCATTTAAATAACATTTATTATATAATTTAAATATAAACATGGTATGTAATAAATTATTGTTTTAGTGTGCGATAACATATAACAAAAGATATAGAAAATAATAATTATAACATACATTATTACAATTATAACATATTAGGAAGTTTAATATTTAATATTTGTTTGAACATTATATACACTTTATGTAGAAAATTACAAATATAACATACATAATTACAATTATAACATATTAGGAAATTTAATATTTGATTGAACATTATTTATACTTTGTATAGTTGTGATTGTGCGTTGCCGATCACCTATGTTTAAGGTATTATTGATGTGCAGTTTTCATACATTTATAAATTAACTTATACAATAACAAATTAAATTATACAATGATAACATTGGTGATTATAACTCATATATATATATCTATTTGCAATATATATAAAAATAAATATATATAGTTTTTATTTTTGTCTATGAATAATTAAAATTAACAAGTATTTTAATTACTGCATTGCATTAATTTGACTGAAAAACAGTAGTAATACTATTAATTATCAACATTATAAATTTTGAGATTTTTGAATTGTTTATGAATTATTAAATTAGATATTTAAATTAATCTATAAATATAAAATATATTTACAATGTAGTATAAATTAAACATTAATTATTTAAAAACAAGTCTAATATATATTTAAGTAGTAGTAAAAATAAAACATTAATTATTTAATAAATGTCTATAATATCAGTGGATTAACACAGCTGGCAGCAAAAATAATTTGAATTAAAATAATATCTCTTTTACATAATATATTCTTGTTAAGAATATCTGAAATGCTGTGCAAGTTGAATTAATTCTGTGTAGATTTATTCATATAGTAGTATTATATTTTATTTGAATTTTGAGTAAAATTACAAGTTAGTATTGTTTTTTAAAGTTTATTTATATAAATAAATCTAATGAATAGTATGTAACTAATAAAGTGGATATTTAACTAAATATTAATTATGAACTATTATAATACCAATAGATGGCGACACTTTACCTTTCAGGTAGTTGTAGATAATATTGTTAATATTATATTTAATTTAACTATAGAGGGAGCTATTGATTGTATATTAATTTTACTTTCAGGAATTAAAATTGGATGGAGTAATATATATTCACGGATATAAATTTGTTATAAGTGTATTAAAACCAGAATTATTTTGAGTGTTTTTGAATCATTTTGTGATTGGGTGTCATTTATGGGGTTGTGTTTTAAAAAAAAGTGTACTCTCAACTTGTCTTACAAATCATTTCTCTCAACTCGACTTAGTTAACATGTATGATGCATTGCCATGTGGATGTGAATATTATGTAGACGTTGTGACATTTTAAGGATTCTGTATAATTATTGTGAGTAAAATATTTTATCTACACTTTACGCGTTCATATTTCCAAATTTATTATTTCAAAACTGTTATCTCGTGGTAATTTAGTGAGGTGTTAATTACAGTTTTTTGGATAATCGATGTGAGTGAAATATATTGTATTTTCTTAATGGTTTTTTATTTCCTATTTAAATATTTCCAAATTTTAATATTTCCAATTGTTGTCTGGTAATAATTCAGTGTACCTGGATGATTCTACTGATCTTAGCATTATGCCAGTAGAATTATGAAACACTGAATTATTAATTAAAACACATGTGGGTGCATCCAGGCTGATGAGTACATGTGCATGTGTTTTTCCATGTCCAATTCATATTTAATTCTCATGTGGTCCAATTTTCCATTGTGTATGGTTCATATTTAATTTGTTAATCCATTTGTGTTTACTTAATTGCAACTCCAATTTATAATTTTTTTTTTTTCCCCTTTCTCTCTATTTCTTTTTTCAATATTATTTTGGTATGAGTAAAATTTGGCCAATTACCATTGAAGCATCAGCTATGGTAATATTATGTTTGCACATGTTAATTATTAGATATGTGGTATTCTGTATACACAGTATCATTGATTATCTCTTTGGAGATTTAAGTAGTATAGAACTTGATATGTTTTTTGAAATTCATAGATATTATAATTATATATATATATATATATATTACAAATAACTTCTATACCTTCCCAACTAAAAGCATTCAGAACCAATCGTATATAAGGATTATTCATTTTCCTGTTCATTTTTACACAATAAATACGATTAGAATTTTCCCTTAGTATTTATTTGAAAAATCTTTTTGTGACTTTTAATGTATCATTTTCCAAACTTACGAAAACATATATAAAAAATCAATGTTTAAAAAAAAAATTTTGCAGTTTAAAAAAAAAATTAATTATGAAATAAAACCTGCTCTGAATAGACTAAGTTTTACCTCTCAGATATATGTAAAAGATAAAAATATTCTATTTTAATCCTCATTACAATCTTAGAAATATCTATATATTTAAAACGCTAAGCGATTTCTTTCGACAATCCGTGAGAACAAACTACTGCATCAAATTACACCATTCTTTTTTTAAATGAAAGATATTTGGACACAGATTTGTTAACGTGCATTCGTTTGTTCGAAAATTTAATTAATTAGCCGTAATTTTCAATTAAACTTTTACTGCTGCCTATGACGTCATAAAGTCGGAAACTCCCACTGTTGCGAGGGATAGAGTTATTTTCTGAACTCTGTGGTTTGCCAATCTTTTGACATTAGCTAATATCAACTAGGTAATATTTTAACATTGTAATATTAAATCTTAAAAAAACTTACTTAAAATTAGCTAAAATATAATCATAATAAAATATCTAAACATAAACATATCAATATGAATAACAAATCTCACGTAAAATATTGCAATTTGAATTATTCCAATTGAAAGAAGATTTGGAGAGTTATCCCTGACGCCTAGCTAACATAAAAGTACCAATTTTATTTTATTTATTTACACACATATTCAATTTTATTATAAATCACCAGGTTGCCTTACAAAGCAAAAATCGTCATTTAGGCGCCAAAAATTAACCCCAGTTACAGCACCTACAATACATTATGTTTATAGAATGACATATATATATATATATATATATATATATATATATATATATATATATATATATATATATATATATATACTTCACTCGCGCCCAGCTAACCGAAAAGTATGCCAAATTATTCGCCAAACTGTAGCGCCCAATATTCAAACAAAAGAATGTTGCCATTAAATCTCAAAAATAAAAAAATAAAAAAATAACAATTAGGAAAAGCCCCATTTACTAAAGTATCATTTATCAGTAACTTTAAACAATAACATTTACAATATATTAATGAAAACAGAATAAAAAATAATCTTGGATATTTATTTATTTATATTATTTCTCTTAATTATCCCTTTTGACTGTTGGGTAAATGTTTGTGACGTCAGTTGAATTTTATCGATTGTACGAAACTACGAATCACAACATTTTTTCATGCTTTTTCTATTTTAATATCATGGTTTCGAAGATGTAATTTTTATTTTAATTAATGTAATAACTAATAAATTAGTAAAACATCATTATAAATACATTTAACGCCGACTTAAAAATCACTTGATGAGAACTTTTAGGCCGAATATTTTAATTTGCAAGTTAAATTTCGGAGAAAATATTTATCCGCGTGTTTTATAAGGGAATAATAATTCATATTTATTGTGAAGTCACCGGAATATTGTCCATTAGGTTTCTTTTATCATTATGCATTGTAACTTTGTTGATGCCATTTTTTTTATTACAATTAAATACAAAATATATTTTTATTTGTAACATGGTGTTTAAGCATAAAAGTAACTGATACAAGGTACGTGTGAAAAGTTTGCGCCGGAGAAAATGATGTTATGCTTAGCTTGAAATGCATTTTAACATTGATAAAACTAAAAAGAAAAATTAATTGTGTCAACATGACGTAATTTGAACTGATTTTTCAATTTTTAATTTTAAAGGTCAGAATTTAAGCCTTTATTGGTTGCTTCATCTTGATTGCATACCTTGATTACATGTTACCAATTACTTTATTTTTTAATTATAGGTTAGAAGATTTCATTATTTTTATAAAAAATTCACAAAAGTAAAGAATTTCAGGAAAATTAAAATTATTAAAAATTGTGTTATTGGAAAAAACTTGAAATAATGATTGTATTTTTAGCTAGAATAAATAATGTAAAGCTAATATTTTATAGGGATTATTTTGGTAGGTTTGTTATAAGTTCATTTAACAGTTCCTTTTTAGTGGCAAAGTCCTTTTTCTTCCACTGTGAATTTCTCTTTCGATGTCAAAAAATGATAGTCTACTTTTGGACGCCAGCCAAAACACAGTGGCAATTTTTAGAAATGTATAACGGTTGTGACAACAAACGGCCCTATCGCTTTAGCTTTCATCGCGCTTACATCACTTCTAAATACTACAAATTTCAATTTTTTACTACATTTTACTACATTTTACAATTTTAGTTCTTACATTATCAATTAGAAAAAAATTAGCTTTTAATTGAAATTTATTTGACAACTGCCACTTAATTTAACGATTTTTTAAATAATTTTCAAGCATGGAATATTTTTCAATTCCATCTCAACAATGATCATCAGTTTCCTTTAATAATGTAACATAGTCCCTGGGAAAGTTGCCCCAATTGAAAATAGATTTTCCTAACTATCATAAAAACTGAAAGAGAAAAATAATAAAAACCCCTGATAAATCATAAGATCAGATTATCCAAAAGAAAGAGAATTTTGGCGCTAAACTAAAATCTGTCAAGAAAAAAAACTTTTTATAGTTTATGATTAACGTAAAATTGATATTTTCCCTGATAAATCATAAGATCAGATTACCCAAAAGAAAGAGCATTTTGGCGCTAAACTGAAATCTGCAAAAAAAAAAATATATTTATAGTTTATGATTAACATAAAATTGATATTTCCCCTGATAAATCATAAGATCAAATTATCCAAAAGAAAGAGCATTTTAGCGCTAAACTAAAATCTGTCAAGAAAAAAACTATTTATAGTTTATGATTAACATAAAATTGATATTTCCCTTGATAAATCATAAGATCAGATTATCCAAAAGAAAGAGCATTTTGGCGCTAAACTAAAATCCGTCAAGAAAAAAAAACTATTTATAGTTTATGATTAACATAAAATTAATATGCTGAATTCGTTGATGTATATGTTACATCAGAATATTCTAGGAACTGTATTTTATTATTTAAAAAAAAAATCCATTGTATATTTAACTGCATAAGAAGGAAAAGATCCCCGACTATGATGGAAAAGAAATAATCATCCTGATTATGTAAAGGAACCGAAGAAACCATACAAATAAATTACACTTGAAAACATTAAAAATCTCCCTTATCTGCAGATTGATTTATTATTGTAAAAAATAATTCTTCATCTTTACATAGAAATTTAGCTTAAAACAATCGATGCGTTTCAGAAGATATGGATTTGAAACGAACAATGATTAAAGAAGATATTTTAAAATTTTTAATTTAAACATTTTAAAACTTTTTTTAACGTCGAATTTTGACGGTGCCTTTGGTGAGATGCAATGCACATGCGCATAGGAGCTCATTCGGTTGCATTATCACAGGGGGGGGGGGAGCGGGGGATGTGTGCTTTATTTACTATGTTCTTTTATTGACTGAATATGAGATAAACGTGGGAATATACTATTTGTATGATACTTCATAGGTCCAGGAAATTTTCTTTGTTGCCGTGGGGAATATGGCGGTAATGTCAAATTGATTTGCATTACACAGTTGTTTACGTATTGTTTGTTTGGAGTTTGCTTCGGAAATAGTACTGTAATTCACTGGGGGAAAAACTTTTAAAATAAAATATTTGAAAAACTGTTTCATATGCACCCCTTCTTATGTAATAAAGAAGCTTATTTAACTAATATTGTTATTGTAATTTTTTTTCCTTCAAGTTTTGACTGGTTCCATCTAGTAAATATTAAAATAATTTAATTGTTTTTTTGAAAACTAGAAATTTAACTAAACGAAGTTCGAGATTTTAATTTAAAAATGTAATTATTTCAAACTGAATGTATGAATTAAACAAAAAAAGGGTTTTAGTATATTTAGATGTTCCGAATAAAATAAGTTTAAAATTGTAATTACATATAAGAAATGTAATTCTAGGGAAAATAAATATTAAAAACGAATCTATATTCAGAATTTTTATAGGATTTTTTTTTAATAAAAACAGATTATCTTGGATTATATTATGCTTTACAACATGTGATTAGATGGTAATTTTGTATTATGTTTAAAATTTAAGCATTATTTTCAAGTAGTTCTTATATTAATAATAATGTATTTTATTACTTTGAAATATTGATTTAAATTGAACTACAAAAGTGAATTATTCTCCGCGTTAGTGCAACGCTTTTACACTACAATCTTTGAGATAATTTGCTGATAGGACAATCATTAATTTTTAACTAACTGCATTTCTTTTTAATCCAACGATATTTTTTTAATCCAATAACGTTTTTTAATTAATAAGTACTATGACAAAAAGTACTATGACACAGTACTATGACGTGAGTGTACTATGTCAGAAATCTGGTCAAAAACATTTCGTATGATAACCTCATTCATCTTTGTGCGTTTTGTATATGAATAAAAAAACGTATGTTGACATGAGAAATAATACACATGATAACATAAAATTATTTTATTTATATTTGAAATTTTTGCTTCGAAAATATATCAAATATTTAAAATATTTCAATCCAATTTATAATTAGTCCATATTTTCAATATCATTTAAGGAGTTAATACAATTATTCATGAACAAATTTTGACTACTATCATAAATTTAACCCAAACTGATCATAACACGATTTTTATAATATTACGAGTTTATCAGGTTAATTGAAAAACTTTATATTTACACTTATATTAATTCATACGTATACGTATTGCATAAAAGAAAATATAATATCAGTGAAAAATTATTTCATAAAAACTCTTTCTAATTCTATACTTCTTTTTAATTGCTAAGAAGCATAAAATAAAAATATTATAAACAGTAAATTAGGTTTTATTAGACTGTTGACATATGTTACAGCTCAATCTGAGCCATTATCAATTTTCTATAAATGCACGGTCTGCGAAGTTAATTGAAACGGTAATTTAAAAGATGCAGCATCATTACATATTGTATTTTTTAACGTGTTATAATCTCTATGGTTTCTTTTATAATTCATTGATAGTATAGATGCACGGGAAAAATATTTTACTTTCATTGAAATTTATTTAGATTGTTTCTCCTTGATATAGTATTACCAGGACTGTGGTTTTTCTATTATACGTAATATCAGCTATATGCTCATTTTTTCTGTAACTCAATTTCTTGCTTGTCATGCCAATATAGTAATTCTTAGATCCATCTTCTTTAATAAATGGTATTTCATATACTCCTGAATTTACCAAAATTGTGGCTCGAGTTACTGTGGTTGGTGACAAATATGCAAATAAATATCCAAGTAAAAAATGAAAATAACTTGCGTAATTTTTAAAAAGTACGTGAAAAATTAAGTGATTGCGTTTCAAATAAATTCATAGACCATGCATTTATAAAATATTTTTGTTTGTTTTGATAATGGCTCAGATTGAGCTGAAACATATGTCAACAGTCTAATACTTAAAAATAAAACTTCAATAATCTTCAATGGTTTGTATTGTTACATTATAAAAGTGGAAGGAAGAGCATTACACTTCAATTGATATAGAATAAGTTAGTTCTATACAAATCTCTATTGTAAACAGAAGAGCTTTAGTTTAAAGCTGAGTTCATTAGAATCATTTATATCTTTCATAAAATGAGCGCTTAGCTTTAATGCAAATTTCTCGCATGTTTATACAATTGAAAATAGTTTTTACTGTGAATGAACATGATTAATTCGATTATATGGTGCTCACACTGTTGAGTAACACCGGTAAATGATCGTAATTCAATTACCCAAATTGGCTGCAAATTAAATTTGCTTGTAAAGTAATTAATGAGATTTTAATTTATGAAAATCCTAATATATTGAGGCAAACAGTTCTCTTTTAGACAATGTCTTTCAAAATGTTCAAAATAAAAAGTAAAATGGTATCTGGGAGTTTAACTAAAAAAAATATATATATGAAATTCATCAGTAATAGTTTGGGATCAAAATTTAAGAATGAATCCAAAGTTTATGTTTCGTGTGAGAAACACATTTTACATTAATTCACGATTTCACAATAAAAGGAAATGACTGTTGTGAAGCATTATATACTGTGATGAAGAATTTGGCTTTAACATTTTACAAAACATTTTAAATGAATAGTATATATAGATTGATTTTTTTTTAACATAAATTGGCCAAAGATTATCTCAACTAAAATGTGCTATTGATGTAAGTCTACGAAAAAATAAAATTTGCTGTTAAACTTGGATTTTTTTTGTGTGTGTGTATTTCAGATATTTAACTGGTTGTGTCTTAAAAAGTCCTTCCGGCCTGTACCGGGAGGAAAAGGTAGCTTTCCTCTAATTCGTAAAATTTAAAACTAAAATAAATATACAAAAAAGTTAAAAATTCAAATTTATTTTTTAATTACGTGTTAGGTCTTGATACAAGGATTCCAGAGCATTTTTTTATTTACCTCTATCTTTTACCTCTATCATTTTGAAACAAAACAGCACATTAACGCGATTACTCGCAAATTATTTTCTTTCATTGTTGTAATAATTTTCCCAATCATACGCATAAAACTATATATTCATATCCGTTAGCGCCAAATTCTTGCCAAAATTGGCGACATTTGGCGAAATATCGCCAAATTTGGCGACCAAAATAAGTCTTTATAAATGAAGCCAATTTGGCTATTGCTCAATAATTTGGCGAATTTCTTATTCAAATTCAGTATTAAAGAATCTTTTTGTAAACATTTCTTTGAATTTTAACTTGCTCTTTTCGTGTAACATTAGCTAAAATTTTAAAACGAAAATATAGGAAAGCTACCTTTTCCTCCCGGTACAGGCCGGAAGGACTTTTTTGTATTGAAAGCTACTTAAAAAAATGAAATGTTCATCTACATAGGCTGCCTTAAAAGAAAAGTTTATGAAGAACTGATATTATATATTATAAGGTAAATTTTTTGTCAGTCAAATGTTATTTCGTGACCATTTACTGCATCAGTATGATATGGATTTATACTGGATCCGTTAAATTAATACAATGTATTCGTGAGAATTTACCGCTCTGGTTTACTAAAAATACCAAGAATAAAAATGAAAAAGTCCTTCCGGCCTGTACCGGGAGGAAAAGGTAGCTTTCCTATATCTTCGTTTTAAAATTTTAGCTAATGTTACACGAAAACAGCAAGTTAAAATGCAAAGAAACGTTTACAAAAAATTCGTTAATACTGAATTTGAATAAGAAATTCGCCAAATTATTGAGCAATAGCCAAATTGGCTTCATTTATGAAGACTTATTTTGGTCGCCAAATGTCGCCAATTTTGGCGAGAATTTGGCGCTAACGGATGTGAATATATAGTTTTATGCGTTTGATTGGGAAAATTATTACAACAATGAAAATTTTTGTAATGTGCTGTCTTGTTTCAAAATGTCAGCCACCCTAGAATTTCAAACTGCTCTATCTCAGCCATTTTTTAAGATAGAGGTAAACCAAAAAATGCTCTGGAATCCTTGTATCAAGGCCTAACACGTAATTAAAAAATAAATTTGAATTTTTAATTTTTTTGTATATTTTAGTTTTAAATTTTTAAATGGCCGCCATCTTGAAAAAAAATGGCGGACCAAGCTGGCCAACGAACTCGGTCAAGACATTGGTGACCTTAATACACACAATTAGTTTCATCAAAATTGATTTATAAATGCGAGCGTTATCGTATGACATAGGTCAGATATATATATATATATATATATATATATATATATATATATATATATATATATATAAATCAACATTTGAACGGAGGGTGGTTTTGGGGTCTGGCGGTCATGATTGGTGAAAATATATCGAAATTTTCCGGAACTGCTTTCCTTCGAACGTCTGCAATAGGTAGCTTTATACTTTTTTGTATTGAAAGCTACCTAAAAAGGGATTTAACGTAATTCAGGAGTTCAAAACTCCGGATATATATTTTAATAAACCATTAAAGTAGCATTAGTGAAGATATATATATCCAAAAGCATTTATGACAATTATTTATTATTCTACTTCTATTACCGCTTTCGCACATACTCCTGAATGTCCTACAACTAATAATTTCATGTCCTACAGAAATAAGAAATGAAACATAATAAAACTAATGTTTCAGAAAAACTTATGTGTATTTAATAAAATATGTCCCAAGAAATACTCTTTTGACGCATCGTAACATATATCAATTTCACATCAGTTAATGAAAAGGGTATTATTAATTTTCTCAAAGATTAAGCAGTAAAAAGATAACGTTTTGTGAATGAATAAGATAATGTTTTTAATTAATAAGTGCATTAATTGAATGAGTATAAATAGAGTCAAAAAAAAATTTTCCCTTGAAATAAATATCCTTTTTGTATTTTCTCTAATGAAATCTAAAAAATTAAATTACTTTTATTAATTACTTGAAGATTATTTCTTAAATGATGTGCGCTTATCTACTAATTTTTATTTTTTTTTACATAGTTTAGATAGTGAAAACCTTTTCGAAATACACAGTTACTTCTCATTTTTATGAAGAACCTGATGGAAAAGTATTTTTTGTAAGAAAAATAATTATTTTAATTAGATTCTTAACGAATTACTTTATTCAATCATTAAAAAACTAAGGAAACAATATACTTTCTGAAACAAAATTCCCTAACCTTCATGAAATATAATCGAAAAATTTAATTATTTCTATGTTATCTATGTAAAAAACAAATAAAAAAGTAATTTATTCCTCGGAAAATTATATAATTTTTATTTCAGGCATAATGTTCGTTGATATAAATATGTAATAAGGATATAAATATGTTTATATAAATATGTAAAAAGGAAAATAAAACCTGCATTAATTATTAGAAAAATTTTGTTAACTTCATCATCCTAATTTTTCTTGATCTGGATTCATGCTGGATCTATATTCAACATGAATCTACTTTATTAAATATTTAAACGTTTATGTTAACGTCATCATCTTACTTTTTACTGGTATGTATTCATGGTATATCCGTTTGCGAGTATAGTATAACCGTAATGCTCTGTCCAGTGTCTTGCACTATGTCAAAAGTAAGTAGTTTTTAACACTTTCCAACATAGTTGAAATGTGTTTATGAATTCGGTTTGTCTGTCTGTCTGTCTGCCGTCTGTCCGTCCGTGCTCTAACTCGCATAAAAATACTCGGATTGTCAAGCAATTGATGTACGTTATTGATGTTCACTATGGCATGTTCGGTATTGAAAATGAAGTGTGTCGTCCTTATAGTTACTTTACAGGGACACTCAAAATAATTCAGTTACTTTACGGTCTATGGGGAAAATCGTTTGCGATTTATTTTAATAATGTTTAACTATTTCAAACATATAGAAATTAATATATTTATCACTGAGTTGCATTATATGGGGCTTACTATTGAATACTGTGTGCATAGCCATTCACCATTCATTTACAGGGAGACTCAAAATAATTCGGTTAAAGTACTTTTCGGTCAACGTTCTGATAAAAATAATTGCTCGAAGTGCGTTCTCAGTTGCGGTACGGGTTTTTAAATTTAACTGATTTTATGCCTATTACTTGGTGTGCATAAATTCTATAGATCATGTACAGTGCAGCACAAAAAAACTCGAGCAAATTTCCGTTAATTGACGTTAATTCCAGAAGGAGAATTTTAAATTCTGCTATGCGTTTCCTAACTAAACTAAATTTTATCATTCTATGTAATATATATACAAATCTATTTATCATATACAGGGCTGCACAAAATAATTCGTATATTGTTCCGAATATTGATGGTAGTTCACTGAAATTGGGTTTAAAAATATGTTATGATTTTTCGAAACTGAATTTAAATGATTGGCTGATCTACCTGCTAGATCGGACAGTTCTTTTGAATAGAATAATGTATGAAATTTATAGAAAACAATGAATTCCTTTTCTGAAATCCTCAGTTTTTTTAGCTTCCGGCCAGCACTTCTGTTCTCACTCACCCGAACAGGAGCTCTTTAACTGTTTCAATTAGTATTGTGTTATCAGAGCTTGTAAATTCCAGCGTTTTTCCCATTGTAAGTTTTGTACATATTTATCAGTTTATATTATTAGTTTGTTATAATCATTAATGTTTGTAAAGTTGTAGCGGCCATATTAAAATGTCCGCTGGTGTGGTAGAGCACGAGGAAATAAGTACAACTGTTTTAAAACCAAAAACTGGTTTATTAACACAATTAGCAGGGGGTTTGAGCAAGTTCTACGAAAATTTCCTAAAAGTTTAAATTAACTAAAGAGTTCCTGCTAACAACTTGTAGCTTTAACAAAACTGAAACAATATAATTAAACCTTAACCTTTTAAATATATAATCACGATCCAATACTCTTATCCTCCAGCTTTTACTGAACGCTGATACAGTCTTGAAAATCCATCTACAATAGCATAAAACTCCCGTATAAAAATACTAAGGCCAATTCTTAATCCTGAGACTCGATGCGAGTTCTCAAGGCTAAATCGAAATCTCAATCTAAGTCGCAATATTAATCTTCCCAGGCCAAGTCTACTCTAGCTCCCCTGAGCTCTGAACTCAAGTCAAAATTCGCTGCTTATATACTTCAGTGTCGATCGACCAGCCCCAGAAAATTTGCATAATTGAAATTACACGACGACTCACAATTTCAGGGATTCAGCTGTCCATCGAAAGTTAAAGAAAGATAGAGAGCCTTTATAACTTGTACGCACATAGTCGGTTAATGGACAAAACGATCTCATTCACACATTGCCTACTCACGTGACGAGAGTAGTCAATACCTTACAAAGTAATATTTGGCAATTTGTTTAGTATTCTTATACCACTCTATTTTTTCACAAACATTGTATATTCTTTCCCAATCTTCTTCTACCTTTGCCAAATTTGTTAAGTTAAACTAATGTGCATCCTTAATATAGTTAAGTATGTAAATACTTGGCTAGACATGTTTAGTTAAATAATTGTGCACTTTAAACATTGTAAAAACTGTTTAACCTTCAACACATTGCATGTATTTTAAAAGTAAACAGTGGGTTTTGTGTCTTTGCTCCGGGATTGCAATGATACTCTAAAGGTCTAAAGCAAAAGCTGGGTTCCCGGGACGGTCATTTCTTGTCATCCCTTGTTTACTTATACATCATCTTTCACTTTATTAAACAGTAAAGATTTGTAAAAGTATACTGGAAGTGTTGGAAAGTGTTACATAATCTATGCTTGATGCATGATTTTTAGTTCTTGTTTAAACTCATAAATAGCTAATCAATTGACAAGAAAAAAGAGAAAGCGTTTGAAAGATGTTATCCACACCAAAGCACACTCTCATAGACATTTTCGTTAAAAAAATTATAGAAAGTATAGGCAGCAAGTTGCCGGAACACCTTGTGATTAGAAGTGATTTTTCTCTTATTTGAAGAAATTTCCCTCCTTTGACGGAAGAATTTCACGAAATTTTAAGCTTAGTTTCGCGATTTTTCGTGTTTTGAAGGAAGAGGGACTTACGTAAGAATTCCCTTTCTATTACGAATAAAGTATTAGGCAGCACAATCACCAGAATACCCTGTCATTTGACGGAAATGCAGCTTAAGACTGGAAGATTTTCAGGTAATTTTTACGTTAGATCGGAAAACTCTCTGTTTTTTAGAGAAAAATGCACAAAACAAAGCGAAAAATATTTCTTTTTTAACGAAAAATAACCAACAGAAAAAAAGATTTAATTAACGCATTTTTAAAAGTGCACGTTTATATAGTGTGCAATTTGTAGACGAAAAAATAATAGAAAAATCTCTTTATGAGCTGAAACAAGAGCCTGAAGAGAATACATAATTAATGGATAATTATTTAGTAGTTTGAATACGAAAACGTTAATTCAAATGTTCCTCAGTCTTCAATAAAGAAGCCTATCCTCACATATTCGATGTGAAATGCTGATTTAGATTGAAGGTATCTGATTACGTTTAAAAAGGGATTTTCTAAGAAAATTGTCAAAATCACTTTATTACATTTTATTAAAGCCCAAATTTTTGCCTTTCCAACCCTGTATTTATTTTTATTGTACAAAAGTAGAATCGGAGTTATGCTTTTTTTAAAACTACTCAACAGCTTTCACTCAAACCGGAAGTACTGTTTAAAGGATCGGAAGTACTGTTTAAAGGTAATACCTGAGGAGGGGGAAGCAAAAATATGGCCTCTAGAAATAAACAAAGGCTCAGTACTAAAAAAAAAGAGTATGGCTTGAAAAAACAGTGAGGTTTAGATGCATATTACTGCGTAAATTCTTGTAGTAAATCATAAATCTAAACTTTAAATGCATTTTTTGGAAAATGTAATTTTTGGCGAAAATTTCATACGCAAAACATGATTTTTCAAAAAGTTATAAGAATATTACTATGATATTTAAATTGCATGTTATTTACAGTATTGTGTAGGCAATGAACAAAAAATTTAATTTTAGATTACATATTTTTTGTTTTATGGATGTTTTTGTGGAATGACATCGATAAATTTTATGAAAATTAGCATGTAAAAAGGTACGATATGCTAGAAGTTTTGAAACATTTAAAATATCTCTTAAGATTTTAGTTCATTGCCTTCACCAATGTCATTAGTATGAAGCGTAAAAAGGAAATTAAGATCTATACTACAGAATTTCCTGTAGAGTGTTTTGCGTATTGGGCCAAATTTCACTAAATTTTACCATAAAATCCCCCATTTACCAAAATTTCTTCAATGAATGAAATATTTTTTGCTTTTCTTGACAGTTTCTAGTCATAATTTTAATAAAAATAAGTTTTAAAAATAATTAAATAGCTTTTTTTGAAAAAATTGCTCCGTACGTAGTCAGGCACCTTAAGAAACATTCTAAATGAAAGCCCTGAAACTTGAAAAAGTTGGTTATTTTCTCCGATGAAAAAAAAAATCCATGACAATGATAGGATTTAGGCTACTCGTCATAGAAAAGAGGAGAAATTCCTTTCAGATTATGTTACCTATACTGCTAAATTTCCTTCTAGTGAAATCGACATTAATAATCAAGGTTTAAGAAGGAATTACTTATTTTCGCGAGTTAGAGCACGGACAATATTAGAAAGTATTAAAACTATGTTGGAAAGTGTTAAAAATGAAAGCAAGACATTTTAAAATAATATACGAAGATATAATTCTGGGTATATATTTTGACAAACAATTAAAATACAGGGTGTCCCAAAAGTCCTTGACACATTTTAAATTTTAATAAAAGATTTGGATGAAAGGTTTGGATGAAAATGTTTCCTATGATTGAAAATCTTGCTTAAGCAAATAAAAGATCAAGCAATCGGCGTACGAGAGTGCGATTTCGATGAAAATGTTTCTTATGATTGAAAATTTTGTTAAAACAAATACAAAAATTAGTTCCAATAAGTTTTCATAGATGGCGCTGCTTCTGGAAAGTTATCGAATATGTAAAATGCCTTCATACATAACAATGGCGAAAGAGGCGCAATGTGTATGCACAGTTTTTGTACAAACTATGGCAACCCATATTCCAGTTATTAACCGTACTCGTCTATTCAAACTCAGGAGGGCGAGTATTGTTAAGTTCTGGAATGCGGATTGCCGTAGTTTAGAGAAAAACTGTGCATACGCATTGTGCGTCTTTCGCCATTGTTATGTATGAAGGCATTCTACCTATTCGATAACTTTCCAGAATTAGTGCCATCTATGAAAAAAATTTTGAACTAATTTTTTTATTTGCTTAAGCAAAATTTCAGATCATAAGAAGCATTTTCGTCCAAACGTCACTTTCGTACGCCAATTGCTTAATCTTTTATTGCATTTTAAAATGTGTCAAGGACTTTTGGGACACCCTGTATTATTAGAAAAGTTGTATTGCTCTCAGAGAATATTTATATAGATTATTTAGAGTCAATAAATAATTTAGTGCCATATTCTTTAATAAAGGCTTTAACACATATTTATTATCGAGTTACTTTTGACGCTTACAAGGCAATTCATATCTCAGAAAACAAATTACGACTGGATAGACCTTATTAGATAACTTCTGACAAGGATCGTCAAAAACTTTCATTCATCCGTACATGCTCCAAGAAAGGATAAAACTCTTTAATTAAACATTGATTTTTTAACAGAATTCTAAACACATAAGGTATGTATTCATTTTGACATAAAATGAAAGATTTGAATCAGTTCTATTTTATTGAAACAATTCTATTTTATTGAAATAAATTAAACCCGTCTAAATAAATGTATATTTCGATTTGTGTGTTATGATACTTTTGTTAAAAGTAGGGTCAAAGCGACATTTTATGATAGTTAATGTTTGAAAATACAAAACCAGCATTTATAGTTATAAAATTTAATAACACAAACTTTTGAAATTTTCGGGCAGGGATTTTCAAGCACTTTCACTCACCTTTCATTGACTCATATACATCCATTTTTGGCTTTACATTGAAAACATTTTAATGTAAAGCTAATATTTATGAAATATTGTAGTTCCATTAGAAATATTTTCAATGAAATTTCAATATCGTACAAACATTGTCTATGCATCAAAAAAGAATAACATTCTCCAAATTAATGTTTTTCATATTCTTTAACTGAATTCTGAATCTATAGGGAATAAATTCATTTTGACAAATTAATATTTTAAAGCAGTTCTTACTGAAACAATGTTTGAAATTCTATTTTATGAAAATAAATTATAAACTAATTGTGTAAATAAATGTATGTTATAATGTAAGTATTAAAATTTTCCAAAGAGATTTTCTCCTGTAGCAAGACAATATTGGGTTATTATCTTGGTCCAATATTCCAATATTAGATTAATGGCCATAAAATATTCTTTCAATATTGGTATGTTGATATTTTGTTATAATTTCAGCAATATTGGCAATAAATGTTAAGCCAATGTTAAGCATAAAAACAAACATTTCGCGATTTGATATTTGCTTTTCATTGTAAAAATATTCAATGTACAGCTAATATTTTTGAAATATTGTAGTTTCACTAGAAATATTTCCAATGAAATACCAATATCTTACAAACATTGTCTATGCATCGAGAAAGAATAACATTCCCCAAATTAATGTTTTTCACACTCTTTAACTGAATACTGAATCTATACGGAATAAATTCATTTTGACAAATGAATATTTTAAAACAGTTCTTAGTGAAACAATGTTTGAAATTCTATTTTATGAAAATAAATTATAAACTATTTGTTTAAATAAATGTATGTTGTAATTTATGTGTTAATTATTACTGTGGTTGTAAACAGATTCAAAAGAGCATTTCCCCTGTAGCAAGCCAATATTGAGTTATTATCTTGGCTCAATATTGTACCAATATTAGATTCATTGGCATCGAATATTCTTTCAATATGGGTATGTTTTTATTTTGTTATAATTTCGCCAATATTGGCAATAAACGTTAAGCAAAAAACAGACAAACATTGGTGTTCCAATATTTGCTTTACATTGTAAAAATGTTCAATGTAAAGCAATCCAATGTCAAATTTATGAAATATTGTAATATCACTAAAAATATTTCCAATGTAATACCAATATTGTACAAATATCGGCTTTGCATATTAAATATTTTCAGTGCAACGCTAATATTTGCTTTATTCACTTTACACCAGCTAAACATTTCTTATCTCTATTATTGCCCCATTATTGTTAAATTGTCAACAGTCCAATATTGAGGTGATGTTTATTGCCATTGGATCAATATTGCATTGCTACTAGGATTATGTTAATTACTCTTTGAAAACAACAAAATAAGAATTATCGTTATACTTAACAAAATGAATCTTTGAATTCTATTTTGCTAATTACAGCATGAATGATGTGATTTGAATGAAATGCGTGATTTTAATTTAATGTATTTTGACTTTGTGCATTACGATATGGGGAATGAAATAGAACGAATAAAATAGTTATTTTAAATGGAAAATCCATGAGCAATTATGTAAAAGTTACGTGGCATGAATGTTAAAAGTGAAAATTTTCAATTATTATTCTGTAAACGTAAAGTGCTATCAGTAAGAGCGGTACGCAATTTAAAAGTCCGTATATAGAATTAAATTTCAATATTACTATACCAATTTATTTCAGTAAAGTAAAACTGTACTTCCTTAATTAAATTTTTATAATCATGTATTCATTACCAAAGCACGTTTTGTTTTAAAACATAAGAGAATATCTGGATTTTAAAATTTTAATAATTCTGTACTGTTAAAGAAAATAAATCTTTTTTTTTAAACCCAAGAAACTAAAACAGACAAATATCGAAATTAACACATATTAGATAATCTCTAAAATTGTACAGTATGAATGAAATGACGTACACAAATAAATAAATAAATAAGTTTTGCGTTTAGTTACATTTTACTTCAAAATCTTAAAAAAAAAATCTGTACCGTATTTTTTAAATTTAAACATTTAGGAAATATGACAAACCAGTTTCTACATCCCCATTTCGATTTTACAAATTGATTAATAAATCGAGCAGCTTTTTGTTTATCCAAACTTTTAAATTTTTGTAAGAAATTTACCCAATAATTTTATCATAATTACATTTTTAATAAGATATTCAGTACATTTAACGCATATATAATACCGAGTTAAATTTTTATTTTGTAGTTTAATTTTTTTCTAATTATTCTACTAATATATATATATGAATATTTTTTTTCTTCTTGAAATACAAAATGAGTAACGGAATATTAATTGGTTTTGAAAGAAAACGTTTTATGATTACGAGACTTCGAGAAGTATCTAATAAATCTCCAATTACTTTTTTTTTTTTTCAATCGATTTTTTCCTCTCTCTTTTTCAATTTCCTTTTTTTACAAGTGAAATGAAAGCTTCCGAAAATGCAATTAATTTTTTATTTGAAAAAAAAAAAAAATAAAATAAAAATGTGAAACTAATATGTTTTTTTTCACTAAATACGATACTTTAAAAAAAAACAAAAACAGTATTACACTATTTATTATATTGTTTTCACATTATTAAATTTACAATTTGTTAATCCGTATTTTTTTCATATTCGATATTTTGATTTGAGTTCATATTCCAGCAGTATAAGAAAGAGCCATACACAGTGAAACAGACTTTTTTAAAACGTTAATTAAAAGCTAGATATAATCAAGTGAAATGAAAATTGCCATTTCATTTATAAATCGGGTTATTGGGAGCATCTTACATACCGAATCTTCTATAAGTAAAGAAGTTTTTCTGTCTTCGTGTACGTGTGTTTTCTATGTTCTGAAGAGACCGCTGCACGCAGAGCTACAAAAATTGGTATACGAGGTGTGGATATTAAATAACGAGACTGTTGTGAAAAATGATTTTTATTCCAAATAACTTTATATTTAATTTTTATCCCCTTCAACATACATTCCTCCACTATCTATACACAGCTGCATAAGTATCTTCCATTGCATAAAACAATGCTGCAGCTCATCAGTCGTAAGCCTCTTCAACAACTTTGCCGTTTTCTTTTTTACTTATTGAACAGACTGAAAATGTGATCACTTCAAGTGTTCTCTTTCCCCTGTGTCCCCTTTTCACTTTTGGGAACAGGTAGAAATCACATGGTGGCAAATACGGAGGATAATCAAACACAGGAATGTGCTTGTCCTCTAGAAACCACTTCACAGATAAGGTATTGTGAGCTGGCGCGTTGTCCAGGTGCAGAATCCATCCACATATTTGGTCTTTTCTTCCTTACTCTTTCTCTCATCTTGATTAGTACTTCTTTATCCATCATCCGAATGGTCAGACATTCGTCTTGCCGTACAGTTTCTTTAATTTTCTGAACGTTTCCTTCAGGTCTTTCAGTCAAAGGTCGACCGAGACGTTCATCATCTTCAACCTCTTCCCGACCTTCAGAAAAACATCTGTGCCATTCAAAAACTTGCTCACGTGACATAATATTATCACTAAACACCTCCTTCAACATTTGTAAACATTCCTTTGGTGACTTTTGAACGTTTCCATTTCAGTCTGTTGAACTAGTAAAAGCAAAAACGGCAAAGTTGTTGAAGAGGCTTACAACTTATGAGCTGCAGCATTTTTTTTTTAACTATGGAAGACACTTATGCAGCTGTCTATAGAGGAGGAATGTATGTTTAAGAGGATAAAGGTTTATTATAAATTTATTTGAAATAAATATCATTTCTCACACCAGTCTCGTTATTTAGTAGCCACACTTCGTAGGAAGGTACTTCTGTATCTCTTGTAATGCAACTCGAAGCCCGATTTTTGAATTTTTGATTAGATTTTTTTTTTCAAATTTTTATGCAACATTTAGCATTTTTTCGAGTTTTCAGGCAAATTTTCTACATTAATAAAAATAATTCGGTTTTAATCTTTTATCCCAATATTTAAAATTTTGTCCACTTTTCAATAAAGTTCATTCGGAATTCGTACAGCGATTTTTTAATTTGTCCCGAATTTTTTATGCGATTTTTGGAATTTTTTCGAATTTTGCACGACAAAAGAAACACACAGATGCTCTTGATTTGCAAGCAGAAATGAATGAATTTGAGAATTTTCATTAATTATCGCAAATTAAGAAAACTATTTGAGATATCGATTTATCGATTTGATTTTTCTGCGATTTTTCCACAATAGTAAAAGCAATCCGGTTTCAATCTTCCAGCCCAATATGCTAAATTTGTACTATGGAATTTTTGATATTTTAGCGGTTTTTCGCGATTCTCTGCGATTTTCCGCAATAGAAACCCGGTTTCAATCATTTAGCTCAATATACTATTTTCAATAAATTTATTCTTAATTCTCAGCAATTTGTATATTTTTCGAGATTTTTTATTGTGATTTTCAGAGTTTTTGCGCGTTATGTGCTATTTTTTTTCTAACGGGACCAGGCAACGCAGAGACCGCTCGTCAGATCTACAAAATTTGGCAGGGAAATACCTCTATATCTGAAGTAATGTGCCTCAAAGCCCGATTTTGGATTTTTTTTTAATTAGATTTCTTTAATTCATTTTTATACGATTTTTAGCTTTTTTCCCGTTTTGAAGCGATTTTTCTACATTAATAAAAAGAATCTGGTTTCAATCTTTCAGACCAAAATAGTAAATTTCTTCCTCTTTTCAATGAAGTTAATTAGGAATTCGTACAGCAAGTTTTGAATTTTTCGCGAATTTTTTAATGCTATTTTTAGCATATTTATTTATTTATTTATTTATTTTGTGTGTGTATGTGCGTGCGTTCGCTGCGATTATAAGACATTCAAAAAATAATTCGGTTTCTAACTTTTAGTCAAATACAGTAAATTCTGTCCTCTGCTTTTTTTAATTTTAGCAATTTTTAATGCGATTTTTAGCGTTCCTTGACATTTTTTTTGACATTTATGAAATAATTCCGGTTGTAATGTTTTAGAACACTATAGTAAATTTTGTCGTCTGCGATTTTTGAATTTTCAACTAATTTTAAAGCGATTTTAAATGCGATTCTTAGCATTATTACATGTTTCGCGGCGATTTTTTGACATTCCGAATAATAATTCTGTTTAAAACTTTTAGTCTAATGTAGTAAATTTTGTACTTCACGATTTTTTAATTTTAATGACTTTAATACAGTTTTGAATAGGATTTTCAGCGATTTTTAACGTTTCGCTTCGATTTTTTGACATTCCGAAAAGGAATTTTGTTTCAAACTTTTAGCATTATATACTACATTTCGTCCTGTGTGATTTTTGATTTTTTAGCTATTTTTAGCACTTGTTTGCATTAAGCTGCAATTTCTTGAGATACGTAAAAGGAATTTGGTTTAAAATTTTTAGGCTTGCTTAGTAAATTTTGTCCTCCCCGATTTTTGCATTTTTACCGATTTGCAATGTCATTTTTAGCGTTTTTTAGCGTTTGGTAACTATTTTATAACTTTCGTAAAAGAAATTCGGTTTCAAACCTTTATCATAATAAAGTAAATTTTGTCCTGTGCGATTTTTGATTTCTTTGAGATCTTTATCGCAATTTTTAAAGTTTTTTCTTGTTACGCTGCGATTTTCTTATGCTGATATTTTTTTTTTATTGTAAAAGAAATTCGATTTCAAAATTTTAGTCCACTATAGTAAATTTTGTACTCTGCGATTTTTTAATTTTTATCAATTTTTGCCGTTCTGCTGCCATTTTTTGACATTCGGAAATGAGATTTTGTTTCAAACTTTTATATTTATACACTGTAAAAAAATTTCAGTGAAATTATGGGCAGAGGCCGGCAGCAGAGATTCCAGTCATACCCCGTAAAAAAAAAAAAAAAATAATAATAATCCATGCCCATCATTTTGTGCAGCCCGTAATTTTACGGGGCAAAGTAATATAGCATTATAATGCACAGGATATAATGCACTTTAAAACACAATAACACTTTGCTTACTGTTCCGTAGCACGTAGCACATTGGACAATCATCACAGAATCGCTGTTTTGGCGGGTTAAAATTTTCGACACGAGTAAACACGAGTAAAATGAAGGGTTACACCCTGGCGGAGGACATTGTATGGGGTCGTACCGTAGTTTTGCTAACATATGGGCTAGAACTTCAAGAATATGTGGATTGCTCTTACTTTTCTAAGTATCTAAAGGATAAGGCCGCTTATTTCTTATGGATCAGACCGTTTTTGATCAAATAAGGCTGTTGCCCGTGAAAATTGAAGGGCAAACGCTCATAAATTTACAGTTTTTTCTAAGAGTGTACATGGTTAAACTCTGTGTCATTTTATACCAGCATTCCAGATTATCACTGTGTATCATGTCAATATCACATTTGAACTGAAATACCCCACATAATTAGGCTGAAGATCTGTAAAAATTAAAGAATTAATGAGTAACTTTCAGGTTAAAAAAAAGTACTTTGACTTCGCAACTTTGAAACGAAACATATTCCACATTTGAAATGTAATCAAAGAACAAACATTCCAAAAATATCATCTCTGAAGTGTATAACAGCTAGGGACACAAACACAAACTTCCTTTTAAAAGCGTCTTTGTTTTCCTGTATAAATTGTCTCACTATGTATACGATTTTCTCCTAATCGACTCTTTAATATGAAATTTTGGTATTTTTCTAATATAGGGTCCTTAGGGAAAGAAGGAAATTTGCAACATATTTTCGGGCAACCCATTCACTGTTTCATATAAACAAGCAATTTTTTCAATATTTATATAATTTATTTAATATACAGAAGATACCTATGTATTTTTATCTATAAACAGAATTAAATTGTATATAAAAAACAATAATAATATATATACATATAAATAAAATGTTCATGTATATATATAAATGGATGAATAAACAAGCAAACTAGTTAATTAGGTTTGTTTGCATAGCTGCTTACATGATTTAGTAACAAATCTCACTTTCTTAAGCCCGAATTGCATCAAGCTTTTTAAAAAACACTGAAATTTTATTATTTAAAATATAACAGATTGTATATGTATTTTTTATTTTATGACTTTGAGAATATTAAAAGAACATTCATTATTTATTATTTATTACAAAATATTTTTCTTGCTGATAATGTTACGCATAAAAATTACAATGTATTGCCTCTTTTTTTTTTTTTCTTTTTTTGAAAAATCCCTGAAGGGATATTATTTTACTCAGAAAGAAATACTTTTATAACTTCTGAACATTCAGAAGTATCTAATACATATCAAATTATTATAATTTTTTTTTTTCAAATCATTCTCCCCCATTTTTTTTTACTTTATTTTTTTATTGTAGTTTCTGAAAACTAAGTTAAGTTTTTCGATTTAAAATGAACGTATTTGCGAAAATAATGATCTTTTCAATAAGTGAGATTTTTTAAAAATAATTCGGGAAGATGTTCTTGAAACAGTTAGTCTTTAAAACTCAAATGATACTTTACGTATATAAAATGAAATCGGAATGACGAACATGTGACATAAGAGTTTTTGTTTTGCTAATCCGTATTTATTTCATCGTGGCAGATTTTAAGTTACTTATTTCGCTTAGAAATAAATACTTTTATAACTACGAATCATTTAGAAGCATCTAATACATATAAAATTATTTTTTTAAATCATCCCCCTTCATTCTTTTTCACTTTATTTGTTTTTTATTGAAGTTTCTGAAAACGAAGTTAATTTCTGCTATTTAAATAAACATATTTTGTGAAAATAATAATCTTTTCATTAAGTGAGTTTATTATTAATAATTCTGGAAGATGTTCTTGAAACATTTAATCTGTAAATCTCAAATGGTTTTCTGTGTATGTAAAATGAAAACGGAATGACGGACATGTGACATAAGAGTTCTTGTTCCGCTAATCCGTATTTATTTCACCGTTGCAGATTTTATGTTACCTTAATTTCATTATTTTGATGTAAGTTTGTTTCACAAAGTTAAATGATACTCTTTTAGAGCAGTGTAATTGTTTCTTCTTTATAAAATTATATCCTAATTGAAATACAAGATACTTTTGATTTGCAATTTTCTTTTTACAGTGAGGATGTTATAGGAATGAAACTCAGTTTTTCTCTGTGCATGTTGGGGGAATAAGACAAGAAGGGATTAATTTACAAGATTTTAGTGATTTTTAAAAGTTATAATATTACATTAATCATCATGCTCATTTTGAATATACTATTAGAAGTTGAGCATATAATATCCTGCCATAAAAATATATAAAGAATCACATTTAATAAGCTTTTCAATACATTTATTTTAAATATTTAATTACTGTTTTTCTGAAACATTATTTTTTTTTCTACATTCATAACTTAAAACTGACTGTTGCATCCTGTCTTTATTTTTTAAATTAAATTTCTTTTAGAGGAATGGATATTATTTCAGTTAGAAAGGATTAGCTTTAGGAATATTGAACAGTCAAAAGAATCTTATAAATCTCAAATTACACTTTTCTATTCATTTCTATATACTTTTTGTTTTGTTTTGTTTTTTTTAACATAAAAAAAGCGTTTGAAAATAATTTTTTTTTTAAATTTAAGATAACAAATTTTGTAAAAGTAATAGTTTTTTTTCTTAAATGCGAATATATTTATTAATTCTGGAAGACGAAGCTTTTATACAGGGTGCATAGGAAATTCAGTTTATTCTAAAATAACTCTTGCGCGGATAAAGCTGGAATTTTCGAAGAAGCCTCTACTTAAAGTAAATATACTATGCACTATTATATAAGAGAGACTACAGTATTCCGAGAGGCGCGATTTGGAAGATATTGAACCTAACTCAAAACCTATGGAGAAACGATAGTGCATAAAAACCAGTTAGAAAAATATAGAAAGTCATTGATTTAATATAGGGAAGTTGCAATCACCTGACTACCTTTTCATTTGTCAAACACAACTGCCCGTTTGACTTCCAATGACCGATTTGTGACGTCACTTGAAACTACCCTATGAAATGATGTCTTACATGTAATAACAACTTTATTAGAAGTCCTGAAATGTTTACTTTTTCGATCACAAATCACCGTCTTAGTTACAATACAAATCGCTTGTAGAAGTGCGATATTATAAGCTAAATACACATTTATTAATAAAATAACACACGTAAGGGAGCTACAGTTTATTTTAATTAAAAAAATCAAGTGACGTACACTCAATATATCCACCATCGGCTCCAATACATATGCACTAGCATATAAACTCATGCATTGCTACTTATGGTGGACACATTGTGTATACTTAATTTTTTTTTAATTAAAATAAATTGTACCTTGCTTCCATCTGCCTTAAAGTGATATTACACGGGAAAATTTGAAGCAACAAAAATTGCCGTGATTTGTCAGTTTTCCAAGCATTTCATTGGCTGTTCCGGGCAAGGCTTTCTCTTGTCAGTTTTCCAAGCAAAAGTACTATTACACGAGGCGTCAAAGTTGCCGCCATTTTCGGGCAACACAATTTTAACCCATGTTTTTAAATAAGGTGCTAGAAAAACAAGCAACTTTTTTTTGTTGTTGTTGGAGTAATTTTGCCGCCTATAATGTTTACTGAATCAAATGTCGAGCCATGTCGTCCGGGACAGCAAATAAAATGCTTGGAAAATTGACGAGGTAATAGCCTTTCCCGGAACAACGAATGAAATGCTCGGAAAATTGACGAGTCGTGGCAATTATTTTCGCTTCAAATTATCCCGTGTAATAGCACTTTCATATAGTGCCACACTTCTACAAGTGATTAGTGACGTATTTAGGCTGGTGATTGGTTATAGAATAATTAGCATATCAGGACTTATAATGAAGTTATTTGTACAGATAAAAGGTTTTAAACTAAATCGGGGATGCTCTGTACCTCTGCAATTCGCTTTATTTCGCTCTCTCTCATAGTTTTTGAGATAGGGTCGATAACTTCAAAATTTCGCCACTAGGGCCGCCGCTGCCACTCTCATATGATAGCTAGTGATTGGTTATAGAATAATTAGCATTTTAGGACTTATAATGAAGTTATTTGTACAGATAAAAGGTTTTAAACTAAATCGAGGATGCTCTGTACTTCTGGTATTCGCTTTATTTCGCTCTCTCTCATAGTTTTTGAGATAGGGTCGATAACTTCAACATTTTGCCACTAGGGCCGCTGCTGCCACTCTCATATGATAGCTAGTGATTGGTTATAGAATAATTAGCATTTTAGGACTTATAATGAAGTTATTTTTACAGATAGGAAGTTTCATACTAATTCGAGTATGTTCTACACTTTTGCAGCAATTAGCTTTATTTCGTTCTCTCTCATAGTTTGCGAGATAGGGTCGATAACTTCAATTATTTGCCACTAGAGCCGCTGCTGTCACTCTCATATGATAGCGTACAGTCCTTTTACTAAAGGCAGACACTTGTTACATGATTATTTCTTTATCTGTTCAAGAGTTACACGTGTTAAAAGGACTTTGAACTATGCGCCCTGTATTCTGTAAATGTGAAAGAATTTTCAACATATGTATAATGATATCGATAAAACTGGCACGTGATATAAGAGGTCTTCTTTTACTGACCCGTATTATTTCATCGTTACAGAATTTAATCAAGTCAAGTCCACCATAATTTAATTTCAGTAGTTTGATGTAAGTTCGTTTCAATAAAATAAAATGAAACATTTAAAATTAAATCTGAATAATCGTTTCTCTGATATGAAATTACATTCTGTTTCGAATACTATTGATATATAATATGATACTACATTTGTAAAGTTTTACTACAGAGAGAATATTCTGAGAATATTAAAAGAATGTTCATCATTTATTAAAATACAATTTTTTCGTTAAATAATGGTGCGCATGAAACATTTAATAAAAACATTTAAACATTTAACTACATTAAAAAAAAACTATATAGACTAGATATTCTAGATATTATTTCTTTTGGTAAAAATAGTTTTGTGGCTACTAAATATATAGGAATATCTAATAAATCTTAAATAACGTTTTGGAATCATTTCTTCTCTTTATTTTTTTTTACTTTATTTTTTGTATAAATAATAAAAGCTTTTGAAAATAATGTTAATTCGTTACTTGAAATAAACGAACCATAGGAACTAATCATTTATTCACTAAACGAGATTATTTTAATCAATTCTAGAAAATGTTCTTGAAATAGTTATTATTCTACAAATATCAGAGGATATCCCGCAGTATGTAAAATGATATAAAGAAGACGGACTATGTGATATTTATTTTGCTAATCCATATTTATTTCATTGTTGCGGATTTTACGTTAATTTTATTTTCAATATTTTGAAGTACGTTCCTTTCAGTAACATAAAACGATACTTCTTTAATTAAAGTATTAATTAAGCTTTAATATAAAATCATAATCTATTTATAATATAAGATACATTTCTGACTAATAAAACTTTATTTGGTGGAGAATAATACATGAACATTTACCTTTTATTAAAATATTTTTTTTTCTCGTTAGTATTGTTGCGTATAAAAATTTTAATTGCCATATATATATATATATATATATATATATATATATTTAAAGAATATATAACGGGATATTGTTTCGTTAAAAAAGAGTTCGCTCTACGACTACTGAAGGAATGTATAATAAATCTCAAATTAGTTAATAAAATTTCCCTTTCTCTTTATTATTTAATTTATCTTAATTCCTTTACCGTTTTTACAATTGAAATGAATGCTTCTCAAAATTTAATTAACTTCTATCTAAAATAAATGAAACATGTGAAACTAATACATATTTTCATTAAATGAGATTATGTTTAATATTTCAGAAAATGTTCTGGAAACACTTATATTCTGTAAATGTAAAAGGATATAATTTAGATATGTGATGTAAAAATTCTTATTGTAAATTCGTATATATATATTATTATTTCAGAATTTTTATTAATTTAATTTCAATATTTTGATGGAAGTTCGTTTTGAAAATTTAAAATGATACTTCTTTAATTAAAGAACTATAATTGTCTCTCGAATGTGAAATTCTATTCTATTATACGAGATAATTTAGATTTGTAAAATTTCATTACATTGAGAATATTAGAGAAACAAATAACATTTATTAAAATAATTACACTATATTCCAGCGTATAACTGCGATCTCTGTACTTTACTGTCTTACTAAATGGTGGTTTAAAACATTTATCATTTCCCAATTACTTAGTTACTCTCCTATTGATGAGATTTCCTTTTTGCTTCTTACCAGAACTTCGTTTTTATTTGTATAATGCAAAGTATGCAGTATTTCTCTCCCTACTTTTACGGATCATATTTCTGGATCAATATGTAAATTCGCAATCAACGGAAAATAATATACTTTATAGAATTTGTATATAGTATGATAAGACTGTGGAACTAAAATCGATGAAGTTAACTCGAATCTTGAAAAGGGGGAGGGGGGGACGGTAAGACCAGTCCGAATTTTTGAATAGGTGATTTTTTGGGGAAATTGTTCTTTATTCTTAAAACTTTTGTATAAATATTTTAAATATATATTTCATAGATATATAGATTTTTATATATATATAGATTTTTAATGTCCAGACTAGATTTTATATGCCCTTCGCCCCCCCCTTTGTTTTGTAATTTTAAAAGTGTAAAAAAAAATGCATTTCAGGGGTAGGGTTAATACTTCCGATTTATAAATACTTTATTCTTAATAAATTCGATGTACTGAAAATGAATATGACCATATAAAAGCTGATTTGGTTACAGGTTTTTTACTTTTTTTGTAATATACAGTTATGTGTACACCTTATCCCTTTCAGAGGCAAGTAGTTGTGTTTCTGTAATGATGAATTTATACCACGATTTAAAAAAAAAAAGAAAAAATTCAAATGAGGATGTTTTTGATCACCAAATATAAAAGCAAAATTTTGTTCAAAAATTCTAAGACAAATCTCGATTAAAATTGTGCGGTATAGAAAAATATCACACCGCCCTTAAAAGGGTTAAAACCTATATCGTTCTACATATTGTGTGAGTTATATTAGACTTCTTTGTAAGTAAATACAATAAGAAATAATATATGAAAACGAATTTATTAATAACAATAACTGTAATCGAGATACAATTAAAATTAAATATTGTAATACATTTTCTATTATATTTCAATCAAATTTAGCTTTGAGATATTTGCCATTTAGGATAAAAAAAAGGACAAGTGCGAGTAGGACTCGCACCCAGAGGGTTGTGTTCCGTTATGTCATATTACCTTAACTACCTAGCTTGATAATAAATATAAAAAATACGAAAATTATTACTTTATAATTCTATGTCGATTTAATACGTGGCTTTTCTATAATTGATATTCCCGAATATGTAAATTCATGAGTTTGTCAAGTAATAAATCAACATAGAATTATAAATTATTTTCAGATTTTTTTCCTTTACGTGCTCTATAACACTTTCCTTTGTGCCAAATTTCAAGATTCTAGTTCAACGGGAAGTGTCCTCTAGGTTTACTCTCAAAACCTATCGAGTTATTTTCTTTAACCTAGAACCGTGAAATTTAACACAAAAGAAGGCCTTGTAGCACATGTAAAAAAAAAAAAAAAATCCGAAAATCATTAATTTATATTTCTATGTCGATTGATTACGGGACAAACTCATGAATTTCCATAATTTGGAATACCACTCACGTAATAAATCGGCATAGAATTATAAATTAGCTTTGATGATTTTAGAATTTTTTCTTTTACATGTGCTATGAGACCTTCCTTTTTGTCAAATTTCAAGATTCTATGTCAATGGGAAGTAGCCTATGGGTTTTACTCTTAAAACTTATAGGGTACTTCCCATTGATTTAACACCTTAAATTTCGCACGAAGGAAGATATTATAGCACATGCAAAGAAAAAAATCCGAAAATCGTTAATTTATAATTTTATGTCCATTTAATACGGGATTTTCCAAAGTCGAGAGTTCCATATAGTTTTTTAAGGCTGTAACTTTTTATTGTATTAAGTTAGAAAACTCGAAATTTTTACACAAAAATGGGGCCATAGACTTTATTATGTGATATTAATTTCAACTTAATACCATCAGCTATTCCTGCGAAATATGGGCTTGACAGACAGATGGACAAGAAAGAGATACTATAAGGGTTGCGTTTTTTTTTCCTTTTGAAGTACGGAACTCTGTGAAGAGACCACCCCCTGTTAATTCTGCTGAACGTAATTCTGTGAAAAGACATATGTATCAACCGTCTAAATGGTGTCTTTTATTTAATTCCATAAAGGTGGCCGCCTGCATTATAAAAATCGGACCAACTTTTGTAAAAACCTTTACGATTGCACATTTGAATTTCCGAAACAAGAACCAATGAAACATCTTTATGGGTATATCCAACTTTAGTGGGTTAATTTCATACATATTTGGATTCTTTCACTTCAGACACAATTTCATTGCTGTACAGTGTAATCCGTTTTATTGGTTCATCACCAATGGAATCTACTAGACGTATATATCTATAAGAATGCGACTGACACCTGTTCAATGGTAATTATTAACAGTTGGGCGATGCACAGTATCAATAGTAAATAGCAAAGAGTTAAAGTAAAGAAACAAACAAGAAATAATAGTTCTACAAACAGAACAACGTAAGGCCACTGAAAATCGTTTTGTAATATTGATAATATTTCCTAATTTCACTTAAAAAAATTCTATTTGGTATTTTTTTAATCTGAAATTTATTTTATAGCGAGAAAATAATGAACATAAAAAGTTGGTGTATACACAGGGTAAAAAATCGGAGAGTAAAAACTGAAGTCTTCTTTCATTAATAATCTTAAATACTACATATAATTCAATACAGTAACTAGTAAACACCTTTATATTCACTCCTCTCAATTTATGGTTCTTTTAATAAGCTACAAATTTTATTATCTTACATTGCGTAAATTTTGAAGCCGAGTCAGACTTAAATTTTAGGATATAAGCTTAAAGTTGTGTTAGAGCAATAAAAAAGAAATTTTCGATTAAGCATTTCATGTTCAATCTCATTTATAAAGTTAAATGAAATCTTACTTCATGCCATATCTACATTTTCATTAGATAGTTGGACTTTCTTTAAAGATACTATCTCACACACCATGTTATCCAAAGATGGTAATTTACATACTGTTAAAGAGAAATGTTTGCTTTTACTGAAAAAAAAATATGAATATGCCTGCTGAAATTATCAGAAAATAGCAGAAACTTTATTTTTCAGTGAGTTATTTCATTGGGCAACTTTTTGCCATACTATTAGGAATATCTCAGAAAAGGTTAAAAATCACAGTTTTTTTCTAAAGTTGGATGTTTTAATATAAAAATAAATTTTATTGATTTTTTTTAAAGTTTTTTGTTGTGTATTTAGTTAATCTGTTTTCAGATGTAACAAGAAATAAAATAAGCCGCAAATGTTTTTTTTCTCATAGACCAAAATATAACGGAATTTTTTGAGCGTTCTTGTAAAGGAACTATAAGTGCTACACACTTCATTTTCAATATCGAACATGCCATAGTATACTTCAATAATATACATAAATTGCATGGCAATCCGGAATATTTACGCGATTTAGAACACGGTCAGACAGACAGACGGTAGACAGGCAAACGACAGACAGACTGACGGTAGTCAGATAGACAGACAAACCAAATTCATAATCACTTTTCAACTATGTTGGAAAGTGTTAAAAATAACTCTAATCACCAATCGATAAGATGATGGTTTGTTTTTTGACTTGTAATCAAACACATTGTCAAAGTGCAATTTTATTTAACAGCTGTGCATTTTTAAATATTTTGATAATATGTAAATGTCAAATAACTAATCTAAAGGAAATTAGCATCTAATAATTAAAAGCGCATAATCGAGCTGCACAAATTAATATGCAATTAACGAGTAACAGAAAATATCTTATAATTGATAATTAAAATTTATTCATAATAAATTATTTAGAAGTTACAAGCATCTAAAAGAGGCAAACAGCAATTTCAATCAATTTCTTTTATTTATGACGAAATATACCATATGCACATGAAGAATAAGCTGATAGATTGGGAATAATGTGTACTATGACATGGATTAGGTTTTTCATATGGGTCTATCTTCACATTAAATGAATAACAAACTTGTAATAACCAATTTTGACAACATTGAATTAGCTTAACTACAAATTTTTATGACATTCTTCAGATTAGTTTCAGGTTATAAATTATTTATAAATAAATTAGTCACTAATGACGAATCATTAAAAACCTTACAAAAAAAAAATACACGATATATTTTCAATCATAATGAACAGAGGAAAGTATATTCAACTAGGTAAATTATATCCAATGGTTGGAGTATCATAGTTGAGATTTTTACAACAGAGCGAAAATAGGCCGAGTCCAGGACTCGAAACTGGGTACTTTGGTTTTCCGTACCAACGTTCTCCCTACTGAGCTATCCCGACGATATCTTGTACACTCTAAAAAAACCTGTAGATTTAACAGAGAAAATCTGTTAAATTGATACAGGCTTTCCCTGTATGCAACAGAATTTCTCCGTAGTATAGACAGAGGAAACCTGTTATTTTGTACAGAATTTATCTGTAGTATAGACAGGGGAAACCTGTTATCTTGTACAAAATTTATCTGTAGTATAGACAGGGGAAACCTGTTATTTTGTACAAAATTTATCTGTAGTATAGACAGGGGAGACCTGTTATTTCAATTTTTAATGAAACTAATCAAATTATGTATTTATTTAAATTTTTAATCTTTGTATTTTCTGTTTACTTTTTTAAATTTATAATGGCGTGAAGAATACGAATATTTTAAAAGAGATTATTTTCTGAAACGGTGGATATACTTTTTTTATTTTAAAGTTTAATGTGTTCAACAATTTCATTTAATTAAATATTTATTATGAGGTTAATATTTACACAATTAGTTTATTACAAAAACATTCGTATTCTTAAGAAGTAAACAGAAAATAAGATTAAACGTTAAAAGAAATAATCTGTTTAGTTTTCATTAAAAATTAAAATATTTCATCACTCTGCGAGTTTGTTTATGACAGGATTGGAAATTTTTGATTGACGTTACTGTCAAAATAAAACCTTTTTAATTACTTAATTTAAAATGTACCCTGTTCATAAAAACCCTGAAATAATTGTGATTTTTTTTCTTTTCTTTTTATTCTTTTTTTTTTCTGGTTGTTTTTTAAAATGCTAAGTCTGTCATAAATATGCTCAATTGTTTAAGTTTTATTAAATCCACCACAATCTTAAGCAAGTTAAATTTTTCTGCATAATTTTATTTCGTAAAGTTTTTTTTTTTTTTTTTTTTTTTTTTTTTTAAGAAATATATAAACAAATTTTTGAGTTTACAAGGGTCAATCCAGGCAAAATTGGGGACCTATTTAGGGTCCCTTCACAAAAATCTATTTAATAAAATGGACCCCTTCACAAAAATCTATTAATAAAGTGGGCCCTTCACAAAATTCTATTTCATAAAATCTTACTATTTATTAATTATTTATTATTTTGTGACTTTTAAAATGTGTAATTTGTAAACAAACAAGTGCACCAGAGAGGAAAACTTGAGCAAAAGGATTTAAAAAAGTTTTTGTTAATAAATGCTTGGTTCGAATTTGAGTAACTGGATTTCAACTTTCGTTACAAAATGTTATTTTTCACAAAAACATAATAAATTTCACAAAAATAACCTTTACTTCACAAAATGGACTCCAAGATAAAAAAAAAAACCTTCATCGACCCCTGGTTTATATATTTTCTGTACAAAATTAGAAAAATACATTTCCGCAGCACTATTAAAAAATATTTTTATATGATCTACATGTTGCATATTTTTTTATTTTTAATTTTTATTAAATTCTCTAAATATATTTTCATTTAAACAGAAGGTCAATAAATTTTTCAGAATCCTTTGCATCTTACATTATATCTAATTTGATGCTCCATAATTTCATTCTTATTTAAATCAAGTAACATTATTTAAGTATTTTTCTTTCTAAATCTTTCATTTTCAAATATAAATAAACATTTTCAAAATCTCTCATGTATATTATTATGTACATTTAAAATGTCAAACATTTAAATAGATTTATTTAATCAAAATCATCTTATAGTAAAGTTCATAGAAATAAAATGTCTTGAACAAATTTAATAATACTTTAAAATTCAAGCAATTTGTACAACAAAAATTTAATAAATTAAGATTTCGCATACAAAATTATCTGCAGTTGAATAGTATCATTAAATGAAAAATTATACAGATCAAAGTACTAGGATACGAAAAAAAAATGGTTTAAATAACTCGAAAAATAAATGAATTAAACTTTGAATAAGTTAAAGTTCAAATATTATAAATTATTATTATTAAACAATCGAAATTTTTGACGATTCGCATTGTCACGAAACATTCGCACTAATTAAAAAGAACTAAAAATATAAAAATACGCCATATTTCACAAAAGCTTAAATAATAAAGATGCAGAAACATATTTCCCTAATTTCATGAAAACTATCATTTTCTACAACGAAAATATCAACGCAAATTTAACTCTTTAAAGATATTATAACTTTACGAAATAAAATGTATTAAAAAATAATGAACTTTATAAAGATTAAGGTGGATATAACAAAACAAATTAACGAACATATTATGAAAACAGACTTACCAAAATATTACTACATAATGTTTTCTGCTTTTCCGTCTATCCAGTTATGGCGGCGACCACGAGGTAAACATACACACAAGACTAGCCTAGAGTAGAGATACTAATACTACGATCGTAGAGAAGCAACTTTTCCTATAATACACGTTGAAAAAGAAGAACCGCGTGACTTTGAAACTGTCCGCCAGAGGGCATATACGATATCTTCCCAGGATTACAGAGAAAATCTGTACTTTGCATAAAATGGAGATATTCTGTTAAAAGTACTGTAGAATATCTGTTAAAACAACAGGTTTTTTTTAGAGTGTACATTTCACTCTTATTTGTTGGACAAGGCTGTGAACTGCAGCGCTAATTTCATTCATCCGAGCTATAACTATAGCATTTTACATGATGAATCTGAAATAGCACAGAAACTCCTGTATACCATGCAATTAGGTCATAATGAACAGAGGATAGTATATTCAACTAGGTAAATTATATCCAAAGATTGTTGTATCATAGTGGAGATTTTTCCAACAGAGCGAAAATATGACAGGACCTTGGACTCGAAAAAACCAAAGTACCCAGGTTCGAGTCCTGGTCCCGGCATATTTTCGCTCTGTTGGAAAAATCTCAACTATGATACTCCAACCATTGGATATATTTTCAATAGTTTTGTTTTGAGGATCAAATAATTTTTACAGTAGTTGTTATTCATGTTGTTATATGTTTAAAAATTTAATATATAAGCGTATAAAAATTCCATAAAAATTGTTCGTGTTATTTTAAAATTAGTGTTTTGGGAGCTCTCAAACACTCTCATGATAACTTATATATACTTATAAAATAATCAAATATCATATTTTCATTTGCTCTTACAGTCTATAAAGTTTCTATAATTTTGTGTCATTAAAAAAATACATTCATTAACAGATAAAATAATGCAACGTCGTTTTTAATATTTTAATACATGTATATCCAATAACTCTATAGATCTGAATCCATGAGATACATGTTAGTTTATTCCGAGAATTTGCATTTATGATTAGTACTCCAGTCTTAGTTAAGCTGACGTCATGTTTCAAGAGATGAAGGGGTGATCAGAGCTTAGTGTAAGATGGACGTTACAGTTGATGTTTAATTGTGGAAGTGACAAAATATATTTTGCTTAAATTGATGTGTCTAAATTTTGACTGTTTACCTTTAGCTGTAAATTAGAAATCGCAAGTCGTTTGCTATTTACATAATATAGAGAAATTGGAATTTAAAGTAATACTAGATGGAACCCGTCAAAACTTGACGGTAAACAATTTGATATGAATTACAAATTTTATATGAATATTGCTCGGGCATGTGACGAAAACCTTAGATATGTTTAAAATCAGTGCTGATTTCTGAAATTTTTCTCCGGATTTCTGCAGCTATACGTAAAAAATCTAATTCATAAAGTGTGAAAATAAAAATTATTATCACTTGCGATACACCCAAGGGGTATAATGAATTCTAAACCTTTATTAACGTTTCAGTGGCTATATGCGTTAAAAAGTTTTAGACAAACATTGTTTTTCAAAAAATTTCCGGTACTTTTCCGTTATTACGGACACCATGCCAAAATGTATGCTAACGCATAATGTATGTAAATGTATGTATGTAAATGTATGTAAATGTATGTATGTTAATGTATGTAAATGTATGCATTAAATGTATGTAAATGTATGCTTGGCGACAATGGTGTCCGTATAACGGAAGTACCAAATTTCCTCTTACATATTTTTAACTGACGTAGTATGGGAAGAGTTTCACATTCTGTGCTGGTTGGCGCGATTGGCCAAAAAATCCAAAATAGCACGAAAAGGAGTGTGACGTCACGTAGATTAAGTTCACTTCAGTAGTTAAAAAAATGTAACCCCAAAGAAGACTGAAGATCGCAACAATCACATCAAACACTTATCGCCAAAATCAACTCGCCAAAAAAAAATCATCAAGGGATACGGAACTTTCCCCTAAAAGATTTTCTTACAATTATTTTTCTTAGAAAATATAAAATTAACAATATTTAGGCTTATGAGGTATGGATTATTTTCACTGTACATAAATATGTTACAAAATATATATATATAATTTTTACTATTAAAAATTTAGTCTGACTCTCAGAATTTTCTCCAGTTTTTTGCTTAATTAAACGTCATTGAGCCATGAGGCATATTTCCAAGATCAGCAACAAAGCGAAAAAAAAATATCCAATACGTTACTTTTATGTTTGCTGGGCGCCAGTGATAACTCGCCAAATCTTGTTTCAATTGGTATCATCTGAATTGAAACCCTTTCAATTCAATTATTTCAATTTTGATTTCAATTCAATTCTTGAGATTTTGTTATTTGTATTGATGTGTTTGTGGTGGCACAGATATCATATACGCACCACATTGGCGCAATTTTTTTGCCCGCTAATCTGGCGAAAACTTTGTTTTTGAATATTAACGTTATAATGTATATTAACGTTATAACATTAACGTTATAACGTTATTTTATTTTTATATTGAAATAAAAAATCACAAATTATTGCATGCTATTTGTAACTAATATTCAAAAACAAAGTTTTCGCCAAATTGGCGGGGGGGGGGGAAATCGCGCCAATGGGGTGCTTATATGACATCTGTGCCTTTGTGGTTACGTATTTCCTCATGATTATATTTTAGCTATTTTTAAGTACGTTTTTAAAAACATTATGCTGCAGTGTTAAAATATTGGTTATTTGTTATTAGCTAATGTTAAAAGATTGTCGCGAAAAAAAGGGTTGGCGAGATTAAAAAAATTTTGGTGATCACTGGCACTCGGCGAACATATAAGTACCCAAAATACATACATTCCGACATTTCAGTGCCCATTTCGATGTTATGAAAAAAAATTGTACTTTTATTATGTAGTACATAAAAAATTACGGCATGATGTCATATCTCCCCCCCCCCGTCAATTTGGCGAAAACTTTGTTTTTGAATATTAGTTACAAATAGCATGCAATAATAGCACGTGATTTTTTATTTCAATATAAAAATAAAATAACGCAATAAATGGATTTGCTTGTATTATTTAAAAAAAGGAATTAAAAATAAATAAATGATAGTTTGATATAAATAAATATTGATATACATAATAAAAACAATTTATAGAATTAAAATAAAAATAAAAGTAAATAAACAGCAATATAAACAAAATAACCGGGTTACAATGTGAAGCATAAATTTGCCATTTTGTTGCAATCGCGCCAATGTGGGTGCGTATATCACATCTGTGCCCAATATTTTTGCTTGGTTTTAATAAATTTTGCTCCATTTCCATACACCTTTTGCCTCTAATGAAAAAATGTGTCGAAAATTTCAAAAATCCCCAACAAATCTAAACAGGTAATTTTGGCACAGACGTCATATACGCACCACATTGCCGCGATTGCAACAAAATGGCAACTTTATGCGCACATGGTAACCCGGTTATTTTGTTTATATTACTGTTTATTTACTTTTATTTTTTATTTTAATTCTATAAATTGTTTTTATTATGTATATCAATATTTATTTATATCAAACTATCATTTATTTATTTTTATTTCCTTTTTTTTAAATAATAGAAGCTATTTCATTTATTACGTTATTTTATTTTTATATTGAAATAAAAAATCGCGTGCCATTATTGCATGCTATTTGTAACTAATATTCAAAAACAAAGTTTTCGCGAAATTGGCGGGGGGAAAAATCGCGCCAATGTGGTGCGTATATGACATCTGTGCCCAATAATCATGGATTTAATTAATTTTGTAATATGCGGTGCAACCAAAAGAATTGTGATTAAATCGGTACAAATATCGCAGGCGCACCGGGGTTAATTTTTGGCGCCTAAATGACAATTTTTGCTTTCTATGGCAACCTGGTGTTTTATAATAAAATTGAATATGTGTGTAAATAAATAAAATAAAATAGGTACTTTTATGTTAGCTGGGCGTCAGAGATAACTCTCCAAATCTTGTTTCAATTGGAATAATTTAAATTGAACATTTTACGTGAGATTTGTTATTCATATTGATATGTATGTTTAGATACTTTATTATGATTATATTTTAGCTAATTTTAAGTAAGTTTTTTAAAATTTTATATTACAATATTAAAATATTACCTAGTTGATATTAGCTAATGTCAAAAGATTGGCGAACCACAGAGTTTAGAGAATAAACTCTATGCCTTGCAACAGTGGGAGTTGCCGACTTTATGACGCCATAAGCAGAAGTAAAACTTTAATTGAAAATTACGGCTAATTAATTAAATTTTCGAACAAACGAATGTTCGATAACAAATCTGTGTCCAAATATCTTCCATTAAAAAAAAGAATGGTGTAATTTGATGCAGTAGTTTGTTCTCACGGATTGTCGAAAGAAAAAGCTTAGCGTTTTAAATATATAGATTATAGACTAGCGCTTCGTTGGTCGGTTTTCCAAACGGACCTCCAAATAAAAAAACCTCGGTTGGAGGTTCCACTGCTTTTGACAGCGTACACCTATGCAGGCTACGCCCGCTCCGATATCAAATAACCAAACCTTGAATTATTGTTTTTTTTATTTTTTCGACTCAGATTAAAAGGAAAATTTTCAGCATCATCGTCCACGTTGAGCCAATTTGTCATCCTTCTAACTTAAGTTTAATCATGGCAGTAACATAATTTAGCGGAGTGTTCTTTGTTATATTGCGCATTCGAATATATTGCACTTTTAAGTGAACTTAAACAAATCAAATTACATCGATTCGATAGTTACAAAGAATGTAAGGTTTAATCTGTCTACCTACCATTTCGCGCTTTCAAGGTGCAAAAACACGTGATCGCCATGTACATTAAATGCAAAACTTCTGAAAGTCACTATATGTCATAAAAATCCCTGACGGCTTGGTCTACAGACACAGGTAGATTTCGAAGACGCAGACCGTGGGGCGCCTGTTTGTTGGGAATTGCGGAAGAAATGACCTTATGGCATGATGCGGCAGTTGGAAACGCCTACTTCGAAACCTAACTTGTTTGCAGCGGAGCCGGCAGAGATTTTTTTGTTTTTATTTATTTATTTATTTATTTTTGCTATAAGGGTTGGTCCTATAAAAAACTTGTCAATGTAAAAGTTTTAGATAATATTAAGGGGATTTATAATAAATTTAAGCGAATTTGATATCTTGTGAATGGACGAAGTTATGAATTTTTTTCTTCTAAAACCTCCTTTTCCCCCCCCCCTTTGGGGCCATTTTTAATGATATCAAAATTTCTGTTATACATAAATTTTCGGATCTTTTCCTAGAATTAATAATAACTTTAAACGGTTTCGATAGGTATCATAATTAAGAAATTATGGGTTTTTTTCTGTTTTCACAAAAAGCCCCCCCCCCATTCCCCCCCCAGGTTCGATTTTGCCCATTAACGAACTTAACCGTGATTTTATGCTCCTTGATTTAATGTATCAGTTTCGAAGAGATTTGTGCAGAACTATTGCAGTTATCGTGCCCATAAAAAAGTGACATAGATAGATAGATAGATAGATAGATAGATAGATATGTAAAGTTTTGAACTGGGGGTAGTTTTGGGTTCTGGAAGTCATAATCGGCTTAGATCTTCAAAAATTTTTCAAAAATTTCAACCTAGGGGAGAATGTAATAGGTAGTATTTCTTACGAAATCTACCTAAAACACAAATGTGTGTGTCATTAATGTTGAAGTCACAGATGCGAATGACAATGGGTTTAAAAGGTATGAGAATTATAACAATGGAGCTAATAAATCAATTAAAAATAAACAATCGCAATTTTTTTCTCTATGAGAATAGATAAAAATCACATAAAATATTACATTTAAAACAATCTAATTAAAAAACCTAAAAACTGGCTTCTAGGTATATAACTTTAGACATAGAGATACCTTCCTGCCTAATGTTGTAGCTCTACGCCAACTAGTCTCTTCAAAAAACAGCACACCCACACAGACACGTACAAACTTTTCTCTTTATTATTATAGATACAAATATACAAATTCATAAGCGATATTATAAATAATAATAAAAAAAAATTCATTAATGATATTATAAATAAAAAGTAATAAATTCATTTACATACGCAACATTAAATTGTTACATGAAATTAATCAAAAGTTAATTAGATGTTGATTAAAAGTTAGTAAAAATATTGCTCCTGAGCAATAATCAAATATAGAGTCATCGATAAAGATTGGACACAACGAAAATTTCTTTACCGGGTATCGCTTCTGCGCAACGTCTGATGGTAGCGAAACAGTTACATCGAACAAATCTCAGAAAATTTCTGAGTATTTTGAAAAAGAAAAAAAGTTGTTATCTTAATTATTAAAGGGGTTATGATTTTTCTAAGTATGTCCAACCTTTTTCGAATATCTGGTGCATAAATTAATGTTAAAACATAATTTTATGAGATTTTAATTTTTTATTTCTTTCTAATTACATATAAGTAACTAAAATTATTATTCGTTTTGAGCTAACAAAATTTCTTCGAACAAAAATGTTTGGCAAAAATAAATTGTATTCTTTTGTTTTATAATAAAAACTTTACATTCATTAAAGCAATTTAAAAGAAAATAATAATTAGCTGGGATTTATATTAAGTGTCAAAATGGAAGACATGATAGCACTGATCAATGCCGTTTGACACAATTCTGGAAATAATCTTAGAAATATATAGGTGCAGCTATCGTCCATAACCATAAAAACATTCAACTAATTAAAAATGTTTATAAAAATAAATATGTAACAAAATAGGTAATATATAATAAAAATGTTTGTATCATTTTATACGACTCCATTTAATTAAAAAACTACATTACATAATCAAATAATGTCCTTTTATTCGAAATATTATAAAATATGAAGATGTCAAAACTGAACTATACATTATATTAAAAATATATTTATTATATGTTTGTTAAGTATATATATTTTTTATATGTTATTAATACATAAAAAATACTGACAGTGGTCCTCGAGGGACAAATCGAAATCTGTTACACAAAGAAAAAAAATTATTTCAAATTGATTTCACTTATTTTCAATAGAAATTTACATTATCATGTTTTATATACTTTTATATTATCAACAATGTTTTTCAAATCATACAAGTACAACGTATTTAAAGCACAATATTGAAATTAAATATATTTATTTAAACAATATTCAAATGTCTAGAAAAACATTAAGAGTAATCACATTATTTCTCTGTTTCTTTCTTTCCATCTTCCGCGTCTTTTCTCCGCAACATTTATATTGAAGTGCTTTAAATACAACCAGCTTTCAATAAATATCAAAATATAACATAACTGTTCTCTTTGTCAATAAATATTTTATTTTTAATGATTGAATTAAAATAATAACAAGTTTATTTTTCACCCGCTAACTTTTATCTACGATTACTTCATTTTCAAAATTTACATTAAAATAAACAGAAAAAAAGCTTTCTTTTGCATCAATGATTATGAACATTAAATGCCAGATTTTTGTGGAGAGGATACCTTCAAATGTATATTGTTTCTTTGAATGTACTTCATTTTGATATTGCCTGATATATGTATTTATTTATTTTTGAGATTGAAACACGAGGTACTTTTATAAAAACATATGATGATAACAAAATTAGCATTATTTGATTTTCTTTTAAATTGTGAGTTTATTTTAGACATTTTTGATTTCTCTGATACTTTGCAATTCATGATATTGAATAAAATCATTTCTATGATAATGCAGTTCCAGCATTCAAATAAAATGCAAGTCGCATAAATTCGGTGCATTCAAGTGGCTTTGTTTGAATGATTTATTATATTTCGTTCTACTTGAGAATGATGCACCGCCTTTAAAAAAATTCAGTTTCCAGAATTTCAAAATGAATTTATTGAAACTGATATATCAATGAGTGTAATGAAAAATGTTTTCCCACGTAGTTATAACATGAACGTATTTCAAATAATTCTATCTTTAGATGTTTGATTTTTTAAAATACTAAGTAATAATGTATATATGTATACTATATATATAAATAGATGTGTGTGTCCTTATATTTCACTTTGTAGCCACCACTACCCAGCGCAGACCACTATTGTTTGTGTCTGGTAGAAGTCTCGAGTCCCATCATGCACTATGGTGGTTGCATGTCGTTAGCTTTGGGAGTGGGGAAGATAGGGTTGTTGAAAGTGGTCGACCTAGGGCATTTTCATATTTCGACCAAAGTGTTCTGAAAAAATGTTTTGAATCTTCTTAAACGGGAATTGGTTCATTCAACTTATGAACTAATTATGATATACAGAACTAAGAAAATTATTTAGCGCCCTCTAGCTATGGAAATTGAAACTAAACCATATTGCAGCGCGTGCGTAGTACGCGTGCTATACAATGCCGTAGGCAGTGGGGACAAGTGCCGGAGTTTCGTTCGGAAAGAGGTTTGTTTAGAACAGAATGTGCGCCAAAAATGACTATTTTTATTAAAACCGCAAAAGAAAGTTACTGAATTCCGGGCAACGCCGGATGGAACAGCTAGTATATTTATAAATCCAAAGTTAGGTTGTGATTTTGTTTTTTGATGAATGTATATTCCGTGAATTTAATGTAAACTTAATTCTTTTAATAATTTTAGGATAAATTTTGAGGATAGCAAACATTAATACTTCAGAATTGTAGTAGATGTGGAATCATAATTATTCATCATCAATAAAGCTTGATTAAAAATTTTAGATTAGAAAAGGTGTACTTTTAATTATCTCTTTAGTGAAATATATTGTTTAAAAATATGAATTAGTAATATCGAATTCAATGGAAACGGTCACACACACATATATACATCCCTGGACAAAATTATAAACTAAGAAAATTTTCCATTTCTTTAAATCATAATATAAATAATTTTAGCTGTACATTAATAAAATAAAGATGAATATTTATAAAAATACATCTAAATTTAATATAACTCATAAATACAACGGAAGAAATAATTTAAATAAGAAAATACATAACTTAAATAACATTATGTGAAACCTGGAAAAAATTATATACTCAGACTTATGAATTTCTATATTCTGGTATTTTTTATCTGAATAAACGCCTTTTATGATAAGAAAGTAATAAATGGAGCCATTAGGGATCAATAAATTTCAATGCATCAATGCATTTTTCAAAATTTTCTCAAAAAGATGTGTAATTTTAATATAGAACATGACTAAACCGAAAACAGTAAATTACTGAGTTTAAGAAATGGACATAATTTGAATCCTGGTGCAAAGTATTAATGCACACATTCAAAAATGAGTTGGACGCCATTTTTCTGAATTACTTCGAATATACGGCTCGGCATAGATTGAACAAGTTTTTCCAACTGCTCCATTGTTCCATGCTGAAACTATAGCCATTTTTAAATCATTTGTGTTTCGATATTGACGTCCCTCATGATAGACTAATCTTACGAACAGCATCTAGTACTAGAGCTTCTTCTAGCCATATTGTATATGATTTAAAGGTAAATATAAGCCCTCGAACTGTTAGACGAATTCTTCAACGAGCCCCGAACATGAAATGGAAGAAAATGAATACTAAGCCAAAACTTGAGCATTATCACATTAAAGCCAGACATCACTTTGCACAGCAGCACATGTCTTGGATAACGGAGTGGAGCACAGTCATCTAGTCAGATAAAAAAGAAGTTTAACTTGGACGAAGCAGGTGGCTTGGAGACCGCTGACCAGGCCCCTACCTACCGGGATTTGACCCAGTTTGACGGATTTGAGTGACTGGAGAGTGGGGCGAAATTCGCCTGATCGCCACATGGGGCGATCCACAATGACAAGTACCGAGGTCGGCTGACCAATAAAGTCCGGATTTTACTGGGTTGATCACTCCTAGGTTTTAGTATTCTGAGATCTGTTGCCGCACGCCACATACTCGTCATGATAGTTGGAATGGGACTGGATAATTTAGTGCCGAAACTATGGTACTCAGCTTCGATTGAAAAAGGGGGGAGAATTTTGTGGGAAGACAATTAAAACCACTGAAATTATTATTATTATTATTATTATTATTATTATTATTTTGCCAATAGCTAAGTCGTACCAGCAAGGAAAATTTTTGGGCAGACGGAAGCAAGGCAGACGGAAACGCTGCGGGGGCTGACGGGACTGCGCCTTTCTACCGAACCCACCCGGTAAAAACTGGCTCCGTGGGCTGTCCCATTGAAGCGGGTCCGGTAGCTTGCGCGGACAATGTCTATTTGCACCTAATAAAGAGGCGAACAGTCAAAAATAAAATTAATAAAAAAACTGCTGCTAAAAAAAGCCTTCGCGCTACCAGTTGGGGCCGGCCATTGGCCCGCCCCAACCGATAGCACGAGGAACTGCAGGGGGAACCTGGAAGAGAAGAATGTTAGTAACATTCTAAACCTTATTCTGAATTATACTTTAACTACATTATTGAAATTAATTTACTTTTATTATGCTAATTGATTTGGCTACCCGTCCTTTGGGCCCATGAAAGGTTGTTAAATAATTAACAAATTGCAATTTAAAATAAGTAATATTGTCGCTAACTGACTAAACCATAAGCCCAATGGGTTGTTGTTGTTGTTGGTTTGGCCCAAGGGCCCGGTTTTGCAGTTTTTATTTCTATATAGCTGATATGATCCATATAACTGTGAAACTAGTCTCCTAATTTTGAACCAATTCCAGATGAGAGACCTGCATCTGGATTGGCACCCCCAGAGGTAGCGGTTATATAGAACTTGGAGGACATTAGAGCCACGAACAGATTTAACGTGCACCAGCTCCCATTAACGTACACGATATACTTTCCATACTTATCCTTTATACTTATCACCTCTTTCCTTCCAGTTCTTCTTCTTCTTCTTCTTTCTCATCTGTCTTCTTCCCCTTTTTTTAATTTTTTTTTTATTTTTTAACACAAGGACGGACAAACAGTGCCGGGAGCTATTATAAGCTTCTTACTGTGTCATGGTGCACAACTTGCTGGACCGTTGATGACATGCGTCGTGCTAGTAATACTGTGATTACGGGGCTTCTGTTTCGGGCCGTGGTGCCAGCTGATATTGTGCGACTACCGCACATTGCTACTAGGACAAAACACATAGACATTTTATAATTTTTTTGGTGGCTTTGGATTGCTCCTGGGCCCTTTTTTTTCTAACATATAACACATAAACATATAAATAAACACTTTTTTTTCCTTTTACACTAGGACGGACAGACAGTGCCGCGGGCTATTATAAGCTTCTTACTGTGTCATGATGCACAACTTGCTGATCCGTTGGTGACGTATGTCGTGCTGGTAATTCTGTGATTACGGGGCTCCGTTTTCGGGCCTTGGAAGCAGCTGATGTTGTGCGACTACCGCACACTGCCATTGGACAATACCCATGGACAATTTTTTAATTTTTTTGGTGGCTTTGGATTGCTCCTAGGCCTTTTTTTTAACATACAACACATAAACACATATACATATTCATTTTATCTTTGTGTTACCTTCCGCCTTCGACTGCTGCTGGGGTGTTAAATATTATTGTGTGTTGTTTTGTATTAGTGTCGTGATGCTGTCGCAGTTTTCTTGGAGCCACCTGATTACTGTCTTTGCTTTGTTTTGTACGTGTTTGTTTTTCGCTAATTGTTCATACCATAACTTCTCGTTGTCTGTTGTTATTTGTGCCAGGTGGTGTGCTTGGGTGAGTGGACATTGAATTAGGTAATGTTTTGGTGAACCCACCGTTCCGCATTCGCAGTCCGGTGTGTCCGCTTTCTTAAACCTGTGTAGGTATTCTGGAAAAGCTCCGTGAGCTGTATATAGCTGTGCTAGCAGGAAATCGCTTATTAGTCTATTTTTATCTACTTTTGGGAAGTACCTGTGTGTTTCCCTACCTGTGTCCCCATAGTCCCACTCGAACTGCCATTGTTTTAGTGTTATATCTTTTAGTGTTCTTTTAAGTTTTGAGATTGGTTTAGTCAGGTTGTATTTACTTTTGTTGTTTACATTTAGAGCTGCGGTTTTGGCTAACATGTCTGCCTCTTCGTTTCCTTGGATGCCTACATGCGCCTTAACCCAGCTGATTTTAAATTTGTTGTTAGCTTCTTTTATTAGTTTTTGGATTGTGTCTACTGTTTTGTTTACATTGAATGGTTTACTAAGTGATTCGATGGCCGATCTGCAGTCGGAGCGGATGCTATATGACTCACCCGTGGTGTTTCTCCATTTTGCTGCTTCTTGTATTGCCAGTAGTTCGGCCTGGAAGACGCTGTTGCTAATCCTTAACGGCACTGACCATGTTTTTATCTTTTGATTATTTTTATATGCTACAAAGGCCGAACCTGTAGCACCTGATTCCAATTTAGAGCCGTCCGTGTATATCTGTGTGTCTTGTGTATTGTACCCTATCCTAGGTTCTGATGTGTCTGCTGGATGAGTCTCCCATATGTTTATTTTTTTGTCGTATTCGATGTGGTGTAAAGTTTCATTGTGTATTGTTGCATTTTTCCTTAATCTTGAGACTGTGCCGTACGCTGCTTCGTAGTAGACTTTAAGATGGATTGGAATCAGGCCTCAGAGTACCAGAAGTGCCGAGGTTGGGGCCGTTCTATAGGCCCTGACTATGGCCAGTGCAAAATGTCGCTGGCAGCTTGACAATATCTGTATGCACCTTTTGCTGAGGCAGTGTCCCCAAACCGATGCTGCGTAGGTTAGCGTCTTTTCCACTGCTGTTGTGTACCAGATTTTTAGTATATTTGCTTTTAGTCCCCAACCCTTTGCTACCATATGTGCTAAGTTTGTGAAGTTTGCTCGTACCTTATTTGTTTGTGTTTGACAGTGTGGTATCCAGTTTAGATTTTTGTGCAGTATGACTCCCAAATATCTTATCTGTTCTTTTACTTTTAGTCTCTGGCCGTTGAATTCTATTCCCTCTATGTCATTGGTGTTTTCTGTTGGAAGGTTTCCCGTGTGTCCGCTGTTGAGATATAATTGTTGTGTTTTTTCCCTGTTCAGCGTTAGGTTATTCCCCTCTATCCAGTCATTAAATTCGTTTAGTATTTTGTTTGCTAATCTCTTAAGTTTATCCTTTGTTCTGCCTCTTAAAATTATAATAAAATCATCTGCGAAGGCTTGTAATCTAACATGTTTTCCCCAATTTCTTTTTAGTGCTGTGTCTGCGATTAATAGCCAGAGGAGCGGGCCGAGACAACTTCCTTGGGGACATCCGCCAAATGTCTGCTTTGTGACTTTAATGCCGTTTTCCTCTAGTGAAACGTACCTGTGTTGGAGGAAGCTCACTATCCAGTTTACCAGGTACCCTGGACAGGGAGATTGCTTAATATTATTAATTAATATTGGCCAGCGTATGTTGTCGAAGGCCCTTTTGATGTCCATGGCTATTAGAAGTGTTTGGTATTTGTTTGTTTTATCTTCTTTTATTCTGTTGATTAAGTTATCTAATGCGTGTTCTGTTGAGATCCCCTGTTTGAAACCATACTGTTTGTTGCTCCAATAGTTATTATTGTTTAGGTGGAAGTTTATCCGACCGTGTATTATGCGTTCTAACATTTCGCCAAGCGCTGGTAAGAGGCAAATTGGCCTGCAATTTTTTGGATTTGTGGGGTCTTTACCTGGTTTTTGGAACAGTACCACTATGCCTATTTTAAACGATTTTGGGAAGTATTCTAACCTTAGGCATGTATTGAAGAGTGTCAGTAGTAGTTGCGGTGTTGCATTATTAATTCTTTTAATTAGGTTGTAATCTATGAAGTCGAATCCGGGTGCTTTATTTTGTTTAATGTTTCTGATTATTCTGTTTAATTCCGCCTTTGTTACTACCGGTGGTGCTGGTTCGTTGTTTTCTTTATTTGCCTTTGTTAGTGTGTGGGGTATATTTTGGTCTGTTATGTATAAGTTGTCCAGGAAATGTGTTAGTGTGTCTTTAATGGTTACTTTTGTATTTGGGGGTAGAATGTTGACTAGTTTTACCGGACCTGTTCTTTTGTTGCTAGCGTTTTTATATTGAGAGCCATATGTGTCTGTGACCTTGTTGCAGTAATCTTTCCATGTTTTGTATTTTGTTCTGTTTATTAGTTTTTTTTAATTTTGCTTGTTCTTTTTTGAAGATTATGTGTTGTTTTACTTTTAATTCTTCGTTGTGTTGTTTTTGAAAATTCCTCCTGAGTGCCCTAACCTTGTTCCTCGCTGTTTTAATTTCATCCGTCCACCATGGAGGGGCAGTGACCGCAGGTGTAGATTTTTTCTTATAGCTTGCAAACGCTATCGATGTGATTTCATTTTGCAATCTGAGTGTTATGTTGTCTAGCTGGTCTGTTGTGCTTGCTTTTTGAAGTTCTTTAATGTATTTGTTTCTGATTTTTCTAATGTTTTTATCAAATTTTTCATGTTTGCCTATCTTTGTTTGTAGACCATGTCTTTGGTAGTCTATGTTCTCGTAGTTTTTAATTTTAAATTTTATGTATCTGTGGTCACTGAGTGAGACATCGTCACTGACATGCCAATCACTTATGTCGTTACCTAGTGTTGCCGTTGTTATTGTCAAGTCCGGCCATCCCTGTATTTCCTTTATTGTACCATCCCTGTTTTTCCCTCGTACAGTTTTGAATGAGGGTGGTGCGTCTGGCGGGTTGTGGACAAACAACGCATGTAGCAGGAGGAAATCTGTTAGCTCGCGCCCTCTGTGGTCTATGTCATCATAGCCCCATGCTGTTGAGTGTGCATTAAAGTCCCCCACTAGCAGTAATTCTCCGACTGCTTTACTCAGGGCCTCACCTATCTCGTCTAGTACTTCTGAGAAGTCCGCCAGGGGGGGGGCGTATGTATTTATTATTGTGAAAGTTTTGTCTTTGTTTTCTAGTTTTATAGCTGTTGTGAAATCTCTTGTTAGTATTGTTATTGGTTTGGTGCCTAATCGGGTTATAATCGCAGATCTGTTTTGTGGTGTTTTTGTGACATTCCAATTTTCTGGTTTGAACCCTGTTATGTTACCCGTTTTTTTTATTTTGGTGGAAGTCCTGTAAGAGTGCTACCTGTATTCCTTTGGCTGCTACGTAGCCTGCGAGTGTGTCTGTTGCTTTGTTGCTACCGTGTAGGTTAATTTGTATCATGTTTAGGGTGTCGTGTGTTTGTTGCATATTAGTTTGGTTTTTGTCATGTGGTATTTGTTTATTTTGCGCTGCGCTCCTTGAGCGCATAGTTCTAGTATTATTTGTGTCTATTACCATAATTGCGGCGCTGAGTGTCATGTTGTATTCTAGCTTCAATGTCTTGTCTGGTCATTTTGACCAGCTGTGGTTTACCGCCTGTGAAATTTAGTGACACTCTCCCCTCCATCACTTCTTCTGCTGAGGCTAGTGCTGTGCCCCTGTCCGACTGTAGTTGGCGGATCGTTAGTAGCTGGCGACGCACCCAGCATGCACCCGAGTTTGCTTGATAATCCGTCTTCTTCTGTGTTCTTAGCCATAGTCTGTTTACTTCGTTGTACTTGTTGCACGCATAACAGCGGGGGGTTTGCCGATTACAGTCAGTGTACAGGTGCTCGCCCGCGCAGTTAGAGCATCGCTGTGTCCTCTTGCAATTTGCTGCCACATGATCATATTGGAGACATTTGTGGCAGCACGTCACACTAATGAATGGCTGTATTGGGCAATCCCTTAGCCCCAGGCAGATCGTCCTCGCCTTTAGCAAGTGATCTGCCAGAGGCTCAGGGAGTAGGACAGGTTGATGCTTGCTACCCTCCCGGACGGCCACCTGCCTGTGCAAACTGATGACATCCTCCCTTGTTTGCGGCCCCAGTCCTAAGGTCTTATTTATCTTCTCAGTTATTTGGTCTTCTTTCACGAAGTCTGGGACATGGAATATCATTATCTTCTTCTTTCTAATGTTTCCTGATCTTACTCTTATTGTCTCTTTGCCTTCTTCGCTGTTGGTGATGGTATGTTTTACTTTCAGTGATTCTTTTTCGTCCTCACAGATAAGTTTCACCCCGTTTCTAATTCTTCTGATCTTCTTGACTCCTCCATGGTGTTCTGTAGTTGTTCTCGCTATCTGTTTTTCTAGGTCTTCCGCGTCTCTTTCCGCAAACCTAATTAACGGCGAAGCAGGTGGCTTAAGATACTACTGGCATTAGGCATGAAGTAGGGCATATCTTTAGTTGAAACTTTGATAGAAGATCCATGATGGTGTTAGCTGGTTTTTTTCTGAATGGTAAAACTAATCTGGCTTTCCTTAATGGAAAACAAAAAGCAGAATACTACCAGTTAATGCTAGAATATAATCTATTGCCTTAAGTACCGTTGATTGCTGTAGTAAACTGGGTTTTTTTTATCAAGATAATGCAGCAATACACACTGCGAAAAGTACAAAAGAGTAGCTCGAGCGCTTGCATGTGAATGTCATGAAATGGCCAGTCCGCATCTTTGATCTAAATCCCATTGAAAATTCTTGGGGTACAATGGTTCGAATAATCTATCATGATGGACGTCAATATCGAAACACAAATGATTTAAAAATGGCTATACTTTCAGCATGGAACCAGTTGTCAATGAAGAAGTTAATAAAATTTTTCAATCTATGCCGAACCACATATTCGAAGTAACTCAGAAAAATGGCGGTCTCATTATTCAATGTGTCCATTAATTCTTAGCACAAGGATTTAAATTATGTTCATTTCTTAAACTCGGTAATTTACGGTTTTCGGTTATGTGCTATATTAAAATTACACACCTTTTTAAAAAAAAAATTAAAAAAGTGCATTGATATATTGAAATGTATTGATCCCTAATGACTGCATTTATTAGTTTCTTATCATAAAATGCATTTATTCAGATAAAAAAAATACCAGAATATAAAAATCCATAACTCTGAGCATATAATTTTGTCAAGGTCTCACATAATGTTATATTTTTTTAAAGTTAAGTATTTTCCTATTTAAATTATTTCCTCCATTTTATCTATGAGTTATATTAAATTTAGATGTCTTTTTATAAATATTCATCTTTATTTTATTAATGTAAAGCTAAGCTTATTTATATTATGATTTAAACAAATTGAAAAATTTCTGAGTTTATAATTTTGTCCAGGGATGTTTATATATAAACATATGAAATTAACAAAAGACACTATCATCGTTTGATTTTTTCTTTATTGAATTGTTCAGTTTTGACATCTTCATATTTTATAATATTTTGAATAAAAGGACATTCATCGATTATGCAACGTAGATTTTAAATTAAATGGAAGTTGAAAAAAAATGATAAATTAAAAGTGAAACATAAATCACTTAAAAAAACAAAAAAAAAACAAAAAAAAAACGTATAGCACGGTTCAACAAACTTTAATGGACTTTGTTTCTGAATATTAATTGCGAATTTCCCTTCCACTTTAAAGTGCTAAAAAAGAAAATGTTATTAAAAGATTTCCAATTTTAGAAAATTTTATTTTTAATTTTTCTATTATATGAGCACTGGCATTTATGATAACATTAACATATGAATAGGAAAATTATGATAGTTACATTATAATTTTATTTCGTTTAATGTATACAAATGCATATTTTGACTTGTAACTTTAACAGAATATGTAATTTGGTTAATTTGGTTTGTAAAACCTTCATAAATATACACACTAAATTTCATTTAGGTTTATAAAATGTCTCATTAATAATTCTAAAAACATAATTAAAACTGTAAAAAACTGTAATTTATCAATAACGCAATATTACTTTTCAGCGATGTAAATGTTCATTGAATCATTTATTTCATTGCTAAATTCAAATTACAAAACTCTTATGTTATATTGTCCAATGAAAAAAATGTATCAAAATTAGCTTTATTTTATTTTTATTTTTTTCCAAAATCTATGGATGATGAAAACTTTTCAAGGCTGTATTATTTTTCAGCGTCCAATAAAACATAAAAATTACTACTTACTTTTATGAGAAACCGATACCTTGTTAAACAGTATAATTAGCATCAATTTATTTCTGACATCTTTATGTCTGGGATATTTCATATTTCATCATACTGAATAAAAGAATTCCCATGCTGACCCAGTTCCCGGGCTTAAAATGAAAATCTCATTAATTTCGGAAATTCAAGTACCTTAGTTTGAATGATTTATTATATTTCGTTATACTTGAGAATGAAATGCTGCCTCTGAATAAAATCCAGTTTCCAGAATTTCAAATGAATATATTAAATTGATATTTCAGTAACTGAAATAAGAAATGTTTTTCGACGAATTTATTCCATAAAAGTAATTTTACCAATTTTAAAACGAGGCTTCTTATTATTGTTATTATTATTATTAGAAAAATATTAAGTAATAATAAAATTTAACGTAAATTATAAGGTTTTTATGACTATGAAATTAATGAAAATTGAATTGTTTTAAACATTTCATGCTAATTTTGAGAATAAATATTATTATTACAGGGTCGTCCGACTCAAATGTCCCTGATTTTGAGACATTGTTACAGTTCACAACAAGTGGAAATTTTACGTACAACGTGACAAATGAGGTCCGTTTGTACTATAACTAGTTTCAGTGAAATGAGTCATATCGTCTGTTATTGTGACATGATTAACTTCCGTAATAAAACAAGTACATTTTAAGTTGGCAACATTTTATCTTTTGTTGACATTTACTGAAAATTCCAATGGGAAACTTAAGCCTAGCTTTGAAAACTTCAGACCTTGAAATCCATATTCAGACTCTTTTTCCATTTAATATATATTTCTTCGGAAACATCTATGCCAAAAAACTGTCGGTAGGTTATAGGATTGCTATAATTAAACAATTTTAGTATACAAATTTGGTTTTTAAATTTAGTAATACGGAAATAATAGGACTCCCTCTTAAATAGGACGAAATCACCATGACAACCTAGAATCATTACCTATCAGGGGGTATCATTGAATTAATAACGTAGGATAGGATTTAATAAAATGAAGAATGTGACTACAACTTGGTCATAGAGGTTATAAAATGTCATATACGTCATATATGAGTATAACGTCATACATGTCACATAACTTGGCGATATACATCTCGGTCACTTGACGATTAATTTTCGAAAACTTCTATAACACGGAAGTACCAATTTTCTAAAAAATCAAATTACTTAATAAATATTTTTACTTTCTTCTATCTATAATAGAAGTATATATTGTAATCGAAATTTTTTTCGACTTCCGGTTTTCGACGGATTTACACGTTTTAGGGGTCAGAGATTCCGAAAAACACGTTTTTACAAAATGTCCGTCTGTCCGTCTGTCCGTCTGTCCGTCTGTGTGTCTTCATTGTATCATCGAAAAGTGTATGAAGTTATGCTTCAAATTGAACCAAATATTTTTTCTATGTTTTTGGCTATGGCAAGCAGGTTCTATTAGAATTTGGGGATATTTCGACGAAAGGGGGCGCTTTGATCGATATTTTTGTTCCATTTTCACTATTGTACCATCTAAAAGTGTATGAAGTTATGCTTCAAATTGAACCAAATATTTTTTCTATGATTTTGGCTATGGCAAGCAGATTCTATCAGAATTTGGGGATATTTTGACGAAAGGGGGCGCTGTGATCGATATTTTTGTTCCATTTTCAATATTGTACCGTCTAAAAGTGTATGAAGTTATGCTTCAAATTGAACCTGATTATTTTTCTATGTTTTTGGCTGAGGCAAGCAGGTTCTATTAGAATTTGGGGATATTTCGACGAAAGGGGGCGCTGTGATCGATATTTTTGTTCCATTTTCACTATTGTACCATCTAAAAGTGTATGAAGTTATGCTTCAAATTGAACCAAATATTTTTTCTATGTTTTTGGCTATGGCAAACAGATTCTATCAGAATTTGGGGATATTTCGATGAAAGGGGGCGCTGTGATCGATATTTTTGTTCCATTTCACTATTGTATCATCGAAAAGTGTATGAAGTTATGCACATAATTGAACCAATTTTTTTCTATGTTTTTGACCATAGCCTGCAGGTCCAGGTTGAATTCGGGGATATTTCGACGAAAGGGAGCGCTGACATCGCGATTTTTGTTCGATTTTCACTATTGTATCATTGAAAAGTGTATGATGTTATGCAGATAATTAAATCAAAATTTTTTAATATGTTTTTGGATGTAGCCAGCAGGTCCGACTAGAATGCGGGGATATTCCGCCGGAAGGAGGCGCTGTGATAGCCATTTAAAGATTTCAAATTCCAAAAGATGTATAAAAAAATTATAAATCCTAAAAGTTTTTTCCGTTAAATGTTCGGCTTTGATCCGGAGAATCCGGAGCAGCTTTTGTTTTGTCTCTATATTAAACTAGTCGGATGTGCCAATCCCAAAACTTTCTTCTATCTCAATCATGTTAATAATTCTAATTTCGTCCTCACATCGCCAATAAAATAATCATTTTTCGTCATTCTGTTGTACGTCAGTTGCTTGCGAATCATCGGGTTACCGGGATGCAATCAACTGATATATACTAAACTACGAAAAGTCTTTTGGCCTGTACCGATCGGAACAGATAGCCTCCCTATTCCTTGGTTTTACGAAATTAGCTAATTTTACTGGAAAACACGAAGCTAAAATGCGTGGAACCCAATTAAAGAAGATTCATTCCCAGTTCTCGTCAACATTGAATTTCAATGAGAATATCGCCAAATTAGTCTTCTACAACCAAGTTGGATTCATTTGTGGCAACCTATTTTTGTCGCCAAATTTGGCGATACTTCGTCAACTGCCGCCAAGCTTGGCGAGAATTTGACGTTGGCGAATATAAATATATAGTGTTAAGCACTTAAGAATAGGAACAATGGTTACAACAATGAAAGAAAATTTGCTGAAACCCTGTTAACTAAAACTCATAAATTAAACCCGTTTATGGATGAATTCTGCTGTCTTGTTTGAAAATGTCAACCACCCTAAAATTTCAAACCGCTATATCTCCGCCATTTTTTAATATAGAGACAAAACAAAAACTGCTTCGGATTCTCCGGATCAAGGCCGAACATTTAACGGAAAAAACTTTTAGGATTTCTAATTTTTTATACATCTTTTTGAATTCATACACTTTTTGATGATACAATGAAGACACACAGACGGACAGACGGACAGACGGACAGACAGACATTTTGTAAAAACGTGATTTTCGGAATCTCTGACCCCTAAAACGTGTAAATCCGTCGAAAACCGGAAGTCGAAAAATATTTCGATTACAATACTTTCTTCTATTATAGATAGAAGAAAGTAAAAATGGCGGAGATATAGCAGTTTGAAATTTTAGGGTGGTTGTCAGTTTCAAACAAGACAGCAGAATTCATCCATAAACGAGTTTAATTTATAAGTTTTAGTTAACAGGGTTTCAGCAAATTTTCTTTCATTGTTGTAACCATTGTTCCTATTCTTAAATGCTTAACACTATATATTTATATTCGCCAACGTCAAATTATCGCCAAGCTTGGCGGCAATTGACGAAATATCGCCAAATTTGGCGACAAAAATAGGTTGCCACAAATGAAGCCAACTTGGCTGTAGAAGACTAATGTGGCGATATTCTCATTCAAATTCAATGTTGACGAGAATTGAGAATGAATCTTCTTTAATTGGGTTCCACGCATTTTAGCTTCGTGTTTTCCAGTAAAATTAGCTAAAATCGTAAAACCAAGGAATAGGGAGGCTATCTGTTCCGGTCGGTACAGGCCAAAAGAACTTTTCGTAGTTTAGTATACATCAGTTGATTGCATCCCGGTAACCCAATGATTCGCAAGCAGCTGACGTACAACAGAATGACGAAAAATATTGATTTTATTGGCGATGTGAGGACGAAATTAGAAGTATTGAGATAGAAGAAAGTTTTGGGATTGGCACATCCGACTAGTTATTAATATATTTTTGAGTTTTGATTTGATTTTCATAAAACTTTAAATGACTCGACAAAATTCTTCAACGATTATGTATATTAAATTTCAAAACATTCAGTTGGGTAGTTTTTGCGCTTTTATGCGGACAGACGTACAGACGGACGGACCAGACGACGACTACAGGTGCTACGTATTTATATTATTTCAAACGCTCCTAAAAAGGTAGAAAGCATGGGAAAAATGAAAAAATAGATAACAGTAATCACAAAGTTTCTAATAAAAAATCAGTGCACTTCCACGTGTGCTCTTTTAGTTGCCCTCAGGATGTTCGATCGGTAGTCCAGTTCCAGCCATGTTCGTTGAAATAACAGTAACAATAGCAACGGAGGCGGTTATTGGGGCACGGAGGTCTTACACATCACTGATTCTCCTTCTGTAAACTGGATCTTTGACGTAGCCCTAGAAGAAAAAATCCAGTGGAGTGATGTCGGGAGATTGGGGTGGTCAGGGAATTGGACCACAACGTCCTATCCACTGGTTAGGGAAAGTTGTCTTTAAAAATTTTCTAACTTCCTTACCCCAGTGCGGTGGGCCTCCATCTTGTTGCAAAAGAACGGAGGATTGTAAATGCTGCATTTGGGATACTGCGTAAATTTGTAATATCTCTATTATATTAAATAAAATAATTTCAATAATAATGTAGTTCCTGTATTTAAAGGAAAGGTCCCATACATTTCTGAAACTGAAGAAGCTTCGGTTGAATAATTTATTATAATTCATAATACTTGAAAGTGAAACACGACTTTTGAATAAAATTTATTTTCTTGCATTTCAAATCAATCTTTTGTAACTGATATTTCAATAGCTGTAATAAATGATGTTTTTCCACATAGTTATTCCATGCAAATATTTTAAATAATTTTAGGGTTAAGCTTACCTTTATTATTATTATTATTATGAAAATATTAGGTAATAATAAAATTTAACTTAAATCATAAGAAATTTTTGACCATAAATTTAATATAAATTGAATCGTTTTAGCCATTTCATGCTAATTTTGTTGAAAAATAATATGAATACTTAAGAGTTGTGATGAATGTGGAATCATAATTATTTATCCGTTTCATGATAATTTTGACGATAAATTATTCATCAATAATATAGTTTTACTGAATGTTTCAGGAATAATTTACTTTTAAATAACTCTTCACTGAAAGAGTTTTTAGTACGAATAGCTGTGAAATCCGTACTTCTCTATACATACATATACATGTAAAAATTATTAAAAAGATATTATAATTACAAATAAGCAAGATATATAAATATATATGTGCGTGTGTTTGGGCATATATATACCGGGTGGTTATAATATAAGTCTTTCTATTTGGAGCTGTCTGTAACTTGCAGGAATAACCCGAATGAAACCAAAATCGGTACACTTACTATTCGAGATGGGGGAAGAAGAATGGAAGAATTAAAAAAATAGATTCAATAATCGGCAACACATGGTGCTATTTGACTGTCGGTGCAAACGCCGTTGTAATCATTAGTAAAATCAAGAAGCGGTCACTTCTGCCAGTAACGATGTATGAGATATCTCTCAGTTTGCCAGATTGTGCTTTAATTTTAAAACTATTCTACGTTAATAGCTCAAACAGTGCAGCTGCATTAATTGAATCTTTGTGTGTGAAAGGAATGCAAAAAGGAAAAGGTCCATTGACACCGTGTTCAGTGAAAAGAATGGTAAAAAACTTCGACGAGACTGGATCGTTTACTGTAAAATATGGAAGGGGGGGGGGTGGAACCAATACTTCTCCACATACAATAAGAAATTGCCACGGCAGTTATGGAGTCATCAGGGACTCCGGAAGCCAGTCCTAGTGAACGTGGAGTTGCTCGAAAGTTAGCTATTCCATATGCTACTGTTCGAAATATCCTGAGAAAAGTAGTTCAATTTTATCAGTATAAAATTAGTTGTCATCAGCAATTGTTACCAGGTGACGATCCAAAAATCACTGTGTGGTGTAGCTTTACTGCAAGTTTCATTCTTGGCTTTTATTTTTTGTAGGAGTTACGGCCAACAGGCTCTGTAATGTGTTCGGTTACTGCACAAATATACCTGCGCAGGTTGCAAACTTTCGCAGTTCTTCAAGTGCAGCAAAGAAAGTGCCTTTCTGAAACACATTTTATGCAAGATGCAGCCCCCGCCCCATATTGAGGGTGCAATACAACATTCCTTACGACAACATTTCACAGATGATAGAGTAATAAGCCGGTTTTTTCGCATGGTGTGGCCTCCTTGATCTCTTGATCTGACGCCATGTGATTTTTGGCTAAATCTATTGTGTACCGTGGGAGTGTCGCAAACCTCAATGACTTAAAAGATCACATATCACAACATGTGCGAAACATCACTTCTGATTCGTTGCATTCCGCAGTTGAGCACCTCGTGCAACGCCTGGATTGTGTCCTCCAGCACAATGGCCTTGTGGAACCTGAACTTGATCGACACCGCCATGTGAAAGCGTTAACCACATTCACTGTAACATTTTCCAATAAATTATGTATGCCATCAAGTTTTACGCCTTAAATCTTTGTTCTTGTATTAGACATTTCACATTCAAAAACGCATCTATCGGCGATTATTGCAATTTCTTTTTATTGTTCCATACTTGTTCCCCCCTTTTCAAATAGTAAGTGTACCGATTTTGGTTTCATTCGGGTTATTCCTTCAAACTACAGACATCTTCAAATAGAGATACTTATATTATATCCACCTGGTATATATATGTTGTGTTTTCATTTATTTCTTAATATATTTCAATCATTCTGTTTCTATTTTTATATGTTATAAGGAGCTTAATATTGTGATTGTTAGGCTTTATGCCAGCAATATTCGATTAAACAATATATCTTCATTATGAATTGCGGATATGAGGCTCCACTGATAATAACATATCACATGCATAGTTTTTTTAATTATTATTTAATTTTTTTACGCATGTGATTTCATTTTTATTATGTATATATACATATATATAAATTATTAAAAGAAACAAAAAAAATAATTACAAATAATTACAAAAGAGCAAGATATATATATTACAGGGTCATTGAAATTAGGCTTAAAATCAAATATAGTTTTTGGATAAAAAAGTTTGTTTAAAGGGCTGTATACATATTTAGATAGTTAATTTAATTTTCATACAGACTCTTTTTCTAAAATTTATATTTAGAAAAATGTTGAGAAAGGAATTAGAAAAATCCCATTTTTTTTTTTTTTATGATCAAAGCTTACCAAGCATTGAATTTTATGAATTCTCAGTATTTTCTATAAGAATGAAATAATTTCTATATTAATGCAGTTCCATTGTTAAAATGAAATGTAAGGCGCATAAATTTTGAAAATTCAAGTGGCTTTTGCCTGAATAATTCAATATATTTCGTTGTACTTGACAATAAAATGTTGCCTTTGAATAAAATTCAGTCTCCAGCATTTCAAATCAATCTACTGAAACCGATATTTCAATGGTTATTATAAGTAAATGGTTATTATATACTCCATAAAGTTATTTAAAAAATTTTTAGTAATAGCTTATCATCATTATTATTATTTTGAAAATATTAAGTTAATAATAAATTTTAACACAACTTCAGTTTTTATTTCTTTGAATCTTAATTTCATATAAATTAAAAGAATTTAAGTATTTTACGATAATTTTGAGAATAAATAAGATTAACACTTAAATGCTGAGATAAATGTTCAATCATACTTACTCATTCTCATATGATTGAAAATTTTAGGTCTGAAATAATTAAATTTCAAATAACTCTTTACTAAAATATTTTTATTTATTCTTATTAAATATATATTTTCAAATAATAAATTCAACTTGATATCTTTAAGCCTAATTCCATCTGCGACTGTTATTTTTCTATATACCGACTGTCTTAAAAAGGAAGAGAATTTGAAAACGGTTAACCGTAGAAATACCCCGTTTGTTGCATCTTTATTAGAAAAGTAATAAATTTTTAACAATGCGAGTTCAAAATTAATTTTAAATTTCGCTAATAGATGGCGGTGTAAGCTGAAAAATAAATGACAATGTTTTCGAAATATCCGCTATTTGCAGCAATCGAGGCTAACGAAAAAGAAAGGCTACCGCGGTGCTTCACGCATATCTTTTTTTACAGACCGCCGGAGACACGTGATGCTCGAATCCACCAATGCAGGTGTACGAAAAGGGTGTCACGTCACTCTAGCGGTTTGTAAAAAAAGATAAGTGGAATGCACCGCGGTAGCCTGTCTTTTTCGTTAACCTCGTGCAGCAATAATATGACGCATTTCATAACAAAACTAGCCGATACCCGTGAATATGTCTCATCAGAAATGTCCTCACATTCCTTACAAATGTAATGTGCCAGTTCCTCTAAGCTTTATGGGTTTTGTAGGTAAACTTTGTATTTAAGTGTCCTCACAGAAAGAAATCCGAAGATTTCAAATCCTTCGGAACATTGTCATTTAATTTTTCCTGCGTACAACGCCACCTATTTGCGAAATTTTAAACTATTTTTGAAATTGCTTTCAAATTATTTAATTTTAATAATTAAATGTATTTTATTTAGGCTAAGATGCTTTACACTCACGCAGAAAAAAAATAATCGGTTAAAAAAGGGAAAAAAGTCGCCAAATTTAGGGGATTTTTTCCTTTAATGGCAACCTAGCCATTGTATTAAGTTATTCGTTTGGCGCGGTCTTGAAAATCGCGCCAACCAAAAAGTCGCCAAACTTATGTTTACATGTTTGCGTGAATGTAAAGCATCAGTTCCTTTATTTAAACATACTTTCATCAAAATTCACAAAAAAGTAACTTATAAAGCAAAAATGTGCGAATCGCTCAATGCTGGCAACAATGTATTAAAGATGGATGAATGAAGCAACAATAGAGCTATTTTTTCAATTAAACAATCGTAACGTTATTTCTATGGGAAAAATGGAAGACTTGGGCTGACGTTGAACCACCTTAGGGATCAAATTTTTATAAAATAATGTCCAATTCATGTTTTGCCCTCAGGAATACATATATATCCCAAATTTCAAAGCTCTACGTCAACAGGAAGTGAGTGAAAAATGAGACGCAAAATTTGCAAGAAGATTTTGCAAGATTTTCACAAGTCGCATAGTCAAAATGACTCTGAATCAAAATTACTCAAGTTTGAAACATGTATAGACTCATTTCTGAAAACATGCACGCACACACTCACGAATAAAACATCATGTGCTCATATTTGAGTATATGTCCATATTTCAAAATTGAGTATGAACTCACTTCTATGTGCTCATTTTTGAGTATTTCCATGTTTCAAAAATGACTTTGAACGGATCCTAATCGTTTTTGAGTATATCCATGTTTCAATAAATGAGTATGAACTGACCTCTTTGTGCTCAGATTTGAGTCTGTCCATGTTTTAATAGTCTGAGTAGTTCTGGTATTTCAGAACTGAAAACATTGGGTCGTCATATATTTGAAACAAAAAGTTTCATAACAAAATGAAAACACCGATTTACTCAGATTTGAAAGTGTCATTTTTCTTAGTGAAGATTATAAATATTTGCAGTTCAAAAGTCTCATGTATACAGCAGGGCCATAACCAGTCGGCAGAGTCAGGGGTGGGAGGGGGTTGAAATTTTTTGATGGGGCTAATTTACAGCTTTTCTTTTCCCTTTCTATTTTAAGGATAGATAAATATCAACAGAAGAAGAAAACAAGTCCCCACAGTCATAAAACTTTTAATTATAAAATTTTTAAATTCTTAAATATAATAAATGATGTGGTTCGTAATGAAAGATTATGCAGTCTAGAAGGTGCTCAAGAAATTGATAGGAGGGGCTCAGCCTTCCCTGCACCCATCTGATATATAGATATATATAGCCCTGGTATATAGATCCAAAGTAAATACGGAATACCACTTTCAAATTAATTTTGACATTTATAAAACATGTAAAAAAATAATAATGGATAATTATCACATTTCTATATATCATGTGCTAATAAATAACTAATTATGTTAAGCTTAAAAAGAAGAAAGGTTAACGAGATTAACCATATACAGTATATACTACGTAGGGGGGGGGGGGAATGAGAGAGAGGAATGTATGGGACACGTTCCATTTCCTTCTTCTCTAGTTATTTCCAAACAGCTATAGATATTTAATTTCACAAATTTAAACCTTTTTTATAATATTGCACATTATTTTAATATTTATTTTGTAATAAATGTGAAAATAAATTTCAAAATATAATTCACTACTTGCTTTGATCTTTAAAAAAAAAAAAAAGATTTTTTAACCACAACTGTATTTAATCTTATAGGTGTAAATTCTGTAAAACATATATAGTAATAAACAAAGCCAAATCGTGTTTTTAATTTAAGTTAGATACATGAAAGTATAATTATTCGTTTAAAAGTACATTACTCATATTAGACTCCCTTTTATATGTGTGCCCCACTTCCCTTGCATACGTGGGAGGAGTAGGAGTAACTTTTCACATTTTGCAAATGAACTGGAAATTGAAATTTTCAAATATTTTGAACTAACTTACATTTTATTGCATTTGATAATACTGACATTATTGAGAATAATATAATAAATTAGATATGTTTTTATGAAAAAAAGGAGATCCAACTCAGGCTTTCCGGGTTACTACACAAACTGCCCTGTGTGCAGAACATGGGTGAATAACATTTTTAATCGAAAACTCAAATAAATTTTTAACATTTAATGTATTGTTTTTAGATTGCCCAGTAACAACACCAAAAAAACATTTGTATATGAAAATCACTAATGAAATAAAGTTTTAAAATTTATATTAAAAGCGATACTTTTGTATTAGCCTCATTCGAAGGATTAATAGCCGAAGATATCGTCAAGGATTTCCCCATTTACAGCAGCCTTTTTAATTTTGATTAGTTCAGTGTTTAAACGCGTTTCAGTGTTCGACATATTTGCCATGTTTGTGCTTTATTTTATTTTATCTTATTTATTTTTTTTATTGATGAAGTCATTACTAGAAGAAACTGGTGAACTTTTTATATTGTTTAACTGCGAACGGGTTAATCTCCCGTAATCGAGTTGCACGCGAGAGATATTGATTACAAAAATCATGTATGTGAATTATTTTTAAATTCATAAAAAATCCGTAAATTGAGATTTAGTTTTCTGACAAATTGAATTTTTAAGGTACATTTTCTACCTTTACAACAGTGTAGAAGTTGAAATTGTGCGGCGAAAGAAGTTAAAAAATTTACAAAAAATGCGAGATTGATTGAGCAGTTTGTTGTCACTGTCGTTATGATGTCAGCGTTACTTACGGACATGTTTTCTTTATAATATAAATCGTCCCATTTTTGCTTCTCCTCAAGTTTGTACAAAAAATTATGCACTTGATCGATCGACTCATTATTAGAGATAACAAGCGATAAGGAGATAATTACTTCATCGCCTTACTTGTGTATTTATGTCAGACTCATAATTTTGATCAGTCGTCTTACGAAGTATGCCTTAGTTGTAAGAAATAAAAAAGAATATTTCAAAAAAAAAAAAGAAAAAAAAAGAAATTTGTATTCTATACACTGTTAAAAATCTGCGGCAAACTCTGGAGTCATTCGACCGTTTTTAAAGATAACAGTTACGTGAACATATTATAAAGTGTACCTGTTCATATTATTGGCCATATTATGGTCAAAATAAAGACCGTATTTTACGGAATCGTAATTTTACGGTTATATATATATGTTTTCTATAAAAACAGTGGAATGACTGGACAGTTTGCTTCAAATTTTTAAAAGTGTACAGACATGCTGTTTACAAACATGTACAGACATTTAGCTATACTGTAAATAACGTCTAATGGTTTCATAATTAACAAGCTTTTTAAAACATCACAGAGTACACAACACAACATGAGCTAAGAGGTTAAATTTCTATTTTCAGTTTTTAAAATGCTTGTTATTCTATAAAATTTTGATTCGTTATAAAACAAAATGACTGGTATTCCATTAATTATATCACTTCAGATTAAAAAAAAGATATATCTTTATTTGAAAAAGAAACGAAAGGCAATTTATCTAAAAAAATCTAATTTATTAAATTGTCTCTTGGCAGATACATTGCCATATAAATTTCCATTAGAATACACTGGAAAATGTTTTCGTTTCTTTTTATAGATTTTTAACCATGTCATAAATGAAATATTTCTGCATTGATTTTCATGTTTAAAAAACTTTTAGAAGGCAGAAAGTATAAACAGTTTTTTGCTTCTCTAGTTATTTGATTCCGAAAATATACAGCAGATGTTGGGTAAAGAAAAAATTGTGGTATATAAAAGTATATTTGTTTTTCATAAACCTGATTTATTGTTCAAAAAGTTTGAAGTTTTATTTATTGCTTTCTATTCTAATGGAAAAAATGCCCTACACACGGGTTTCCTGCATTATATGTGATCTTATTCTGAGCAAATCAGTGAAGATACTCTCCATTTATACCATAAGTAGCAAGCCAATATTGGCCTAATATTATTTACGTTTTGCCAATATTGGTGCAATATTGTTAAAAAATATTTGATCAATATATAAAGTCAATATTTGTGAATAATGGCGTTTCATTATAAATCTATCCAATGTAATGCCAAAATTGGGTAAATATCAGTTTTATATCGGAAATATTTCCAACGAAAATCAATATAGTACAAATGTTAGCTTTAAATTGAACATACGAGGGAAAGTCATTAAGTAAGTCACAAAAGATAATTAAATAATAACTTAAAATGATATTCACTTCAAAACTATTGTTATTTCTCAACATATTCTCCACCCATATTTCTGTACTTATATCACCGTTTTAACAGTGCTCCAACACCAGCTGCATAACATTCTTTGTTTTACTGTCTAAACCACATTAGGACTTCAAGTTGAACCTTTTCATCATCTGTGAAAACAATCTTGCTTCCAAGATGGTTTTTTAGTGGACTAAATAGATGAAAATCTCTTGGGGCTAAGTCGAAGCTGTATGGTGGATGTTGAAGAAGTTGCAAGAGGATGTTCACAGATAATGAAAAGGTTCAATTTGAAGTCCTAATGTGACTGAGACAGCAACCGAAAGAATTTTATACAACTGGTATTGGGGCGCTGATAAAACGGTGATATAAGTGCATAAATATTGGTGGAGAATATGTTGAGAAATAAAAATAGTTTTGAAGTGAATATCATTTTAAGTTATTATTTAATTATCTTTTGTGACTTACTTAATGACTTTCCCTCGTATGTTCAACTTAAAGCTAACATTTGTACTATATTGGTTTTCATTGGAAATATTTCCGATATAAAACTGATATTTACCCAATTTTGGCATTACATTGGATAGATTTATAATGAAACGCCATTATAACGACTTTCTCTCGTATTTCCAAAGAAAGGGAAATATTGTCCGAATACTGGCTTTTTAGATGTACATTGGAAAATACGTTTTGCCAATATTGTGACTATATTGGAAAATGTAAACATTCTAATATTAAAGCAACATTCTATGCAATATTTGCCCAAGATAAAGCCAAAATTGGCCCAATATTGATCTTTTTGTAGGTTAGTTGTGATATCTACATGAAATATAATTCAAAGTTTGATTAGTAGATAATAATTAAGTACCTAATGCTTCCACTTTTATGGGAATTACGTGAATTATTTTTACTAGAAAAATATTGTAAACATACCAAATTTCAACATTTTGTTTGGCAGAAATATAATGTATTGTACTATTCGAAAAAATATTTTATCAAAACTTCAAGGAAGAACGAAGCATTTAAATGAGAATTTCAACAGATCACAGAACTGTGGAAAAGTCAAATGTGTAAAAGTATTTATAGGAATAAGCAATCAGATATTTTAAAAGCCTATCACATAGCTGCCAAAAATTATGATTTTTTTCTAGTCACATAACTATTTTTTAAAACAGAAAAATGTACTTAATACAGTGTGTCTCGTTTCTCTGTGGTAATTACTTGAAGTTATTTAGCAAATAACATTTCTGCGGTAAAGTATGTTTATTTGACTTGAAAAAAAAAATCTGGAGTGATTTCACGTGACTTTTCGAACCCTTTACAGAATACTATGCGTTCAATTAAATAGTGATATAAAAATAAATAAAAACATAGCTCCGAAGTTTACAAAGAGGAAATGTTTCCACTGGTGAAATTAACACCTCACTTTCATTCATAAAGCTCAAATATTTAGCTAAAAATATCATGCAATTGTCATTGAACTTTTATTCCGCCCGTGATGAAATTAAGCTCTGTAAATTAAAATAAATAGTGAAACTGAATTTACATAGTGGTTCTAATGGATGGTTAAAGTTGTTTTAAGTGTAGATATTTCGCCATTTAACTCAACAACTCCTTAAATTTTCGTGTTATTTTATCAGATATATAAATCTCACCGCAATCTTTTTTCTTTGTTTTTGAAAAAAAATAGTTTTACTAAATTAATTCACGTTGTAGTGAAGCATGATAGTTGTAGAAACATAAGATGAGCGTAGACATTAAAAAATTTAATTGAGTTAAAATAGGAAATACTTGTTGGTTTTCTTTGGTTACAGAATGGTTAAAAAATGGTATAGGTACCAAACCCGTTGTCTGATTTGTACGCAAATGAGTACAGATCTTGCGACATTGGCCTGTAAAATATTTACCAAATGGAATCTCAAGCAAAAGCTCAGTTTAGGTTATATCGTATTTACTCATATACATACATACCGGTATATATATGAGTATGTATGTATATAGCATACATTAAATTGCAGAAAAGTAATTTTGAACATTAATCGAAAATATCGCCTCTTAAATTTACCGATTGTACATATTTACCCGATAACTTGACAACTCATGGTCAGACCAGAAAGAAAATTTTAATTTGTTGTTTTTTGATCATGTGGAATGTAATGAAGTAAATAAAAGTACTTTTTTTTTTTATAAATATTTATTAATCACATCATTGATTAATAAATAATATAAAAAAATTGATCCAAAATATGCATGCGCGTTATATTTGGTATTTAACAAAGTATCATATAAACAACAACAAAATAAAATACTACATATATCGATTTCTGTCTAACTAACGGACGGTACTCTTTAGCATTTTTTTGTCTATTTTTCAATAACTTATATGTAACTAACTAATTATTAAAAGTTGATGAAAATTTGAATTTAAACTTTATTTGAACTTGCATGCTGATTATGAAAATATACACTCATTGCTATACAAATTTGCGCATCAAGAAGTAATAGTCGGATCGTAACGAAACTTGGCGAGTGGGTACATTTCTGACACATATGCAAATGATTAACAAAAAAATGTTATTTCGCATTATGTAATGCCACCAGAGGGCGATGTACTTTGATCTCTCTGGTGTATAAAAAGAGTACGTAGAAGCATTTTGGCTGTACTTACTGCGTTGCAGAGAGGTACTATAACCTCTTGAGACCCAAGCTCGTATTTTTCGCGCAAATTTTACCATAATTCAGATTATTGCTACTTTTCAGGCTAGAAATCAATAAATATGTTCATTTATTTAAAATACATATGTATATATAGTATTTTAGCGTGTCCAATAAAATGGACATTGGGTCTTCGTCTTGTGGAAAACATATTATTGAATTACATGAATCTGAATAGAAAATTCTTAATATTGGACAAAAATTAATGACTCAAAATTGAATTAGACGCAAAATAATGACACAAAGTTTAATTAGACACAAATTAATGATAAAAAATTTACTTAAACACTAAATAATAATAATTATTATTATAAAAAATTAATTACACGCAAAAAATAAATAGATGAACTTAAAATTCAGTACCGTAAGGACTGCGCATGCCTTTTCTTACTCTAGTAGCGCCCCCTTCTGAAAAAAACAAAACAAAAAAGAGCGCGGCAGTAGAACTTGAAATGTCAGCGGCTAAGAACGTCGTCTGTCATATGAGAAACCAGAACATGTTATGAAAATGGCCGCAGATGTTACCGGTCATGAATATTGAAAAATATGATTAATCCTTTATGTTTATTACATGTAGTGTGATGTAGTTGTCCTTGTCATCTTTATGTCAACTTTACGTCGTCTTATTAAACTTGTGTTCGTCATTAGAAAGACCTGTAGTTAATTAGAACACTCCCACATTCAGAAGAGTCGTTACAAGTACTTTATGAATGTGCGTCTGCAAAACAATTATTTACACAGCTATACAAGTTATACTAGTTATACAAGTTGCATTTCATGTACACAATTTTTTTTTAAAATAAAATTTGATTTTGCTTCACAATGCATTTCATTTGTCCATTATTCCAGGTAACTGTTGGATACTGTTTTAGAACTGGGTAGACTCGGTACTTATGTCCGATCTAGGTGGAGTCTTGAGTTTTCGTCATGACTCGAATAACTTAACTTCGATTCCCTGAAAACCTGATTCGCACTAATCACCTTGAGTAATAATTAGATGAATTTGTATGAATGCAATTTCTTTGTTCTTTTCCTCCTTCTTACCTTCAACACTAATGTCAAGCTCTGACACGTCACAATTCATTTTATTGCTTCTTAATAACTTTCTCTAGATCTAAATAACGCTAGTTTCCAAATATCTCTAAAAAAGATAGGCCTCAAAAGTCAGATTTTTAGTGAAAAAGTCCTATTTCTTTCACTGCAAACTTTTCTGTCGTCAGAAGTATGTTTTTATTACTTATTCATCAATTCTAAGCATCGCATAATTTCAGCTTTTACATACTCAAATAAAAAATTGTAGGTCACTTTAGTAAACTTTTAAATAATTTTCAATTAGAATTATGATGATAATTCTAACAACAACCCCATTGATAACAACAACCCTTTGTTTCCTAGCATAATGATAATAATTAGTGGCACAGCTACCACAATTGACAATTGAATGCCAAATTTAAAATAAATAAATATGAGTTCATTTATAATATTATAATGTTATCTTTAATTATATTTTATTTAAATTTGGTTATTTTAATTTGATTAAGTCAAATAGTTTAATTAGAAAACACATACTAACAGAAAAAATAATACAAAAATATTGCAATGAATAAGAAAAGAAAATCGAATTAAAATAAAAGCTAATTTGTAAATCACTATATTTATTAAATACGTCAAAAAAAAGTTTCACTGAAATAAAAAATTAAATAATGAACTAATCTGGAACAAGCATTTTGTCAGAAAAATTATACAGTTATAGGACAATATTTAATTAATTTTTTAATTGCCAATTGAAATGTATATTACTTACTTCTGTAGTTGCTTTTTTTTCTTCACTACAATATGGAAATCTGAGTAAAAACCACACTTTTCCTTCAGTATTCAAAAAGATCTTAATACGAATGTAAACAACTGATTAAGACCTAACGTCTAATAAAATGGACATCGATAAAGCATGTGTTTATTCTCCAAAATATACATTCAATTACCTAAACTGCGGTTTAATTCCATTAATACAACATTTAAATTTAGATACATGCTGCATTAATATCAAAATACTTAAAAATATATATGAAATTTGAGTTAAAACTGTGTACCTTAGCTTCAACAATCTTTCATCTGTTCGTCGCCATTTTCAAATGGTTAAAATACACATTTTGCTGTGATTTTTTTACTCTTTTGGTATTCATATAACAGCAATCTATCTATTATAATGGACAGTAAGTATTTACAAGTTCCAACTGAAATTAAATATTTTACACGAAAAATAAAAATGTCCAATAGGATGGACGGTCTCAGGAGGTTAGGATGCCGCTACATCGCCATCGAAGACAATACGATCAGCTGTCATAGATCGAGAGGTGAAGAATAGTTGGGATGATGGACGCTGGGTTGTCAGCTCGGCAAGTAGCCAGCCGCTTAGCCCGTTCTGACTTTATTGTGAGGAGATGTTGGGACCTGTGGAAAAGAGTCGCATATACGTCGTTCAGGCTCAGAACGCCCTCACCAGACCAATAGTAGGGAAAACCGTCACGCACGTGTAGCACCAACTTCATCACTATTCACTATCCAAACACGTGTAGCACCTTCCCTACAGGCCCCTGTGTCTGTCCGTACCGTTGCAAGGCGCCTTTCTGAAGAACATTTGCCCAATACATGAGCTACCAATGACATCCACCAACTGTCGCCTCAAGATTCAATTTTGGTAGTGATGACAACCGTGTACGCGTGTGGAGGCCCCATTCTGAACGCCTTAATCCTGCCTTTTGTATACAGTGGCACACCGCCCCCACACCTGATGTGATGGTGTGTGGTGCCATCACATACGACACTCAGTCACCTCTAATATTGATCGACGGCACATTGACAGCCCAGTGGTACGTTCGGGACACCCTTGAACCCCATATGTTGCCACTCATGGCTGGGCTTCCAGCAGACATTTTTCAACAGGATAATTTTCGGTCTCACAAAGCAAGGGTGTCACAGGAATGCTTCCACTATATTACCACCTTGCCTTGGCCTGCCCAATCTTCAGATTTGTCACCAATCGAGCATGTATCTGGGATCACTTGGGATGGTAGGTTGGGCAACCTACGGGTTTGACTGAACTTGAGTTGCGATTACAGTAACTGTGGAATGAGATGACGCAGGACTCCAGTCGGAACCTGTATCCATCAATAGCCACCCGTATAGCATCCTGTCATTCAAGCTAGAGGTGTCCTAACAGATACTGAATCGCCATTCATTTGTAATTTTTCTCATAATATAATTATCCTTTTGCGAATGTATATACCAAATATGATGATGCTATAACACTTTGAAAAGATAGGATTAATCTTTTTTTATTGAGATGATTCCTCATAACAAAATAATTATCAATGAAATGTAATGACACCTTTGTAAAAATTGAAAAAATACTTTTATTTCTTTCTAGTATTAAATATAAAATTTTAACCTTTGCTTGAATTTTATGTGTAATGTAGACTTCAGTGTTGAAAGGTCTACAAATCCAAGTGCTGGCGTATAACATCAATTATGAATTTCCGATTACTATTTTTCTATACAAATACGATTCAAATCGATGTTATCCACACTTCATCAAATTTTGCACGTGGAGTTTTGAGTTACTTTTAAAATTTTAAAACATTTTTAGTGTTTTTTCATCTATTTTTTTGTCATTGTTTGTGTATATTTAGAATAATTTGAGAAGCGAGCGGAAATATATTGTGAGTCGTTATTTTTTAATACACTAGGGGGCTCTGCCCCCTGCTCGCTACGCTCACCAACCCCCCCGTTCTGATTTCACAGCCTCTTAAAACCTGGTAATGTATCCTGTTTTAAAAAGATGATGATGATGATATCACGAACGGCGACTTTCTTCTGTAATCAGGTTATAATGCTTTTTCATTTAACTGGTTATAATGCTTTTTCATTTAATTCATCTTTTTTATTTTTAATATTCATGTGCAAACACAATTTTTATGACGTAATTTTCTTTATTTCCTGTTTTCAACACGTGATCATTTAATTATTATTTTAAACTTTCATTATTGTTTTAAATAGTCTCGCGCAAATACATTTTTTATTTGAGATAAAACATAATCCTTTGCGCTTATTTAGAAATTGGCAACAATATAAAAAAAATGATTTTTTCAATAAAAGATTTTTTACTCGATTTTTAAGGATTTTTTGAGTTTTTATTGTCCGACCGTGATAATTTTTTGAATTTCTGAAAGCTTGTTATATTTCACGTCTGGTGGTATGATTTTCGAATCCGTAGGATGGCTAGAAAAAAAGTAATCGCTCCTCAAAAAAGTCCCTAGTAAAAAAGCGATGAGTATAACCCGGCATATCTACGCAGAATTTGATTGGTCCATTTCGTTTTTGGCTCAGTTCCAGATTACTTTTTTTAATATAGAAGGATTTATATTTTGGTTAAAATAAAACTTTTCAAATAAGTTTTCATAAGATTATCTTAACTTTGGTTACGGATTTTTATCTCGCAAATTGGTGCTAATGTAATTAAATAATTGGTGCCAACGGTTTAAAATGAATTGATTCTAAAGTTTTTTTAACGTCAGTGCGCTAATTCTAAACGATGGCGTAAAACAGTCGTATTGCACTGAGATGTTGATCATAATTTCCCTCCCTATATTAATATGGTTCATATAGATGTTATTTACATCCCATCAAATTTTGTACGCAGATTTTTCAGGCACTTTCTGTATTTTAATAGATTTTTAGGTATCTTCATCTGGCGTTTAATAGTTATAAGTTAAAATTAAAATAGCGAAGATAAAGTTGTAAAAAGGTACTATAAGTTATTATATGCTTATACGTTGATGCCGCTTAAAAATGAAACTTTTTAAGATACATTTACCTGATTAAATTATCACAATTTCTATTTAGGACTTTTTAGCAGTAATTCTTTCCTAGAATCAACTGGAATATTGACTCTTTTAAATTTACATTTGTATTAAAATATAAAATGGAATTTTTTCAATTGAAGAAATATTCAAAAGCATTTGCAAAAACAATGCTAAAAAAACCTTTCTTTAGTTATTAATGTTGATGAAGCATAATATATTGTATATGATAAGGGGTTCTAACAAAATGCAATATGTTTGGCTTATGATCGATTTTAACTGAATTTATATTTCCCCGTAAACAGTTAGCAGAAAAAGAAAATTTGCAATTTTTAATGATATAAAAACTGTAAAGCGTGAAATTCTCGTTTGAAATATTCTTTTAATTTTTTTTTTTATATAAATTGCTTTTATTTCGTTTTCATTTCATTCACTAAGTAAAAATTACAAAACATGTTTAAGATAGCAGAATTATGTAAGAAAAGTTCAGCTGTCAAAGAAAACTGTGATTAAATAGCCTTTTGGGTAACTTTGATATATTCTAGCAGTCTTTATGCAAGAATTGAAAACAGTGTAATATGATGATGGATACATTCATTGTGAGTTTTCAGAGGAAAACATCGAAATCCACTTCTTGTGGTTTATGTTTTTAGTCCAAAATATCGATCAACTCATCATATATGTTGTTACAGCCATAGTATGAGTTATGATGGAGAAACATATCTGATATATAGTAGAAGTAAATTATCAAGTACAAAGTATATGACAAGATAAAAAATAACAAAAGAAGAAATTTTATAAACGTAATTTAATCTAAAAAAAATTTTTTAAACACTTTATATATTAAGCTGTTCTAGAAGCCAAACAAAACTTTTAAGTAAATATTTTTTATTTTGAATTTGTAATAAATAGCTTACTGTAATAAAAAATTAATATTGACACGATATTTAAAGAATTTTGTACAATAATGCATGAATATTTGGATGCTTAGATTCTAAAATTATTTTTTGCCGATGAAACAGTACATAGGTAGAATACAGGGTTAAATTAATTTGTTCGAGAATTCAAATAGCATTTGAAAGGATAATACTAGAATTATGGAATAGATGCTTCAGCAGTGATCATGAATTCAGCAGCGATCATTTCAAAAACTTTGAGAGATAGCAAAAGAAAGTCAATTACAAAAGTGGAGACTGTACTCGATGTAGTATGAAAGAATGTCTTATATGTAATTATTATTTTAGTACAAACCTTGAAATGTAATTTTTTCGATAGCTAATCGTCGGCATAAATACATTTATAATCGTGTGCATAGGTATTATAAAATTAAATAAAATTTATGCAAAGAAATGAATTAGAAAAAAAAACATTGCAAGGCTTATGCATATGTACTAATGCAACTAACACATGTAAGCAAAAAGGGAGTTTATTTTAAAAAGAAAATCCAGCTAAATATGTTTGATATATCCACCATTATAAATGGTGGATATATCCAATGCATATTTTCGTATTGAGACATCTTGCTCGATGATCAGCAGCATTTCAGATGTTATGTTGCTGCATGCTAGGATAATACGATCTCATGGATCATCAATACTGCGTGGTGATAAGTAGTAAACTAAGTGAACGTCCAACACGAGGTTTTAGCTCGTGCATTACTGCCAAGAGTACCACATCGAGAATATTTAACGATTAATTTACCTCACGCTGTATGAATTTAAGCGACATTGTTTAGTATATCTTTAGATATATCTTCAAGAAAAAACAATGTATGCAATTTTGTCTCATAATAATAATAAGGAAAGACACTTCTTATGTACACCATAAAGTAGAAGATAATACAAGCCGCTTCGAAGGATATAATCTTTTTACGAAAACAAAATCATAAGTTGCTAACCAACGTACATTTCATTACGATATTTTAATCCGAGATGTAAAAATAAATATCACAAAAATAAAAATCATACTTCGGTTTATCTTTAAAATCATCATGAGTGCATCATGAGTAAATTTTCTTAACTACAAAACCACGGAAAAATATTTACATTTTTCATGCTTCAATTATGTAACATGTAAATATTTTTCCGCCGTATTGTATGTAAGAAAATTGACTCCTGATGATGATTTTAAAGGTAAACCGAAACGTCGAGTATAACTTTTATTTTTGTGAGTTTAATTTTTACACCTTAGTTTAAAATCTCGTAATAAAATATACGTCGTTAGCAACTTATTATTTTGTTTTGATATTTGAGTGCAATGTTCTTATTTATTATAATCTTTTTACGTCAGGCACAAAAAGACGTCTTGCACCACTCCTGCAGAAGGGAGTCTACTTCCTGCTTTCGCAGCGGTTAAACACTAAAATTTATATGTAAGCATCAACTGTAGTGCTGTTTAGAGAAGGCTTGTCACTTCGTATAATTAACATAAGGAACCTTTTTTAAATTCTTCCTTTAATTTTTACCGACAAAGTATATATACAAGGTGCGTCTAAAAAGTTTATTGAATGGTCTCATAAAATAAAGAAAACGAAATACACAAATAAAAAGTATTGTCTCCCTTAAATGTAATCTCCATTAGCCACAACATACCTATTAGATCGTTTTTAAAACAGCTAGAAACAGTCAACGACGGTTTCGTTCGGAATAGCTCTAAGCGTCGATGTCACACATTGTTGAATTTCCGATACATCTGCAAAGTGTAGGCTTTTCATAACTCGTTTAAGACGGGGTAACAAAAAGAAATCTGGAGGCGCTAGATCCGGAGAATAGGGTGCGTGATCAAGAGCAGTCACTTGACGTTTAGCGAAGAAGTTGGGCACGCAGATCGCAGTGTGCAGGCAGTCGTTGTAATGGAGCAGATTCCAATCTCCAGTTCGATACAACAATGCATGGTTCTCGATTGCTATTTTCTTCAAGTTTTATCAAAAGTTAGTGTTTATTTGTTGTCCTATTGCCTTTCAAACGACTTGTCACACTGTATCCATTGGATTGACCCCAGCAGGTAACTCTAGTTGAACATAGTGATTTCGACGATACGAGACTTTTCTTCACATGTCTCTCAATGTGCATGCACACGCGGACGTTGCTATCCCCAGTTGTTTAAATATTGGACCATTCACCGATTTTTTAAGGCGCACTTTGTATATGTAAAATCTAAAAAAATAAGTTGCAGGTTGAAGGATACTAAATATTCTGCAAAGTAAGATTTAAGAAAATGACCTGTAGAGCTCCCGTTGAAAATCATGATCTACAGATTTACTGGTTGTTGAAACATATTTTTTTATTATTTCGGTATTCGGTATTATTATAATGTTCTATAACTCATTGCTATTCAAAATGCATTTTAAATTAGTTTAACTTTCATTTTATTTTTCCTGATTTAATTTATGGAATTTCATTTCTAAAATGATGAATTTTAAGATAATAAATCATGTTCCAGCGACTAATTTATTTCCCAAATTGTTTTATTTAGATTAATCTTCTTTACGAAAAACAGTTTCTGAAATGACACCTTTCATGAAAAAAAATTACGCCAACCAAAAGATATTCTTTTTTTTATGATACGACAATAAAAAACATTTTGCAGTTAGAAGTAATTTATTTAACTCTTCATGCATGAATTATTTTTAAATGCATGAAAAACACAGTTTGAACTTAAAACAGAATTCAGAACAATCAGGTTCTTCAGGGTCTCAGGGTTTGTTATTCATTCGACACCCCCCCCCCCCTCCCCCTCCCACCTTTCGAACCTAGTCTCCAAAATTTAAATTTTTTTGATTCCGTATTTTTTTTATTCCATATATGTAAATTGGTTGGTAAATGATAAAATTAGATACATAAAAATATAGAGGAACTGCGGGTATTATGGAATAGTCGAGTATTATGGAATAGTCAGGTAATATGAAATACCAGGGTTTCTGTTTGGTAAAGTGCTACCACCATGCGGCAATATCCTAAACTACTTCAGGACGTTTCTAGAATGCTCCCCAGAACGCGCGGGCGTTCAGTCTCACAATACCCTCACAATACCCTCTAAGAAGGTTGTTCATTATCATTATTTGTTTGCATGCGATGAAATTTCATAAAATGATTTTTGTCTACAAATAACTAATCACAGATAGTTGAAGTTTGTGACTGCATTCGGTTTCCTGGTTTTAAATAATATCGAGCTGTGATATTGCTTCAAACGTAAATGGTATTCTATAATACCAGAAGTTCCCCTAAATATATTATTTTTTGTTTTTTATCGAAACCTAAATATACCAAATAGTGGTTATAATCAGTTTCAGTACAAGGGGAATCACATTTAAAATATCCTCTTAAAGAAACCTGCAAACCAAATTTAGGTCCCCAAAACCAGGGTATTCAGTTGGCCCCTGCTTTATTCAGACCCGGATAATGATAATTTTTTTTTTTAGAAATCATACATTTATTACAAAATAATTTATAATATGTACAAAATATACAAAATATTTTATAATAATTATTTTTATAATATGTAACTAACAAAATTAACAAAAAGTGTAATAATAATAATAATATTAATAATATAAACATCAGCATCAGCAATAATAATTTCTACAACAATAATAATAACGGCCATTATTATTATTATCGTATCACTAAAACTATGAAAAACTATCGCTTTTTTAAGCATTATAAGTCTCTTTTTGAGATATATTCAACGCAACGCTTAGAAACTCTTTAAAATATTTTCTAATACGGAAGGAATTATTTTAATAAGTAAATTAATATTCTGCCTATTAAATAAATACGTTTAATTAACTTAAAATGTGCATATAAGTATTAAGAGATAATTTTACTACATTATTGAAATATCTAATTTTGTAACAGGATTATGTTATTTTAATTGAATTATGAATCGGATGAAAGATAATTCATCTGCCTGGTAATGAATTCTTTAAATTATTCGGTTTTCGTTTACTTTCGATATTTTTTGCATACCCGATTATTTTAAACTAAGCTATTCAGAATGAAATTATTGCATTTCAAATTTCAACTGAAAGCATAGGTGTAACGTATAATTGATGATATGAAATACTAATTTTTAATTTTTTTTTAAATGTATAAAATAATTTTTAACAAAATATTTTTCAATGACCTGGATTTTTACTTGAAAAAATTGTTTTGTTTTTTTCACTGTAGACATTTCTGTCGTCATCAGAAATGTGTTATCCACTTAACATTAGAAATGTATCCCAAAAAGTAGTACGGTATGCCGATTTCATAAACTTAGTAACAACGTTCTGCGCTATCGCTTCATACATCACTCCTTAATATTCCAAAATTTCAATTTTTACATAATCGAAAACCAAAAAAATGTACTTTTAAATGAAATCTGTTTGAGAATTTGTAGCTCAGTTTGCTGATTTTTAATTTTTTTTAAATAATTTTCTAGCATGGTTAAAAATTATATTGAGAAGACAAAATATTATGACTATGGGGAGTGGCTCGTACAATGTTAGTAAGGAGCATGAATAATATACTTATTTTCATAGATACACACAAAATTCTCACAAAATCATGAAACATGCGCCAATTATAAGTATCTTATACTGCATAGCATACGTGTAATCCTTCTCTATATATATAAAAAAAAAGTAATGGTTTGGAAATGGATCAATGAAAATCTGCGTAGAGACCGCGAAACGTAATCTGACTGGTCAGAGCTTTCTGACTTTTCTCAGGGGGAATTAACATGAAAGTAGAGAATTTAGATAGGATGGGCGCTATTGGGGGGGGGGGGGGGGTTACCAAGGGGAAGGGACCCGGGTCTGGCGCCAACTTGGCGATATATCGCCAAAATTAGCTGCCAAAAGTGGCGCCAACTGGGCGCTATTTCCAGTATTTCGCCAAATTTCCATTGACTCCCATTGAAATCCAATAGTGTTTACTCGCTTGCAAAAAATCAACAAATTGAGATATTGCAATGCCACAGAAATTAATATTAGCTTAGGAATAGAGCTTAATTGAACTATTTACATTATGGCTAGGGCGTGATTACGCGGGGGGTTGGTGAACGTAGCGAGCAGGGGGGCCGAGCCGCCTTAGTCTTTAATATAAATAGAGTTTTGAAATTTTTTAACAATATTTTGCACTTGGAAAAAGAAAGCTATTTTTATATTTGTAGGAAACTTGATATTAGCAAAATATTTTGTAGGCTTGACGTCGTGTCATCTGAAAGAATATTTCACATGAGAAGGAGTATTATTATTATTTTTTTTTTTACAAATGGTATATCTAAAAGATATAAAATATTTTATTTTTAGTCAGGCATTGTGTTTAATGCAAATTCTGTTTATAAAGATTTTGTTTCAGTGGGAAATTCTAAAAATTTCTGGTTCAGTCATATTTAAAATTCAATTTGATGTGATAGTCTAAAAAAAAAAAAATGCATATCCTGTATACTTTGGCTATTAAAAGACGGAATAGGTATACTGTAGTAAATAAATGAAATAAAGTTTTATTTTTATGTCAGTAAAATATCTTTCCCGACATTATTCAATATTGTATCTTTTATGTACATGTAAATATTTAATTTGAAGAACTGCACTTTTGATATCAACATGTTCCCATTGAAGTAAATACATATCAAATTCAAATAACTAACGCAATAAAAAATTGCGTTAGTAGTACAAATTGATGCAGTAATAACTTTTTTGAATTATACCAAAACAGAACAACAACAACAACAACGAAATCTTTCTCGATGCCATTCAAAATTGCATGTTTTATGTGTATGGGTGAATATTTTGTTTCATAAATTACAATTTCATATTAAATCGGTTTATAATGAAGTTAAGAAATGCACTTCATAATCAAATAACATTAACACCGTTGAAAATGAAAGGAATTTTAAAATTAATGCACTGAAAACTATTGAAATATATATATATATATGGCTTTTCCGATATTATTTAATATTGTGTTTTTTATGTGCATGCAAATATTTAATTTAATGAAATACATTTTTGTACTAAATCAGTTCAAAATGAGTAAATTATAAAATATACACTTTACAATCAAATAACACTAATGAAACAAAACATTAAATAAATTTTTAAGTTAATGCACTGATAAGTTTATTAAAAAAATCCCTCCTCCCTCACCGACATAAAAAAAAAAAAACACATAAATATCTTTCTTTTTAGTAATTTGTCTGAAAGCAGGTTTGTAAAAGAATATGAATTATGTTTGCGTTATTGAAATAAGGGATTAAATAATCGATAATGATGCCGTCAGAACTTATTCAAGAATTAATACAAAAATGGTCATAAAATAATTTTTAATTTTTAATATTTCACAGAATGAGTTATGAGAGCTCGCTTTTTCTGTGGCTTATTAATTTGTACAAATAGAAGCCTTGACTTTTCAATTCGTATGTTAAAAGTTTTTCAAATGAATACGTAGTTTATGCTAAATTAGAACAGGTTGAGCATAAAATTATTTTTTTTAGAACTTATTAATAACTCAGTTTTAAGAAATTATTAAGAATTTTTCTTTTTTAATAAATTTAGTATAAATTGAAAACAGCACTACTTAGAATCATACCACTAATTTAAAAATGCTTTTGGAAAGTAATTTACCAGAAATATTATAATAAATCAGCTTTTGCCAACCCATGGTCCGTGGACCACCATTATGCCGCAAGAAATTTTTCTGGGTGTGCAGAAAAACCTGATATTATTTCTACTTTTTTTTTTATTTCCATTGATTATGTTTCGTTAATAATAGGGGAACTTCTGGTATTATGGAATAGTGGGGTAATATGGAATACTAATGTTTCTCTTTGATAACGTGCTGCCACCAAGCGGCAATATCATAAACAACTTAAGAACGTTCCGATAGTGCATCTCAGAGCGTGCGTTCGTCAGCTGGCGTCAGGTACCGTTGTGTAAATAAACATTTGTTTTTCGTATTTGGAAAATTTCAAAAGGTAAGTTTTCAATATTTTTTATTCATTATTATGAATATTATTTTTACATTGAAACTAATTATGATCAGGGCTTGACAAATGCGGTTACCAGGTCGCCACTGGCGACCAAGTTTTTTCATCTGGCGATTAAATTATTTAATCTGGCGGGGTTTTTTTTTGTACAAAAACGGAGCTAAGAAATAAGCGTACAGTGTATTTTTTCTCTCTATATCCCAATATGAAGAAATAAACTTTAAACTATATTCAAACATTTTTTTTTTTTTAACTTTTACTTTTAATTTGGCAAACATAAGTTCATCAAATACAATTTTCAAAATAATAAAATAAGAATTATTTCACTGAATATAGGCTTCACATATTCACACGCATATTCACAGGAAAATAGGCAAAAAATTGTTTTCCTGCTTCCCTATTTCATCGAAGCCCCTCCCCCTCCCCCTTATCAGATATAGATTTTCTAGCACTCAACTATCCAGACATTTGAAATGAAACATTCGGCAATCACTAATTTCTAAAAATTGCCGATTAATTCAACCTTTTCAATTTTTTTTTTTTTTTTTTTTTTTTTTTTGAGAGTTGTAATTTTGATAAGTTTTTTTAGAAAACATAGTTTACAATATCTTTCTAAATTATGTACTATTCCAAACAATGCTTGTTCTTGTTCCTATTTTTTCTCAATTAATTCATAAAAAAAAAACTTTTTTGGGGGGGGGGAAATATTTTTTGCTGGCTACTAGATTTTATCCAAATTTGTAAAATCCTGATTATGATGTACACCCAAATAGTAATTTTTTATTATATAAGGCTCGTTGTTTTGGTTCATGATTTATGACAATGAACAGAGGGTATTTTTTTCCAAACTCATAGGATCGGGTTATATGGAATACCAGTATTTAAAACCCTTAACTTTACTGGCGCAGAAATATAGCCTTATACTGTGATTTGTGCATGAAAACTAAACTATATTACCAGACTACCTAGATACTATATTTTAATCCTGCTCTCTTGGTACTATTAAATCTATATTTTTCCAAATTTTGCACCTTTTTTTATTCATTTTTAACACTGTATTCCATATTACCCGATTATCTCATAATTATATATGAGATAATCGTTTGATGTTTTTTATTTTTTCATTTATTTTCATTTATATATCTTATCTTTTATATTCATTTTAAGTTAGAAAGTTTTTAATTATTTATCTAGAATTATTTTAGAAATAATGTTTAATATAAAAAATATTTTAATGACACGTAAAATTCTATGCCTTTTAAACAATTTTTCACGTAGTCGGAAAGTATTTGCGTTCTCTTTTTTTCTCTATGCTAATTCGGTTATTCAATCGGGGTATGCTAATTCGTGTATGCCTCTGTAACGTATGTATGCTTGGACTGTCATGAAATTAGAGATTTAAAATTATACACTTCACAATCAAATAACGCTTACGCAATAAAAAATTGAATGGATTTTCAAATTAATGCGGCAAACTTTATTGAAGTATACAAATAAAAATATAAAAAAAAGGAAAGGAAATAAATCTAAACTGAAAGAATTAAAGCAATAAAAACTTTCTCATTTAAAAAAATAATTCTGAAAGAAATATTCTAAAACAGTACAATTACTGTTCGCATTATTTAAATAAGGGATTAAAACATGGATAATGACATCCGCAGAACGTATTAAACAAATAATGTAAAAATGGTCGTAATATACATTTATTCCAAACACTTTTACTTTTAATACTCCAGAAAATAAATTATGAGAGGTTTTTTTTTTTTTTTTCTTTTTTTGTACAAATGGGAAACGTTCATTTTGCAATTCAGATATTAAAAAAGAGTTTTTCAAATAATTACTTATTATATGATAAATTAGAAAAGTTAAACATAAAATTACATTTCTGAGGACTTTTTTTTTCCCCTTTTACTAAATTTAATATAAAAGGAAAAATACCATGCTTAGAATCTTGGCTAATTTAATAATGTTTTATTAGTAAGATTTATCATAAATATTACAATTAAATAATTTTTTTACTGCGCTTTCATGAAATAAATGTTACAGAATTTTTGTTTTACAATAGTTTAATTTACCAACAAAATTTAATAAATACGTATGTATGTACAGATATATGCAATTAAGGAAATATATCCTATAATATGTTAAAATATGTCTCGAGAAGTATAACATAAAAGAAGTAAATCAACAGAAAAAGAAAATAAATGTAGTAACAAAAGTTTCTCAACTTTGTTTTAAAAAAAGTAAAATTGAGAATTTGAACAGAAAAATTAGATAATCTAAAGATACGGAAATTTATCTATGAATAAATTACAAGGTATAGCTTATTATATCTGACGAAAATTTCTTAATGTTGTTTTCCTTTCTTCGTAGTTTTCCTTTTCTTTTATCTTCTATGTGTTCATTTTAAATTAGAACGTTTTTTATACCGTACTAAGAAATCTTGAATAAAAATGTTTAATTTCAAAAGATTTAGTACAATGAAAAAGGTTTATTTTTTAAACTCTTTTCAACGTGCAGCCTTGGCCAAAAGTAATATGCAACCTGACTTTTAATAATCTTTTGATTTTTAAGGTAAAAAATAAAAGTCGTATTGTTTTATAAAATATTATATTAACATAAAATTACTAAAATATCAATATTTAGTGCGTCCATCCTTGGCTCTAATAGCAGCAGCAATTCTTTGTTGTATACTACGTACAAGGCTTTCACATTTTTCTGCACTTATGGCATCTCATTTTTGAATAAGATCATTTTTCAAAGCTGTTTTTGATGCTATGTTTTACGATTTTACGTTTTAATATGTTCCAAAGGTGCTCGGTTGGATTAAGATCTGAGGACTGCGCTGGCCAATCCAGCAATACAATTTTACCGTTTTTAAAGCAGTGTACCGTAGTGGCTGATTTATGACAAGGGGTATTCTCTTGTTAGAACTTGACGCCACGTACATTGGTGTCACCAAAAATGTGCGTTAACGAAGGCATCAGCAAAGTTTTCAGTACATTTATGTATTTTTGGCTGTTCATGTGGCCTTCGCAAACGAACATTTCACCAACGCCATCAACAGCCATGTAGCCGCAGATCATAATGCTATCACCTCCGTGATTTACAGTAGGCATCACGCAATCTGGATGTTATTCTTCGCCGATATGTCGCCTCACGAAGGTTCCAAATACTTGGAAATAAAATAAAAATGACACATCTTAAGATATTCTCATTTTTATTACAAAAGCCGACTCTGACTGAATGATGGTTATTTTCCATTATAAAAAGGGTTAAAATGCTTACACCAAACTTAGATTCATCGGACCACAGAATATTTGACCAATCCTCTTCCGTAAAATGTTGATGTCAAAGAGCCAATCGACTTCAAGCGATTCTTCTTGTTGTTTTGTGAAAGTCAGGAGCAAGGGCTTCTTCCTGACTTTGCACCCTTTTAACCCAGCTTCTACCAGTCTTCTTCTTGCCGTTCGAGCACTTATAGTCTGTCCAATGTTTTTTGACAGAGCTGTAGGGAGTTCAAAAGACCTTTTTTTGCGATCTCTAACAGACTCTCGTATTAAATGTTCTCTGTCCTGGCGTTTCGTTGTCACGCGTTTTCTGCTTGTTCTTGTCTTGTTGGTCTTGTGGAGCCTAATACTTTTGGTCAAGACTGTAGTTGAAAAGTATTGATAGCTTCGGATTTTTTTCCCTCTGTCGTTCTTCATTTAATGTTCGATTGTGTGCTTGGACTGACATGAAATTGATATGTTATTGAGATTCATTACGCCATGTTTACCTTTAAAAGCGATGTGCGCAACATTTATCATTCGTTTATACAAAGTCAGTAAAAAATTCGGATGCGTTGCGGTTAGTGGTCGGACAAGTAGTCAAGTAGTCAAACAAGTACAATTAGTCCAACTATGTTAGTCTCTACTTTTTCCGCTAGTTTGTAGTGAAGCGCACTACATTTTGAAAAATAGTAGTTTGATATAAATAATCAATAATTTTAGCGAACAGTGACGCTACATTTAACGCTACTGGTGGAAATGTGTCATTATTTTAGTCGTGATAGTAACTTGCTTCTTTTGTTAAAAATCTGTTCTGGGCAACAATTTGAGAATGTCAGCAACTAGGCTGCAGCGTTTAGCAATGCATCGCACGACGTAATGGGTTTTTCCATTGTAACTAGCTGTAAATAAAAGTGCCTACTTACTCATTTTTATATATTCATGTTTTAAGTCCGCGTTTCATATTTTCAAATTGCTTTATTTAGAAATTTTTCTTTTTTCTTTCTTTTTTTTTTTTTTTTTTTTTTTTTTTTTACGTTATGACAGAGAAAAATAATATTGAACTGCTCAGGTCGGCATATAAACAGTATATGCTTAAAGTGACATTTTAGAGAATAACACAAAACATTTTTTGTGTATGTTATTTTTTTATTGCCCTCTGTTTAATCGCATTTATTGGATTGATTATATCCCGACAACGCGATATAACTAGAGGCCATTGTATTATACTTAAACCTTGTCCTCAATTTCAAGTGTAGATTGAATCCTTTGACGAAATCTGAGGCTAGCAAAGTAGCGACTACATTTGAAAAGTAGTCTGTAGTCGCTACTTTTTAAAACAAGTAGTTGTCATTGAAGACCTACATTTTCGATAAAGTAGTTGTAGTTGTAATTTGCTACGAAAATAAAGTAGTTTTTTTCCGACCACTGGTTGAGGTCTATGAACGGTAACAATTTGATGTGCACTTTATAATCAGGACCTGACAAGACAATCATGGCCAAGACCCAGTAGAAGTGTACTAGGGCTCCCGGATGTTGAGGGGAAGGGGGCAAAGATTTTTGAAAGCCTTAATGTAAAAATTTACATTATCCTAAATATGCAAGACCACCAAAAATGTTTTAAAAATATTTAAATATAAACTCTTATTTCGGCCATTCCTTTGAAATTTCTATGAAATGAGGAACAGAAACTCTTTTGCATATAACTCTTATTAATCACGGTATTTTATTTATTTACGCAATCGAAGCAACAAATCTTATGCAATCTTTCATTAACGAGATTCTGTAGGAAACGAAATACGCAATTATGAAGACTGAATATTTTCTTGAAATATTCCCTGTTGTTATAGTAAACTAGTCGTTGGAGGGCTACCGTAATACTTACCCATCATGGATATGCATAATATAAAATATGAAAATAAAACATGTGTAAACTATTTATAAAATGCTTTGCAATTCGAATAAAATCGTGGCTTGATGACGTCATAAACTTTAAATGCTCTATAACTCCAAAACTGATAATCATATTAACTAACGGTTTACTGCGTCGGATGTAGCGTCTCATTTCCAACTAAAATATATCTTTGAATTGAAATTTGAATAAAATGCAGGGTCATGAAAAATCGAAGAGTGTGAAAAATGTAATTACAAATATCTCGGCAACTCATTATCCGATCGACTTCATTCTTTATGCAAAATTCATGTATTTTAATTGTCTTTTATATTCCTTCCTTAAAATAAACAATTTCGAAAATTTTTATATTTTTTTTTATCAGAACGAATATTTCGAGAGTCTGAAAAAAATAGTTCCGGATAATCGAGGTTACAGAAATGCAATAAGCTTCTTCCCATTATTACATACTAAGTACATACCAAATTTCAAGTCTCTATCTCAATTTGTTCGGGAGGTAGAGTGTTTACAGACATGCACACAGACACACACACACAGACAGACGGACGGCAAAAGTTTTTTTTTCTAAAAATATGTTTTTCTGAAAATTCAGTGTCTGAAACGTGTAAATCTGTCAATTTTTAACACTTTCCAACCTAGTTGAAAAGTGTTTATGACTTCGGTTTGTCTGGCCGTCTGCCGTCTGGCCATCTGCCGTCCGTGCTCTAACTCCCGTAAATATGCTCGGATTGGTTTGCAATTTTTATATGTTATTGTCGTTATCTATAGCATGTTCCCTATTTCAACTGAAGTGTGTAGAACTTATAGTTTTTTTACAGGGACACTAAAAAAAATTCCGTTACATTACGGTCTATGGGGAAAAATCATTTGCGGTTTATTTTAATGATGTTACACAATTGCAAACACATTGTAATTGATATATATCACTGAGGTGCATTACAAGAAGCTTAATATGGAATAGGGTGTGCATAGCACTTATAGTTAATTTACAGGGACAGTCAGAATAGTTCTTTTACATTACATCTATGGAGAAAAATCATCTGCGGTTTAATTGAATAATGTTTCACTATTTTAAACGCATTGAAATTTATATATATCACTAAGGTGCATTACAAGAGGCTTACTACAGAATATTGTGTGTATAGCAGTAATCGTTCATTTACAGGGACATACAAAAGAATTCTCTACTGTCTGTTAACAATAATTCCTGGAAGTGCGTTTTAAGTTACTGAACACGATTTTAAATTTAACTGACTTTTTGTTTATTACGTGGTGTGTATAAATACTGTAGATCCTATACAGGGAAGCACAAAAGTTCGCGAACACATTTCCGTTTATTGACAGAAACTCCAGAAGGAGAATTTTAAACTGTGCTACGCGTTTCTTAACTGAACTAAAATTTAGCATCCTATGTAGTATATATACAAATCTATAGATCATATACAGGGCTGAATAAAAGTATTCGGATATTTTTCCGAATATTGTATACGTTGGAAATTCCTGAAATTACGTTTTTAACTATGTTACGCGTTTTCCAAATTGTTTACTTAGATGTTATCTTTCAGCTTATTAAACGGTAATGATTTGTAAAATTATTTTGGAAGCGTTGGAAAGTGTTACATAATCTATGCTTGACGCATGATTTTTAGTTCTTGTTTTTTTCTATTTTCAAAACTATTACAAGACTTACCCTATACTACATATGATGAGTAAGTAATAGGCTGTTTTATGCACAATTTATAGTAGAAAATTTCAGTGAATTGGAGAGAAAGTATTATTTTATCATGTAAATTTAATATTGTCTTACTTTCTCTCTGATTTGCAGTCGTAAGTCTATTGTGTTCTAAAAATATGAGTCAGATTCACACACAAATAATAAAACAAGCTGTAATCCACAGTTTTTGAGCAAACTTTACTATTAGTATTCAAAGGAGATGGAGCAAAAAATTCTGAGATACGAGTATAATAATGGTGGAGGGACCCCAAAATAGTGCTATGCCTAGCGACTTGAAGGCCTTTAATTGAGCCCTATTTACACTTCTTCAAATGTAATGAAAATGTTATGTAATAGTAACGAAATTGTTACAGTATTGAAATATATTTAAAAATTTTCTCTATAGATGCAATATGTTCTATTCAACATAGTGCGTAACTTTTATAATTTGTTTTTAAGAAGACAAAAAGAATTTAGATACATTACTGTCTATTGGTGGTAATTATTTGCAGCGTTGTTTAGTGATGTTATACATGCCTTATAGTGAATTCATATATATTTCAAAGCTGACAAACTCATAACCGAAGGTATTATAGTATAGTTAGTCACTTTATACTATAGTTAGCTATTATAGTATAGCATAGTATAGCCTTTAATGACAATAAATATAAAAAAAGATGTAATTAAAATTTTTAATTAAACTATTATGACGCATATAGATTTATTTTTATAATCTGTGTTAACGAATATTCCTTTTCTTACATAGAAATTTTCTAAAAAAGAATATTGTTATTATATTGCTACTAATTGTTCTGAGTTTTATATAAATGGAGTAGGCGTCGATTTTTGTTATCACTTTAATTCCGGAATTTTCTGATAACATTTAACTTTATAATCATCATGTAGATAAAATTATTTTTCCTTTTTGTTATATAACATAAAATGTGGTTAACATGATCAGACTATCACGAATAATGCAATTATTTTTGCACGAAATAGTACATTAGGGAATTGTCTTTTCTGCGATCCTACGCATTGACATGTAATTATTTTGCCTTTCTGTGTAAGTTTAAAAAGCCGAATTTCGTAAGTGTACCCCATTTTTCTATGTATATTATTCAAAATAATAAATTGTGCACCAGATTACAACATTTTATATTGAAAGTACAACAGAAGAAATCTCATTAATAAATTATTCATACATATTTCATTTAACTTGCATTTTATAAAACAGATGGTGCCTTAACGGAGAGTTAAAAATTACAAAATAAAAATTTGTATTTTCTTTTCCTTAGCATACATGCATATTATTATCATCGTACGTACCATTTAAATGTATATATATTTTTAATCCACATTTCAATAAATTAATGGCGGATTCCAATATATTGGATATTCACATTTTAATTTTTGTTCTTAGATATTTAATGCATTAAAGCGACTGATTCTATTAACCAATGTTTCGTATAAGCAGCACACGCCGCAATTTTTTTTCTGTAAATGTTTGGCACGTTACAGAATTAATATAGAAATTTTAATTTATTTTTGAGCAGTGAAATACGCCTGTAATCATTGAATAATAACCAGTGAATTTTTATCCTGAATTTCTAAGCATAAAACGACAGACTGAAAATGTCCAAGCCGTGAATCGAGCCAATATTCCAAGGGTCCGGGTTCGATTCCCGACTTGGACATTTTTCAGTCTGTCGGTTTACGCTTAGAAAAGCATTATAAAAATTCACTGGTTATTATTGAAGGAGCAGAGAAGACCGAGCTATGCTCGGTCAAAATCAGCTTTGAGTTCAAATATCATGACGCATGACCAAAAAGACGCACTCATCAAATTTTCTCGAACATGTGACCAAGCCCAATTGTCTTCTCGTTACCGAAACCCGTAGGATATAAAATTTAGTCGTTTTTAAGATAAAAATTTAAGCCGTTTTCAAGATAAAAGTAGCTTGACCCATAATGACCCATGAACAAAATGACCCAATAATTGGAATTTCTCGAACATGTGACTTAGCCCAATAGTCTTCTCGTTCCCTAAAACTGTAGGATACTAACTTTAGTTCAAATCATCTGTTTTTTAAATAAAAAATAGCTTGACCCATAGTGACCCATGACCAAAATGACCCGCTAATCGAATTTTCTCGAACATGTGACCTAGCTCAACAGTCTTCTCGTGCCCGAAAACCATAGGATGCAAAATTTAGTCTGAATAGTCTGAGACGTTTTTTAGATTAAATTAGCTTGACCCACAGTGACCCCAAAATGACCCACTAATCGAATTTTCTCGGACATGTAACCTAGCCCAATGATTTTCTCGTGCCCGAAACTCGTAGGATACAAAATTTAATCAAAATCGTTAAGGCCGTTTTTAGATAAAATTAACTTCACTCGCGTTGACACCAAAATGACCCACTAATCGAAAAATCTCAAACATGTGACCTAGCCCAATAATGTTCTTGTTCGCGAGAATGGTAGGATACAAAATTTAGTCAAAATCGTTTGAATATATACATATAATAAAATTTGCATATATACATATATAACCACAAACACACAAGATTTGCTCGTATTAGAATATATGATACATATTTGTTTGTGAATTTTGTCACGTATACTTAAAAAGATTCACCATCCCATCTCTACCGCTTTTAAAACTAAGTTATAAGATAATCTAGGCAATTTATCGTCTTTTAACAACACACGTTTTAATGGTGTATACCAAATGGGTACCAGTATACCACCATCTTAATACTGCTACACAGGTTTTTCCACTTCTCTGTACACTGTTAAAAATTTGCAGCAAACTGTGCAGTAATTTGACCGTTTTTGTAGAAACGGTTACATAACCATAATTTAACTATATTATGACCATAAAATGAGCAATGATACGGTCAGAATATAGTTAAATTACGGTTATGTAACCATTTTCTACAAAAACGGTCAAATGACTGGACAGTTTGCTGCAAATTTTTAACAGTGTAGTTCTTCCTACTCTGAATAATTTCGAATTTATTTCCAGAGATATTTGTCACGATTTGGAAACTTATCCAGGGTTATCCGTTTTCTCGATAATATTCGTGTAGGGGAATATTTTATATTGAATTCTCAGTGGTGTAAGACTATTTTCTCGAAAAGTTATAATAGTAAACAAAAGTTTGATTAAATAAAACGATCATTGAGTAGATCGGCATTAACAGAATGAAACGATCATTAGTATTGAATTGAATGTAAACTATTAGTTACAAATAATATTAATAATATAAAATAAAGCAACTGATAGCATTAGCTGCGATAACGTTTACCGGCTACCACTTCTTAAGTAATTCTAAAGACAAACTGGAAAAGAATGATTATGTAAAACTTGATGCACCTATCCGATGGTATTTTACGGTAGCTGCTTTTGTGTGATGACAATAAATATAAAAATTTTGAAATTAAATGAAGGGCTCGGGAGTAAAACATGGTAATTGACATTTTTGAATATTTTTTTCTGATTTTCATGTAATGTTTTTAATTGCATTCTTATAAGCTTTTAGCAGTACAAGGTTTATTTTTTACTCAATATATACTATAATAATCAACGATAAATATTTGACAGGAATTTTAATAGCTAAAACTCTTTCACGTAAGTCCAATAAAACAAAATATATCAGAAAAATAATGTTGCACACGCGTTAACTCAATGTCCAATCTTACTAAATCAGATGTTTTAGAGAAAGCAAACACAATAGTTTTGTTTGAATTTTTCTTTAGAAAAGCTGAATATTGAATACCTCATAACCTGCTTTTTGAGTCGTAACTTGCATTTTATCTTGTTTTATATCCGAACCTTTCAAATGTTATTTTAAATTATTATGGCTTATATAGAATGTTTTCATCTTGTGTGCTAATAAATTTTTTACTCTCTTGCAGGTATTTTGTGAAATGAAAATTGTTGTTCTTTCAAAAGAAAAAAAAATCTCTAAAATGGTAATGTATGACAGAAAATTAAATGTTATTTTTATTAAATATTTGCATTAATCATATAACATCATTAATGATTAAACATATAAAACTATAACTTTTAACGTGGGAAAAACCAAAAAAAATATTTAGGAGGGAAAATAACTCTGATTATTTTCAACAATTTGTGCAATCATAGATATAAATAATAATAAAAATAATAATACGCTGAATGTTATTTTCACAGCATGGGAATAAGAACAATTTTAGATAATTAGATTTCTTTTAATGATATTTTATTTTTTATTTCCTGTACAGGTATAACAAAAATATCGTAATTTTTATATGTGTGAGTAACAGAGTGAAAAAATGTCCAGACCGGGGTCGAAACCGGAAACTTTGGCATTACGCACTGATGCATGTCATTTTAGTTTAGAATGCAGGTTTTTCTATTCAAACGACGCCATTCATTCTATCTTTCAAAAACCAAAACTTCATCAAATAAGTTAAATAAGTTCCCATATTCTAAAATATTTCATCAGATAATCAAAATTCTTCTTCAAAAACTAAATCACTTGATTTACATATTAACATAGAGTTTAAATTATCACCGACAATCTGCTCAGAAATTTACATTTGACAGAAAAAAAAAGAATAAAATCAGAGAAAAACAAAAAGCGCGTTGCCACAGCAACCGACAATCGTTTGGCAATCGCCAAGGAGTCATTCGTAACACGCACCAATGCTCTACCATTTTGGAGCTATCCAGTCTAGCATTTGCTTACCTTTATGTATTGCCACGGGTGCGAATTTGCAGTACAAGATGGAAAGTCAAAACCATGAGAACACATTTCAGTGGCATACATGAGACGAAATTAAACCCAGCATTTGTGAATATAGATATGCTAATTAAAATTTCCAGCATAACTGAAACTATGCTGGAGATGACTTATATTACAAAGGATATGAATTAATACTTACTTACTCAGTGTATAACCAACAGAGTGAGAAATTGCTAGACTGGAGGTCGACTGGATAGCTCCAAAATGGTAGAGGATATTGATTGGAAGTGCAAAACAATGCTATTGAGCAGAAGATATTTGGTTTCAACACTGTAAAACATTTGCGTAAGTTTACCATGGTTTATGGGTGTAACGTTACACAAATTCTGGTGTAAGCTATTCTAATATTTCAGAAACTCAAATCGATCGTGTAAGTTTTCTCAAACGCATGAGGAAAAACCAAACCGGACGTATGACGAGGACAGCGCATGCGCAATGATAACGTCACAGGTGGCAAGCGCCAAGCGCGGGACGCGGGAATGAAACATGAGTGAGAGAATTTTAGTAAACACGGTATAGTTTTGAGATTAAGATAAACAGTGTTTCATATCTTTAAAAATTTACCGTTCCTTGAATACTACATAAAAAGATTACAACTAGTTGAGATGAATCTTCAGACAGAAAGAAGCAAGTCATAGATGTAAGTATAATGAATTGATCGAAAACCATCCTCTTTCGAAACCAGCCATCATACTGATCGCCATTTCGGAAGCTCGAAACTTGCATCGTAGCTGACCAGGAACTTACTAGGAGCTTAAATATTAAGTAAGTTGTCATTTTCTTAATATTTTAATAGATAATACTGTAATAACTTTGACATACATTGTATTATTTACTTTAGATGAAACATGGGGTATATGTGCCAGCAATGGGTATTCGTTGAAATTTTTGGTTTATATATAAAAAAATAATAATAATTAATATTACTTTTCTTTGCATGCTTTTCTGCATTAATGTTGACATTCTTAATCAAACCAATAGAGAAGCAGAAAATAATGTTCCAAAGTTCCACTGTTTTCTGGGAAAATCTTAAACTGACTTCACTTAATAAATTTATATGTTCTTTATTTTATTTCATAATTTGGATGTTTTTGTTTTGGTTGTAATATCAAACTGAATTTTATATACTCATGGCCATTTACAAAATTAATTTTGAAGTTTTAAAAACACCCCATGTAGACATTACTAAAAATGCAATTTCAGTGTATAAAGTCTTGTTTTAATTAAAAAAAAACTTGAAGTAATAAAATTTTATTTTTAAATTGTACTTACCAAAATGTAATGATATAGGGTAGATGTGCCAGTAATGGACACCCTTAAAGAATTTCTTTAAAAATTATTTTTTAATTAATAGTTATAATTGTTAATTGTTATATTCCACATTTTTTAATATTATATTAATCTACCAACAATATTTAACCATGCTCATAGTCACATTTCCCAATGTGAATCGAAATTTAATTGTAAATAACAGAAATAAATCAAAGCACCCTAAATTCCAGTAATGGACACCCCACAAAAAGTAATAGATAATTGATATTATGATTGTATTTAAAACTAGAATTTAAATAAAGCATATTAATGAAATAAAAAAAGCTGAATTTTTATTGGTTATTTTTTATAAACCAAAAACGTTGAAGGTGGGCCATTACTGGAAGGAGGTCCATAAGTGACACATCTACCTTATACATTTTTTAATGGGAGGAAGAGCTTTGTAAATATTCAAGACACTTTTGGCGAAATTTTTATGAATGATGATTGTTGATTTTTTTAGCTTATGGTTTGAGAATCCAGGTTATCCTGGTCCTTCACATAACATATTTGCGAATTTAATAATTAATTTTTAATAATTTATGAGATAATGTTTAATTATAGTTGTTTTTAAAATATTAACTGTCTTTGTGCGACATTCTAAATAATTCTTAGTTGCAACGAATCTTTGGACAAAATTTAATAGGAGCAGAAGCAGATTTCGCTTTTAGTTGGAGGAAAAAAAACTAATTTTTTTATTGGGGCACTTGAACAATTTTCTAATTAAATAATGTATGCCTATAGTTACAAAATATTTCTCAGTTACTTAAGTTTTAGGTAATACAAGATATATAATACATATATATGTATAGGGTAGATGTGCCAATAATGGACACCCCCTCAATGTTTTTGGTTTATAAAAAAAATAACCAATAAAAATTCAGCTTTTTTATTTCATTAATATGCTTTCTTTAAATTCTAGTTTTAAATACAATCATAATATCAATTATCTATTACTTTTTGTGGGGTGTCCATTATTGGAATTTAGGGTGTTTTGATTTATTTCTTATTTACAATTAAATTTAGATTCACATTGGGAAATGTGACTATGAGCATGGGTAAATATTGTTGGTAGATTAATATAATATTAAAAAATGTGGAATATAATAATTATAACTATTAATTAAAAAATATTTTTAAAAGAAATTCCTTAAGAGTGTCAATTACTGGCACATCTACCCTATATCTTGAAATATAACATGAAATTATGTATATATAAGATGGATGTGGCAGTAATGGACATCCTTAAGGAATTTCTTTAAAAATTATTTTTTAATTAATAGTTATTATATTCTAGTTTTTTCAACATTATATTAATCTGTCAACAATATTTAACCATTCGCATCGTCTCATTTCCCAATATGAATCAAAATTTAATTGTAAATAACAGAAAAATATCAAAACACCCAAACTTCCAGTAATGGACACTCCACAAAAAGTAATAAATATAATTGTTTTTAGGACCGTATTTAGTACCAAAATTTAATGAAACAAAATAGTTATTTTCAAATAAATTTAGCAAAAAGATATTGCTAATTAATAAAATATTTAACATTACGTTGCTTACGTTAAAATTTCATTGTTTTTATAATCTTTAATAATCTTTTTTAGTATATATTTTTTAAATTTAGTTAACTTAATCTTTTACTCATCTCACTTGTCTAAATTTTTAATTAATGGAGCTATTTTAATATCTTAAATAAATAATTTTGTTGAGTACCACTTTGTAAAGTTGTTTACATTCACTTAACATTGATTTCGATGTCTTTTAATAAATTAATTAAAAATACAAATTTTTAATTTTTTGGTTATTTTATGAATTTAAATAATAATGCTTGAATTAAACTTTTATTTTCATTCAGATTTTTTTTTTTTTTTTAAATTAATATTTTTTATTTTTTATTGTTAATTAAAATTTGTTTTAATAATTCAAAAAGGGCAACTTAGTTCCTTTCTGCAATAACATATCTCCAGTCAGATGGTTGTTTTTTGCAGCAAATATTAATAAATATTCTATTTAAAAGAACCCAATATGTATCGAATCCAAGCAATTTTGACAGATAAAGGAAAATCTTTTAAGAATCTTTCCTGACCAATGGTATTCCAGCTTTTCATTATTTGGGTTTTAAAGCTGATTTTTAATTGGCCATTGATAGTAATGATTTATAATATGAGTTTTAGTACAATTAGCGCTTGGGCAATGGAAAATTGGGATGTAGGGTAGATGTGCCAGCAGGGGTCGATCCAGGCAAACTTTGGGGCCTATTTAGTGCCCCTTCATAAAAATCAATTTAATAAAATGGGCCGCTTCACAAAAGTCGATTTGATAAAATGGGCCCCTTCACAAAATCCTTTTTACTAAAATAGGCCCTTTCACAAAATTCTATTCCATAAAAACTTACTATTTATTATTTATTTATTATTTTGTGGTGTTTTAAAATGTGTAATTTGTAAACAAACAAGTTCACCAGAGAGGAAAACTTCAGCAAAAGGATTTAAAAGAAGTTTTTGTTTATAAATGCTTGGTTCGAATTTTATTAACTGGATTTCAACTTTTGTTACAAAATGTTATTTTTCACAAAAATATAATTAATTTCACAAAAAAACCCTTTACTTTTCGCAAAATGGGCCCCAAGAAAAAAACCCTGCATCGACCCCTGGTCAGTAATGAGCCACCTTCAACGTTTTTGGTTTATAAAAAAATAACCAATAAAAATTCAGCTTTCTTTATTTCATTAATATACTTTCTTTAAATTCTAGTTTTAAATACAATCATAATATCAATTATCTATTACTTTTTGTGGGGTGTCCATTACTGGAATTTAGGATGTTTTGATTTATTTCTGTTATTTACAATTAAATTACAATTCACTTTGGGAAATGCGACTATGAGCATAGCTAAATAGTGTTGGTAGATAAATATAATATTTAAAAATGTGGAACATAACATAACTATTAATTAAAAAATAATTTTTAAAGAAATTCCTTAAGGGTGTCCATTACTGGCACATCTACCCTATATGGTAGACATGGTAACAAAGTGAATGTTATTTATGAGTCGCAAGTAAAGTTACAGCTTAAATCGATCTTAATTTATTTTGTTTATTGTTTATTCTGTATTAAATGTCAATTTTATGTAAAGTTATGGGCACATAATTTAATTATCTGTTATATTGGTTTGTAAGCATTCATATAGACATAGAGTATTAATACCCTTGATATAATTTACAGAGTTATAATACTTTTAAATTAATTTTAATTTGCTTTTAATTAAGCTCATTGTATAATTATTAGGGGTGTACCGAGTAGTGCTTTGGCCGAGTACCGAGTAATTGTGTTTAAGAAAGAATCACTGATGTGAATATGAAGTGTGCTTAGTTAGTGGTAACACTTCTATATGTGTGTGTGTGTGTGTGTGTGTTTATATATATACCCAGAGTTTCCCCCAGGTTTAAAAAAGGGCAGGGTGCAGCTGGTGAGAAAAGGGCACTTTTTTATTCTTAAGAGAACTTTTTTATTCTTAAGGGCACTTTTTGGATTCTTGAGGGCACTTTAATTATTAAAGGTATTCTTTAGGTGTTTAAAGCCACTTTTAATATTTAAAAGTCAGAGCACTCTTTTTAAGACAACATTGAGTCAGTTTTTACTATAAAAGCACAGTTTTTAATTCAAAAAGGTGAAAGGACACTTTTTTTTTACTGAGGGACAAGAAGGGTGCTAATTATTTTTATGAGGGGCAAGAAGGTGCTATTTTGTAAACCAAAGGGCAGGCAGGGTGCAGCACCCTTCTGAAACTGTCTGGGGAAAACTCTGCATACCTATTTATAAACATGCATCTTGAGCATATAATCTAATCATATATTTTTTTAATTAATCTAATCATATTTTTTAATTAACTTCAATTTTTGAAATTTCATTTATTGTGGACCTTTTAAAGACAATTTTTGTATATTCAAAAATTTTAAAACAGTAGCATTATTCAAAAAAATATATATAAGAAAAGAATTGATAGATAAAAAGTTCAATTAACCAATATGAAATTAAAACTGATTATTTAATGCATCTTTACCCATTTGTTATTTTGATACCTGAAATCTGTCTATCAAAAATGGTTATTGCTTGCTGTAACAATTACTTGAATAATGCAAAATGTTTCATATTATTTTCGTTTGGTTAAAAAAATTGGGAGGATGAATTCCCAAGTGACCAAGATTTATCGCCAAATTATAAAGCATGTATAACATAATGATACATTATTACGTTAAATCATTACTTTTGTGATGTATATGGTATAAATGCAGATTCCGAAAATTTGCAAGGAGCCAGTGACTCCTAAACCCAAAAAAATCCAATGGCCTCAATTGTGAAACAAACACATAAAAACATAAAAAGTGTTTATATGGGGTAAATAGCTAAACAAAAAACTCAGGAATCAGTGTAAATACCAAAAACTCAGTGTAAAGTAATTTATTTAATATACACACAAGTAAACAAAATTTGAATGTTATTTAAGTGTCAATATAAATCTTAAATCATGCATAGTTAGAAGATAAAGTTGGCAAGATACGGTTTAAAAATTTTTTTGTATAAGCTAAGTAAACATGATAGCGGGGAATATTAGAAAAACAATATTTCTTATTTTGATTTTGCCATACAAAAGTACATATAAAATAAATCTGAATGTGTCAGAATATTTTGCAATATAAAAATCAAAACACTTCAAATATTTGTTTTTCTACATCAAAAATACTGTTTAAAAAAAAAAAAAAAACACAGTCTATGTAAAATTATCAGACTCAAACTGTTAAGAATAACATTGCTCTTCGAATATATTTACTAGTTTGCTGTGTTAAACAGATAATTCTGAAATATTAAAAGATAATAATAAAGTTTGTTATGTGTTTTGCTCTTAATCTTTAAAAAAAAAAAAAAAAAAAATCAATTTCACGATGACTGGGAATACCAGAAATTGATCACTTTTAAATCACATGGCGACTTAAACACTGAAAGTTAGTGGCCACAGCAAAAAATTTAGTCGCCATGTGGCGACTGACGACCATGAATCTGCACCTATAGTATATAGTATATGGCCGAATTCTTAGTCATATATAACACATATATGATGTAACATGTGCATAAGTCGTATAGTCTGTATATATATGACATATAAGACGTAAATAATATGTATGTAATGACGTATATGGGTGTTTGGAATAATATGTGTATATATGATGCATACATAAGGCTTTTCGATGATCTTGGCAAAATCAGAGCTGAAACCTTGGTATAACTGTAATTGTGGAGGCCGCTATAACACGAAAGCACCAAAAAGAGGGGCTTTACAGTTGTTGTTTTTTTGTGTGTATGTGTGTAATGTACAGCTATAATGCTATTTTATCAGCGCTCACAGTGAACACATTTTTTCTGAAGCAGGCCAAATTTACAACAATAAAAGAAATGCCCTTATCTCCTGAAAATGTAGAATCATTATAGTGTTTTTGTACCATAATTTGTCATACAGCAAATTTAATAATATATATATATATATATATATATATATATATTTGCATTTATTGTATTTTCTGTTTCTACACACTGCTTTGTTATCCAAAATCAGTCTTTTCCTTCAGTTTTAAAAATGACTTTTGTTTTTTAAATATAAAACTAAACTTTAATTTGCATTAATTTTGCATGGCCTTTTTATTTTGCATTGCCTTTTCTATGTTTTATAGATACATTTTTATGTACCGAGTGAATAGTCTTTATGAATTATGGCATATATTATACATTTATATTCAAATAACTTTTTATAGATCACTTATAAATTAATTTGTCTTTAAATATGCTTAAAAAATGAGGCTAAGCTTCGGTATTAGCCTGCTGTCCGCCATCTTGTTTTTTAAATCAAAACATATTTGTTTTGTTTCTCATTTACAAAGTAATTTTCATCCATATTTACTTATTATAAACACGTTATTTAATTTTATTGACTAATTTATTTATATTTAATAATAAAAGTTAAAATGTTTTGATTTAAAAAATGAGATGGCTGACCGGGGTCGATAAATCAAAACATTTGTTTTGTTTCTGACATGATCAAGTTAAATATAAACAGAATATAATTTATTTATATTTAATAATAAAAGTTGAAATGTTTTGATTTAAAAAATGAGATGTCTAACCACGAGCGATAAATCAAAACATTTGTTTTGTTTATGGCATAATCAAGTTCAATCAAAACATTTTAACTTTTATTATTAAATATAAATAAATCAGTCAATAAAATTAAATAACTTGTTTACTTGTATAAGTAAATATGGATGAAAATTACTTTTGGAAATGAGAAACAAAACAAATATGTTTTGATTTAAAAAACAAGATGGCGGACAGCAGGCTAATACCGAAGCTGTTCCGGCAAATTGGCCGAATACCGAGTATATACCGAGTACTCGGTACTCAGCCAAATTTGGCTTTAAACACCAAAAGAATACCTTTAATAATTAATAAAAGTGCCCTCAAGAATCCAAAAAGTGCCCTTAAGAATAAAAAAGTGACCTTTTCTCTGAAATTTTTTGACGAGTTCGGGGTTAACTTCTATTTTCAGTTTCGGGTCGGGTTGCGTTTGAGTTAACTTTAATTTTCATTTTGGGTTATATTAAATTTTCAGGTTCAAATCGGTTTTTGGGTTAACTTAAAATTTCAGTTTCGGATCGGGTTACGTGACTGTGAAATTTAATTTGTCAGGTTCCGATCGGGTTACGGTTCAATCAATTTTTTTATCGGATTCGGGTCGGGTTTTGGGTTAACTTGAATTTTCTGGTTTTGATCGGATTGTGACACGAAGGAATTTATTTTGTCGGATTAGGATCGGGTTACGGTCGATGGATTTTTATTTCTCTGGTTTGCGTCGGCTTTCAGGTTAACTTCAATTTACAGGTTCGGGTATCTTAAGCATTTCTTAAATAAATTTAATGAAGACAATCTTATCTACAACATGCCTAATATATATATTTTTTTCTTCAGAGAATGGAATTTACATCAACATATTATGATGATTTATGGAGTTACAGGAAAGCGATGACTCGGCCGCTATTTTTCAAATACAAAAATTGATTGAAGAACAATTTCAAGAGATGCCGCCAAGCCATGATACTGGACTTTTTATGAAAATTATAGAAATGTAAATTCATTTATGTATGTACTAATTATTTTCAATTTAATGCAATTATTTTCTACCGTTTTAAAACCTAAAATTATCATTATGTTTTGATTATGACCTTGTTATCTCGAAAACTCTATCTCGATTTTTTTTTAACGTCCCTTCGACTTTGAGGTATCGAGATAGTATACTGTACCTTTTGCTGCTCAAAATGAAAAGGTAAAATCTGTTCAAAAATTAAAATAGCTATAAATTAATCATGGTAAAATACCACGATACCAATATAATTCCAATGATGATAACATATCCTCAGTTTCAATAATTGGAAATTTATCACCTGTGCCCAGAAACAAAAAATCACCAATTATTTGTATGCATTATGCCAGAAAAAAATTTATAAACAACTTTTTGATTTTCAGTTATTCAAAATTTAAGATTTATTTCATTTGAACATAGAAATGAAATGTTAGCAATTTTTTACTCTTTTTCATTGTAAGTATGTGAAAGCTACATATATACTATTCATTTTTTCTTTCTTAAGTTTTTAAAAACATTGCAGAATGTAGTAAAACAAACAAATACATTAAAATAGTTTCAAAACAGTAAAACAAAGTACTTTATATGAAATCTTTAAAATTGTGAAAAATATTGAACAGTATACAAGAGTATTGAAAAAGTTATATTAAACAAACCAATTTTATCTTAATTGTTATTGAAAATTGCAAATATATTATCTCAATCTAAAATCAAATTTTAGTTTCAACTTGGAATATGCTTTTATTCCATGAAGTTGCACTATAAGCGAATCGCAAATTATATTATGACAATTGATTCTAAATGCCTCTTTTGGAGAGAGATGACATACAACTTGAATCTAATCGACTTGAAATGTTTCTTTCTTTGAACACTGTATGTTTCTTCATTAACTAATGTTTTCGCTTCCATTTCATAATCATTTTCAATGTCCCCTAACTGTATTAATAAATTGAATCAGAAAGTCGTATAGGGGCGCTAGAGAAAAAATTTCAATTGAACTGCTTTGAAGTGCTTGTCTTATTGGGTCATTCCATATAAAATCAAACAGAGACTCAACCTGATCATTTTAGATTTTGATTAAACTTACAGGAATCATTCTCCCTGATGATACAAATGAGAATATACTTTTATAATTTTCTTATCTCCGTAAATTTTTATACAATTAATTTTTTTAATTTCGAAAAATCCTCATTTTTTTGTCTTGTATAAATGTTTTTAATTTTAAATTTCTCAAGTTCTATCAGGCATAGAGAGAGTTATTTGACCCCTCATTTTAAAGATAATTTCATAAGGTTTAATTTTATAATGCAAGTTGACTATGCTTGGTTTTTAAAAAGTTAATTTAATTAAATTTAATCCTTTTAAATAAATTTTTTTTAAATGTTTAAAAATATATATATATGTTTTTTGTAATATTATAAACTTTAAATTCTGAAAGTTTTAGAGTGGTCCCTCAATGGGATCAGCAGTTATGTTGAAAAAACTAATGTTAAACACCAACTGGGGCTAGTATTTAAAGTTGGCACCTCGCCAAATTTATGATTGTATTAGTTAAAGAGATCATTGTTTTATTCATTTTAAACATTATTTTTTTATAACTGCTGATCCCCTTGAGATCCCATTCCAAAACTTTCAGAATTTAAAGATTATAATATTACAAAAAACATATATATATTTTTTTTTTCAAAATTAAAAAAAAACACTATTTTAAAAATTTTTAAATTAAAAATTTTTAAATTAAATTAAATTAACTTTTTAAAAATCACGTATAGTCAACTTGCATATCAAATTAAACCTTATGAAATTCTCTTTAAAATGAGGGGTCAAACAACTGTCTACGCCTGATAGAACTTGAAAAATTTTAAATTAAAACATTTATACTAGCCAAAAAATGATGATTTTTTTTAATTAAAAAAATTAATTGTATGAAAATTTACTGAGATAAAAAAATTATAAAAGTATATTCTCATTTCTATCACCAGGGAGAATGATTCCTGAAGGTTTCATTAAAATCTGAAATGGTCAGGTTGAATATTGAAAATTTTTGGTTGATTTGACATGGAACCTTATTAATACATTGCAAGATGGTGTACCAAATGGTGGTCAGTAATGCAGTTTCAAAATTCGACATTTTTGAGTATGAACTTCTAACCTTATGCCAAGTTGCTGCAGTTTCCTTATCATTTAAATTGATATTATACTAACATTGATAAATAAACAGATAACTGTTGCACAAGGCTTTTATGGCTTCTACTTCTACAGACCATCTGGCACCACCACATAAAGATTTAATACTTAATGTATCACCACCACCACAAGATTCCAAGAGTTCCTACAAAATTTGCCATCTGTGAGTAAGATGCGGAAAAAAATTGTATATGTTCGGAATAAGTGCGAAGAATCCTACTACCTGTTGACAACAGTTAACAGCATTAGCTCCAACAAGATTCAGCGAATGGGAAGATGGCACAAAATCTGCTAAGGGCGATACTTCTTCATTTTTGGCTTGTAATCCAGAACCCAAGAAAAACATCACATGTGAAAAATGTAGCTAAGTCTTGTGATTCTTTTAGAAGTTTCAGGCTTCTAGGAAAGGTACTATCAATCTGAGGTATGCGATCAAATAAAAAATTTGAAATTCAGGGTGCAGTTTTGTTGCCCCCAACAAATGTTACTCATAACCTGTTAGATGACATGTATTCAGTAACGAAAGAAGAGCTCATGGGCCTCCACATGGACATATAAATCTGTTAGAAAACTTCTAAAAGCAGAATTTATAACTAACTGAGCATGGACCAAATTTCCAAAGACATTTCCTTCATAAAAGTGATATATCAAAATATATCACTTCTAAAATTATTGACAGAACTGTAAATTCTTTGATAATGTCATGGTTTTAAAAATAAATCTTACCGCAAAATGTTTCTTTAGTGTGTGTGAATATTCCCGATAGTCTGTCAGTGCTTTATGAAACGACTTTTGCATTTCTATAAAAGATGAAATTGCACTCCTGCTACATATACAAGAACATCTCCCCATGTTTTTCATTTTTGCTCCTGCAGAACATTTTTTATCAGCTGAAGGTTTGTTGCAGAATATTGCAAAATATTCTGCTTTGGGGTACATACTCTGGCTGGGCAAGCCATAAGGAGACTTTATTATTATCAGTACGTGTCGGGCTCAATGTTTTGTAAAAAATAATGACGATAATGAATTTCAGCAAATGGAAGTTTACTAATCTACTTTTTTTATTATATAGCTTAAAAAGTTATGATGTTTTAGCCATATTTTTTTATTCTAAACTACATTAGTATATTTTTTGTTCAAATAAACTTTGTTTGAATTTAATAGTCTTAGAGTCTAAGTTATCATTAATGTTGCTATTCGGTATTCTATGACTTGTGACCATCTCGTAATCTAAGATATATGGTAAAATTTTCCCAACATAAAACTGTAATTTATAATGGATGATATAATGACAGCACAGTTGGTCTAAACCAAGATTGTCTATATGTGGAGTGATAGTAATAGGTTCAAGCTACAGGATAATCCAAAAGATGCTTACATCAAAGTTGAAGCTTAAGTTTATCCAACTATATATGTTCAAATGAAATTACTTGCCATTAATTGACAGTACTAGGCTATTGAGTTCTTTCATATATGCTAATTAATTTGTTCTGGCTTTAAAGATAAAACAATAAAGGGTTTATCAAGAACGAAAAGTTTTTCTTCATGAATGTTATTTTGTAGACATTCTATGCACATGTTTGTGAGGAGTTTAATATCTGCTATCTGCGTTATAATTTGATAATTACGAGATTAGTTGTTCACTCGATTATAGATTGACGTATTTACAATAATGTTATTTTTTAAAAGGTGTGATACTATTAATATTTTTTTTCTTTATTTTCAGAGCTTTTTTGGACATCAATCATGAAAAAGGTTCGAAAGCAAAGAAAACTCCAAAATCATGTAATATAAATAAAGTCAGGAAATTGATGATAAAAAAACTAGCAGCATTTATATAGTATTGTTTAAAATCTGTCCTATCTTATGAAATCTATGTACAGAATAAATAATTTCAGTGTTGTTGAATTAAAATTTTTATTGTTGACTGTGAATTTTTTGTAATTATTTAAAGAAATGCTTGTTCTTAATATGTGTGATGACATATTTTAAATATTTCTCTCTAATAGTTCTTAGAAGATCATTCCCTGTTATATTAAAAATTTTCTTGAAATTAGGATTTATTTAGAGTTTTTTTAGTTTGAAAACTGACGGAATTTGTTAGTTATTACAGGGTGTTCTGAATATTTATAAATTTATCATGGAACAAAAGACAGGTGGTTACTGAAATTGATAAGGCAGTATTCTATCATCTGTCCTTCCCAAAACATGAAAATCTGTATTCTTCCCAGTATGTAAACATTCATTATTTAAGTTATTTGCATTTTTACAAATAGTTTGTACAAATAGCTGGTGTACATTCAACCAAGATTTTTTTCCCCTAATGATCCCGAACAATTTCACATTTTTACAGATAAATGAATGTTACATCCATTGCACCACCTCGAAGTAAAATGTTAACACAAAACTGAAGTACTTTTGTGATATTTTTAAAAAGGCAGATATATACTGTATTCCTGCATTATTAGCTAAAACGACATTAATCTCACTTTTTTATCCAAACTTGGGTTTGGGTAGAAATCAAAAGAACCCAGGCATCAAAAGAACATGCAAACAGATAAAAACCAAAGTGATTCCTAAAAAACTTAAAACGAAAGTTATATTGAAAGAAATAGAAATAATTTTAACATTTTTATATTCATTAAATTATGTTTGTGATATATTATTATGCAGAAGATTATTATAATCACCTTCCTCATTACACTAAAAAAAAATTCATGAATAAACTCATTTGTCGTTAGTTACGAATACATAATCGTAAATATTCAGAGTATAATATTAAATAGGAGATAAGTACTACAAAATTTCTATCCCTTTTTTTCCCTATATTTTTCAAAGGTGTGCATTGTGGAGCTAAGAGTTATATTTGATATTGTGTTGTGGTTTAAACAAATTTAGCCTGTGATTTGTAACAAATTTGATAAGTGTTTGTTACTCTGCCTAGTTAATATTGCTTAAGGGAAGTCTTCACTACTTGAAAACACCCGCTCATTATTGTTAAATCTATGGGCAGGTTGTTTTTAAATTTGAATATTTTTTTACATAAGATAGCTGAGGTCGATCCCTAATATGGCTATTTTTTACTTTTTCGATTTCAGTTGCAGATTTTTCTAATAAAGATACTTTCACTTTCTGAACCCGTTTTGAAAGTGAAAGTGCCTTTATTAAAAAAAAATCTGCAACTGAAATAAAAAAAGTAAAAAATAGCCATATTAGGGATCAACCTCAGCTATCTTATGCAAAAAAAAATCGTTTAAAAATATTCAAATTTAAACGAGAAATTCGAAAACAACCTGGCCATAGGTTTAACATTAGCGAGCGGGTGTTTTCAAGTGAGTGAAGACTCCCCTTAAGTGTCTGATAATTTTTATTTTGTTTCGATGTTGACAAAAATTACTACGCTTGCGTATAAAGTTTTACTTTTTTTTTTTTTTTTTTTTTTTTCAGAAATATTATAAAACAATCATGGTGAATAAAACTTATACACATGTCATTTTTCAATGCTAAATATAATATAACTTTATTTTGTAAGCTGCATATAATGTTGTAAATGGAAAAAGTATGTAATTGAGAAATTTGCTAATTGTTTAAAAAAATTATATGCAAACCGTCATATTTAAGTAGTGGTAGAACAGTCTTAGAAATATTATCAAGTTTTAAATATACAGGCTGTCCAAAAAAAAGCCATACAGTTTATTTTTGTGTCTATAAAAGATGGATAAATAATGTAATCTGCAAAAATGCTGATTGGTTTTAATCATCTCCAAACGTCATGGAGTAACAGAGAGTCAAAAATTGGGACTTGCTTCACTTTGCATGCAATTTGAAAAGTGAAATCTGTTCAAGTTTGGAGAATGTCTACAAACTAAGATTTAAATGTATCATCAATTACATCAACACATTATTATTAATCAATACATTTAAATATCAGATTTGTGGACATTATTCTCCAATCTTGATCAGATTTCATGTTTCGAATTGCATGGCAAAGTAAGATAACTCCTGATTTTTGGAGGTATTGAAGCCACCTGTTTAGTTACAAAGAATGTATAAAAACTAATTTTGTTGGAAATATCCCCATGGAGATGAAAAGTATAGAATTCAAATTATCTACCTTTCTATGGACATTTTTGCAATTTATACTATTTATCTCTTATACAGAAATAGTGTTACATTTCTTGACATCTCATGTATAAATAAGTATACAGTTACTTTTGGAGGTAATCATGCAAATTCCTGAAATAGTTATTTCATGCTCATTTACAGTCCTGATAACTACTGCAATTTACAGCGATATATGAAAATGACTAGAGAATCATGGGCATTTACGCTTATTTACAGTCTTCATATTACAGTCATATACAGTAACTTATAATCTGTATATTACTGTGATTTACGGTCAGATACATTCTTGAAAGTTACTGTGATTTGCGGTCGGATATGTTCTTGAAAGTTACTGTGGTTTCCGGTCGGATATGTTCTTGAAAGTTACTGTGGTTTACGGTCAGATGCGTTCTTGAAAGTTACTGCCATTTACGGTCTAATACAGTCTAAATAGACAATGGTACAAACTGTAATATTACAGGAAAATGCAGGAGTCTGTGCTGCCAGGCTTTTCCCATAATCCAAAGGTGAAATTTTTATCACTGCAATCTAACACATAAAAACTGTATAACTTTACACACATGTTGTGTAACAGTACAGAAAAATATAGTGAAATGTGCCTAATATTGTGTAAGGTTACACATAGAAACACCTGATACAAAAGTACCTTGCATACATATGTGTGCACAGACAAATATGGTGAAAACGTACACCTAATAATGGGTAATGTTCCAGGAAAGTGTGGTGAAAGCTTACTCCTACTGATTTGTAACCTTACACACAATTACTGTGTAAGATTACAGACAGATGTGGTGTAACCTTACACACAGTTATTGTGAAAGCTTACATGCAATTGTGGTGTAACCTTACACAGAAATTGTGATATGTTTCACAATATTATGGTGTAAGCTTACACGCAATTGTGGTGAAACCTTACACAGAAATTGTGATATGTTTCACAATATTATGGTGTAAGCTTACACGCAATTGTGGTGTAACCTTACACAGAAATTGTGATATGTTTCACAATATTATGGTGTAAGCTTACACGCAATTGTGGTGTAACCTTACACAGAAACTGTGATATGTTTCACAATATTATGGTGTAAGCTTACACGCAATTGTGGTGTAACCTTACACAGAAATTGTGATATGTTTCACAATATTATGGTGTAAACTTACACAAGAGCTGTGTAATGTTACACCAGTTATATCAGTTAAATACCACCATAAGATTGGAGGCAGCAATGCTGCCTCCAGTTTTATGGAGTAACGTTACACCAAATGTTTTACAGTGAATCTCACAAAAGATATCCTACTAGGTTTTATGATTTGAGTCAATTATTAGTTGCATGTCAAATACATTGTTAAAAATAAATCCGTTAATTCACGGTAAAACTACTGGCAGCAAAGTTGCCGGACTTTTTCCGTTCCGTTAGTAGATTTTTCGTTTTGAAAGAACAGTAACTTTCCGTTAGGAATGACCATTGTTTTAAAAAATTACTTCGCTGTTTGTGCTGCCATCTGCTGCCTATAACGGGAGTATTTAATATTTGATATATTTCAAGAATATTTTCGGGCTGACCTTGGGGTTCGAACCAGAGACGATAGCGCCTTGAGCCAAGTGCTTTACCGCAAGACCAGTGGGCTCTTGATAGAATAAGGGTTTGAAACTATGATACGGAAATCGCGGCTTGGAACTTAAACAATCTGGGGTTTAGAAATCTGGTAATTTTGAAATTAATTGGAGGGATATTTTATTTATAAGATTTGACTGAAAACTTTAGTATTATTAGAGGATTAAAACATGAATTATACATATTCTTAATTTGATTATTAGATGCAAAATATGAATATTATATTTTGAATTAAATTCGATAAAGTGTGTTTGCTTTTTTGAGAAAATCGATTTTCTTCAACTGGTATATATTTTTTAAATGTGTTCGGTTAGAATATATTTTCAGTGAGAGTGTTTTTGTAACTTCAAAAAACAAATTGCGAATAATTTCAAATGAATAAGAAAATTATTTGTTATTTTTTTAAATTCGAAAGCATTATATATATATATATATATATATATATATATATATATATATATATATATATATATATATATATATATATATATTAAGCTATTTGTTTAGAATATATTTTAAGTGTGAATATTTTTTATAACCTTTAAAAATAAATTGCTAATAATTTTAAAAGCATGGGAAAATTAATTGTTGCTTTTTTAAATTCGAAAGAACTATTTTGTAGCTAATTTGTAACTTTGTTTGTAGAACTAACTCGAAATTTTAGATTATTGAATTTTTAGTTTTTCTGTCTGTAACATGTCAGTTTTTTAAACATTGAAAATAAATATGCAGCAGATAACTGAATATCTCCGTTGGCCACTTTCTCCTCCGTCTGTTCCGTTGTTTTCAGGAAATATGAGGAACTTTTCTGTTTTTAACGGAAAATGCCCTTTTGTCGTGAAAAGGGACTTTTTCTGTGAAATTTAGGAGAAAAATACCCGTGAATTTCAGATTATTTTTAACAGTGTACATGTTGCTTAACTGTAGGAATGCAAGCATGGCCATATGGTATATAGTTTTCTTCCTCGTTTAGCTCAATATCGGAAAAACGCCGTTCTGCATTGTTTATTAAGATGCCATTGATAGTCAAAGGCGTGAAAAAATTGGCATGTGGAAAAAAATTAACTGTTGCATAATGTTTTTTACTTTCTTCTATCTATAATAGAAGAAAGTATTCTAATCGATTTTTTTTACTTCCGTTTTTCGACGGATTTATACATGTTTTAGTCAGAGATTTAGAAAAACACGTTTTTACAAAATGTCCGTGTGTCTGTTCGTCCTGTGTGTGTCGAAGGTGTGTGAATCGAAAAGTGTATGAATTGAACCAATTTTTTTTTTTAAGATTCGTGACTATGGCCAGCAGATCCTCCTGGAGTTTGGGGATATTCCGATGAAAGGGGGCGCTGTAATAGCGATTTTTGTGCCATTTTAATTATTGTACATCGAAAAGTGAAGTTATGCATACAATTGAAACAAATTTTATGTATATTTTTTTACTATCGCCTGCAGGTACCAGTTGCCTTTGGGGATATTCCGTCGGAAGGGGGCGCTGTGATAACCACTTAAAGATTTCAATTTCAAAAAAAGATGTAAAAAAAATTTTGAAATCCTAAACGTTTTTTCCGTTAAATGTTCGGCTTTGATCCATGGATTCCGGAGCAATGTTTGTTTTGCCTCTATTTTAAAAAATGACTGAGATATAGCAGTTTGAAATTTTAAGGTGGTTGACATTTTGAAACAAGACAACATAAAAGGGTTTAATTTATGAGTTTTAGTGAGCATGCCTTCTTACAAAATTTCTTTCATTGTTGTAACCATCGTTCCAACTTTTATATGCTTAACACTATCTATTCATATGCCAGCTTCAAATTCTCTTGAAGCTGACGAATTCAAACTTGGCGAAACATCGCCAAATTTGGCGACAAAAATAGGTTGAAATAAATGAAGCCAATTTGGCTATACCTGACTAATTTTACGAAATTCTTATTCAAATTCAATATTGAGGAGAACTGTGGATGAATCTTCTGTAATCGGGCTCCACGCATTTTAGCTTATTGTTTTCCAGTAATATTAGCTACAATATTAACGCTCTAAGCGTTTTGCTCGTATTTTTCCGTTTCCCAAAAAAATACTTAAATTGGCTGTAGACAAAAATATTTTTAACGGAATTGTATATACTTTATCTACTGCTTAATCGAAACTTTTTTTTTTTCAAACGTAGCAAAATGACACCCTCTGAAACTTTAGTTATAAATTTTAAGGAAAAAAAAGCGCTAGTTTATTGTTTATAAGAAAAGGTATTCATCAGAAGAAAAAAGTCCTTCGATTAAGCACAATTTTTGTATGCCTACCATATGCTGTATAATCTCATTTAAATCCATTGAGAGGTGTTTAATATACAGTGGTCATGGTATTTGAAAATGTAGTTTTGAGAAAAATGAATTTAAGGTTTCACACTGTTATGATTTAGGTCATACTACTATGGTTATGGTTATAGTAAAAAAGATTCTAGTACAATACATAACAATACATTTCGATGTATTCTATATGGACGTAAAATTCAGTTAGTAATAGCAGGGCTGCCACTGGCGACTAATTTTTAATTCTATCTCGCACCACTTTCTCAAAACAAATTTTTTTCAGATACACTGTAACAAGTTGTGCAAGAGAAATATACTACAGAATTTATTTTTTTTAAATAGTGGTGCGAGTGGGATATAAAAATAGTCGCCAGTGGCAGCCCTGTAATAGCTGCCGCCAGCTACATCCCGCCAATAGTAAGAGGGTCTTATGATAATTACATAAGATATCTCTAAAACTATCCATTGGAATAACTTGAAATTTTCACAGATATTTTCAAATATTATACTTAAAATAAAATCGATTTTTTTTTTATTTGATTACTCTTAACCCTTTAAGTCAAACGTGTGAACCATAAACATGCATTTTTTTAACCAATATTTATCTTTCTTTTGATATATAAAATATTTGTGAATGAAAACAACCCGAATTTTTTTCAACATTAATAACTGATTTTTACTTTCTTCTATCTATAATAGAAGAAAGTATTGTAATCGAATTTTTTTTTCGACTTCCAGTTTTTGATGGATTTACACGTTTTAGGGGTCAGAAATTCCGAAAAACATGTTTTTACAAAATGTCTGTCCTCATTGTATCATCGAAAAGTGTATGAAGTTATGCTTTAAATTGAACCAATTTTTTTTTCTATGTTTTTGGCTATGGCCAGCAGGTCCCACTTGAATTTGGGGATATTTCGGCGAAAGGAAGCGCTGCGATCGCGATTTTTGTTCCATTTTCACTATTGTATCATCGAAAAGTGTATGCAGTTATGCAGATAATTGAACCAAATTTTTTGTATATATTTTTGGCTATGGTGAACTGGTCCCAGTTGAATTTGGGAGTAGTTCGACGAAAGGGGGCGCTGCGATCGCGATTTTTGTTCCATTTTCACTATTGTATCATCGAAAAGTGCATGAAGCTATGCAGTTAGGCTATCTTTTCATGCCGGTACAGGCGAGAAGGACTTTTCGTAGTTTAGTACAATACATCGGCTGCTCGCATCCAGGTAACCCAACGATTCGCAAGCAGCTGACATACAACAGAATGACGAAAAATATTGATTTTTTTTGGCGGTGTGATGGCGAATTTTGAAGAATTAACATGTATGAGATAGAAGAAAGTTTTGGGATTGGCATATCCGATTATTTTATACTTAAATGAAGCTTTCTTTTAGAATGTTTAGAACATTTTCTTTTTTCCTGCTAACCTATTTTTTAGGGCTAAACTTTTCTCCTTAACATTTTCATCAGCCATTTCACATCAAGAATGTCGTTTCTATGACATATAACAGGAATCGCGAACCACACGTCCACAGACGCACTTGCGCATAACGTCTATATAAATTGATATATAGTGATACATATTTTAAAGTAAAGAATAGTAAGTGATGATTTTTATTTGATTGAAAAGATGAAATCTCTCTTAATCTGGCAGATTTTAAAATATAATATTCGCTGTAGACAAAGTATAAAGACACACTTCTCTTGAAAAAGGTGGTTTTCTTGAGATCTGCATAATGACACGTAAATACGAGTTAGTTTCTCTTAAGTTACTAGTACACGGGGTAATTCGAAGCAACAAAAATTTCCTCAACAAAACGGTCAAGACTTCTCCCTCGACAGTTTTCCAAGCATTTCATTGGCTGTCCCGGGAGACTCCGTAAAACTGCAGAATAACACTACAGGCAGGCGCCAAAATTTCTCCACCACTAAAAAATTATTTCTTTCGAGCAACTCCTTTTGAAGCCATAGATTAACATTGTGTCTCCTGAGAGTAGCGGCAACTTTGACGCCTCGTATAATAGGACCTTTAGAAATAATACTACAAAAGGCATTCCCTCCCTCCGGGTTATATCTCTTGCACAGATAATCTGTCGTAGCAGAAAACACGAGAACACAATCTGAACAAGAACGAAAAATTATACGTCAAGCATAAATTATGTAACACTTTATAACACTTTATAACACTTCCAAAATAATTTTACAGATCTTTACCATTTAATAAGGTGAACGATGATATCTAAGTAAACAAGGTCAAGGCCAAACTGGGTGGGGAGGCCTACCTTTTGGCTTAAGCTCAACTTGGAAAACGCATAACAGATTTAAAGAACACAATTTCAGGAATTACCAACAATATTCGGAAAAATATCCGAACTCTTTTGTGCAGCCCTGTATATGATCTATAGACTTGTAAATATATACTATATAGAATGCTAACTTCAGTTAGGAAACGCTTAGCGCAGTTTTAAATTCCCCTTCTGAAATTTCCGTCAATAAACGGAAATGCATTCGAGAACTTTTGTGCTGCCCTGTATATTATCTACATAATTTATAGCTACACACCAAGTAACAGACAAAAAATGAGTCAAATTTAGAAACGCGTTCAGCAAATGAAAAAGCACTTCCAGCAATTATTGTTAACAGACAGTGCCGAATTCTTTTGTGTGTCCCTGTAAATAAACAATGAATACTACAGACACAATATTCTATAGTAAGCCTCTTCTAATGCACTTTAGTGATATGTATCAATTTCAATATGGTTGAAATAGTGAAACATTACTAAAGTAAACCGCAAACGATTTTTCTCCATAGACCGTCATGTAACGGAATTCTTTTGAGTGCCCCTGTAAAGGAACTATAAAGGCTATTCACACCCTATTCTATAGTGAGTCTCTTGTAGTGCACCTCAGTGATATATATCAATTTCAATATGCTTGAAATTGTGTAACAGCATTAAAATAAATCGCAAATGTTTTTCCCCATAAACTGTAATGTAACGGAATTCTTTTGAGTGTCCCTGTAAAAAAAAAAAAAAAAATAAATAAAAAAAAAGTGCTAAACACTTTATTTTTAATACCGAACATGCCATAGTAAACCTCAAGAACATGAATCAATTGCATGGCAGACCGAATATATTTTCGCGATTTAGAGCATGAAGAGACAAACAGACAGACAACCCTAATTGATAAACATTTTTCAACTATGTTGGAAAGTGTTAAAAGACAAAAAAAATTAACATTGTTTTATTCTTTGTTTCTTTGGCATGTGTAAAGAAACTCTGCAAGCATATGTAATGCATTTTTCACATTTTCGAACATAGTTTAAAAGTGTTTAATTGGGTGAATTAGGTGCCCCAGATCAGTCCGGGATGGCTCAGTTGGTAGAGCATTGCAGCTTCAGCCAAGAGATCACAGGTTCGAATCCTGGACCTTAAACTTTTTTGCCCAGATGGGAAATTACAACTCATGTGATTTCTTTACCAATTTGAATAATTGAGTTAAAATTAATCTAGTGTCAACTGTATCAATTTTTTAAATAAATAAATATCAAAATATATTTTTATCCATGAAAATTTTATGCAATGCTCATGATTACTTTTAAAATTTAATAATCACATTTACTCATGAATGCTACATTCATTTAAATGCATTCTTAATTTCCAGAAAATATGTGGTGATTTTTACACAATAAATTTCTTAAAAATTGTTAGTTTCTTGAACATGTTTACTTAAAGACATTTGCTGTCATAAACACCATAAGAAATGCAAATAACTCAAAAATTATAAAACTTTAGAAAACTTGTTTATGTTGGTTGTGTGAAACATATATTAACGTTGTTAGTGAAAAGTAGAACGAACAGTTAATATTTCAGTATGCTATATATTTAGAAATACTTGAATTCTTCACAGATGTTTAGTTTTACTTATTTTATACCAAGATATTCTGAAGCACTTTTCTAGAAATTTGTTTAATGTTTGCGAATAAAAGTGAATTTTGCTTTCAGATTTGTTAAACTTCTCATACGTATAGAATTTTGATGAAATTTCTAATTTAGAAATAGAAAATTAATTTCTTTTGGTTTAGATAAAAGTAATTTTAGCGCAAAATAGAAATTTTATATATTGAAAATCAAAGGAAATGGACAGAGAAAATAAAGCATAATATTTCTGTTATTTTATCTACATTTCTGAAGAGAAGAAAAAAAATAGATCAATGGTATAATGATAGTGAAAATTTCCAATTAAATTTCGAATGAATGTAATGTTATCGATAGTAAAGTACTTTCTCTATATTAATATGCAAACAGTACATTCACGAAATGTTTTCTGTAAAGAGAAAAAAAAAGCATATTTAAATTCTAAAGAAAAAAAGGCCAAATATAATATATATATATATATATATATATATATATATATATATATATATACTTAGATAATTAACATAGCTTTGGTCACATCCAATCTTCAGTTTGAATTGTTTTTAAATAAGAAACAATTTTTAAATGATAAAGAAAGATTAGTAACACAGGTAAAACTTATTTGACATCAGTAAAAACAGCAGTTGTCCATCTTTAAAACATTACAATTTCATTTTGTCATTTGATTTCTTAATGTAAATTTAAAAAAAAAAACCGATTAATTTAAAAAAATTACTATTGATTTTTATGACCAGTTTTTTTAATATAATATATAATTAAACTTTTTCAGAATTTGAATAAATCTAAGTTATTTATTTTTCTTCTTTTAAAGGTTTTCTATATAAAACAAGTTGTCAAAAACTATTATGCATATGAGATGTAATCGTCCCAACCTGGCAAAAAAGTCCGGCCCAGGATTCGAACCCGGGATCCCTTGGTTGAAGCAGCCAATGCTGTACCAACTGAGCAGTCCCGGACGATGATCATTAAATAATTATCATTAAATGATCATCATAATGATAATTAAGGTTACTGGGTGAATTAGTTCAGCCATATTCGCCCATTATTGCTAATCAAATCCTGCAATCAAATGCTAATTAAATCCTGCATTGTAAATTCACGGGCATTCTCCGTGAATTGCTGCCGTAATTTTATGGGAAATGCCCCTTTTTCAAGTAAAACGGTCAATTTCCGCAAATTTCATGTTTCTACGGGCAAAAACCGTTTATGTAAGAAGAAAGCTCGTTTATCCAGGGACAAAACCCGTTTTATTATGGACATTGTCTGGAATCTCTGTTGCAGTAATTTTACTGCAACAATAATGGCCCGGATCTTTTCGCTCGGTTGGGAAGATTACATCTCATACGATTTCTTTATCAATTATAATAATTGTGTCAAAGCTAATCTAGTGATTATTACACATGTTTTGTTTCTTTAAATTGCTTTGTTAAGGTGGTTCTCAAATGATCTGCTGAAAAACGCAAAACTTTCTGACACAATCTCGGACTCATTTTTAAACGCAAAGACATAAAACTGGCAGCCCTGACTATTGAAGTGATTTGTAATCTAAATGAGTTTTCCATTTTTTTAAATAAATAAATTATTTATCGAGTTATAAGCGTTTCGTGTCACGTGACAACACGTTTTTATTCTTTCAGACGCTGAAACATCGGTAATTCGGTTCAAAACACCGAGTTTGACAGTGTTTTCTTAAAGATCTTCTGCCTTCCCCAAAAAATGGAAAACGTGTTTCGATTACAAAGTTTTTGTATTACAACACCTGTCTATTTCTTGCGTTTCTAAACAAAAATTACTTAAAAAATGTGTCTGAAAGTGGCACATTTGGATTTTAGAACAGCCTTAAGCATTAAATCGAAATCATTTTGAAGTTGTAAAATTAAGGCTGAAATTATCTTTTCTATTCTAATTTACGAACGATTTCCAGTTCCAAATCTTTCTATGCCATGTAATTAAGGAAATTGTGAAGGGATTAAGCTTTATCTTTTACGACGCCAATTTTCATTACTTTTTTGAATAACAGCAGATTCGTAAGGGATTTCTACGCTGAAAAGAGCTTTGAAAAGGGAAATTAACCAGGAAAAATATATTTTGATTAAACATTTTGTCACTTCGATTACTTATTCGCGAAAAGTTTTCTCAACAAAAGACTGCAATTTCCTAGGAAGGCTTAACAGTTCCTACTAAAGTTTTCGAAGTTATTGTGTTATTTTTTCTTTATTATATCTTTGAAATTTTTTCATGTGTTTGGATTTATTTAAATAAATTTCATGTGAAGTAAGAAAGAAAGTGCGTAAATGAGTGAAGTTCAGACGCTTGAAAATATCCAAAATATTTAATTTTATCACAAAAATAGAAATCAATGATATATATTATTTCTGTTGTCAACATCCCTTTTTCTACGCATTTACAAAACGCACGACAGCGAATATGGTATCATTCGAAAGATTTTTGAACCGACTTCTGACATAGTACACTCACATTTCGCTCAAACATGTTTTTCGATTAAAAAATGCAGTTAATTAAAAATTAAATCATCATTGTTTTCATAAATGAAATGAAAGGTTTTCTCAAATCAATGTTGCCACAAAAATAAAATACCGCAATATATAGTGAGCAACAATGAATATAAAAAATAAATAGTACAAAAAAGATTAAGTGGGATGTCTTTGCACGGGCTTATTTTATATTTATGATTAAAATGCAAAATTCAAATTGAAATGTTTAGAAGAAAACACACCAACGATCGATCAAAGCAATGTTATTTCACCTGTAACCTAAAATGTGTGCTTTTTCATATTAAATTAAATTTTATTTATATGTATTCAATTTATTTTTCTTTGTCCCGTGTTTTTCCCAAAGTGGATGACGCCATTGTCTAATACAGTTAAAGTTTTTTTTTCCCTCGCTCGTGCCTTTTGCTATCTTCCATCAGTTTTTACTGTAAATTTGTTGGTATAAATGAGATAATATTCTGCTTTAAATAATGTTGTTTGCAGATATTTTTAACCTTTAATATTTCTTAAGAAGTTCGAACCTGCATCTAAAAAATATTAGATATTGCTAAAAAATATTAGGCTGCAGTGCGAAATCATCGCACGGGTCCACTGGTAAATGTTTATTTTTATTAAACTGCAAACGAGTTAACATTGATTCACGAAAGCTCATTTTAAGCTATATTTTAAAGACAAACACCTGACAAATAAATACCCGACAAAATTTTTAGGACAGATACATTTTTTTCTAAGGATATACATCTGTACTTATTGAGGGAATCTGTAAGTTTATATTTTAATTTTGTCATTTTTTACAGAGTTGAAAAATCTCAATTTTTAATAGAAAAAAAAATTATAATTATTTTTTAAAAATTTAAATGGATTTAACTTCTCAAAGAAATTATTTTAAAGCAATTGATTCAAAGTAAAGGCATATAGTGATTGTATAGAAGCCAAAATAAATGTATAAGATAAATAAAATATGACAATATAAACTTAATAAAATAAAAAAATGCAATGAAACATTAAGTTAAATTCGTACATGGAATATAATTTTCGTTTTGATTGTTGCAAGACGAAAAATAGCATTTTGATGTGTTAAAGGTTCTTTTAAAAATATGTGGTTAATTTTATAACAAGGTATCATTCGTATATTAAAATTGAGCCTATCTTTTAAAAGTTCCAAAACAATTTTAACATTTGTTTATAAATGAGGCCTTTAGAACCAAAGTGGATCAAGTCCATTTTTTTCGTCAGTTTCAGATATTTTTTTTTGTCTTGTAGACAACAGTTTGTTCAGAGGCGTAGCAAACTAAGTCCTTGGTTGAAAATGTGAGCAGCAAATGGTGCATGAGAGCTCATTAACTTTACTTCCAAATATTTCTATAGATTAAGTTTCATGGACTTGATCTACTGGGATTTGGAACGCATCAAATTTATGTTCTAGAGTCTTTATTACAAATTTATATATTTTTAGAACACTCATTGAAATTGAAATTATGTATGTATGCATATATATATATATATATATATATATATATATATATATATATATATATATATATATATATATATATATATAGTTATTTATACAAAAATGCCATCCAAATATTTTTCAGTTGTTCCTCTTTATTTAAAGTAATAAATATTTCCAAATGCTACAATACATTACTCATTTTCTTACAGTAAATTAATAAGAATAATTGTCAATTTAATGCAAGGGAATCAGTAGTTATTAAAATTGTTATGTATGTTTATAGACATTTCGTATACATTCTGTTTTTTTTTTTTTTTTTTTTTTTTTTTTTTTTTTTATTATTAATATTAATTAGAAAGAAATTTGCCTTTAGAAAGTAAAATTTTCTATTGAAACTGGCTGGAATTATAACTTTTCCAGTCCCATGTTATCTGTCATATAAGAATGAGATGCATTTTCGTGACTAGATTTTTCCATTAAGCTCAACAAAATTTACTAAATCATTTAACTAAATGAGATTATGTGGCTTCTAATAACTGCTAAGATTAGTCATACTTATACACACATTAATAAAAAGCTTGGAGTTTTATGAAATTTAAATTAAGCTGAGGAATGTCCTAGAAATATATTAAGCAATTCCAAAAAAAATATTTGGGATATACCGAATAGTTTGCAGAATTTTGAAATATTACTGCAAACCATAATTTAAAATACGCACTATTTCTTTGCTTAATACAAGGGAAAGAAATCCAAATACCAAACATGTGCAAAACAGAAGTGTTATGTACGGTAAGGTGCAATCCTACTTTTTATTTTTAGCAAAGCACTCGAAATAATAATTTTTAGACAAGTGATGGTTGCGCATTTCACAGTCGTTTGGATGTCATCAACGTATGTGTTCGTGTTGAAGCATGTGATGAATGTAGAATGTAAATGAAGAAAGAATATGTTGGAATGATCTAGATTAATTAGAATTCGGTTACGCTTAAAATTAAAATCATCCAATATGAAAATCAACAAGAGTAATTTTTCATTTGATTAACATAATTTTATTAAAGCAATAATTAAAATAAACGTGATCGTAAGACATCTCTGGGCAAGCTAAGAGCATTTAATTAATTATAAGAGAAAGAAATTAATCAATAAATGTACTTAACAATTGCTCCTTTAAAGTAAACATGCGTTGTGATTTGATTTTTCCGCTGCAGCTATGCTTTAAAAGATACTGAAATTAACAATTAGCTTTATTGATTAGCCTAATTAAAGTAAATAAAAAAAGAAATGCTAGAATCATTTTTTTAATGAAACATCATAAATGGAAATGAGTACACTTAAATTATCACATTAATTATTTATTTACACATATTTATAAGTATTTACAAATTACATTAACATTAAATAAAGTAAGACAAATGCACGATAGCTTGAAATTACACGATGCTACCATTAGTAGCTTCAAGATTATTTTATATCTTTAACAGTATTTATTTTACGAATTATGGTAAATTCCTGGGAAAACTTCAATCCCTAAACCAATTCTCATGATTTTAAATAATACACTTATGCACATATACTTAGGAAGTAAAAATGCCTGATACACTGCTGTGAGTTGGCATCAGTTGTCACACTTGAGAGGATCTCCTTCGTCAAACTCAGTATCGTGTAAATATAAATAAATCGTACTGTTGTTAGTTAACTGGAGGTTAACACCCTTTAATAAAATTGATCTTGCATTGTTATGAGGAAAATAAGCATTAAAGCTTGAGATAGATTCTGTAAACAGAAATCATTGCAGCTTAAAAAAATATATTGTCGAGAATTTTTACTTTAAAAGCATTCTGACTTAGCTGCTTTTTAGACATTTTACTGAACTCATTAGCTTCTACTCAAGTAATCTTCTATTTTTTTTACTGGAGTCTTTTTTTTTTACTGTCTCTCTTTTTTAATGGGGAACATCTAAAACATATCCCTTAACTTTACGATGTCTGTAAGTCGAATTTTTTTTTTTACCGCTAACCAGGCCCCACCTGCCCAGCATGAGTGCGTAGCTTGACGAGTTAGTACCTGGGAGCGGGGCGGAAATCGCCTGATCACAGCATGGTTGTGATCCACCTGACTATAGTTTTGTTGGCATCGCTGCAGTGCTTGCTCTCTAGTGGTTTGCTACAGTTATCTTTGTTTGCCGGTTCAAGGTTTCTATTTAACTTCTTGCATATAATACGCTGTGTTCTCATTCGTTTACTATCCAACTGCGGGCAGCGCCTTTTTGTGTGAACATGTGAACCTAGGGACCTCTGCTAAAATTTGCACGTGTGCCCTCATGTCTGGTTTCGGTTGTAAATAAAATTGGTTGCCCCTGTCACGTCAACTTCTGGAGTAATGTTCAATCAAGACAATCCGTCTCTTTTGGAAAAATAATATTTTTTGTTATTTTCTCAGGTGTTTCTAGCTAAATAAACAACAGTTAGCAATACTAAATATTAAAATAATGTACAATATATAAAATTGACTTAATATTCACACACAGTATCCCTTTAGTTTGATACCCAACTTTAAAAGTAAAGCCTAATTCTACGCCTAAATGTTTTCATGCAAATTTTCATTAATAAGTCTTTGATTACACAATGATGGAATTATGGGTATGTGACATCATTCCATCAGAATATTTTGTTTATTTGAAATAATCTATTCTTAATATGGTTATTTTCATTTTTATTTTTCTTGCATAAGAATATTGTGAAACAATATTTTAGTTCATTCAGTTTTATCTAATACTAGTAAAACCCACGGCTTTGCTCGCGTAATTCTTGAAAAATACCAAGTGGTATTCGTTGGCCTATTTTTATTAGAGGACATTTTACTGACACATATAATTTAGAAATTACTAACTAAGCCACACTAATGTCGAAAAAAATCGAAATTTTAGAACGGTTTTCGCTTTTTTACCTTTTTTTGGTAGTCTCACCAATATAAAATATAGCCTATGTTACAGCAGGGACAGTTACCATCACTTTTGAAAATGTTTTTGTAGTTCCAGAGATTCCATAAAAATTGCAATTTAGAATGTTTATAAACTGCTTTTCGCTTATCTCACCCTTTTAAATTTTGGATTATTTTAGAATTTGTTCTTAGAGAGCATTTACATTTTATAAATAACTACCATGCCAAATTTCAAGTTTCTAGTTCCTCAAGTATAAAAAAAAATCGAAATTCTAGAACGTTTTTCTCTTTTGCACCTCCCTGTGGTAGTGGCACCGACATAAAATATAGCTTATGTTACAGCATGGACTGTCACCATCAATTTGTTACCATAAATTTTGAAAAGGGTTCGGCAGTTCCAGAGATTCCATAGAAATTGTAATTTGGAATGTTTTTGAACGCTTTTCGCTCATCTCACCGTTTTAAATTTCTAATTTTTTTTTAATTTGTTCTTAGAGAGCATTTACATCTTATAAGTAACTACCATGCCAAATTTCATGTTTCTAACACCTTCAGTATAAAAAAAATCTAAATTTTAGAACGTTTTTCGCTCCTGCACTCCCCGGGGGGGGGGTGGCACCGACATAAAATATAGCCTATGTTGGAGCAAGGACTATTACCATCAATTTGTGACGATCACTTTTGAAATCGTTTCAGTAGTTCCAGAGATTACTCCCTACAAACAAACAAACAAACAAACAATCTTTACTACTTTATAATATTAGTACAGATAGAAAGCGTGATCATAAAATATTAAGAAATAATATTTTTAAATATGTTTTACCGATGTTCAATTCGTAATCTAATTCTGTTTTCTACGAAAGGCAAAGGTGCAAGATGTTATATACTTTGCATAAAATCTAAACATGGTTGCATGTTGCATTCAGAATCTATTAAAAAAAACTAAGATATGAAATATAAAATCATTTTGATTTTTCTGAAACCAATGATGATAACAATGATGATTAGGAATCTATATCTCAGTCTCCAAGATGCTTAATTTAACAGGGATAATGCCATTTGTTAGATTGGTTATATCTTATTTTATAGGCTAAATATTTATTGCTTTTAGTTTAAAATAAGACAGCTTTCGTATTGTTACTTCATGTAATAATTAACGCATCATTTTACTTTTGTAATTTTTATTGTTGAATATTTCGAGCATAAATTATTATTTTCAGGGTTTTAATATAATTTTAAATTTTATATTCTGAAATAGAAAATATGGATGATTTTAAATATTATAATCTAAGGGTTTTAATTCACGAAATTTGATCATATGATTATAGAAAGAAAAAAATTATTTTAAGGTAAACATTTTATTTTGAGAAATTATTGTTTTAATTTTTAGAAGATTATCTTTAAAAAAGTTTAATTAATTTGGGTAATTTTTTTCTGTTATACAGAAATTTCAAGTATGACTAATGTATTTTTTGACATAAAATTACTAGCATAGATATTATTTTTAATGTGAATATTTAATTTATTTTCTACTGCAACTAATATATTTTCTTTTGTCAATTGAATTATTTCAATAAAATAACTTCAATTTTGTTATATTCGTATAAACTATTAGTATTCAATGGAAACAAATGTATTTTTCAAACATAGTACAGAGCGATTTCTTCCAACAAAGGCTATGAATGATAATAGTACAGTGGCCTAGTCCTGATTCCAAGTACAAAAGTAATTTTAAAATTACGTCTAACATCTAACTTCAAGTAAAGAATTCATTCCAAATAATATAAAATACATAGAAATAAACATAAAAAATCAAAAGCAATGTTCCATAAAAAATGAAAAGCAATGTTCCATATTAAAAATATACCATAGTTCTTCTTCTCACAGTATCAGCACGGAATGCCATAGTAAAACTCATATTATCAAAACTCTAGTTATCAATTTCGCCTAATATCACGATTAATGTTTGGAAACAGAAAAAAAAAAAAAAAAAAAAAAAAAAAACATTTCCAAGCGAAATATTTTGAAATGCGACATGTTTGCACTCATTCGTAAAAGTATAATTTTCTTGAAATGTCTAGTTATATAACGAACGTTACTACACCACTGTTTAAACCAGCATAGAAGTCTGTATCTATAAAATTTAAAGTCGGCATTTCACCATTTTCACATGTTCTTTATTTCTCTACTTATATTCTAGAAAAACACTTATATTTTAGTGGGTTTTTAAGTAAAAAACAAAAATGTTACAGTATCTGCAGTGACAGTGTAGGAGTAAATATTGAGAATTACCAATGCTTTTATTCTTGGTAATTTTATTCTTTAACTGGTTTTATTGTATTATTTAACTATCTGTGTTCTTTAACTATTTATATTGTTTGTTTGTAAGGTAAAAAGGATTTTAAAGAATATTTTATTTCACAATGTATTTCTTTTTTGATAATTGCTCAAATTATTTAAATTTCTGCATACCCAGATTGCATTTAAAAACATATTAGTTCTGAATAATAGAGTTTCATCGTACTTAACTTTTCACGTTTGTAAAAAAATAAAGGAAGACTTAACAAGAAAGAAAAATCGCGCATCAGACATAGATTATGAAGCACTATCAGAATATTGTTAAGAAATTTCATTTTTTCATACAATGAAATGCGATATCTAAATAAACAAAAAAAACATATAAAGCCGTAAAATATATTTACAGCATTTGCTGCTCATAGCCGGTGATGTGTGTGAATTGTCTTGTGTAGCCTTGTATTATAATCTATAGAATTTAACCACACCATGAAATACACTAATAATGTAATTGGATTACTTTATGTATCCCTATAAACGAACTGTCAATGTTACATATTTTGTACTCTATCGAAAGCACTTTATAATCGACCTCAATGATACATACACTATATTGCCAAAGGTGACCGGTCACTTGTGATTTTAGACGTTTTGTTAACTGTCTAGAAAAATACATGAGGAATTATCTTGAAACTGCAGATGTGTAAACAGTATAGTATAGTGTTAGGGTAGGTTTTTTCATTTATTCTAAATTTTCCATATTTTCTTTATTTTTTCTATATAAGTTGTAGCCCCCCCCCCTCGTTTTATAATAATCGTAATGTTTTTCATTTAATATTCTCTTTATTTTAGTCTGAAATAATGGAGTTAAAATACCTTTTCTTTCTTTTAAATGTCTAAGCTAAAACAAATTCATTGTCTCTTTTACTTAAAATCATAATTTTTATATTTCCCCTGTAAGTTATAATTTCACTGGGGTGGTCTTGTTACCATGGGAAATTTCCAAATGCTCTCGGACACTTGGGCAATAAAAATCCATTTCCCAGACAACGTATATTAGCTTGTATTGTCAGGAGTTTTATGACTTTGGCGGTGTTGGTCGCCTTAATCTGCTCTGAAGATCTTTCGTGGAAAAAGCAGGACTCGGGCGGCAGATAGTGGCCCGTATTGTTAAAGTTGTATTATTCGTTTTTACGAGCCCAATTATCCCGTTTTATGTAAACAACAGTTCACGTGGGAGGTCGAGGGAAGCAGCAGCAGCCTTTTACCTTCGTGGAAAAGGGAGCGAAAACGGAACAGCTGTGCACATGCCATCACCCCTATGCGAAGTAGTTCCACCCGCGAGAGAGAGCGACGACCAATGGTTTTACGTAACGTATTCGCGGGGAATATTTTTTTCCCCTGGTATCGCTTAGCGCGGGAGAATGTAACTGGCGAAGGTGTTTTTGTGAGGTTCGGGGAGGGCGTATGCCCCCCCCCCCCTTAAAAAGTTTTCCTGTTGGTGACCAGAGAATTTGAAAGGCATTCGATCGAAAAATGTGTAACTGGAAGGTCCGGTAAAGAAAAAAGGTATCTGGTTCCCCGAGATATATTCGAATGTAAATTGAAGAGATGGGAGCTAGAAAAATCATGCCTCGTGCCGCGAGGAATATTACGGATCCTGATGCTGAGAATAAAAAAGATATTCTGATCGAGAAACTAGCGAGTCGCTATTGTAGTGGTGTTTGAAATCAAGATTTTTTTTGCCATCGGGAGCTGTGATGGTTGAGAGTGTTTGTCGTTGAAGTCGGTGGTCATTCGCTATTAGTAAAACGTAGATCCGGATGACTAAAAGATTACTCTAAAGATCAGTGCCACTTGGAGTCTCATCGACTGGTCCCTTTTGTATTCGCAAACGGAATTGTCAGAAGAGGCACTATCAAATGCCTACTTCATACTATTCATGGAAGAGTAAAGACTGCTCTGAGAGTCGATGTTGCTGAAATATCTTCGAGAAATACCTTCTTGTTCTTTTGTTTTTCAAAAATAAAGTAGACTGCCAACCCTGGAACATTATTAACTCATCTATTACGGCTGATAAATCCCAGTCGTACGAATGCTGAACCTGCAAGTAAAATTTTGGTAAATATTTTTATTTTAATGAATAAGTGTCTTTGATTATTACTATTATTCTACATGAATATGTTTTGATACACCTGTGTATAATTTAGATCACCTGTTGTCATACAAACTAACCTAACACCTATAAATTTAAATATGTTGGTGTTTTATTTAACATTTTTTTTTGTTAATAAAAATCAAATTCGTGGTGATATTCTATCTGTGACTTATTTGTATGCATCATAGAAATTCATTTTTTTTTTTTTTTTTAATCTAAATTTAACATTATTATTTAATGAATAATGAGTTTTGTTTAATTATTTAAATAATCAGAGCAAGTAATTATTTAATATTTAATTCTTTTCTAAGATGAATTTACTGAAATTGAAATCCCAAGTAACCTTCTTTTGTTAATAAAAATTCATATAAGTAAAATTTAAATTCTTTACTTGTTTTTGAGGATGTTGTATTATTCTTATTAAAAGAATTAAATTTAATGAAGTAAATTTAAATTCTTGTTTTGTTTCTGAAAATGTTTATTAATTTGGTTTTCTTTAAATATTAAATTGCTTCTTTTAAATATTGTGAAGTACTTTTATTTTCTTCTATAAAGAAAAAGATTTAATAAATAAAGTAAATTTAACCTACTCTTAATTGAAGTAAAAGAAGTGATACTGAATGTGAAAGAAAAATTTAATATTAAGTATGTTTAATTCTTAAAGTTTATTAGCTGCATTTAAGGTAATTAAAACTTCTTATTAAAAGAAAATTGTTCTACCTAGTTTCTTCTTGGTATGGTACTATCCACTATACAAAATCACTCGCATGGTTCTGACAAATTGGTACATTGATATGATCATGTTTTGTAACTTTAATTAATTATCTATATCCCTATTTTAATTAACTTCTTTCCCCTTTTTTTTTGTGCCTTTCAAATCTGGAAGGATTGCAGGCCCCTTTTTCATGTTTTTCTTATTCAAAATCTGTTCTATAAAGTTTTAATGAATTTCATTAATTTACCATAACAATGTTCCAATTCGTCAAACCACTTGTTGGGTATAAGCGGTATGGTGATAAATGAGAATTTTGTTGATACCTTTTGGCAAATTTATTCATTTACTTAATTAATTTTTTAGTTATTCAAAATTTATTTGGTTTGTTTTGTTTATAGCATCTCTCTGTTTTGATTTATAATTAGTAATTGTGAAAAATTGTTTCAATTTCTGAAATCAACAAAATTCATTCTTTTGGTTATTTATCACTTTATCAAATACCCCAACAATAGGTTATATATTTTCGTGAAGATTTTTTCACGAAACGCCATAGGAGACTGTCAACAAATTGAAAAAGAACGAATATCTTTTGGATAACCCTGTAAAAATTTGTCTAGCAAAGGCGTCCAAACTCGAGATTATTAATAAGTGGCTTGCTGTAATATACTGTGTTCATTTTTATGAGGATAGCATGTATACTCGTAAAGAAATTAACTTTTTTATAAAAACAGTCCCAAATTTCGCCTAGTTTTTTGCTTATAATGTGCAGAGTTCTTAATATAAAAAAAAGTTCTTTTCAGAAAATATGGCAAACAACATTGTACATAATACTCCTAAATCAGAATTAAAAAATAATAAAAATTGGATGAAAAATGAGCAGGTTTACTAAAAAATGTTTCGTTGCGCATGCGCGAATGCAATCAAAATATAATATACATAATGTATTAGCTAAGTATATAGAGCAACTTTTGTGAAAGTCTCAAAATCATAGCTTGAAAATTCTGAAAATTATCGTTGATTAGTGCCAAGATAGCATACACAATATTGCACGTACTACTGTATTTGGATACAACCCCTCATATTTTTGCTTCCTTTTGGGAACAACGGATTTTTAAAACGGGCTTGAAAAGCTGCTAGGCCTTGGCCCCGGGGAATCGTAATCGGGCTCTGTTAACCCCATCATCTTTATAATTTCTAGCCAACAAATTAACTTGACCATATTCTAATCATTCATTGAACAAAGGAAATTTCTCTAATAAATTTTATTAATCAAGCCATATTCTAATTATTTATTAACCAGAAAAAACCATAATAATAATCTAGTCTTATTATTTAAAAGATGCAGAAATTATAACAGCACCGATAAAAATACAATCTACTTTTTAAAAATATGAACACACATCCACATCCGGTAGATTCATTTAAAAACAAATTCAAGCAAGGTCTCACTGGTGAGGGAAGCTAGACAGTGGTCTCCCACACAAACGATCGCGCGTTCGTATCCCATTGAAGACTTGCGTCGTTATTTTCCCCCCTGTCAATTACAGATGCTTCTAAAATTGTCAATAGATGGCGCAACCTGCTTTTTTATACTTTCGAACAAGCAATTTGACGAAATTAATTTCTCCACTTTTTTGAGGATACAAATTTACACGATTTGACGAAATATTCGCTCGGAGCATTTCCCAGGAAACAGTTTCGTCAAAAACGAAGAAAATTTCGTGGAATTTGAGTATCCATTTCTAACAGTGTGTTATAAAGAAATAGAAGAGGCATGGGTTGAGAGTATTGCGCATAAATCGTTTGATTCTTAAAAAATTGTTATTTGAGAAAAAACCTCCCAACTAAGTAGCAACATATTGGTAATACATTGTAAAATATAATGGCGCGAAAAAAAGGGCAGAAAGTTGTTACTGGCAAAACAGTGAATATATTTTATGAGATAATTTTAGTCATCTTCACCATAGAAAATCCTTGAATAAAAAGAAAATATGTTCAAACAATTAGCGTTCAATCGAAAGTTTGTTTTCGTGTTTGTTTGGCAGCGAGTTTAAGCTCAAAATCTGAGTTCCGGCAAACATTCGGCAGCTATTAAAAAAACAGCCGAGCATTCGGTGTATGCCGAAACTGTAATCTGATTTCATAAGAGTGTGCCTATAGCAGAAATAGGCAAAGCACATTGTGTCATCGGGGTTTTTGTTTCATTTATGTTATCAATGTTTGACGATTCGAAAAGTATTTATGACAATAATGCAAATAGCAATAACAAGAACTTTTTATTCTAATTATAGAAAATAAAACAAGATATGTATGACTAAAATATGCTGACAAATGTTGAAATTGCACAAGATGTAGATAAGTATTCTGAGGTTAAATGTTCAAATAATTCGGAAACCAATAACATTTTCACTTATTTTAAGCGGATTTCCAGATTTTCCTTTTATTTAACCCCTTCAGGACGGCTATCACGTAAACGTTATGTAGGGTGCGTATGGTTTTTATTTTCAGTGTCAGAAACTTTTAGTCGTAATCTTTGTCTTGCCTAATCGTATAATTCTTTGATCAAATCAGGCGAAAAATACTATACGCAATTACTGGTATTAAAAATTAAAATGTCTTTAAATTGCGCCCGTGCTGAAGGTGTTAAACCAGGGAAACGCTGTTGTTCCTATTTTGAAAATCTTTGAAAATCTATCATTGTATTATTGTTTTCTTCCCTTAAATTCGTTGCCTTCAAGTCATTTCAATTTTTATTTCATGGCAAAAAAAAATATTTTATATACAAACGAAGTTAGTATTGTGTTTAAATCATAAAACATCGAAGAGCATTTTTCTAGTTCAAAAGCGCTATAAAATCTTAAGGCACTCCAAAGTAATTCACGCAAAGATTTGCGACATCTTTCAGCTCTTAGTAATATTTATAAAATTCTTTCAAATATGTTTCTTCAATCGACGTTAAAAGCATTTATTTTACCTTTCACCGAACGAAATGCTCTTTCTTGATAAAATAAAAAGAATAATGTAGACGGTTCAAGTTTTATTTACTTTCTTTTCGAACTTTGTTTATTCTGGCTAAAGCCTGAAATTGGAATAACTTCTGTTCCAGAATTTTCGAGATGTACGGTGCTTTATTTTATTCATTTATTTGTTTGTTTTTTTGGATGCTTTGACAAAAACGTTAAATTTGTCCTACTTCAAAAATTGTCTAAATTAACGCAAATGGAATTCCTCACTTTTACTAAAATTAATACAGTTAAATTATTTTCACAGTTCCTTTTTCGAAACAATATTTATTTGTTCAATATAATGGATTTGAAAATTGTATTTCATTAGCCAGAGTGCTGCGCGGATATTGTATCAATCACAATACTTGCAGGAAAATTACGCCAGAAAACTTCTAAGTCCATTCATCATGAACAAAACCAATAGACCCTTTAGTATATCAATTAAGTGAGCTTCAGTTACATAAATTTGATCCTCAGTTATGGGTTCCGAGGGGGATAAAATTAGAGATTTACCTATAAAATAGCAAATAATAATTAAACATCTAACTTAATCCTAAATTACTAAAATAAGTGACCTGGCGTTGTGATTGTTTATGTAGATACCACCGAAGCCTTTTTGAACTACCCACCTAGCATATATTTTGTTCTACTAATAATATCTAGAAAATAAAAAATTAGTAACCACAAAATAATTAGACATAAATTAAAGTTAACATTAAAATTTATTTACAACATAATAAAAATAGACAATTACATTTAAAGAGAAAAATATTAAAATACTATTTACAAAAGGATTAAAAATTATTTGGTTTGAATTTCATTAGGTATACATTGCCTAATATTTAATATTTGGACATAGTTTCGTCCTTGAATTATTATTACTATTAACAATTTTATTTTTCATTAAATAAAGACGTATGAAAGGAAGTTTCATCATTACATTACAATTAATTATCTTAACCAATATAGTTATGCTGACATTAGGGATAACATACTTTACCCTAATAAAGCATATTAAAATAAGATAAATAATCACAGTAATCATAGTTTAAAAAAATACCTTTTTACCTCATCAAGAAGGGAAGTGTAACGCCTTCCTGGCTTCATGTAGGTGCACTAAAGTCAGGGGTCGCAGCATATAGGAAACATTTTATTGTTCCTAACAGTATCCCTAATCAATAATCTTGAGGATAAATTTCTTTACCATATGCAAAAGAAATATATCACGAACATAATTTCTTCTAAAATAGTGGTAGAAACAATAAAATTTGTCCTATACGCTGCGAGGCCTGCTAAAGTTCACATGAGTTCATAATTATCACTATAAGAATCGCGCACAAATAGTATGTCCTTTCACGATGCCCGCACTCTAAGAACGACATTTTCAAAACTGAGCAAAATATACTCAAATCTGAATATGTCGCACAGTCAAAATGGCTCCGAATCAAAATGACTCAAGTTTGAAACATGTATATACTCAAGTTTGAAACATGTATATACTCATTTCTGAAAACATACATACACTCAAGAATAAAACATCATGTACTCCTATTTGAGAATGTCCATGTTACAAAAATGATTATAAACTGACTTCTATATGCTCATTTTTGAGTATTTCCATGTTTCAAAAATGAGTTTGAACTGATTCTAATCATTTTTGAGTATGTCCATGTTTCCAAAATGAGTATGAACTGACGTCTATGTGCTCAGTTTTGAGTATGTCCATGTTTCAATATTCTGAGTATTTCTGGTATTTCAGAAGTGAAATTTGAAACAAAAAGTTTCATAACAAAATGAAAACATCGATTTACTCAGAATTGAAAGTGTAATTTTTCTCAGTGCGTCATTGCCGTACTGTTCACAAAATGTTCTTTTATTATACTCTCTAAAAGAGAGGTGGAATAATATTACTTCATCATTAACTGGATGCTGTAGAAACATCAAAATAACTCTTACTACAGCATTATTGAATACTTTCCATAGTCCGGTAGATTGAATGATGCGACATCTTTTAATTTACCGAAACTGTGGCTAGAATTACTCCATGCTCAAAGATATGAAAATAAACAATCAAGTAAAAAATAATAGATAACGTGCGTAATTTTTTAAAAAGTACATGTAAATAATAACTTCAAAGCCCGTGCAGCTTTAGAATATTCTCATTTTGTTTTTGAAAATGACTCAGAAGAGTCGAAACATGTAAAACAACTAATAAAAGTTATTTTAATTTATATTATAGTTGTTAATTTTACACCTTTAGCATTTAAAAGTAATATACTATTACATGGTGTTATATTTTATTATATTGAATACTTTCCTTCGATTTCATGTTGAAATTGCGCGAGAGACAAGTAGATTTCTCGAAAATCAGAATTGCATCTCTGCGTGTCAGAGGTAGAGAGCTGTGAGAGATGAACTTAACTGCGAGAATCTTAATGAATGAATGTTATTGCATGAACAGATTGTAATGGAATGTGTTGAAAAAAATGGAGGAAGTACTCCTGCTTGACCCTCGTCTTTCATTTCGGGGAGTCTGACTTTCCGTATTTTGCACACCCATGGAAAATTGTGGCAAGTCGCTTTTGGTTGTGAGTTCCCTCCTCGTTCGTCTTTATGTTCACTTGGCAATGGGATTAGGTTACATGCTTTTGAAAATTCGATTAGTGGGTCAATTTGGGGTCACCACGGGTCAAGAAAATTTTATCTGAAAAAGGTCTCTAATGATTTTAACTAAATTTTGTATCCTTCCGTTTAGGTCACACGTTCGAAAAAATTCGATTAGTGGGTCATTTTGTGGTTACTACGTGTCAATGCAGTTCAATTGGAATGAAGATTAAAACTGCTATTAAGTTACTGAACAGTTCGCACCAAGCGAAGTCGGAAAGTTAGCAACATTTCGCCGAATTTGGTGATATTTGGCGAAACGTTGGTGACACTTAGCGAAAAATTGGCTTTTAGAATCTGAAAGATTTTTCTAGAAATTCCCAAAAGGAGCCGAGATACATGATTTAACCAATCAGCGTCCATTGTCCTTTATGCTCGGATGTCTGTAGGTCGCTTTCTCACGTCTAAAAAGGTATTCAGGCCTAAAAGTCCTGCTATCAAAAGAAAGTGTGTAACGAACTAAAAATGTAGTTTGGAAGGATGCCCTTTCATTGTAAATTTGTAAGTAATGTAAAATTTAGATATATCTATATAGTTTTTATAGTGATTGTTTCTGTAAATGAAACTTATAAAATAAAATGCTTTATAGTAATCGTACAGCGATAATTCATTATTATATCGAGTTGAAAACAAAGCTAATTTTAAATGAGTGTAGTTAGGTCTTTCCCGCTGGTAAACATTATCACTTTTTTTTAAAACTTTTTTTTGTATTTTTTAAAATATTGTTTATAAATTCAAAACAGTTTTATATTTCATAGAAGTATTTCATGAAAATAGTTTTTTTTTTATACAAAGTATTTTTTTATTACATTAACCAACACTTATACGGAAGGAAACGCAAGCGTAGAATACATTCTTTATTTTTTCTATAAACAAGTTTTATTCATAACAAAACACTAACTATCTCTTTGTGTTTTTCTGCAAACAAAAAAACAAACTTTAAATAATTACATAAGAATACCAGAATTAAATTAGAAATATCTTTTCAAGTATCTCCGTAGGTTATTATAATATCCTTTGGGAAAAGAATAATAGAATTTTAGAATAACTACAAAGAAAAATAACGAAATTGGAAGAGAAAAGTTAATAAAATAATTAGTCTTAAAAGAGAAAGATTAAAAGCTTAAATATAACGAAGGCATTCCGTGTATAATAAATTTGTTATCGTGTTATGGGGGATGTGTTTGCGTTTGCGTTTATAACTTATTGCGAAATAATCCCTCATTAGTCTCGCTTTACCTTATCAAAACACTATATCTGGAGCATTCAATTATATAGAATTCATTCTTGTTGTAATGTTTCTTTATAAGCTACAAAATATATATTTGAAAAAATGGAGTGAAATATATATGCATGAACAAAGTAATAAAAAAAATTGTAATTTAACAAATTACAACAACCATTGGAAAAATGTTCCAAAAACTTTAAAATAATAATAATTATAATAATAAATAAATTAATTAATAATATTACTTATTCAAAAATATTCATCGGAACCATCTACAAATAAACGCATTTTCCATTATTACAGTTGAAGAGATGCTGGCATTCTCTGTCCTCCCAAAAATATTCATTTGAACCATCGCCGTAGTTATTGAAACGCATTTTCCATTACTATACCTTATCCTTAATATTTTATCGGGTCCTTCCTACATCGACTTTAACTCTTGTTTAGATTGATGTCTGAGCTAAAGTTATTTTGAGGAAATGAAAGTTGAAGACCACGTTTTTTGCTTTATAAGACGATTTCTCATTTTTGAATTCGGCTTTTTTTCATATCTGATAGTTTGCATCTTAATTTTTGTAACGATTTTATGCATTTCTATTGCCTATTCGAAGAAAAATTCTTCTATAGTTACAGAATTTCATTAAAAATGCTTAAAAAAATAAAGTGACGACGCCAAGAGGTCCATTCTCGACCGAAATCAACAACTATTTTCCCAATGGTTAGTAACTAATACATGCGTAAAAGGTTTGTTATTTGAATAGTACATATATATATTTTTTTAATAAATCAGAACTTTATAAGAATTGATCAGTTTCTTAATACTTTCCAACATAGTTGAAAAGTATTTATGTATTCGGTTTGACTGTTTGCCGTTTATGTGTGCGTTTCACTTTCCGTACTCTAACTCTTGTTAATATCGAACTCTTGACACTCGGATTGTCAAGTAACTATATGATATATGTTATTGAGATTTACTACAGTATGGTTTCTATTGTAGAAAAGGGAGTGTGTAGAATTTATAGTTCGTTTACACGGACATACAGAATAGTTCCGTTATATTATGTTCTATGGGATAATTTTGGGGGATTTTGCGATACTTCAGTATAATGAAATTGATACACTATATTGCCAAAGGTGACCGGTCACTTGCGATTTTAGACGTTTTGTTAACTATCTAGAAAAATACATGAGGAATTAACCTGAAACTGCAGGTGTGTAAACAGTATAGCATAGGTTATATATTTCCGCGAAGATTTTTTCACGAAACCCCATAGGGGACTGTCAACAAATTGAAAAAGAACGAATATCGGAGTGTATCGTTTACATAATATGACGTTATTTTCACCAATGTTTTCTTCCTCTTATTAAACGTAAAAATATAGTTTCTAATTCAAGGAAAATATTATTATTTACGCTGTTTTACAATTTGAAAAAATAGGTAAAAGATTTTGTCGAAATAAATGAATCTCTTGAGTAAATATATTTTTTAATTTAAATTGTTTGGGAATATTGTTATTTGAGCATTTTAAATATGACGTAAGTTTCCTCACTTAATGCTTTGAACGCGTAATAATTTAATTATAATTTTTAAGTTTTATTTCTCTTTTTAATATCCACGCACTAGTAAATTTTTTATGACGTAATTACTCCATTTCCTGTTTCTAACACGTGAATCATTTAATTATTATTTTAAAGTTTTATTTCTGTTTAAAAATAGTCATGTGTAAATACATTTTGAATTGAAAGGTAATATTATTATGTGCGCTATTTTACAAATTCGCAACGATTTAAATAGATGACTTTTTTGAAATATGAAATAAATCTGATTAAAATAATGAAATTTTGAATAAAAAAATTAAAAATATCTTCAAAAGATTAGTCAAATAAAAAAAATAATTTCACATTGCACACCGCAAGCTTATAAACTACATCCTTTCAAAATATTATTAAATTCCTATGCACAGTTTTTGTTCCTATAAAACTTTTCTAAAAGAATTATTTTGACTAACTTTAATATTAAACATCTCTTAAAATAATTCTTCGATTTAAAAACTGAGCTTGTTTATCAAACATCTCTCTGTGAAACTACCAATTTTCATATTTTTATGTGTAATAGTTTACTGAATATTAGCCCAGAAAGACCTCAAGGCACAAAAAATGCTTTGACAGCGGCTGCCGCTGTGGTTACTTTTTTTTAATATAGAGAGATACTGTAAATGAAAGAGAAAAGGAACAGAGCTTATTAACAGTTATTATAATAAACAAATTAAAGTTTACGGGTTATGCATTAATAGTTTCACTACAAGAGGAGGGGAGGGGGTCTGCAATGTGTGAAAGGGTGTCACGTTGTGTTGAAAAATTGTGACGTCACACCTAAAATATGAAAAAAAATTAAACTCTATTCAAAATTAAGCGAGAAAATAACTAAAAAAAAAAAAAAAAAAAAAAAAAAAAACTTGGAAATTGGCAGTTTCTGTAATGCTTTAGCCACAATCAATTGCAAGTCAAACATTGATTGTTGCCAAAACAATGATCATTGCTTTACATAAAAAAAATACAGTTTGCCGAAATAGTAAATATTACAGTTGTGTAATTAAAGTATAAATTAAATGTAATTGGTATTTTGCTTAGTTAAATTTCCATATTATATATTTTATTTTATTTTCTAAATAAATACATATTTCTAAAAAACAAATATATATTAAGCTTAAACTTTCCTGATTTCCATTGTGAGTACTTGTCTATTATCTCGTCGACTGCTTTCTCTCTCTCTCTCTCTCATATATATATATATATATATATATATATATATATATAATGTATGTGGCCCCGTCCCCTGCTCACTAACGCTCGCCAACCATCGTGAATTGCGATGCAATTCGCATGGCGAAAGCTACGCGATCCCAGATCGCCTCGCACGCTCGCCATTTTTTTGCATCAACTCTAGCCAGAATGAGTACTATTATAAATCACTTTAACATATGAAATTTACAAATTTTTGAAATGTAAAATGATTAACTGAAAAAATTAATTGGAAACACAATTTATTTAAAACTCATTGCGCCTGTAATATTGTACAACACGACTTAAATTCATTCAAAAAACTCTTGAAAAAACACCACGTGATAACAAGATAAGTCAATATAAATCAACAATTATCGTCTAAACTTCGTTCCACGTGTAAAATACAATATCTCTCAGACGTTTGGAAAGTTAAGAAAACATAAACAACACGTTTTCTGGTGTGTCTAAAATAAAATCTTATTCAAAAAGCTGATTTTCTGAATGCATCACGTGAATGTAAAACGAACCAATGACCATTGCTGTTCATACATCGGCCGACATATCGTACCGTATTTAAAAAGAGTTCCTGTTCTGAATCTTGATTTGCTGAATTAGAAATAAAGGCCACTAAATATGATGCCATATTGACAAAATTGTACTAAAATACTTCAGTTTAATGTAGACTCTAAAAGTTATGACGTCATTGGGACTTCCTAACAAATTGTTGCTATGCACTTCCTATATGTTGCTAAGCATTTCCTGTAGGTAATTCCTTCACACAATGGAAAATCTACCCAGAAATCGGCTGTGTGTTCGAAACAACTCTACCATGTGTCATCACACTTTTGGAGACTACATGAGAATATAGTCTTTCTTTCAAATATGACATCATTTTCAACATCAGAACCATTCATCCCTTCCGAGATTGAAGCGCCATTTAAGCAATTGTTTTAAAATTCACGAGTTTAATTAAATATTTAATATTATTAATTGGAATTCATGTAATTTTCGGAAATATTTTATTTTGTGCATACTAAAGGATCTTTAAATAAATATCAAGAGTTCAGTCTATTTTTGTGCAGGGATAAAATGGTCTGTGAATTTGACGTCATCACTGACGCAGTTATAATAAAATATTTTTAATTCATTGATATGAAAATGCATCTTTTATTTTCCGAATTACTTCATTTCTTCATTGGAAACATTCCACTTTACATATTATTTACTAAGATAGATTATTTACTGTTCTTTTATTTGCACAGATTACTTAATATTAGTATTCAATAAATAATCTGTGTTCTGCTCTTCCGCAGTAAGTGCATGATTAAACGCGATCATTTAAATATGTTTATATTTTACGAAAACCACTGAAATTTTTTTAAAAATATGACGCAAGTTTCAGTGGTGAAATAACGCTTCTGACTGGTAGAATGTAATAAAGCAAATTAATTTTATATTACTAGTGGATGCCCAATTTAAACTACATATTCAGCCTTATTGTTGCGTCAAGTAAGAGAAATATATATATAGATAAATATAAACTGTTGCAAACAATGTGGTTTAACGCCAATAATATAAAAGTTTGACGTGACGTTGTATTGATAATGCAGTGCTGTCATGTACGTATTCCACTTTTACTTATTTTGTGGATAAGCCAATTTAATTTTTATAATAACTGCTATTTCTCTGTTTTCTCTCGCATTAAAAAAAAGTATAAAAAGTTCTTGGATCTCCTTTAAGCAGAACTTATACATTACCGTCTAAAGCCGAAATTCCTGAAAGAGGATTTTAAATTGTGTTATTTAGATATTTTCTTTCCTTGAATGAAAAGTGAAGTTTTGTAACAATATTGTGGTAAGGTTGAAGACTGTTCCATTCGTGAAGCATGACATTTCTTTCTTGTTGTTATTCTACAGGGTATTTTAACTACCTTGGATTATTTTGTAGAACTTGTTTATTATGAACACCTTTTACAACTCGGACGAGTTAGAACCTTAATTAATTTGGGTTAATAAGTATTCACTGTTCTTTCATAGTTATAGAAAGTAAGATCTGTATTTAGTTAAATACTGTAATTCGTATTCTCTAAAACAGAGATATTTTTTTTTCTTTTCCATTGATACCAAATACTTCCATTAATAACAAATATAGGAAATTACGACAATGTAATTTTTCCAAATAGTGTACTCGGGAAAGCACTTATATGTTAAAAAACTTACAGATAGGAATAAGGGCAATCAAAACATGTTGTACGTTTCAGCTAAGTAAGGTTTCGTGTATTTTAAATATAAAAATATTTTAATTATTTTTGTATAGTTGTATGTCTTTTATTCTTTAAAATCTTTATTAAATTACAAAACTGTCACTTAGATTGAAACTAAACGATTACCTACTTCCTCGCAAACAATTAAATAAAAAAAATTCATTTACTTCGTAAAAAAACTTTCTTTATACTTTCGACTAACTTTATGAATTTGAATTAACGATGAAAAAACTCATACTAAAACCATACAATTAAGAATTGTTCTTTATTTCCAAAAATAATAATTTGAAAAAAATTAAACATCTTTTGTTTGTTTTAAAAATTAAAACACAGTAGAATTATTTATTAGAGTAATTGTTTTCTAAATAAAAAAAATCTCTAAAAATGTCAACAGTAAAATGTCAACAGAAAAACGTAATAAACAAACGATGATAAAATTATTTGGAGGTAATTGGTTAAAAAATCTCTTTCCCTCCATTTCTTTATTTATCTAATGTATTCTTTAAATGTACCTTTTAATAAAGTTTTCACGATTTAAAACAAAACAGCAAGCTGACAAAATCAATAGAAATATACTAAAAAATATATACTTTTATGGACAAAGAATTATAGGAAAGCTGTATGCACAAATATTAAAACATGAAAAATTAAGTTTTTAAATGTTAATATTTTGAGGTTTTAAATATATTTGTTGTAAAGGCTCGCTGAAATATTTGTGGGATTGGTAAATTCATTTTTAGTGACTGTTTAAGATGAAATAATCAACTACTCAGATAAATGCTTTAGAGTTTTATATGGCAAAGTCATGAAACATTTTACTCCAACTTTAAGTTAAATGTTCCATTTATTATTACTTTTTCAATATCAGATATATTGAAATATTTTGATTGATATATTGAATTGATATATTTTTCAATATTTTTCTTCTTCAAATCAGAAGAAAAAAAATTAAATTTACTTTCTTCTTGGATGCTCTGGATAAATATTGTGACTTAAAAAAGATAATCTTTTGTGTTATAATAATATTTGAAATTCTTTTTTTTATTATTCTGTCTTTAAAAAATTGCTATGTTCCGAATATGACCTACAGAGAGCGGTGTAGGCTTCTGGTGCTTTATAAAGGATAATAGATTTGCTCTTAATACATGTTTTGATGTGGTGTCCTAGTTATCTATACATCAAAATTAACCTAAACGGAATAAATACATGCATAATGTATTTATGTATATGTACATAACATAGATACATTAATCAATATATTTAAATACAGGCTTCGTAAATATCATGATATTTTTGAAAATATCCAACTTTTTGATATTATGTTTGATGTTTTAAATCTATCCCATACTTTCAAAATAGTCAGCGTAATGTTGATTATAAACAATTGCAAACTTAATTAAACTAGTAAATCTACAGATCAGAGGCCTCAACGTCAGCTCTACAAATCATTCTTCATTAATCTCACTATTTGTTAACATAATCTGCATAATATTTGATAGCCTAAAATTAAATTTTTTAACGTTATTTATACATTTATAAGAATATAAGATTTATTGAAAGGTCCAAAAATTTTAGAAGTATCACATTAAACACAATTTTATGTCGGATAAATGATAAGATAAACTACTTATTACTGTATTTTTTTCAGAATAAGATTACATATCTTCAGGGGGGCTCCGCCCCCTGAACCCCCCGTTGTCACTTTCATTTTATATTATCAATTTCCAGAAATTGTGCGCTTTCTTTAATCGAGTATATGTCTGAGTGCATTTACTATTTTAATTTCATTAAATTAACCATCTCTTTATACAGGAGGTTTTATCCTATCCTTAAAAGAATACTTATTTTTCAACCACCAAATATCATATGTTGCTGAAATTGAATAAAATTCCGTGTATTAAATATGCTTATACAAATGTAAATTTCTCTTATGAGACTTATATTCCATTTTCACATTCAACGTTTTTATATTTTTCGTTTGGAAAGCCGATTTGGTCATCTTTCTTTAGTAGTTAAAATAAATTCTCATCTATTTCATTAGAAAAAGCATATTAAAAAATTTAATCACCCGAAAATTAGCTATTTTGTTAATAACATTTCGCGTCAAAATAACCCACTTGAATTTTCCTTTGTTGATATTCTTTGAAATATAGTTGCTTAGCAACCATTTAATGAAAGAGAGAAAGAAAATGCATTCGAAATTTTTGTAAAAAATGAGAAATTAAAATTTTCATATCTTTCAAATTAATGCGTAAAATTTCCCAATAATTTATACAATTAATTTAGAAATTCTAATAAATTTATTGGGAAGTTTTCAAAGCTATCAAATTAAATTAAGATATCCATTTCGTAAATTTAATATCCATAATTTAGCATTTACAATTATCCCAATGCGTGATTTTCTTTTCACGGAATGTTAAAATTAAAAATCGTCTGACTTTCCATTGAAAAGCATTATGACTTAAAATAAAATGTTCTATATTTTTCGAACGAATGAACCAAATTTAACCAAAAACTAAACAGCTAATTCCGGGTACCTCGCCAACATACCCACCAAAAATCAACCTAATCGGACCCTTTTTGCGGCAGTTATTGTGGAACAGACAGGCAGACAGACAAACAGACAGACAAACAAACAGACAGAAACCAAAATCTTTTCGGGTCTCAACAGTAAGCCTTCACTGACGTTTCGGCAATTAGAGAGAGAGAGAGAGAGAGAGAGAGAGAGAGAGAGAGAGAGACCAAAACATATTTAACTTAACTTAAAAATTTAATAAAACAATCGTATTTTTATTTTTATTTTCTCTCTTTCATGTCTTTTCTTCCTTTCCTTTTTCACTTGCAAAAGAAATTGAAGATCAACTAATTGAAAACAGGAGCAATTTTCTGAAAATTAATTTGCTTTTTACACTCAGCAGAAAACAAAATATAGGATTCAATATCAAATATATATATACAAAAAATATGTTTTATACAACAAAATTTTAAAAACAAAATAATTTTTCTAATTGAAAAATTTCAACATAAATGCAAGCTTGTCTATTTATTTATTCCGTAAACTGTTGTGTAGTTTAAACAAATGCAAACCGAAATCAGGAACGATTATTGTTAGGGGAACCGTCGGTAGCGTAATAAATTTTCTTATTTTTATAAATAGTTAAATCAGTCTTCAAATTTAATATACATTTTCATCTTTTGATATGTTAAAGAAGTTTGTTCAGCTTACCTGAAATTTTCCTTTTTGCGCCGAGTGATATCCACAGTAATCCAAAGTGCTGTAACGATATTTATCTTATTCATTGATTCGCTTATATTGGAGTAATAAGAAATAGTATTAGTAGAAAATAACAATTGTGTGAAATAAGCAGAAGATTCATTTTCCTTTGAATATAATATTATAATTCTTGGCTAGATGTACATGTTTAAAATCGCGTTTTGGAGGCTGCCTATAAGTGCTCCAATTTTACATTATATTAAAATATATTTACATCATATATATACAAGAGCGTCTTAACTGCTCGGATACATTTTGGAAACTGAAGGGAGATTGTTATTTGAGTTCTGTGCACACGCGCGGGATAACAGCTGTAGATTGAAGGAGGGAGATCTGCAGTATTTCTCCAGTTAGTTAGTTTCGACAGTCTCTGGTTTTATTCACTGTTTTGCATCTGCGGTTGTCACTTAAAGTACTTATAGTTAATTGGGGTCTGGTTTTTAACATGTTCTTTCAATCGTTCGCTGCACGTGGAGATTAATTAACTGCATAAAAAAGGTTTCTCCGTCAATTATTTTATAATGAAGCTGTAAATAACTGATTATATAAATTAGACAGTTTATATTTCTCTCTCTCTCTCTCTCTCTCTCTCTCTCTCTCACTGGCTGTTCTAAGTTAAAAATAGTCTAAAGATAGTCTAAGTTAAAGATTGTCTGTGCGAAAAAGTCCGTTCGAAAAGCGAAAACGGACTTTTTCGCTCAGTTGGGAAGATGACATCTCATATGATTTATTTACCAATTTGAATAATTGTGTCAAAATTAATCTGGTGTAATCACGTTTCCAGCATTTACGGGAGGTCCCATTACATGTGATTTATTCTGTTGTGCTGATTCAGATATTAGACCAGATGCTATGATCATTAAGGTGAACTGGGTGAATTAGTTCAACCATATTCGTACGAGATTGCTCAGTTGGTAGAGCATTGGTAGATTCAGCGAAGGGATCCTGGGTTCGAATCCTGTCCCGGACTTTCTCGCCCAGTTGGGAAGATTACATCTCATATAATTTTTTTACCAATTTGAATAATTGTGTCAAAATTAATATAGTGTAATCACGTTTTTAGCGTTTACTGGAGGTCCCATTACCTGTGATTTATTCTGTTGTGCTGATTCAGATATCATACCAGATGCTATGATCATTAAAATAAACTGGGTGAATTAGTTTAGCTATATTCGTCGGTGATTGATCAGTTGGTAGAGCATTGGCAGCTTCAGCCAAGGGATCCTGGGTTCGAATCCTGGCTCGGACTTTCTCGCCCAGTTGGGCAGATTACATCTCAAAAGTTGTTTGTCTACAGAACGGCACAGGCAAGAAAAGTTAAAAAAATCATTTAAACTTATTTTGACTGAAAATATAAGACATATCATGCAGAATGATAATTTGAAATAAAATATCAAATATATGCAAATATTGAAAATGTCAAATATCATGATATTTTAGAAATAAATATCGGATATTTATATATCATGATATAATATATCAATTCATGTACATATCCGAACCCTGTGTAGATACGTATATTCGACTCCGACACACTCTAAAAACGACATTTTCAAAACTGAGCAATAAATACTCAAATCTGAGTGTGTCACATAGTCAAAATGGTTTCGAATCAAAATTACTCAAGTTTGAAACATGCATAGACTCATTTCTGAAAACCTGACACACTCGAGAATAAAACATCATGTGCTCCTATTTGAGTATGTCCATGTTTCAAAAATGAGTTTGAACTGAACCTAATCATTTTTGAGAATGTCTATGTTTCAAAAATGAGTATGAACTTACCTCTATGTGCTTAGTTTTGAGTATATCCATGTTTCAATATTGCGAGTATTTCTGGTATTTCAGAATTGAAAGCATTGTGTCGTCCTATTTGAAACAAAAAGTTTCATAGCAAAATGAAAACATCGATTTACTCAGATTTGAAAGTGTCTTTTTTCTCAGTGCATACCTATCCATCCAAGGCAAAATTGTCACTTAATAATCCATTGAAAAAAAAAAGGTTTTAGTCCATCACAACGATATATTTTATACCTAGAACAAAAAGGTTATTGCTACAAAAGTTAAAATATGTGTAGTTGGACAGATCGAGAGAGAGAGAGATTAATTGTATATATCACGCATATCTTAATTACACAGACCAGTGATCCTTAGGGAACATTTTTTGTTATTTATTAAAAATTAATTCATGATATTAGGTCATATTATTTTCTTTCTATTTTTCTTTAATTTGGAAAATACGTAATTTACTGGTCATACTAAAAATATTAACGAATGAAATAAAAAAGAAGGCTAAATAATGAGATGATAGTTTCTTAGGAAAATATTAAAAAATAAAATTGCTTTATTCAGTCAGAGTGCACGCACATTTTTCTTTAAAAAGATTTTCTAACATTCTACGATTTGAATAATGCTAGTAAATTGCTTAAAATTTCGTATAGTTTATTAAATTACATCATATTATTTGATCTTTTCTACCTATATTACTTTTCCACTTTTATCCTACATAATACGAGCGATCCTAGAAACTTTATTGACAAAAATATGTATATATATATATATATATATATATATATATTATATAACCAAAAATGAAACATTACCATAACACCAACTTAAACTATGAAATAATGATTAAATATGTAATAATTAGTTGACAATGAAAGTATTCCCCAACACACTGAATATAGAGACCAAAAACTTACTTAAAAGAAGAAGAAATTAAATTAAAAATTGAATAAATGAAATTGAATGAATGAAATGAAATTCGCGGAATTTAGATATAATTATCAAGTCCCAAATGCCTAAATACCACAAATAAAATGAGTGGTTTCATCATCATATTAGCCATAACATTGCTAAAGAATATTATTTTGGGACTACCACTCATAAACAATGAATCAAATCTGTGAAAAAATAAAAAATAAATACAATATTAAAAAGGAAAGAAACCATACCTATAATATACAGATAAAACTTGAAATAGAGTCATAAAGTACATAATCCATTTGGATTAAAAAAGATACCTGTGCACCACTTGAACCACACATGAACACAACCAAACAGGGGGAATGAATTGCAAAAAATCATTACATGTTGCCAAATTTAGTTTTAGAAAATGATTTACCATGTTGCCAGAATAGATGTTAGAATAATATGAATATTATTGTAAAGCAACAGAAACCATGGTGCTGCCATATATTAGGGTAAAAAGTGAGTATACGCTGAATAAAAATAACATTGGATGAAAATTAATATTTAAAAATTAAACCATATACTATCTAAAGATGATATCAATTAGTTAAATAATAAATAAATGAAATTAATAAATAAATAATAAATAGAATATCCAATTACATTAAAGTAATGGATGTATTAATGAATAAATCTATGTTAAAAATAAGATGTAAGATGAAAAAATTAATAATTAAAGCAACATAAAAATATATGTACCATGAAATGACATAGCAACTATTAAATAGCTGTGCCAAAAATGCAACATCACAAAAATTAAATTAAATTAAAATACTAAATGTTTGAATTAATATACAATGGATTTAAAATTAATAATAATTAAATATTGAAATTAAGTATAATGTTTCTTCATACAAAGTTAAAAATTAAATACTCTTGATATAAGTGGCAAGGGTCGAACGTTTAATAAAAATTAAAACATGCATTATATTAACACTTTAGAAAAGTATACATTATATTAGAAGTTAATAAGATATTGTTCGCCATAGGCATTACTCTAAATGCATTAGATCAAAAACATTCTTAATATTAATGAATATAAAATCATTTAAATTATTAAATAATGAATATGTAAATATAACTAAATTAATATACATATAAAAATATCACATCACAGTCCATTATAAAATGTGTAATATCAAACGTGTATGTAAATCAAAATGCCCCCCCCCCCTTTTTTAATATAAATTAACCATGCGTTTTTTTCATACAACTCTGCCACACACCTCCTCAATCCAACATCTACCCACTCAACCGTCCTATTATAATTTTTTTTTTAAACTATTTTCTAAGATTATATGTTTTTTTATACATATTTTAACGCATGTGTTAATTTGGTTGCAAAGATCATTTAAGTACTAATTATATATTAAAAAATATATGAATTTTTTTGGAAAACCATGTTGTAATGCATCATAGATAAGTTTTTTAATATTGTTGTTAATTAGTTGAGAAGAACATAAACTTTTTATTCTATAAATATGATTAAGGAGTATATTTCGATATACAGAATTATGAAGACATGAATTAAAATTAGTAAATGAATTAACTTTAAATTTAAATTCTTTACGTTTATCAAATAGATCAATTATTGTTTTGTTTTCTTTAAGTGTAATTTTAAGATCTAAAAAGTTAATAGAATTGTTAGAAATGAGGTTTTCCGTTAATTCTAAATTAGTAGGATAATCAACTGGAAATATAGAAATATTTGTGTGATCAGTGGCAATTAAAATTATGTCATCTATATCACGATATAAATGTATATTACTGTTAATAAAAGTACGTTCATAGTGATACAAGTATAAGTCTAATAGTATACTAGATGTACATCCCCCTTGTTGTATACCGACTTTCTGTAAATATAACGTGTTATCATGCATTATATAATTATTATATATAATGAAATTTGTTAAAGTTTTAAAATAAGCTGTATCTATATGAATTGGTAAATTTATGTAGATCTAATAAATCTATATTATTAAACAGATCTTTGAAATCATATGTCATTATATTGTTAACACATTTAAGATTTTTCAAAATATTGACGAGTTGGTAGCTATTTTTTATACAATGTGTATTATCAGTGGATGTTGTCAGTGTATAAATTTGATTGAGAATTTTTAATAGATGTTTATTGGCTATATTATTATATGTATTGCATCCTATAGTTACAGTCCTAAATTTAATTGGATTTTTATGAAATTTGGGTATAAGAACTAAATAAGGATAATTAAAGTTAGTAGAAGAAATATTTAATAATTTATAATAACTGTGAATTTTACGATTGTTTACAATTACATTTTCATTAGTTTTTTAAAAGAATTGTTAGTAGAAATACAGGATGTAAGTAGTTGGTGATAATAAGATTTATATATGATTGCATAATTATTAGGAGAATAGTCAATGTATGTGATTACATAGTTTTTTTGTAATTTAGTAATTTCCTGGAACAAATGTTTTGTGTTAATTTTAACCATATGCGATAAATTATGTTTTAAAGACGTAGTTAATTTATCAATAACTAGTATTTTCCATTGATTAAAATATTCAATAGGTTTACTATATGAGATTGAAATTTTATAAATAAAAATATCTATATCGTATGTAAACTGTTTCATAATAGAATTTACATTAAATATATATATATATATATATATACATAAATTTCAATCCAGTTTTGAAATGGATTGCAAGTTGTATTAATGTAAGGAAATTCAAGTGGTTTTTGTTTAATGATTTATTTTATTCATGGATACATGGAAATTCTCTTTTGATATGCAATCCAGTTTTCAAAACTTCACGTACTTCTATTCAAAATTATATCACAATAAATATTTCTTGAAGTATTTTCCTGCAATGATTTTACTGCAGTTTATTTTTAAATTATAGGATAAAACAATTCTTTAAAAATTCTTCTAAATTATTATATGTAAAAAGATGTTTTTGGGAAAAGAAAGTAATATAATAACAATATAATAAGCAATTAATAACAATACAATATATGCGTTTTCGCATTATCTACATTAATAAAAGAAAGATGCTTGTTTATGTGTGTGTTGTCTGTCTATTGTCGATGGCTATGTAAAACTATCGCATGTAGAGGTCTGCAAAATTTTGGATAAAGATAGACGAAGACAAGTCCGAAGGCTTGTGAGACGCACATTTCATTTTTTTTATAATTAGCCGAGATATAAACTAAAAACCCTCATCGTACGCCAATGAACAGGCTTCACTTTCCCTCAGTTCGCCAGTATGATGGTCGTTATATTATGCCCGGTAGAATACGTGGTTTTACAAGCAAATAGCTCGACGACGGGAAGAAAACATTCCGCTTTTCGTGCAGCATTTTAAAATCGAAATGCCGGTGCCTGGATGGATTTTTAATGAAACAAAAAAATGTTCCGATACAAAAATCGGAATTTTTGTATAAAAAATTCCGATATTTGGACAGTACTTTGGTGGTACTGAGAGTATCTTTCATATCAAAAAAATAATATTTATTATTAAAAAAAAAGCTGAAGCTCTTTCTTATATTTATCATTTTTTAAGCAATTTAAAAATTGCAGTTGCCGGGAACCGGATGGACATATACAAAAGACGAAATACCTACATGTTGCTGGTACTTCCGTGGCACTGGAGGTATCTTTTATTTTAAAAATATGAATACTTATCATTTAAAAAATATCTATATATAGAGGTCATTTTGTATTTTTAGTTTTTTTTCTTCAGTTTTAAATGGTCAACCCCAAAGCACGGATGGAAATACAAAAAGGAAAACAAAACAAAACAAAAAATTTTTACGGCGGATAGAAGGTATTTATTTCTGGGCCCGGGCAACGCCGAGCGGATTTGTTAGGTTTTTTTTAGGTTGGTTGTGCTGTTATTTGTTACTACTCTTCTATTAATTAAGTCATTCAGTGTATATACTTATACTGCTCAGGTGTTTTTTCAATCCTATTGTTAATTTAGAAAGTTGTTTTTGTATATCACTGTTGAAGACAATAGGTATGACCGGACTCCTACACAAAATTTCAGAAAAGCTGATGAATCAAATGTACGCTGAAAGGGAAAAAAACTGAAACCTTGAAACTGACATTGAATTTGAAATTGCATTTTCAAATTGCATTTGAAACATTGTGATCACCTGCTCAATATATATTCAGTAGATGATATATTCAGTAGCTTTATTTTTTTTAGATTCATTTTTTACTAACAGTAAATAAGACAGTTTTTAAACATAAATAAATGCAAATGTATAAATACATTCTTAAACAGTGCTACCTTTTTCAAAGAATGTTATCAAAAAACGAAATAAAAAATTCAATAGGGGATTACAATGTTTCACATGATATAGTTTATTTTTTTCTTCAGCACACATTTTCATTGAGCAATTTTTCTCAGATTTTGTGTACGAACATCGTCATATACCTCCACTTCATACGTGACATGCAAAAACAAATGTCTAAAACAATCTCTTCAATTTTATTTTATGAGAAATTATGTTGTTGTTGTTGTTGTTTTTAATCCTAAATGATCTAGCCAATAGGCTAGACCAAGTTCATGAGCCCCAAAATTTGGAAGAAGTCCAAAACGATGAAAGGACACTCCAAAAGGTCACTCCTGTTCAAGTCCAAACAGGAAAGGAGATGGTCAGGGGTGGATGGCGCAGTCTTGCCCTTTCCACAATTGGGGAAAATCTTGATACCGTTGTCAAATTTCAGGCATCTCAAGTGTCGACTCAAAAATCTTGAAATAGCAGACTGCTGGTCACGGCTACCACCAAGAGTAATAGCTTCTCCAGGCTTTTTACCACAGTACCAGTTGTGAACTAGAGGGGAACGCCAAGATCTGTCGAGAGTATAATTGACTCCTGAACAGATCTCCAGAAAAGTCAAGGTGGAAGTGTGTGGTGTCATAAGACTCATATCCCTTGTCCCCTCTTTAGCCAATATAGCTGCCAATTCATTTCCGTCAATACCAACATGCGAAGGGATCCATTGAAAGAATGTCATGGTAGATTGAAAGTCCTCTCAGTAGAGGTAGAATAGATAATGAAGTTCTGTTACCAACGCGAGGCCAATTTTGTAAGTGTTGTATGAGAAATTATGGTACTATCATTAAAATAGAACTCCAAGCAAAAACACTTTATTTTTTTTTATTGCGTACATCTGGTGTTTCTCTATATTTTCTTTCTTTTTTTCCTTCCCATAATAATATTTCTCTCTGAGAGTACCCAATAGTTGATACATGTTTCGTAGAGTTATTGCATTTGGAGATGAAGGTATTACACGAAAATTGTATTAAAATACTAAAATTGGTGAAATTTATTAAGTTGAATTATATTTTTCATTATTTTTAACTTTCTTCGTTTTCCGTTTCTCAAATGTATAGCACTTGCGATACTAAAAACATTTTGTCGAATATAATAATAAAAAAATGTTCCCATAATTAATTTTCATATCGGTTTTATTAATTCTCATTAATGTGTTATCGTTACTGTTTTAGTAAGTGTCATTAATGTTTGAAAGTTCAAGTAGTTCTGGTTTAATGATTTATTTTATTTCGGGTTACTTGAGAAATAATTTTCTTTTTTGAATGAAACATAGTTTTCAGTATTTGAAGTACTTCTATTCAAACCTATATTTATATAAATATTTCTTTAAATATTTTCCTACTATGATGTTATGGAAAATATTTTAAAATAATATGATTAAAATAATGTGTGCTGCTACTGATTTTCTGAAATATTTCCGAGTTGTTTTTATAGTGTATTAATCAGTTTTTTTAATCCGGATTATAGTTTTTTAGGACACAATCAATTCTCATTTAAACAGTTTCACCTGCGTAGCTGAACTTATACATGAGTTGGAAACAAAATAATTTAATTTGAATGTTAATGTTAATGTTGTTAATTTATCACGTTTTTCTGTAAGCATGTATGTTGAACATAAAAGTTTTTACTTAAAAATTTATAGCTTCCGAAAAATCTATATTCTGATAAGAAAAAACTCATTAATATACTATAAAACCTACTCGGAAACATTTCCGAAAATCAGTGGCAGAAAAGAAAAATTGTTTTTATAAATGCTTCTTTAAATCTCTAAAATATTGTAGTTCTTGATGTCTCTAAAGATAAAGAACGCTTTTTGTAATCATGGGTATTTCGGAAGACGTCTTTGTACATTTTATTTTCCTAGGTTAAGAAACATTTATGTTCATTTTCAGTGCCTTCTTAAGTCTTTAAAGGACTTTTTGTATCATATAGAAGAATTTACTGTTTCTTATATACAAATTAAATAATTAAATATTAATACAATTAAGTTATCATAATTATCACGAAGTCAGTTAGCGTAGTGTTATACTGATCTGGCAGTTTCTTTTAAATTCTTATTGTTATTTACTTTAAAATTATTTTTGTTTGTATGTCACTTATGAACTCAGATGATATGACGATGTTCGTTAACAAAATTAGAGAAAACTGTTTAATGAAAATGCGTGCTGAAGGGAAAAATAAAATATGCCATTTGAAACTTTAAAATTATTTTTGTTCGTACGTCACTTATGAACTCGGATGATATGACGATGTTCGTTAACAAAATTAGAGAAAACTGTTTAATGAAAATGCGTGCTGAAGGAAAACATAAAATATGCCATTTGAAACTTTAAAATTATTTTTGTTTGTACGTCACTTATGAACTCGGATGATATGACGATGTTCGTACATAAAATTAGAGAAAACTGTTTAATGAAAATGCGTGCTGAAGGAAAAAATAAAATATGCCATTTTAAACTTTAAAATTATTTTTGTTTGTACGTCACTTATGAACTCGGATGATATGACGATGTTCGTAAACAAAATTAGAGAAAGCTCTTTAATGAAAATGCGTGCTGATGGAAAAAATAAAATATGCCATTTGAAGCATTATAATCACCGAATGAATTTCCTGTTACATTGTTTGAAAACTTTCTTTAAAAAGAAAAAGTAGCAGTATTTAAATATGTAACATTTTATATATATTTATATATATTCATACATTTCCATTTAAGAAGGCTTTGTTTTATGAGAAATTGTGAAAATTTTATCGAAAAAGTTTGAAAAAAAAGAAACTATCCGTTTTGTACGTAGATCAACATTCTTCCTCAATATAGTTTCACAAATTTATGTTATTCTAAAGAATTGTATTTCTCAACTAATTACACTGAGAAGTAATGCCTAAGGGAAAAATTGTTAACAAATGCTTTAAAAAATTGTGTAATTTATTAAATTACATCACATATATTTTATTTTTTAATATCTGCTTTCTATTTCCATTTTTCAAATAAACAATACTGCGATACTAAAAATATTATCGAATGTAATAAAAAAAAAGTCTCATATATGAATCCCAAACATGTTTTTAAATGTGTTGCAAGCCGCATTAAAATGCGACAACAAAATAGTTTTAATAATTTATTTTGTTTTGGGATACTTCAAAAAAATTTTCGATTGAAAATTTTATTATAATAAATATTTCCTGAAATATTTTCTGACAACGAGGTTACTGGAGAATATTTTAGATGAATAGGATAAATTTTATTAATAGTACGTGCGTGCACGCATAAATTAAATTATTTATAAAAGTATATCAATTATCTCACTACTTATTTATCATTTAGAATACTTTCTCAAGTATTTCCTTCTTAACATTTATTTCTAAATTAGAGAGCTGTTTTGTAATTCCCTGCTGAAATCAACCGATTTGACGAAGTTCGTATACAAAATTTGAGAAAATCTGTTGAATGAAGATGATTGCAAATATATATATAACAATTCTTTATTTAATACGTTTTTGTATTTAATAATGATTAATATTCATTGATTTTTGCAGATATCATGTTCAGTTATTCAATATTTGTTCATTTTTATTCAATTTTCTTTAAATTTGATTTCGTAAGTGATCGGACAATTTGAGTTAATAAATTTCACTCATGGCTATTTATTTATAGAGAAATCAATTACATTTTACTTATATTAGTGGAATATTACCCTAAATAAAGTTTTCCACTCTATAAGTTTCCAATTCTTCTTGTAATAATTTTCACTTTCTGCACATTGGATTTTTTCTCCACATATCTGTAAGTTTTTTTTTCAACTTATTTTAAATTTGAGAATCTTAAATTTTTAGATATATATATATATATTGTATTATAATTATCGATTTATCTATTGTCGATTATTTATGTGGTTTTATAGTTACTATTAACAAAAGTTTTATTATATATGTATATATATATATAGCATATATATATATACACACTGTAGTCAACATATTCGAAAAATGTTTTACGTAACACCAATATTGTGATGTACCTTGTCATTGTTTTGTAGTTAAAAGTCTTCTCTAGAAGACTTTTAAATTCAATGTACGGATATGCAGTAGGATGATCTTGAGTTGTAATGCGCTGCAAGAGACTTTAATGCCCGTGACGCCATACCCCAGAGCTGGCGGTATTGTGATAAGCCTTAATTTAGGGAACTATAACAACGATTGAATATATGCAATAACCTCTTCCAAGTTATCCATGATTTCGAAAAGCGTTCCTTATATTTAAAAACCTCGGAAACAATAGGATTTTCAAGATTTAAAAATGAATTTGTAAACGAAGTTTCTTTTTTCGACACTGATTTTTGGAAACTTTTCCTAGTAGTTTTCATAGTGTATTAATTAATTTTATGAACCCGGAAATCTGTGTTTCGTGTACTACAAATTCACAAATGTACAACAATTCGCAAAATTACGATCAATTACGATCATGCCGCATTCAAAGTCACCCAAATCTCTTGTACATGCTTTCACTGGTGTTTGTTTAACTGAGCATTAATAACACCCTAAGTACCGATATTCCGGTTTGAGAAAAATGAATAACGAAGATTAACGTTTAGGGAATTGCTTTTTATCAGCAAATCTGATTCATTACGTCAGTACAAGTTCTTCACGGAGAAGACAAAGTTTAAGTGAGGAGTATTCCTGATATTTTGGCCACTCAGTGTAATTTGCTTTATCTTGAAATCCATTTATTTTTTAAAGATAGCGTTATTTGAGAAAGTAATACCACATTTTCATTTAAAGAGACTTTATTTTATGAGAAATTTTGAAAAATTCACAGAAAAGATTAAAAAACAAAACCGCCCAGTGCGTAAATCAAGGAATTTATTTCATTTTATTCAGGCAGATATTTTCAGATATTTATGCTATTTTTATGAATTGTATTTATTTGCGAATATACAGAACAATAATGCTTATGAAAAAACTCTAGTGGTTTAACAATTCTTGTGATTTATTAAATTAGATGATATTATTTGATCTGTCCTACCTTACTCTCGTTTTCCATTTTTCAAATATATAATACTTATGACACAAATTTTTTTATACAAAGAAAAAGGATAAAAAGAAAACGGAAAAAAAAAGAAAAAAAAATCTTTCCACAATTGAATTCCAATCCATTTTTGAAATGGATTGTGACGTGCATTACTGTATGGAAATTCAAGTGACTTTGATTAGATGATTTATTTTATTCCGGGATGCTTGAAAGAATGTACTCCTTTGAATGAATTTCAGTTTTCACTATTGCAAATATTTCTTTTCAAAATTATGTTTTAATAAATATTTTTGAAGTATTTCCCACAATTATGCTGTTATAGTATCTTTTCAAATAAAACTATTAAAAAAGAAAAAAAAAACTTTAGAAATATTTTGTATTTTGTATTAAAAATTTTTAGAAATATTTTGTATTTTGTATAAAAAACTTTAGAAATATTTTGCGAAATTAATATATTTAAAAAATATTTTTGGAAAAGGAAGCATTTTGAAAAACTTAATAAATGCGTAAACGCTTGTAATATTAATATTATTTTTTTAATTACCTTGCTAACTGCTAACTCATTTGGTATGCTTGCCCTTGGACTTTCTTAATAAATATTTATTGATATTTAAAGAGTTGTTTTTGTAACTCACTTGTGAAACAGCGAGGCTAGTACACAAAATTTGAGAAAAGCAGCTTAATGAGGTTGATACCAAAATTAAATATAGCATTTGAAAATTTATAATAACCTAATAAATAATTTGCTTCGTTGTTTGAGAACAAAGTATACATACATTTTCGTCTAAGGAAACTAATTTATTGCATATTATGACAGTGTTGTATTGGTTTTATCCGTGGAAAAAAACGGCTTTACCCATCCTGGTCAAAATACGTTTTGACTGGAAAATAAATATTATAATTTATTCTGTTAGATGATAAATTTAGTACAACATTTAGAAGGTTTTGTCAAAATAACAGAATATTATTTAATGCTATATTTTGAATGATTTCAAACATTTTACTAACTTTAACATTTTTATTATTACTTTTTAATTTAACAGTACAAAAATTTCTAAAGATAAGCAGATATTGTAAGTTTTACATTATTTTTAATAATTTGATTATATATTATCTTATTTTATATAAAAAGTGAAAGAAACGAAATCACATTAAACAATTTTTTTTAAATTTTATTTAAAACTCAAAAAATAAATAAATAAATAAAAGAAAAAGAAGAAGATAAGAAAGAAAAAAATTACAGGTAACAAATTATCTGATTATTAAAGCGATTTTTTCTGATTCTGGCCACAATGGGAAAATAAACTTTCTACAGACTTAAAGAGTTAAAGAGTTAAAGAGTTGCAGCAAATACAGCTATCCAGTCATTCGACCGTTTTTATAGAAAACGGTTACATAACCATAATTTAATCTTATTTTGATCATATTATTGCTCATATTATGGTTAGAATACAGTTAAATTATGCTTATGTAACCGTTTTCTATAAAAACGGTCGAATGACTGGACAGTTTGCTGCAAATTTTTAACAGTGTGCTAAGGAGTTTGCATAACCATTCATCAGGTGCAATGGGAAATTTACAAAATTCAAATCATTATTTAAATTCTTTCATTACTACCTTAATTTAAAGTCCTAATGTATTAGTAACACTTAAAAAATGACTTAAGAAATGCCATAAAAGGACATACTAGTTTCGTATATATTTAATAAGTATTAAAATGTTAATAGTATTAATTATTATTAATTAAGTATATAAAACATAATATGATATTAATATAAACATAAAATAGTTTGAGTAATTTATGTAAACTAAAGTTATTTAATTTAGTTCTGATAAATCCAATTTTGACTATGTTTTAGATGGTTATCACCAGTTTTGTCACTGCCTGGTTAAAATTAGTCTTGACAGGACAAAATTACAACCTAGAATTATAATAACTTCGTCGAAAAAAGAAAATTAAAACGGTCAAAACAATTTATTAATTTAGTGCGCATATGAAATTTTGTCCTGCAATATATTTTCATAAATGTATGTCCTTTTTATGAATTGTATTTATTTGTCGATTACACAGAACAATCTGGTCCAGGGTAAGTTTTTCTGTAAATTGCTTTCAAACTCGTGTAATTTATAAAATTAAATCTTATCTTTCTATGGATTTGATCATTTGTTCCGTCTTTTTTTTTTATATTTTCAAATAAATAATACTTACAACACTAACAATTTTTAGTAAATTATTTCAAATCTCATGTAATTTATTAAATTAGGACGCATCTTTTATCAATTTGAACTTTTGTACCTTCTTTATATTTTGATATACAATGTAAAATATCTCAATAATCATTAAATATATATATATATATATATATATATAGAGAGAGAGAGATAGATAGATAGATAGATAGATAGATAGATAGATAGATAGACATTTAATAATGAAAAAATATGTTTATTATCCAAATGTACATGCGTTAATAAGAGTACTTATTTATTGTTATGTGACTTTACTTTCAGTTATGTGTTTTCCATAGATAATGACGTCATGTTAAAACATATAGTGTTTATATTATATATATATATATATATATATAAACTTATTGCAAAAATTAACCATTGAAACAGAAGCATGTAATTTACGTTTTCAAGGGTTGGGAAACCACATTATAAGCAAAGAGTGATTGTTTTCTGTAATTGACACCAGCTTAATACCAAAAATTGTGTCAATTCCAAGCCCAAACAATCATTTGATCAAAATTGAAAAACAAGGATACCTTTGAAAATGGAACACTACAAATCAAACCAACAATGTGATACAAAATTTATATATTTTTTCATATATATATATATATATATATATATATATATATATATATATATATAGTAGACGTTTTCATTATAGATACATTTAAGTGAAGGTACTATGTCATTTTAACGCACTTACACTTTTTAAAAAATTTTTACGAAAACAGCGCATTATCTGCGCAGAATGACATGAATTTTGCATGCGAAAATAAAGCGAGTGGGTCTGAAATTTTCTTGGCATATAAAAACAAAGTACACGTGTTTAAATGTGTTTACAGTAACTTAACATCGGAATTAACTAAACAAGTCCATGGTGTGGCAACAGGAGAGACAAAAAGTATTTGAAAAAAAATAAGGATTGCCATAATTGTATAAACATAAATTATGGCAAAAAATGGTGGTGAAGACTAAGGATAAGGGATGGTCTGGGAAAATTATAAAATGGCCAGTATTTTTTGACGGGTTTTAAATCATATCAAGTTTCGTGCAAATTGATCAAAAATTGCAGATTTGTGAAAAAAGTACACACACACTTTGACATTTGTATATACTATATAGATTTGGAACAGAATTTTTCTCTTTGAATGAAATTCAGCTTTCAGTATTTCAACTATTGTTATTACAAGTAATATTTTAAGAACTATTTCTTAAAATATTTTATTTACAATTCTGTTAGTAGGAAATATTTTAAAATAATAGGATTAAATTAAATCTTTTCAAATGTTTTGTGAAACTATTATACATTTTAAAAAAAGATATGTCGATTTATGATTTCACGAATATCGTTTATAAATGTATACTACTTGAATGAACATAATTATTGTAAATTAATATCAGGAAAGTTAACTTAGTAATGTAATTTTTCTGTTCGCTTATTGGTATTAATAATTATTAGTAAAATATGTTTTTTTTTCGTTTTTGGACATGTTATACATAAATTCTTTCATATTTATAATTCTTTCATTTTTAAAGAAGCAAGTTACGTGTTAACAAAAAAAATAATTTGTGTCATCCCACATCTTTGTAAGAAACGGTTGATTACGATGTATGCCAAATAAAAGGTACAAAAATATTTGTAAATAAATTTTCGGAAAAATTAGCGAACTTCGTATATAATAATATTTGAAGGTAGAATGTTATTAAAAGTTTAACGTCTGAAGGTATATAAAAAATTCCCGATTTTTGTTTTGGGCGGGTCTTAAAATTAAAATCAAACTTTTTAATAACAATTTTAATATTATAATTACATTTATCTCAGTTTGGAATATTATGCCTACAACCAAACGTATTTTAAACATAGGATTGAACATGTTGCAAACTTATCCTACATGTGTTTGTTTTACCGGTATTCAGTACTTTATCCTATTTTTATCTTAACATATAATTGCGTGATATGGTAATCCAAACAAATTTTTATTACGTACATATCTAATATCAGTATATGTATCATAAATATACATACATAATTTAATTAATTCAAACAATTCGAAATATTTTATGTAGTCTCATAGTGAAAGGAACTTGTTTAACTGGTTTAGAGCAATCATCCATCTATTTAAAGCTAACCTGCTATTTCGTTTTTCATGCAAATATGACCTTTATACGCGTGCGCGAGCATTCAGCTAATCAGCTGAGGGACGTTACTATCCAGACACAGAACTCCCTTAAAATTTTGTTCAATACGCATGCGTCGGCATTCAGCCAATAAGCTGAGGGCTGTTACTCTGCACAAGCAGATTCGGATTGACAAAACATATCGCTATCTACAAGGCTTAATGCAGCTGATCTGTGTTTTGAAGGTATTTATTTTATTTATTATATAATTTGTATAAATAACTAGGTGTCGAAACTGAATTTAGGCTCATTTAATGTTATATCTAGGTATCGATTTCCATTCTAGCGTTTCGTCAAATCCAAATCAATCTAGATGGAAATCGCTTTTTTCCTTCTGTGATTATCATTTGCAATACAATAAATCTAGAGACACTAAATTTTAACAAGTTTTATAAGCCCAGCATTTTTTTTTTAAAGCTGCGAAATTAATCTGAGATGTCTAAAATAATCTGCAGCGCCTGCTGCCGTTTATATGAAACTCATAATTTGTCACAAATAGGTAATTTTATTGATTTCGTGCTTTGCCCATGAATGCGAAAAAAAAAACTATTTTTGACTTCAGGTGAAATGATTGAGGTTATTTCGGTTTTTCTTTTGTATATAAAAAATGTTATATATAAAAAAAAACCTGGCCATTAATCACATTGTTTTTTGTATATATAAAGACGTTTACTTATTCCTTGATTATTTTTTGTTGGGGGTTTTAGGGCGAAATAATATACTTCATAGATAGAACCAGTTCCACTAATCATTAATATTTACTTAATCCTATGACCGCCGAGCAAATGGGCAAATTTGTGATGTTTTTTTTTTGTTACTTTTTTAATATACAATAAATCTAGAGACACACTAAATTTTAACAACTTTTATAAGCCCAGCATTTCTTTTTAAGCTGCGAAATTAATCTGCAATGTCTAAAATAATCTGCAGCACTTGCTGCTGTGCTGCACTGTTTTTGCTACCAGGTTAATATTTAAGAAATATTTACATTGTATTGTTTGTATGTATACAAATCTTATCTTGAATGTTTTGATTTATTACATTCATTTTATACCAGATTGCATGTCCGATCTTGGGTGATTCACATGAAACTCATAATTTGTCACAGATTGGCGATTTTATTGATTTCGTGTTTTGCCTATGAATGCGAAAAAAAAAATACTTTTTGACTTCAGGTGAAATGAATGAGAATATTTCGGTTTTTCTTTTGTATATAAAAAATATTATATATAAAAAAACCTGGCCATTAATCACATTGTTTTTTGTATATTTAAAGACGATTACTTATTCTTTGTAATTATTTTTTTGTTGGGGGTTTTTGGGCGAAATAATATACTTCATAGATAGAACCAGTTCTGCTAATCATTAATATTTACTTAATTATCTGACAGCCGAGCAAATGGGCAAATTTGTAATATTTTTCTGTTATTTTTTTAATATAAAAAAAAAGATGAATTTTCAAACTTTGTATAAAAACTTAATTACGTATATGAGTATATTCCTTGACAGTATTAATCATTAATCGATATTTTAAAACTGCATCATATTTGTAGAATTATATAAATTTAAACAATGCGTCTATTGCAGTGAAACCTGAGCATAGTGAACGGATATATCAGTTCACGACGGTGAGAAGGTTAATGTTTTATACAAGATTTGTATACATACAAACAATATAATGGGTACTTTTCCGTTATATGGACACCATGCCAAAATGTATGCTAATGCATAATGTATGTAAATGTACGCTTGGCGACAATGATGTCCATATATCTGAAAAGTACCATATAATGTAAATATATCGTAAATATTAAGAGTTTGCTAAGATATTGAAGCATTAAGTGATATGTTAGATGTATGCTTTTATCAAAACAATTATAATTTGTAAGTATGAGTTAAAAAAACAAAGAAATCCCCATTTTCTTGCATATTATGATTTTATTGTAGTAATCTGAACACCGTATGAATAAATAATAAACGGACTATAAGAGTTCCAATTTTGTATTATGTTAATTATTTTCTGTACTATACAAACAAAAGGACAGAGCTAAAAAAATGCAATTTCCATTTGGATCGATTTGGCAAACTATTAAATGAGCCTAAATTCATTTTTAACGTTAAAATTAAAATCGACACCTAGATATTTATACACAATAAAATAAATACCTTCAAAACCCTTTTGATCATCACATCAGCATGCAAGATAATTTTTTTACCGGAGACTGACGAATTTTACGATTTTACCGCAAACGATTGTTGAATTTTGTAGTTTATCGACTATTGATTAACGAATTTCATGATTTCTTCCAGGAACGTTTGACGAATTGTTCAAAAAAATTAAGAATATAGTCTCGGGTAAAAAAATGTCAATATTGTAAAATGCCTTCAAGACAAAAATCGCAAAATAGATATAATGATTATGAACCATGATTTTTCTGGTATTGGGCAAGATTCATGTTGTTTCAGCAATTCTTTGATGAAATTAGTGTTTTTTCAGCGATCCTTTGAAGAATTTCGCATTTTTCTCGCGATCCTTAACGAAATTTGCATATTCCAGCGATTGTTTGATAAAATACATTTTATTCTGCAATTCTTAGACTAAATTTAGTAAAAAAACGTGATATTTTGGTGAAATTTTCTTTTTTGCGATTCTTTGACAAAATTTGCTTATCCTTCGTGATCCTTTTGCATAATTCACGTTTTTCTGTGGTCTTTTAACGAAAGTCATGTTTTCCCATGATCCTTTGATGAAATTAATGTTTTTTCCTCAATCATTTGACGAAATCTGTGATTTTTTCCCCCGGCGAAGATTGGTTAGATGTTTTTAGTCTGCAGGTGCCCTAAAAAGTCTGCGACGCCCGTTGCTGCATCGTACACATTCTTCCATGGGGCATCAAACGAAGGGAATTCATCCTAAAGAATCATTGTTTCATTCCTGACATTTCTGGAAAGAAACAACGTTCAACTCATTGGCTGAATTGTAAAGGGCGAAATGTGTCAAACATTAGCAGACAGAAAGTGCGCAATTTGTTTGTTCATGGAAAAAATCGTGAAATTCGTTAATTGATAAATTGCAAAATTCATCAATCGATAGCGGAAAAATCGCAAAATTCATTAATCGACAGTGGAAAAATCGCAAAATTCATCAACTGGTTTCGGGGGAAAAGTTTTCGAATATCGTCGAATGGCTTCGAGAAAAAAAATCACAATCCGTCAATTTCGGGGAAAAAATCGTAAAACTTGCCAAATGGTTTCGAAATTTGTCGAGTGACAGCAGAGAAAAAAATCTTTTTCCATTCAATCATCGCAATTGGTGAGTGTGACTATTATGTTTGACCAGTGGTGGCAATAAAATCCATTGTCAAATTTTCAGTATTACTCGCTGTTTGGCAAGTGCTAATTTTGTCCTATACTTTCAAAACCCTTTTGATCATCACATCAGTGTGCAGGACAATTTTTTTATGGGAGACCATTTGATGAATTTCGGGATTTTTCCGTTATCGATTGACCAATTTTACTGCTATCGATTGTTGAATTTTATAATTTATCAACTATTGATTAGCGAATTTCATGATTTTTTCCATGAACGTTTGACGAATTATGCAAAAAAATTAAAAATATCGTTAAATTGTCTTGGGTAAAAAAAAAAATTAATATTGTCAAATGCCAAGTTGCAAGTTGAAGAAATGCCTATGACCTCTTTTTCATGTTATGCATCTCTGGGGTCTATCCCCCCCCCACTCCCCCCCCCAAGTGGGACACTTTTCTAAATTTTGCACACACCCCTCATGTCATATATTGTTGGAAAGGTCCGTGACTGCTTAATCATATTATGCATCTCCGATGTCCATCTCCCCACTTTGCCCCCCCCCCCAAGGGGTACTTTCTAAATTTTGCACACAGCCCTCATGTTATATATCATTGGAAAGGTCTGTGACCACTTAATTATATTATGCATCTCCGATGTTCATCTCCCCACTTTACCCCCCCCCAAGGGGTACTTTTCTAAATTTTGTTGACACCCCTCATGTCATATATTGTTTGAAAGGTCTGTGACCGCTTAATCATATTATACATCTCTGATGTCCATCTCCCCACTTTACCCCCCCCCCCAAGGGGTACTTTTCTAAATTTTGTTGACACCCCTCATGTCATATATTGTTTGAAAGTTCTGTGACCGCTTAATCATATTATACATCTCTGATGTCCCTCTCCCCGCTTTGCCCCCCCCCGCCAAGGGGGTACTTTTCTAAATTTTGCAGACAACCCTCATGTTATATATCATTGGAAAGGTCTGTGACCACTTTATCATATTACGCATCTCCGATGTCCATCTCCTCACTTTGCCCCCCCCCAAGGGGTACTTTTTAAATTTTGCACACAACCTCATGTTATATATCATTGGAAAGGTCTGTGACCACTTAATCATATTATGCATCTCCCATGTCAATCCCCCCTCTTTGCCCCCCCAAGGGGTACTTTTGTTAATTTTGCACACACCCCTCATGTGATATATCGATGGAAAGGTCTGTGACCGCTTAATCGTATTATGTTCCCCACTATGAAATTTGTCAAGTTAAAGCAACTATATAAATTTTACTTTTATGGTACTATCAAGTTGTTTGCCGTCAAATTTTGACTGGTTCCATCTAGTATATATTATTTCTCCTGTCAACATCCCTTTTTCTAAGAAAATATGAAACGCAGAACAACGAATGAGATACCATATGAAAGGTTTTAGAATCGGCTTCTGACATAGCCCACTTAACAATTCGTTAAAACATGTTTTTGATTAAAATTTGCTGAAAATTAAAAATTTAATCCGTTTTCATGAAAGAAATGAAAGGTTTTCCTGAAATTATTGTTGCCAAAAAAATAAAATACCACATTATATGATGCTCATAGCAATTATTATAAAAAACACCGCATGGGTTTATTTTATACGTATGATTAAAAAGCGAAATTGAAATTGAAATGTTTAGATTTATATTTCTAAGTCCCATGGTTTTCCCGAAGCGCATGACGTCATCCTCTAATGCAGTCAAAAGACGATTGTTAATTTTTTTTCTAGCGCGTGCCTTTAGCAATCTTGGATCAGTTTTTAGTCTAACTTTGATGGAATAAATTAGATGATATTCTGGCTTGACTAACTACTAAATGTTGTTTGCAGATATTTTTATCCTTGCTTTTTCTTTAGAAGTTTAAACCTGCATCTAATAAATATTACATATTGATAAAAAATGATACTTCTCTATTATCCCGTCGACCACTTTTCATAACAAAAAACTATCGCCAAATAAACGGGAGAACGTTGCCATTGGAATATCAAAATAATAATAATAATAATAAAATATAAGAATTTCAGGACACAATTGTTATTTTAATTAATAAAATAACTACTAAATCAGTAAAACATAATGAAAAATACACGCAAATGTCGAATGTAAAACCACTAGATGACGTAACAAACACGCATAATGCTTCTGACATCAAGTAAATGGGACTGCATTTTTGGCGTTTAATCTTACAGTTTGGAGGGAGTTTTTTGTTATGAAAAGTGTCGACGGGATAATAGAGAAGTACCTAAAAAATATTAGATTTCAGTGCGAAATCTTCGCACGGGCCATCTGGTCTGATATATTGTGATATATGCTAATATACATCATATCTCCTCAGACAATGGGTTTAAAATTCAATATATTAAACTTTTTTAATATTCTGTCAAACGGATTTTTAAGAAAAATATGTGCTTTTAGACTTTAGAAACGTTATTCTGATTCTCATATTTATGTATAAGATAGGTTCCTCTGTTATTGCCATGTTCCTGATATGGCCATCCCTCTATTATGCTTTAGCTAACCAAACAAATCCTCCGGACCGTGAAGGAGGCTCCTAGTGCATCGTGTGATCACATACCATTCATTTATGTTGAGGAATTTGACCCCAATTTCCTATTTTATGTTTTTGGTGTGATCTCTTCTTGTTTTTTATCTCGCAAGTCTGCTTTTTTATGCAGGTTTTTTTTCTAAATTATGAATACAATCACACTCTGTTTCTTTTTTAATGCTCCATCAATTGATGCTGTAGTTGATAGTGTATATTTTACGAGTTGTTCAAAATCAAACGATTTTCGTGAAATCTGGCCTGCTCCTGATATGTCCACCGGGTTGGCCATATCAAGTGCACCACGTAAGTCTAAGATAAAGACATTTTTATTAGTTCCAATTGCGATAGGTAATTTGTTTCAACATATTTGTTAAACTCTAAAAGCAGTTAAACTCTTTTTTTTCTAAATTAAAGATTAAATTGTAATGTCAATTTTGTTAAAAACTTCATTTTTGATTAAATGTTTCAAATCCACTTTTGAAAAACAAAAAGAATGATTGAGTATCATGTTTATTTATTTTACACCACAATTATTTTATTTAGCAGATCAGCATTTTTCAATTGAAGAAAATCACGATTTCTGAAACATGGAACAATGGTGGTCTCCCTGTGCGCATGCTCGTGATATGGAAACTTGGTAGACTTTTGGAATTCCTATTTTTTTTTTTTTTTTTTTTTTTTTGACTAGTAAAACTATTTTTATGAAAATACAATATTTTTTTTATTAAAGTCCATTAACCTGAAAACGTTTAAAAAATAATATGGGTTTGATTTTTTCAAAATAACGGCAGGGAAAATTCTTAAACTTTAACATGGTCATAAGAGGGGCACGCATCTTAGTGTAACTTTATTCTAAAATATAATTGTAATATCGGAATTACAACAATTATTTTAATTAAATCAAATGTTTAATTGAAAATATGACCTTCTATAGATGAAAACATGTTAGAGATATTTTATGTAGTCATATGATTAAAGGAACTCGTTTAGCCCATTTATATAGATACAGGTTAAAACACATATCCCTATTTCATTGTGTTTGACTTTCAAGTTACTACACAAATCAAATACAAAAACGAATTAAAATATGTTTTGGAATTCTAACTATAACAAACGAATCGATAATTCATTCTACATATGTATTTATATTAATAATTATTAGGACACGGAATTTGTAATAATTCTACATATGCGTTTGAATTTATAAATACGAAATCTTAGCCAAAGTTTCGAATATTTTTCAACGATCATGAAATAAGTTTCCATTCTAATTTTCAACAGTTTGTCATGAGTATTTTTTAATATATCACATCTAGTAATAAGTATCCAAGGCATTTACGCTCAATTCAAGTGGCATTTATTCTTAAAGAATTCGGCGCAAGAAATCAACGAAATATTTTTAATTACGATTATAAAAAGAAATAGAAAACTTTAAAAGAGGAATTAAATTGTAGTATTCTGAATTTCATGTAGACATTAGATATTATTTGAAAAAATTATGTAAACAAAGGGTTGCCAAACTTTTTTGACTATTTCTTCAACAATTTCAAACTGCTTATCGACTCGGCCCCTTCCCCAATTTGACTACTCACGTTTGGTTACAAATTTTGACAAGTATCGTCAAGATTACGACATGTTGGTGTACGTGTCCTGTGTGTGTCAGAAAGAGACACGCGGAGTACGTATATATGTACACAAATATTACTATATGTAATTATATGTCGCAATAAAACAATTTATTTCTACGATTTTCGGTATTTTTTCCATACATCATATGTTAGCTGTGGCGCAACATCATGACTTCAGAGTAGAAGTGTGGCAGACATTTTCGATTATTAATCTTTTAAATAACATTTTTCCATGGACCCCTGTGACCTAATCTACCACCATTTACTGTCATATCAATCCCTCGTGTCGGCAACCCCTGATGTAAGCAAAACATATTATATGGAAGTATCATGTAAACAAAAGATGGTATGAAATATTCATTATTGGACTAAAATATGAAGATAAGTACGTTGTTTATTCAAACCACTATAAAAATTGTACATGAAACTATGAAGAAAGAGATTCCGATAACGAAAAATTTATCTTTATATAAAGATAAAAAGAAGAAACTTTTACAACGATAAACATATTAGTTTTTTCATATACAAAATATCACAAACTCCTTGTTTTTTGAAACACTGGGCGAAAGAAATATTTTTTTATATTTTCGGCATTATTGCTGTTACATGTGGATCAGTTCGTGAATAAAATGCTCTTTTATGCTACAGATTCTCTGCGAAGACAAGTAAGGGAATGAAAGTTTTTTTTCTTTTTCTACATATTTTATCTGTGAAATATGCTTCAAATATTACTTTCGCCGTAAGAAATTACATGAAAGACAATATTTGTTTTCAAGCAGAAAGTTTCAGTGACAGATTTAAACTTTTTTATATTTTGATTTCTCCTTGAAAGACTACAAAGGGATGATACAGTTTATAATTTGGATATAAAATAATTTTACTAATTTATATAATTAAATTTTTATATAATTGAATGTGTTATATATGATTAATATTTTTTAATTTTTAGTATCAGAAAATGCTGGAAATTTATAAAATTCAAAGTAGCATAAGGCAGAGAGTTTTTCTCTTTAAAAAATAATTGCTTATTATTTAACTCGTTGAGCGTCACAAATGTTTTCCTGAATATAATGTCTAGAATCTACCTGTATAACAAGCATGACCTGGATAACAAGCATGTGATAAAACTGTTTGCAATTTAATGGTTTGTTAGCATTTTAAACATTTTAAAAACAACCACTTTCATTATTCTTCACTCCACTTGCAGTACATCTGATAATTTTGTAATACAATAAATATTTCTTTAAAAATCTTTACTTTTCATTAATTAATAATTTTTTTATTATAGTACGCACAACGCCCCATCAGCTCTATGTTTAACATGTTATTAAAAAAATTACGAACATGCTCCGATGTTCATGAATTCGATACCAGGAGGGCTGGACTGGGTGACTCTGCAAGACTTTCAAAGATTCCCTTGTAAATGAACAATAATTTGTGTCACTTTCTTTTCAAACTTTCTCCCTGACAGTATCCTTCCTATAGTAATTTGACCAAAACTGGCTGATGCTTAATAAAATCACTTCCCCACCTTTATATATTGCTTTTTTTAATGGTGTATAAATAAAGTATATTCATATTTAATAAATTTAATTACAAAAAGTATTTATATTTATATAGAAACTACTTTATAAATTCTATTAAATCAATTTTTTATTTGCAATTTCTATTTAATTTGAACTGATCATGCGTAACAGAAAAAAATATTATAGCTTACTTGTAGGAAATTTCAATAGAAAATATTATTAAACGCAGATTTATAACATATAAAAACAAAATATAATAACATCATTTAAAGTTGATTTGCCGGTCATATAAATTACAAGGCATTTAATAGATCATGATTTAAATTGATTTCTTACTATGCTACTTGCGAAAAACTGGTGAATACACCTGCATATGCATGACTTCTCAGAGGAAGCTGCGCAGATTAAAATATTTAAAGCAAATGATATTTTTCATTTCATTCTGCAGATTTTGGAGTAAGATATATTGTTCAAATAAATTTTGGGGAAAATAGCGTGTAAATACATTTTAAATATTTTAATGTTCATTTTCAAATACATAGTAATGAATTTAAGTATTCTTAAGTTGTTATATTAATTTCTAAATAAAATACTGCTCAACACTGCAGCAGAAGAAACGATACAAAATTATTTTGATTGGAATGCTCAATTAAATTGTTACTTATTTTAAAAAAATCTATCTGGAAATTAATTAATTATTTAATCACAGTTTGTTATTACTTAAACTAAGCTAAAATATTCAGGAACTATATTAATCTATACAATATTGTAATCACTGCATTCCACTGATTTTTTATAATTTCCGTTTTCAGTTTAAAACAATTTTCTTTGTTTAAATATGATTTGTTCTTTCAGCTAGATTTCTGCCAGATCTGCCACTTTTCTGACTGGTCGGTCGCCTAAATTTATAAATACGTGGAAAGTTCCATGTTTCGTTAGTTGTTGTATATGTGTGAACTCAATGCAGTAATATTCGATCCAGCCTTGCTTTTTTATTTTTACTTTTTAATATCAGCAGAGCGTGGTTTGCGGGTGTTCGAATGAATATGTGTAGACAGATAATGTGATGTCTTTCTTTTTCGTTTCATTTTCTGCCTGGAATTTTGGTTGAGAAAAATTTCTTTCTTCAGTTTTTTTGTTTTTTATCGAACAGAATGGAATCTCAAAAAGAACTTTATGGAATTTCACTTTTCGAAGGTGATAGTAATTTTTTTTCTGTCTGGAAGAGGCGAGTAATTGCAATTTTATGATTAAGAAAACTTATTGGAAGCCGAACCAGCAGAGGATAATGCTGCGGATATTGCGGAAGCAAAAAAGACATATGCTCTCTTGTTATCACTGTTAAAGGAGGGTGTTCTTGCATCGCTTCAAGATAAAAGTACTGCGCGCAAAATCTGGAATAAATTAGAACGAATCTATGATACGAAGTGTGCAATGAATCAAATTCTGATTCGGAAGAGATTGGCAACTATTAAGAAAGATCATGCTGTGGCTATGAGAAGTCATATTGACGAAATAAATAAATTAATTTCGGATATTAAACTCTCTGGAACAGAAGTAAGTGAAACCGATACGACTGTTTATATTTTAATGTTGTTGCCTCAAGAATTTGAAAACTTTAAGACAGCTTTAGAAAATCAACCGAATGCTGTTTTGATATTGGACTTTGTCATACAAAGACTATTAGATACTGAAGCACTTCTACTTGATTCTGGGAAAGAAAAAGTGCATACTAAGACTGCTCATGATAATAATGCCTTTGTGTCGTCAGCTCGCTAAGAATTCTTATATGTTAAATTTGCAATCAAAAAGAGAATACAGTGAGATATTGTAGAAAGAAACTTACATGGTATCAACGTGGCAAGTGGCAGAGGAGTAAGGGATAAGGGTGTGTGTGGGCATTTTAAACGTAACTTTAAAGCTGTCAAAAATTCAAATGAAGAAAAGTTTGATTCTTCAACAGTGTCTTTTGTTGCCGCAAACGTTAGAAAGAATGAATTTATTTTAGATACTTCAGCAACTTCTCATATGTGTTCTAATGAGAAATATTTCACGTCCTTAGTACCATCTTCAGGAATTATTAAGTGTTCATCGAAAATAGCGAATCTTGATAATGGTATTGGAAATATCATCGGAAAACTATCAAACGGAATGGAAATTACTCAAAATAATGTATTTTATGTTCCATATTTAAAAGTGCAGTTGATTTCCGTTAGAAAAAATTAAAATACAAATTATGCAATTTTTTTCACTTATGAAATAGTGTTTAGTGAAAAAAGGAAGAAACCGGTTTTGTTTTGGCGAACGTGATTCGTATGAACAGTAGATAAGGAACTTTGTCCCTGATTATGAAACTGTTCTCAGATCAAAAGAAAATGATTGTGAAATTTGCCATCGTAGATTGGGTCCTCCGAACGACAAAGTGTCAAAAGACATGGAACTTCCGACACCTCTTTCTTTTTGTCATGTTTGTGTTCGGTTAAAACAGAGTGCAACATAGAGAGGACCAGAAACTAATCCAATGACTGCTCTTCACATTGAAATATGTGACACTACCTTTCCGAAAATGTTTTCTTGTGATTGCTACTTTATGACTGTCATTGAGGATTTTTCCCGCTTCACTGAAGTACGTTTACTGAAACAAAAATGCGAAACTTCTGAAGAATTGTAATTTTTTTAAAACTAATCCTACAGTAAAGAAAATTATATGTGATAACGGCAAGGTATATTTAACTAATGACTTAGTGAGTTTCAGTAGAGACCTTGGTATTGGGATTGATCCCGCTCCTCCTTACACACCAGCTTTAAATATAGTTGCTGAAAGATGAAACAGATTGCTCTTGGATATAGGAGGGTTTTTGATTGCTGAATAAAATTTACCAGAGACACTTTAGTGTCAAGCTATCTTTTCAACAGTTTACTTGATAAACCGAATGCCAAGCAGTTCTTTTCCAAGTTAGTCAACTTAACGCCGTAGGTCGTGAAATTTGGAAACGATTCCGATTTTAAGCAGATACGTGTTTTTTGGATGCAGTGCCTACATGTTAGTTACTTCCATTCATCTAAAGAAGTTTCAAGATAGGTCTGTACGGATGATCTGCATAATTTATTCTTCAATAGGTTATTCATTGTCAGATCCTGCGACAAAGCGTATAACTATATCAAGAAATTTCAAATTCAATTCAAAAAGAGAAAAAGGAAAACATAAAATCAAAACAATACATTGTAGAAAATTCCGAATTGACTAATTTGAAATTAACCCACATGTTCCAGAAATTACTGGTGAAGAATCAGATGGTGCTGAAGAGAAAGAAGATAAAACGAGAAAATCCGAGAGCTTAAGAAAGCAACCTGTTTGGTATCCTGATCATGAGATGTATGAACCATTACTTTACCAACAAGAAACTTTATCTTTTGACGATATCAATTTTTTCTCTATTGATGATCAACGTTTCTGGAAGAAAAATATGGATGCAGAGATAGAAAGCATGAAGATCAACGACTTCTTGCATCTCGAAAAACTACCACCTGACGAGCGAGCTATTTCCTGCAAGTGGGTGTTTACTAGGGCTGGATTAATTATCAATATATCGGTCAAATATTGATATTTTTTAAATATCGCAATAACAATATTTAAACTCTGACTCAGCCGATATATCCCAATAACAATAATATTCATGTTTTGTTTTACGATCAATGCGAAATCGAGACCCGAAAAACAGCGACAAATATCCCGTACCAATATGTCCTTCAATCCTTTTTTCATTTGATCCATCTATTTATTCACTATCCTGCTTCATCCAAAACGGAAAATTACCTCCGCTGATTATCTCTCTATCATATATCAAAGTAAGGAATATTCCAATATATCCCAACACATTAAGTATTTAAAAACCACAAATTCTATTGTTCGTTACAGATAAATACTGAATAACACTTTCGCTACTGAATAACAATAATCGCGCGGTCCTTGTTTGGTTGCTGTGATTGGTCCAGACTTATTCCGATAACTCTGAGCTTTTCGATATGTCATGACGAAAAAGATGAGCGTTGATTATTGCGTAGTATTGATAATGAATTATTTAAAGAGTGCGGTTTCATGGATTCGAAAGTAATTTATATCTGAGCTTAAAATGAGTATGGAATTGGATAGATTCGGTCTTTTTTGGTTGCCCCGTTCATAAAAAAGGTACTTTAAATACATTGAAAATTTTTACACTGAATTTCATTAGATTATCAAAATTTAACTTATTGCTTATTCTAGTAGATTTTATTAGTAAATTAAATTTCTGAACGGATGTCTATCAGTTAGTTATTCAGCAAAGAATACTTTTTTTCAATGAGAGATACATTAAATAATTTAAATTTAGACAATAATTAACGCAAAAAAATGAAACAAAAGTTACATGGTTGCCATGATTAAATTTTGTAGTAAATCGTAAGTTTCTCAAAATATGCGATATATTTTTGATTTCTTAAATTCATATTTTTAGTCATCCAAGGTAATCCTTTACTAAATTAAAAATAAGAAACGATAATGATAATTGATAAAATGAAGTTTTTCAGGATGGACTGATTTCTTTATGCCAAGATTAAACGAAGGATATATGACGAAAGGATCGTGATGTATGGGTGATTTAGCCCAGACCCATTTCGTGTACAGAATAAACGAAATCAGACTCACCCCCCCCCCCCTCCCAAACTGTAAAACCAAGTAAAACAAAGTTTGGTATTATTAAACAAATAATTAAATTCTATGAAACGAAAATTCTAAACATTTTTATGTGGACAACTTTGAATTTCATTTTATTAATTGTGCTTTTTAATCATATATTAATCATATCATAGTGGTGAAAATGAAATTAAAAAAAATATATATATTAATAGAATAAAATGAGAAGAATAGGAGATGTACTATCTTTAACCCTTTCAGGGGCAAGCACTTGTGCTCCTGTAACGTTGAATTCCCACCGGAATTTAGGAAAGAATTTAGTTCAAAATAAGAATAAGCAATTTTTCAACTTTTTCTCGTCAAAGTTTAAAAAGTAAAATTTAATTAAAAGTTTCTGGTTTGAATCGGATTAAAAATAGGTGGTATATAATATATACCACCGCCCCTCAAAGGGTTAAAGAAAAGCTTTATGAAAGTAATGGTAATGCAAATAGTTATTAAACAATTAGTTTATTTCCTTTTAAATATTTTGCTTTAAAAAAACGTAAAAAAATAAAATTATGTTCTATGAGCAAATATATATAAGTACATTTTAATTCGTTGCATTCAACTAGGTTTTGTGTTTAAATTGTTGATACCATATCATTTATCTTAAAATAGCAAATGCTCTTGCTCCCCCTCCTCCCCTTTAAATCAGTAGTATCGCGATATATCAGCAATATCAATATTAACTTGTTGATATATTTCGATATTAAATTTCTGATATCGTCCAGCCCTAGTGTTTACCATAAAAAATATGGACGATATAAAGCGCGCATTGTGGCTCGTTGCTTCATGCAAACAGATGGACTAAACTATAGTGAAAATTTTTCCGCTGTAATAAGTATACCAGCTTTACGTTTAGTGCTTATGATTTTAAATGAAGACCTAGATGCGTTTGTATTAGATGTAAGCACAACTTTCCTGAATGGTAAGTTAAATTAACTTGTTTTTATGGATCCGATACAAGGCTATAATGATAAAAGTGGACTAAAACGTAAGCTTAAAAGAAGTTGATTTGATCTACAAGAAGCCCCACGATAATGGTTTGAAATGTTTCTTGAATTTCTGTCAAAATTAAATTTTAAATCTCTTCATATTGAACCTTGAATTTTTATTTGTTACAGTAATGGTCATAAAATAATTATTGCTCATGATGTGGATGATATGTTAGAAGCAGGTTCAGATATAAATGAAACTAATTTAGTTATTTCCTGAATGTCTAAAGAGTTTCACATGTAAAAGTCAGAAAGTGTTTCAGAATTTCTAGCTATTCAAATAAAAGTCAAGCTTGATAGTTTAATAATGGACTAAGGGTTTTATATAATTAAATTGTTAAGCAAGTTTAATATGCTAGAATGTAAATGTGATATTGTTATTTCTCCTAAGTCCAGTCCATCTTATTTCAAAAATAGAAAAACATTTAATGGTCCATACTGTGTACTTATAGGTTGTTTATTGTATTTAGCATATATTTCACGACCCGATATTTTGTACGACGCTAAATATTTGATTCAAATGCAGGAAAATCTTTCTGAAGTTGCGTGGATTGCACTACAGAAAAACTTAAAATATTTAAATGGAACTTTGTCTTTAAAACTTGTATAAACTTGTATTCTGATCATAAATTATTCATGTATGTTGATGCCGATAGGGGAAAATGCAAATGGCCGGAAATTAGCATCAGGTTATATTTTGATATTCTATAACATATCCTTTCTCTTGTAATAAACAAAAATCAGTTGCATTATCGTCAATTAAAGCTGAAGTTATTGCCTTAATTAATTATTTGCAAGACATGTTATCTCTTTAAAATATTTCTGGAGAAATTGTAAATATTAAGGTTATTTTTGAAGATATTTAGTCATGCGTAAAATGTATCAGTAATAAGAGCAATGACAGAAAGAAACATTTAGATATTAACTAAATTTTTTTCGTAATGCTGTAAAAGAAAATAATATGAAGATTGAATATATTCCTATAAATATACAAATTGCTTATGTGTGTACAAAGGCATTACCGACAGCAAAATTTCATGAACTGTTATTTGTTTTCTGTTTGTGTAAGTAATGTTTAAAACTGTGTCATATTATTTTAAATGATTGTTTATTAGATTTTTCTTTTCAGTTTTTTTATGTAATGCTAGATTAGGGGCTGGTGTTAAAATGTTGTATTCATGACATTACACAGAATTGATATTATTTCCGCTTTCATTTTCATACAATTTTACTTGGTTAATTATGATTGGTTCTTTCGGGTAGCTTTCTGTCATGTCCGCCATTTTCTGGCAGGTCGGCCACCCAAGTTCATAAATCCATGTAAAGTTTTATGTTTCGTCAGTAATCTTTATATATATATGAACTCAGTGCAGTCATATTTGATCCAGCCTTTCTTTTATATTTTGTCTTTTTATTATCAAACATTAAATGTAAAGTTTGCGATAGTTGTCTTCCGATACACACATTCTTTTAAATTACAGAAGCAATAAAGATGATTCATGTTATAATTAATTTGATGTAACCTTAATAGCAGTCGTTCATCAGTTGATACATGTATTATGATAGAACATAATAATTGATGTTTCATTTACCTTTATTAATTATCTAAATTTTGCAATTTAAGAAATGAATTGTTTTTTTTATTTGAAGTAGCAAACGATGATGGTATTTTTTTAAGTTCATGTTATTTTCATATGTGAATATCATGATGGCTTTCTGTTTTATTTATTCTAAACAAGAAATTCAATTGACCTGTTAATATAATTTTTCTCCACTGTAAAAGATCCAGTTGTAAAAATCTGATGCATGGTCAGAATTGCTTTGCATATTGAAAATATTCTGGTGTATTCATAAAAATGTGAATAGGTTGTTAGATTTCAAAGAAAACTGCATTAATTTATTTTATAATATTTTATAATATTTTATATCTAAATAGCAACTGATATTATGATTATTTGTTTGACTATATAACATGAGTATTTTTCATTTTTTTATGAAATTAATATAATATATATATATATATATATATACATATAAAATTGATTATTTCAGGAAACGGGAAGAATTCAACTGTTGCAAACGTTAGCTTTACCTTCACGATAATTTAGTTTAATCTTTTAACAAACTATGAATAAATAACTAAATTACTAACCATACATATTAAATTGCTTAATTTTATTATTTCAAAATAAATCAGCAATTTATTTAGCAATCATGTATAGTAATTTAGAAACATTTCCAAACATTACTGTAACATTAAAAAAACTTTAAAAGATTTCAAATTTACTAACATTGTCTTAACTCATAAGATTAATTGGAAGAACCAAATATTTAGAGATCAACCGAAAGTTCAGTTTCGTTTTCGTTTTCGGCAAGCTTCGGCCAAAACCTCCGTTTCGGCGAAAATTCGGTTTCATTGGAAAACATCCGAAAATTCGGTGCATATCGAAACTATAGTCGAATCTCATAGATGCTTTCACTATTAGCAGAATACGTGCACAGTCTACAGTGTTTTCGAGTGAGGAATAATGCTGAATTCAATAAAGATAATTTTTTTAATTCTCTTTCTGTTTCTATTTTAATATATGAACGATTTTTATAAGAAAAATAATGTTTAATATCTGCACTTAATACTATATCAAAAATCAGCATAATTAAAGTCATTTGTCATTGAAAATTTGATTCTAAACATGCATATGAAATATTAGTAATAAAATATGATCAAATGCTTTTTGGGTTTAGGATTTTAATTTTTATAAATTTATTTCCATCAAAAAGTGATTTAATGTTTGATATTATGTTCATTATTTTTAATTTTTATAATATCACCCAAATAAAATAAGATCTATCAATAAAATAAGATCTAATATCTGTATTTTAAATGGACTCCCAATTTAAATCTTTCACAGTACTTATTTCAAAATGTATACTTATATTTTCATTAATTAAATAATTCACTCACATCTAAACATTATTGGGAATTATGGCAAAAAGTTTCCCATTTCTATTCCTCCTTTCTATCCCTCATTTATTCTATACCTTTACAGATTTGTTTTGTCAGAGATGAATAATCAAACATTTAAGACAGAAAATAATAGATTTTTTAACAAACTTATTTGACTTAAAATTTTTTCTTTATTTAAATGAGGAGAGCTTGAGCTCAATGAGCCCCGCATTTTCCTATGCCCTTAAACATTATTATGTGCTTCCTGATTGAGTGTTGGTTTCCACATTATAAAATATGCAAGCCACGGTTTTTATAAGAAAATAATTTGATTAGTCTTAAAAGTTTTATTAATTACGTGAAATTAATAAAACTGCTATTTATATATATAAAAGAATGTTATTACATTCTGATAAGTGTCACTTAAAAATTAAATTTTATTACTTAGTTTTTAAATTAAATGAAACTATTTGAAAGTACATACACTGCTGGATGTTCTTGAATGGAATTACTTTTTTTTTTATAATATCTGATATTAATTTATTGAAATAACAACTTGCGAATCTATGTAGTATTTTAAAGGTGGGTTTGGAATTTTATATTTGAATTCATTTCCCTTAAATTTCCATTAAATTCATAAATGTTAAATTTATATTCGAAGTGAAACGTGTGTGGTGACATTTTCTCCTATATTAAAAAAAAAAAAAAAAAAAAAAAAAAAAAAAAAAACCATACATAGAAATATAAAATGCACATTACAGTTGCTAATTACAAAACTTTGTTTTGCCAGATAAGAGTGCTTAAGAGATAGTATTCTTAGTTTTAATACCTAATAACAGAATGTGTATTTTAAATTATTCATACATTACAAAATTTAAATAGAATTTTTGTTTTAATTGTTTAAAAAAACATTAATATTTATTTTTGAGTCTGTTTATGTAATATCAATCTATTTATCAAAAATTATAACATTAGGCCTTGCTGAACCTTTGTTGTTCATTTATTGTATGTATAATTAAGACAGATCTAAAATGAGCCAGAAATTACCCAAGAAAATATTACAAAACGGAATTTTACCGCACTGTTTTTTAAGCACACATACGCGTATTCGATCTGGCTAGTTTGCTAGTCAGATCTCTTGTGCCACGGTATCTGCGCATTGAAGCAGGCCCGTTAAGAGAAGAAAGTTTCGAGATGGCCCCGGGTGAACCCACTTTAAAAATAATTAAAAAAAGTGGGTAAGTGTGATCGAAGATCGCTCAAAGGGTTTCGTTTAATATTCCTTTCAAAACACTTTATCCTTTCTTTAATAAAATCAAACAAATTTCATTTAGCAAAAAAAAAAAAAAAAAAAAAAAAAAAAAAAGTCGTTTTTTATGAAGTAAAAATTTACCGGTCTATTTTTTCGTTTTTTCGAATATCTAAACCAGCCGGATTGCGGGCCAAGCCCGCTATTATATTCGGTCATACTAATATCCGTCATACGGACTAAATGCAATATTTAAAAAAATAATTTCAAAATTAAACAAATTGTACACCTTCAAAATGTTAAAATATGCGAATATTTCCATAATCGGATTTTCATCACGATTCAATATGTTTCTCAAACTCATATATTTATATTTACTATTCTCTATTATTTATATTGATAAGCGCTTTGTATTATTCTCAAACATTTGAAAAATTAGTTAAACTTCCCATATGACGTCCCCCCAGCGGGATACCTTCTTTAGGTATTCACGGGCTTCGCAACCCCGGGCACCTGAGCGATCTTTCTCTTTTCTTTTTTCCTCTTCTTTCTCTTGTCTAATCTTTCTTCTTTGTTTCACTCTCATTGTGGTTTCCTCGTCTGAGGTGAGGGCGATTCTGCATAAGCCGATATCATCCTGTTTATATCGACTTATGGAGAATTGTAAACCACCCACGCGTTTGCCGTGCGTGGCGACCTGTGTCCCTGGAAGGGGGATCCTGGCAGTTGAGGGAAACCAACACACTGCTTTGGCCTCTGCTTCAGGTAGACGGGAGGTGCATATTGGTCCCGTATGTATCAATCGGCTGGTCAGCTGACTTGTCTGTCACTGGCTAGGGATCAAGTGAGCAGGCACATACTAGTCATTTCGTTAAGGGTGGAAACTGAAATAGGTGTGTCTTGTGAGCGTATGGGCCCTGGTTAGCACTGGTGCATGAATGTGCATCCCCTTATTGGGCTCGGTAGTGGGTGGTGCGACCGGGGTCTGAATTAGTTTTCACTTTAATATGGATGGAAAAACTTCAACTTCTACTATCTCTCTCCTATCTGGAGAGCAACAAATTGTGCAGAAAACGACATTCAATCCCTTTTTTGTTATCCATCGTACTGACAGTCTTTCCGATAGTTCTTTTAAGAGAACTGCACCATTTCTTATTGAGAAAACATTTCAATCTGTTTTCGGAAACGGTTATTCCCTTAAGAAGCTACAATCTGGGGATTTACTTGTTGAGGTCTCTTCAGACAAACACTCAAAATTTCTCTCAAATTGCAAAGAAATAGGCAATTTTTCTGTTTCTGTTCAGGCCCATCAAACTCTAAACACAAGTCGTGGGGTAATATCAGAACCAGATCTTTTACTCTCTACAAAAGACGAACTCCTACAAAATTTAAAAGAAGAAAATGTCATAGATGCACGCCGTATTACTATCCGTCGGAATGGACAAGTGCTTCCCACAAAGCACATCATTCTGACTTTCAATAGCCCTACTTTGCCAACCAGAATTAAAGCTGCCTACCTGAGCTGTCCTGTCCGACCTTATATACCTAACCCACTCCGTTGTTTTAAATGCCAGCGCTATGGTCATACTACAACTACCTGTCATGGTTCTGTTACCTGCGCACGTTGTGCAGAAGTCGGCCACGATGGTAAATCATGTGAAAAGCCTGAACGTTGTACAAACTGTAAAGGTGAGCATACAGCATACTCCCGCTCTTGCCCTAACTGGACTCGTGAAAAAGAAATTCTTGCAGTTAAAATCACTCAAAAACTTTCTTATCCTGAAGCTCGTAAACTTGTTGAATCCAGAACACCATCTGTAGGAGTATCTTATTCCAGTTTACTTAAGCAACAAACAAAATCCTTAAGACACATAGGCACCCAAACTGAATTCTCTTTACCACCAAATGATCCTTCTATGACACTAACCAGCACTAAAAAGAAAAAACCCGTGATGCGTGCTGTCCGACTTTTAAAAAAGCCATACCTGATCTAGAACTTTGGGCACCATCTTCAGAACCTGTGAAAATAGAATACCCTAATAATCGTAAATTTAAACAGTCAACCAAACATGAATCAGTAAAAACTTCCGTTTTATCTGCAAAGAAAATAGATAAACCTGTTTCCCTTACTCAAAAAGCAAACCAAAAATCATGTGCACAGAAAGAGAGAAAAAGAGCCTCAACCCAAGCCTCTTCACAATGGAAAACTGTGAAGGGAAGAAACAAGAAAGCCTGTTTTGGTACATCGCTCCTTAATAAAAAAGATTCAAAACAGTTGCTGCACTATGCAGAGGAAGCGATGGATTCAGAGTCGTACAGTTCTGACACAAATGAGGATGATAATACTGTTTTTGAGGTATTCGAGCCAACGTGATTTTAAATATATATTTGTTCGAAAATTTCAACATTTTACCAATTGTTAGTTTAGACATTGTTTATATCTGAATTGTGAAAACTTCTGTTAATTTTCTTTTAGACATTGTGTTATATTTTCATTGAATGATTTTAATTATACATTTATCACCATATCACTCTCTTCATTTAACTGTTATTTTCATTCATCTTGTTTTTATGACAAAATTTAAATCATTTTTATATTTCAACTTGACGTTCTTATTTTAATCTTTTTTTGGCGCAGCATATCCCTAAAGGGACTTTGTGCCATAAAACCCCAATCAACCAACCAACCAACCCATATGACGTCAGATTTTCTTTTAATTCTCTAATGACGTGATATTAATCTGCTTTGTGTACTTACACATACTCATACTCCTTGTATTATTAAGAAATCTTAGACATTTTCCGTTTTATTACGACAATGACGTCAATCAGTTTTATTTCATATTAATCTTTTTTTTCATTTGGTGAAACTTTTTATTTCATTTTTCACGTGGAAATCGTCTGATAGAAAATTAATTATTGTAGAAGGAATTTCATCGTGGATTTTTAAATTTTTGGCATCGGCTATAACGAAAAATGTTTTAATTTAATAGAAAAAGGCTGTTAGAATTTTGGTTTTTTATCTCTATTTATTAAAATAATAAGAATTTTTCAAATTTTAATATTTTCAGCTCTTCACAGCTGATATTCTGATTTATACACGAAGTTTCAACTCTGTAAGTTACATAGTTTTCGAGAATGGCTGTGTGACAGACAGACAACGCAGCGGGAGCAATAGGGTTTCGTGAGATGAACGAAACCCTAAAAAACCATCAGAATATTGTTTCAGATAAAAACTATGTACGAATATGAATGAGTCTTAATATTTTCTCATTTTTCTATATAAAAGATAAAACTGATAGTTCAAATTAAGAGAATGTAAGTGTATAAAATATCTTTATCTCCTATTAAAATTCACTCGACAATCTTAAATAAAAGTTGCATTTTGGAAGGATTGTAATACTTTACAATATGTACTTATTCATATTAAAAAAGATTAATGTATACATGTATATCCGTATTGTGTATATTTATATATAATTTAAATATGATTGCTTTTAAAATGATTTAAATTATTTTTTGTTATCCACAAAATAATTGAAATATTAACTTTCACACGGGAGCTCGGACAGCATCTATCCAAGTTTGCATTCTCGGACAGATGCTGTCGAAGCCCCCGTGTAAAGGTTAATATCTTGACATGTTTAGGTGCATACGACTTCAAAAAATCCATTTTTCTGAAAAAAAGTAAACATGAAAGAACAACATCGGCTAAGCATAAAAAAAACCTGCATTAAAAAATTCCTATAATTACGCGAGTTATAAATAAAAAATGTGTCTGTTGTTCTCAGTATAAACAATGATTAAAAAGATACTTTAAAGTGGTAAGTACTTTAAAGTAATCTGAAAAAGTTAAAAACTTGCTTTTTAAATTGCGTGTAAGCTACCTATTAAATTATTTACCATTTTTGCATGCAATCTTTATGAATTTACAAAGGAGATCCGGATCTAGCCTGTTGAAAAGAAGAGCCGACCCATTAAAACTGGGTCAGATTCGTGTAAAATTCGGTTATCCAACCCGGAATGCAATCGTCGCAACAATTGGGAAGTCACAATGCTCTGGACAGCCACAATGTGACTTCCCAGAGATGGGCTCATAAAAACCTCGCATCCACGTCTCGTGACGTCACAATGCTATATGGGCAAAGACCGTATAAAAAATTAAAATTTCGTAAATTTTATGAAAATAAATATTGTGACATAAATGGCTTTTGATATGATGATAAACATAATTTGAAACATTTTTGCGATTGAATCAATACCTGTAAACTATTTAGGACTATAAACAGTTTAGAAGTAGGCTATTGGACTACTATAACAGAGGGTACTCAAAATGAAATAATAATTAAAAAATATTCAATATAGAAAACAAAAGCATTACTTGAAAATGAACGCGTTTGCATTCGAAAGATCTCTCGGGATTAAAGTATGTTATAATACCTTACATATACGTCTGTCCAGGGGTCGGAAAAACTACTTTTTTATTGTAGTGAACTACAACTACAACTACTTTATCAAAAATGTAGTTAACTACAACTACAACTACTTGTTCTAAAAGGTAGCGGCTACAAACTACTTTTCAAAAGTAGTCACTACTTCGCTACTTTCAGCTTTTGTCAAAGGATTCAATGGTCAATCCAAATTGAAGACGCGGATTAAAAAATATTTCGGTGACTCTTATCTGCTGGCATACAATTAAATAAGTGCAATATAACCGAGGGCATTAATATATATATATATATATATACATATATATATATATATATATATATATATACAAAAAAAAATGTTTTGTGTTCTAGAAAATTGCAGAAAAACAACTCGAAATGCAAACAATAAATAAATCGGCAAATAAAGCAATTCCAAATAACAAGTAATCCGGCATTAAAACTTGAGGACCCAATAAAGAGTAAATAGTTAAAAAAGAAAATAAATTTCTTTAGTGGATTAGTATACTTGATTTTAGCAGCAAGTGACAATGGAGAAAATCTAAGACTTCATGAGATGTGTTAATATGCACTGCAACTGATATTTGCCGCTGAAATTTTCAAATTATTCTGCGGAATAAATTTTGCAAAAAAGAAGCAAGTTACGGCCAATTGATTTGTAGAATGTCACATATTTTCTCCCTTGAAGTAGCGTTAAAAGTAGAGTCGATTCTCGCTACAAACTACTAATGTTTTGTATCGCGCTATTCGCTGCACTGCATTGTTCAAAATGTAGCGCGCTACACTACAAACTACTAAAAAAAGCAGCGACTACTGTAGTTTCGCTACTTGTAGCGCGCTACTTCCGACCCCTGCGTCTGTCTCATTTCAGCAACTTTTAAGTATATTTTTAATAAGTAATTTATCTATAAGAATATCATAGGAAATTTTTTATCAAATCTTGATTATTTTACCTATAGTGCAAAAATATAGCATGTTTACTTAATAAAAACAATAATTCAGGGATTACGAAAAATATCTTATTTCTAAAGAAAAAGAAGAAATAATTATATTTCTAAGAGTTTTTTCTTTAAAAATGTATCACAAATTATTCGTTTTTTGAAACACTTGACGGAAGAAATAATTTTTATTTTTCCGTTTATTGCTGTTACATGCAGTCTGGTCATGAATAAAATGCTCTTCCATGTTACATGCTCTCTGGAAAAAGTTTTGTCAAGAAAGAAATAAAAGTATTTTTTCTTGTTATACATATTCTATCTCTAAAATATACATAAAATATCACTTTCACCGAAAGAAAGTATATTTTGTTTTTACAAAGCCTGTTCTAGAGAAAATTTGAAATTCTATTTTAAATAGGATTTTTTTTTATGAAAGAATAAAAATGAAAGATACAGTTTATCTATACTAATAAAATAAAGTTTCGCTCTGTGTGTCTGTGCGTCTGTTGGCGATGGCTAGGAAAATCTAGCCCACCTAGAAGGCTGGAAATTTAGGTGTGGATAGTCCAAGGTCTGACCATGTGCACCTGAGCCTCAGAATTTTAATATTTTGATAATTATTCAAGATATTAAAATGGAACATCAGTAAACATCGCATCGAAAATGCCATCTTTTAAATCAAAATGGCTAAAGAAAAGAACTGCTGTTGTGGATTTGCAAGCAGAAATAAACGAATTTGAAATTATTTTACTAGTTAGCGAATTTTAAGAAAACTAATTAAGATATCAATTTGAAAATTTCTGAGCATATGTAAAAACAAATTCTGCATCCGACTATGTGATTTTTGAAAAAAATCGGCAGGTAATTTTTTTATAATTTATGCAAAAATCTGCGGCGCCAGTGAATAAAAATCCGAGAACATTTCACACAGGGATCTGCTTTCATTAAAAACTGAACAACAAAGAGATCTGTTTCTCTGGCCTATCCCTCCATTAAGTTTGCGAAAATGAAAGGAAATAATTGTCAATTTTTACTAATGAACAAAAATTTAGGTAACTAATGAAGATATTGATCTGAAATTGAGATAGGGAAGTGTTGTCATCTGCCGGCTATTTTAGCGTAGCGTCTTCGTTGTGTTCTAATTATCAGAAAAATTTTATTCTTTTTTTAATGATCGCGTTAATGTAGGTGAAGGTGGTTCTCTTGAACAAATTATTCGTTATATTTGCGGGTATGGGGAGGGAGGGGGTTAACGCCTTGCTCTGAGATTGTTATTAACTCGGACCCGGGTAACGCCGGGCGGGTAGCTAGTAATTATATTATAAAATGGTTTTAATAATATTATACAATTGAATTATCATATAATTGAATATTTTATAATCGATTAGTTACCATCCAATATTTATTGTAATTTAAAGCATTCAATTTTTCTTATCTCTTTGTGATCTAACATTAATTCAAAAATAACTACTTCTAAATTACTTCAAATACAATTACTTCAAAATATATAATTACTTCAAAACTGTGTTCTGTATATTTTGCTATTGATAAAGTGAAAATTATGCCACTATTTCAATGAAGAATTACGAACACTGTAATATGCAACAATATAATAAATTATAACACCTTGTAATAATATGTTTCTTTTAAATGCTAAAAGGTGTAAATTAACAACATAATACAAATTAAAATAACTTTTATTAGGTTGTTTCACATATTTCGAGTTACTCCGAGTCATTTTCAAAAACAAAAAATATTTGAAATTTCAATATCACATCCAGAAAAAGGAATTGATTAAAACTACAAAACATGTTTTGTTGAGTACATTTTGGTTGTTTTGGCAAAATTCAAGTAAAATTGAACCATTTTATTTGAATTAACAAAACATTTTTTGCTGACGATACAATTTTTTTTTTTTTTTTTTTTGGAATTGAAAAAAAAAAATTTTTTTTTTGTTGATTCAAACAAAATTTCCACTGACCTATATTTAAACAAAAAGTTCTGTTGGGTCAACCAACTTTTTGTTGATTCAACAAAACTTTTTTCTGGGTGCAAAATTTGAATATCAAAAAATGTTTGTTTTTGAAAATGACTCGGAGTGAGTCGAAACATGTAAAACAACCAAATAAAAGTTATTTTAATTTGTATTATGTTGTTAATTTACACCTTTTAGCATTTAAAAGAAACATAGTGTAATATGCATTCAATTTCCTTAGTATTATTTCTTTTATTAAATATACACGAGACCATGACTAAAAAACTCTAAAAGAGAAAAAAAATAAAGCATTCTGAAATTCATTTAAACCTAAGAGATTGTTTTAAAATTTCATGTGAACAAAAAAAATATCCCAGGGAAGATTTCATGAAATTTTGTTTGCTGTATTATAGTACAAAATATGTAGGTTGTTAATTTAACACACTATAATTAAAGCATATAGAAATGCGAAAAATTTTCGGATAATGAAAAAATACGTTATCTAAAACAAATAAAGAAGAAACATTTATAATGCTAATCGTATTAGCTTTTTCACATAAAAAGTTTTTGAAATTATTTGTTATTTGGAATTTTAGCGAAAGAATACTATTTTTATATTTTCGTTTTTTTTTTTTTTTTTTTTTTTACATGGAAACTGGTCATGAAAAAAAAATGTTCTTCCACGTTATATACTCTCTGCAGAAAAGTTTTGACAAGCGAGGAGATAAAAGTATTTATTTTCCTTGTTTTATGTATTCAATCTCTAAAACATACATGAAATATTACTTTCACGGAAAAAAAGGATATATGTTTATTTTTAAGCAGAAAGTTTCAGAGAAAGACTGAAATTGTGTTTATAATATGATTTGTTTATGAAAGAATATAAAGGGAAACTTTCTATTAGCAATCCAATATTGGATATATTTTGGTTCAATAATGCATCAATGATATAAGTCTTATTAAATATATTGTATTTATAATATCATATGATTATGAAAGAATATAAAGGAAAGGTTACTTTTAGCAAGCCAATATTAGATATATTGTTGTCCAATAATGCATCAATGATACAAGTCCTATTAAATACACATATTGTTTAAAAATTGCCTTTATATTAGAAATATTTACATTGAAATACAACTGTTACATATATATCGACTTTACATTGAAAATGCACTCAAATTCAGAATAGGGTCGTCGTTATTAAATTCAGTGGGATTTGTGGGATGCTGTCAATACGCTTTGAATAGAAAAACTGCATTTTGTAAGAATACTAAATTAAAAAAATTCCCACATAAAAATTTGAGTGATATGTTTGAATTATATTTTTTACACCCCATAAAGAATATCCCACAAGCAATACTATTCGGAAGTTCGATTTCAAAATTTTAGTAATATTTTAAAAATACATTTTTAAAACACAACTGAAAAAATTTCAAATAATATTCCTCATAACATCAGAAAAAAATAATCATGCACTGAAGGGTTAAATGTGAACGGGTTTTAACGCTAAATTAATGTGATATTTATCCTGGAAATACTTGTTTTTATATTGGAAACTAATGAGATATTTCATATACACGAAATTTTGACTACAAAAATTTCAAAAAAAAAAAAAAAAAAAAAAAAAAAAATCTAAAGCATTTCGAATTTTTCGTAGACCGAAGAAATATTTCAAAATATCATGTAAACAAAAGATATTATACGACAATTTCATGAAAAAAAAAATATATAACAAGAATGGTTTTATGAAATGTTTATTACTGGACTATGGTATAAAAACTGGAGGTTGTTTATTCAATCCACTTTAAAAATTGCATATGAAACTATAAAAGATTCACAGATAACGAAAATTATCTTATCTAAAAGAAAAAAAGAAGAAACATGTATTTTGCTAAGCATATAACTTTCTTTTTTTATGTAAAAAATAATTTAAATTCTATTTTTGTTGAAACACTTGGCCAAAGAAAACTATTTTTATATTTTCAACCTTATAGCCATTACATGGATTCTGGTCATGAATAAAATGCTCTTCCATGTTACATACTCTCTAAAAAAGTTTGACAAGAAATGAAATGAAAGTTTTTATTTTCTTTGTGCTGCATATTTGATCTCTAAAACATACATCAAATATTCCTTTCACCGAAAGAATGTACAGATGCAACAATGTTTGTTTTTTATATAGAAGTTTCAGGGGAAGACTGAAACTCTATTTATGAAAGGATTTGTATATGAGAGAACATATAAGAAATCTTCCTTGTAGATAGCCAATATTTGTTATACTGGTTATATTGGGTTCAATATTTCATTATTATTGCATTCATTGGTTATTAAATACAAACAAAAATTTGCGTGGTATTTTAGAATTATAGTTTTTTTACACCCCTCAAATAATATCTCACACGCAATACAATTCGAAAGTTCGATTTCAAAATTTTAGTAATATTTTAAAAATACATTTTTAAAACACCACTCGAAGAATATCAAAACATATTTATCATAACAATCGAAAAATGTAATAATTATGCACTGAAGGGTTAAATGTGAACGGGCATTAATGCTCAATTAATGTGATATTTATCCTGGAAATACCTGTTTTTGTTTTGGAAACTAACGAGATAATTCATATGTACGAAATTTTGCCTACATTAACTTCAAAAAAGAGAAAAAAAACTAAAGCATTCTGAATTTCTCGTAGACCCAAGAAGCATTTCAAAATATCATGTAAACAAAAGATATCATACAACAATTTCATGAAAAAAAATCGTAAGAATGGTTTTATGAAATTTTATTACTGGACTATGGTATAAAATATGGAGGATGTTTATTCAATCAAATTTAAAAAGTGCATATGAAACTATAAAAGATTCACAGATAACGAAAATTATTTTATCAAATTGCGTGATATTTTAGAATTAGACTTTTTTACACCCCTCAAAGAATATCTCACAAGCAATATAATTCGAAAGTTCTATTGAAAAATTTTAGTAATATTTTAAAAATACATTTTTAAAACATCACTCGAAGAATATCGAATAATATTTGCCATAACAATAGAAAAAAAATCATGCACTGAAACGTTAAATGTGAACGGGCATTAATGCTCAATTAATGAGACATTTATTCTGGAAATACCTGTTTTTGTATTGGAAACTAAAGAGACATATATACGAAATTTCGACTACATAAACTTCAAAAGCATTCTGAATTTCTCGTAGACTCAAAAAATATTTCAAAATATCATGTAAACAAAAGATATCAAACAACAATTTCATGAAAGAAAAATATCACAAGAATGGTTTTATGAAATGTTTATTACTGGACTATGGTATAAAAACTAGAGGTTATTTATTTAATCCACTTTAAAAAGTTCATATGAAACTATAAAAGATTCACAGATAACGAAAATTATCTTATCTAACAGAAAAAAGAAGAAATATGTATTTTGCTAAGCATATAACTGTTTTTTTCATGTAAAAAATATTTTAAACTGTGTTTTTATTGGAACACTTGGCGAAAGAAAACTTTTTTTATATTTTCAACCTAATTGCTGTTACATGGAATCTGGTTGTGAATAAAATGCTCCTTCTATGTTACATACTTTCTAAAAAAGTTTGCCAAGAAAGGAAATGAATTTTTTTCTATGTTCTGCATATTTGATCTCTAAAACATACATCAAATATTCCATTCACCGAAAGAAAGTACATATACAACGATGTTTGTTTTTTATATAAAAGTTTCATGGGAAGACTGAAACTCTATTTATGAAAGAATTTGTTTATGAAAGAATGTATAAGAAATGTTCCTTTTAGATTGTCAATATTTGTTAAACTGGTTATATTGGGTACGATATTTCACCATTATTACATTCATTGGTTATCAAATAAAAATAACAAATTGCGTGATATTTTAGAATTAGAGTTTTTTTACACCCCTCAAAGAATATCTCACAAGCAATATAATTCGAAAGTTTGTTTTCAAAATGTTAGTAATATTTTAAAAATACATTTTTAAAGCACCACTTGCAGAATATCAAAACATATTTATCATAACAATAGAAAAAAAATAATCATGCACTGAAGGGTTAAATGTGAACGAGCATTAATGCTCCATTAATGTGATATTTACCCTGGAAATACTTGATTTTGTATTGGAAACAAACGAGATATTTCATATATACTTGATTTTGACTATATAAACTTCAAAAGATAGAAAATTTTTTGACAATCTAAATACACTAAAACATTCTGTATTTCTCGTAGACTCAAAAAATATTTCAAAATATCATGTAAACAAAAGATATCAAACAACAATTTCATGAAAAAAAAAAAGCATCACAAGAATGGTTTTATAAATTTTTTATTACTGGACAATGATATAAAATATGTAGGTTGTTTATTCAATCCACTTTTAAAATTGCATATGAAACTATAAAAGATTCACAGATAACGAAAATTATTTTATCGAAAAAGAAAAAGAAGAAACATGTATTTTTCTAAGCATATAATTTTTTTTTCATGTAAAAAATATCTTAAAGTCTGTTTTTATTGAAACACTTGGCGAAAGAAAACTACTTTTATATTTTCAACCTTATGGCAGTTACATGGAATCTGGTTGTGAATAAAATGCTCCTTCTATGTTACATATTCTCTAAAAAAGTTTGACAAGAAAGGAAATGAATTTTTTTCTTTGTTATGCATTTTTGATCTCTAAAACATACATCAATATTTCTTTCACTGAAAGAAAGTACATATACAACAATGTGTCCTTTTTATATAAAAGTTTCTGGGGAAGACTTAAATTCTATTTATAAAATGATTTGTTTATGAAAGAATATAAAAGAAATGTTCCTTGTACATAGCCAATATTTGTTATATTGGTTATATTGTGGTCCGATATTTCACCATTATAGCATTCATTGGTTATGAAATACAAAAACTGTTCAAATATTGTATTTATACTTGAGTTGAAATCTTTATTGCCAACTTTTGTGTAATACTAGTAAAATGTAAACATCCTGATATTGGTGCAATATTTTATGACAATCTTGCCTAGTGTATATCCAACACAAATAATATTTTGGCATTAGTATTTTGATGCTATGGGTTTTGTTTAAAATTGAAAATTAAAATAATTGTATTTGCTGAAAAATATCTTTTAGAGTGTAATTCTTACCACCAATATTTAATTAAGACTTTTAAAGCATGTATTTTCCCCACTTTGTGCTCAAAAATAACTTCAAAGACAGTGTGATGAGTATACAAGGTGTTCCAAAATTCGACCGACAAATTAAGAGGGATGATAGAAAGCATCAAGAGGATGAAAACTTACTATAGAGCCTGGGGTCGCGAAACAACGTTTAGTGGGAGAAAATCGAAAAAATAGTTATGAAGGGTTTGACGTCGAGTTGAACAAAAAGGCCCAATAATGAATAGAAAAAACATTTATATGGCATCAAGCATGATTACAATGCATTGCAGTTCAACGTCAGAAAGGAGACGACGACACATTTTTATAGACATTGTTCGAAGTTGCGGCCACGAAGGTCATTTCACAGCCGACACCGACGGACGAAGGATTGCTGGACGCGTTAAAACATATTGCTATAAAAATGTCACGTCTTCTCCTTTCTGACGTTGAACTGTTATGCATTGTAAGCATGCTTTACGTGAAATAAATGTTTTTTTCTACTTATTATTGGCCCTTTTTGTTCTACTCGAAGTCACACCCTTCATAATTATTTTTGCGACTTTCTCCCACTAAACGTGGTTTGTGGCCCCATGTTCTACAGTAAGTTATCATTCTCTTGATGTCTTCTATCATCCATCTTAATTTGTCGGTCGAATTTTGGAACACCCTGTATATTGCTATTGTTGAACAAAATGTAAGTGAAATTTAAACCAAAAGACTTCTATAAAGATAAATTCCTGAGCACTGTAAAAAACATGTATTTCCTTTTTTTATTTTATTATTTCATGCCAGCAATCTCATTAATAACGCATAATAAAGTAATGTCGATGAATACGTTATGGCTGTCCTTAAAAGATTGTCTTATTATCCATGCATTTGAACTAATGCGCATTTATTAATCCTGTGATTGTGTCATTTTTTATCCCTTTAGGAAATATATTTTTCTTTTATTACATATTTCAAATAACCACGTGTTTGAAATATGTAGTACATTATCATTGGCATTTTTATTCCTTGACTGCGGAATTTTTGAAACAAAATCGCTCCAAAACTGTGTATTTTTTAATTTTTGCTACTCATCGCTTGCTTTTGGCAATTGCGGGATACACAGTCAGATGGTTAATGTATAGAATACATTTATTAATGTATGAAATGATGTATATTAACGTTTTAGAATTAATTTTCCATTCTGTTTTACCCATAAGTTGTAAGCGCTTTGTTACAGAAATAAATATTTACTATGAAGGTTTTTATGAAGACTTACTATGAAGACTTTCTATAAAACACAAAGGTCTTAAGATAGGAAGCTTTATTATGATAAAAAATAATAACAGATAAAATTTTAGTTAATTGATTAATAAAAAAAATCTTCGAAATCATCATAAGAAAAAGTGATAAACCTTTTATTTGTATCTAAAATAAAAAAGATCATGTATGATTTGTGCTTACATACAGTAAAAAATCATTTTTCTTTTAACCGTCAATCTCTAACAATAGTACGCCTAAAAAAATGATTATAAGATAAAGCTAGGAGAGATGGCACAGTCGGAGAGATTGCGCACATAGAGGTTCGGGGGGAAGGAATAGAGTGAGCGCGCAGCGACTCCAGGTAGCTGTACAACAGCAGTAGTGGAGTGTCTACTTGAAAGTGCACGTTGATTGTTTTGAGTGTCTAAGATAAAGCATTGCTATTTTGTTTTGTTTTCTCAAAGTAAGTGCTTGAATTTTCATAGCTATTCATCAGAATTTCTGTACCATGTCAGTAGTACAAAATATTTTAAACTTACGCGATTTCTCATAAGCTACTAATCTAGACTAACAATGTGAACATCAACGGTTCGTTTTAGTAGCGGCCATGTTTATATAAAAGGCCGCGCAATCTCTCCTACCAAAATTGGAGAGTTTGCGCATTTGCTACTTAGGAGAGATGGCGCATTGTTTCCATTAGTTTCCGAGCTAGGAGAGATTACGCAGCTTATTGGTAAATTTGCCTAAAAAATAAAATAATTAAAATGAACTAATTTTAAGTTAAACGTGTTATCAAGTAACTTAATGCTATTTTGTAATCTTATCTGGACTTGCTTTTTCTGATCCTTTAATTTTTTCCACTTTAATTAAAATTTTTCAATCGTTTAAAAATTATTTCCTTTTTCTGATTCTTTAATCATTAGGTTGGAATATTCACTCCTAATACAATAATATTTGTTCACAAAAACCTTACAAGAATGTCATTTAAGTGTAATTATTATTGTCAACAATTTAATTGTAGTTATTATTAGTAACAATCTCTCCTACCCATGTGCGCAATCACACCAACCCTGTAAGGACAGATTGCGCAAAATAACTTTCTTGGTTTTATTACAATTGTTCTATTAAATTACAACATAACAACAAAATAGCAATGGAAATGCATAAAAAACAAATAAAGTCAAAATTATTCATGGATAGTTTAGCAAAAAATTAATATTTAAATTTTTTATTGTTATTCTTTTGAATTGTGAGCAGACTCTCCTAGCTTTACCTTAAATCATATCGTCGTCATTTTGTTGGTTTTCATTCGATGTTTGTAAACAGGTAAATGACTCTGTAAACATACCGGAAAAATTTATTTTTTCAAGTAAAATAATTAGAATCATTAAAGAACTAAAACAAAGATAGATGATAGACCTTTTTCAAATCATAAATTAATTTACTATTTCATAAATTTGTTTTCACTTTTATATTGTTAATGATTGTTTAAAACTTAATCACTATGAAAACAAAAGAAATATTTTGTTTTTAATATTATAAATAGCTTATTTATTTAAAATATAATATAATATTTTATTTTAAACATAATATTTTTTACTTTATGTAATATGTATAGTACGTGAAGAGCAAAGGAGCTATAATAGCACCAATGATAAACTTGAAAAAGTTCATATTATCCGCCTATTTTTTTATCCGACACCTCGATGGTTCTGTAACTAACGGATAATCATAGTTTTACAGTACACATATAAAAAAATTCAAATTCAACCAAGCAGGGAGGCCTAAATTATGGCTTAAAAACTACAAGACCTGATCGGCAAGTTTATTAAAAAAATTGACATCGGCTTTTATTCCTTAAATAATGATCATAGAATTATATTATAAATTACAAAGTTTGGTAAAAAAATGGTACAGAATTTTATGAAATCGATTAAAAATTTCAGGGAATTAAATTTGTAGAAATACAGAATTTGAATTATATGGTACCCGTACAAAAATTTCCCAATGAGTAAAATGTGCTCCATACACTAATAAAGTCATGTACAAAATTTCAGCATTTTATCATAAAAAATCGCAGAAATGTGAAAATACATAAATGCTGACTTAAACCACTTTTCGATGCCTAGATATGAGTTTGCAAAGAGGAAAAATCATGTTGGATGATTGCGTTTCAGGAGTCGTTTACAAATTACGACAGAAAAAAATGATTGCATAAATAAATAACAACTGTGCTATTTATTGGTGCAAAAGTATCTAAACTGTGTGGAAATAATAATTTTACGCAAAGATTACAAAGCTTTTTCAAAAAGTTTTCAATACAAGGATTTAGAGAGCTGCATTCGTCTGATAACACTTATGTGCATTCGAACAAGTTCTTGTTCGGTGATGTCATGACAACCATTTTGAATGCGTTGTTGCAATTCTGCTTTATTTAAGGGAGGTGACAAATAAACAGTTGTGCGTAAACGAACCCACAAATAAAAATCCATAGGCGTTGAATCAGGCGATCTAGGGAGAAATTCCACTGGCTCATGCAAGCCAATTCGCTTGTTTGGAAACTCGTTATTTTACCAGTGTTTCACAGCTGTAGTTTGGTGAGCTAGAGATCCATCCTGTTGAAACCAAACATGTGTAAATACTGTTAGGAGCAGTTCATTCACAAAATCAGGAATTCAGAATCTCATTAACATATCTGTCTTCCGTCAACGTACCATCATACATAATGGGTCCAAACAAGTGGTCACACCATACATTCACAGAAAATTGCTTCTGATGATGAATAACACGTATCACGAATGGATTTGTGTCAGACCAGAAATGCTCATTTTGAGGATTTATGCATCTATCTTGTTTAAAACAGCAATCGTGAGTCCAAATTATGTTTTCCAGGAAGGAGGGATTTGTGACTTCCTGATTAAGAGCCCAATTACAAAAATCTAAACCACGTTGATAATCTGTTGGCTCCTTTCCTTACACACGATAAATACTAAGCGGATACCATTTATTCCGTCTCAGTACTCCCCACACTGCTGTACATGGTACGTCATTTCTTGTGCAGCCGTACGAAAACTAATATCTTGATAACTGCAAAAATAAGCCAAAATATCAATTTCTTCAGCAGTTGAGTGAATTCTCTTCATACCTAGTCCACCTACAGAATGTACGCTTCCTCTTTCATGGATTCGTAGTACTAATCGGGAAATAAATCTTCCAAAAAGATGTCGAGAATTGGGAAATGTATGCTGACAATCCCGTACAGTTTCGTTAGCATTGCGATTGCATAAACTGTATAGCATTAATATTTCAAAAAGTTCTTCGTTGCTGTATTGTGACATACTGTCTGCACACGCCAATTACACTCTCAAAATGTAGCAGAAATGTGAAATACATAAGTCTCGCTTACACTGTCTGGCTGCGCGAGTTACGCGTACATAAGGCGATGCTATTGACCAATGGTAGAGCACAAAGAACTTTCTCATGTAATGACGTGTCTCTTGTGATTATGTGACGCACAGATTAGAGGTAGATATTTGAAAATGAAAACATTTCTAAGCTGTTTTAATCTTCATTGGCTGTGCCATTTTAAAGCTTTATTCTATAATTCATCATATAAAATTTTAAGGTATTTTTCAGGAAGCATAGTTTTGTAAGTTTGCTAATAAAACTAAAGATAAGAGACATATTTTATTTCCTTATGATGCATTTCTGCGTCGCGTCATCTGCACTCCAACTGTGAACATTTACATTTTAATTTATGATTAACCCCTTTCCATCTTTGTTTAAACATATCTCTGCGACTTTTTATGATAAAATGCTGAAATTTTGTACATGACCTTATTAGTGTATCGTGCACATTTTACTCATTGGAAAAAAAATACGGTGGCCGTGTAAGAATTAAATTTTGTATTTCTTCGAATTTAATCCCCTGAAAATTTTAATCGATTTCATAAAATTCTGAACTTTTTTTTTAAAGTTAACTTTGTAATTCAAAATATATGTCTGTGATCAATATTTAAGGGATAAAAGTGGAGGTCAACGGTTTTGGGACTCCCTGTATATGTAAGATGCGTGTAATACTATTAAAGTTACAATTACTATCTCCTAATTATTAAGTAATTTAATATAAGTATATTGCAGTGGCAATATACCCTGGGGTTCCTTATAATTTTTATTCCTATTTTAGGAAGATGTTTTTGTAATTCGCTGCTTAAATAGGGGTATATGATGATATTCGTACATAAAAAGCTTGAAAATATCTGTTCAAGGAAAATGTGTTTTGAAGGCAAAAAATAAATTGCCATTTGGAACAATGTAATCACCTACTGAAAATGTTGCAACATTTATGCGACTTCATAAGTAAAAGGGAGTTTCTAGTTTTGGCTGCCATGTATGTCCGCAATTATCTCAACCACTGAATGGATTTGGCTTCTGTCACTGCAATAGTTTAGAGATACACCAGCAAACGTTTCGAGCTAAAAATAATCATCGTATTGTGTATAGTTTTTTTTTTTTTTTTTTTTTTTTTTTACAGAGACATGTAAAATATTTTAATCTGTGACTGTCTTCTGTGTATCAAACGTGTGCGTTGCTGGCAATTTAAGAGCCTACACTAGTCACGGAAAAAAACGCTCAAGTTAATGTTAAGTCTATGGGAAGATTTTAGCGCGATTTCTCGCTCGCATTTTAATATTTTAAATGCTTTTTTTTTTCATAGGATAGCTGAGGTCAATTTCCAACATTGTTAGTTTTTACTTTTTCGATTTTTGTTGCAGTTTTTTTTTATAAGCGGGCATTTTTAACACCTTCTAACCTAATTGTAAAGTGTTTATGACTTCGGTTTGTCTGGCCGTCTGCCGTCTGGCCGTCTGGCCGTCTACCGTCTGTCCGTGCTCTAACTCCAGTAAATATGCTGGGATTGCCCTGCAATTTATATATGTTATTGTCGTTATCAGTAGCATGTTCCCTATTTCAACTGAAGTGTATAGCACTTATAGTGTTTTACAGGGACACTCAAAATAATTCCGTTACATTACAGTCTATGGGGAAAAATCATTTGCAGTTTATTTTAATAATGTTACACAATTTCAAATACATTGTAATTCATATATATCACTAAGATGCATTACAAGAAGCTTAATATGGAATATGGTGTGCATAGCACTTATAGTCACTTTACAGAGACAGTCAAAACAATTCTGTTACATTACGTCTATGGAGATAAATCGTTTGCGGTTTAATTAAATAATGTTTCACTATTTTAAACGCATTGAAATTTATATATATCACTAAGGTGTATTACAAGAGGCTTACTACAGAATATTGTGTGCATAGAAGTCATCGTTCAGTTACAGGGACACACAAAAGAATTCTCTACTTTCTGTTGACAATAATTCCTGGAAGTGCGTTTTAAGTTGCTGAACGCGATTTTAAATTTAACTCACTTTTTGTCTATTACTTGCTGTGTATAAATTCTGTATTTACATACAGGGCAGCACAAAAGTTCGCGAACACATTTCCGTTTATTGAAAGAAACATTAGAAGGAGAATTTTAAACTGTGCTACTTATTTCCTAACTAAACTAAAATTTAGCATCCTATGTAGTATATATACAAATCTATAGATCATATACAGGGTTGAATAAAAGTATTCGGATATTTTTCCGAATATTGTATATGTTGGAAATATATGTTGGAAATATATGGTGGAAATTCCTGAAATTACGTGTTTAAATATGTTATGCGTTTTCCAAATTGTTTACTTAGATGTTATCAATCAGCTTATTAAAGGGTAATGATTTGTAAAATTATTTTGGAAGCGTTGGAAAGTGTTACATAATCTATGCTTGACGCATGATTTTTCGTTCTTGTTAATTTTGGAACCTGTTGGAACCAGTTCTGAAAGTGAAAGTACCCTTATATAAATAAACTGGAACCAAAATCGAAAAAGTAAAAACTAACAATGTTGGAGATTGACCTCAGTTATCCTATGCAAAAAAAGCGCTTAAAAATATTAAAATGCGAGCGAGAAATCGCGCTAGAGCCTTCCCATAGACTTAAGAGCCTACATCAGTCACGCGAAAAAACGCTCCAGCTAATGTTAAGTCTATGGGAAGGTTATCGCGCGATGTCTCGCTCGCATTTTTCCAGTTTTTTATATAAGGGTAATTTCACTTTCAGAACCGGTTCCAACCGGTTCCAAAATTGAAAATGTCCACTTATAAAAAAACCGTAACCAAAATCGAAAAAGTAAAAACTAACAACGTTAGATATCGACCTCAACTATCCTATGCAAAAAAATCATTTAAAAATATTAAAATGCGAACGAGAAATCGCGCGATAACCTTCCCATAGACTTAACATTAGCTGGAGCGTTTCTTCGCGTGACTAGCGTAGGCTCTTAACATTAGCTTAAACGTTTTTTCGCATGACTGATATAAGCTCTTAAGTGTCTTTATAAATAAGAGAATGGCGATATGCGAGCAATGAAATTTGATCAATCAAGAGTATGTGGATCGAAACTTGGCGAGCATGCCATTGCTGCCAAGATAATGTTTTCTAACTTGTCTCACACTACTAATTGATCTTTTCTAGGCAATTATTGTCAAGTTCTAGAATCTGGGCTGCTATAGTTTGAACAAAAGCTTCAAATCTCAGCATGCGGCCTGCGCGTATGTCGTGAATTGCTTATTTATAAAGTCAGTATTTTGAAAACAACCTATTATAAATTTAATGTTCATAAATGCAAAGATTATCACAAAAACATTATTTTCTGTCAAATCACTTTCAAATCACATGTACCATCTGGCGCAATTGCAAGCGATTCGTGGATTTACGAAAAGTCACTTAATATCGCTTTCTTTTTCTGTTTAAAAAATATAGTTTTTGAGAACTTTTTTTTTAAGTAACCATATTAGAAACGTACTTATATAATTTTTATTTAAAGATACTTTATTTTATGAGAAAAATTCTGATTGTTTCATGAAATAAAAAAAAGAAAGAAAAGAAAAAAAGAAAGAAAGAAATAAAACACCTTATCCATTTGAAAGTGATGAAAAAAAAATTGTCTCAACAAATTTATAACGGTGTTTAAAAAAAGTAAAATAAAACTAATGAACGCAATAAAATTTAGTTTTTTTGATTAAAGAAGTCTAGCGTCATTAATGACAAAAATTCTACATGTTAAAATAAAATAAGTAACTATCTGGTTAATTACTTTTTCAATAATGATGATTAAACTTCCAAGGAATAAGTTATGAGAATTTTATTTATTTAGTTATTTTTTTAGAGTATTTTTGAAAAGACGTAGAACATGTTTTTTAGCACAAAATGTTTCCAAACTCTTTGATTAGTTTTATTATGTTATATTGCATTAGAACAAATTAACATTTAAGTAGACTTTAAGAATTTTTTTTTTTTTTTTTTTTTTTTTTTTTTTTTTTTTTTTTTACACAAAGAGATATAAAACATCATACATTCTTTTCAACTTCGACTTGTAATTGAAAAAGTTTCCTTTCGCAATTGTTTTTACATTGTAATGCTTTTATTATTAAATTGAAGAAAATATCTTTAAAAAAAAAAGAAAAACATTATTAAATCTTTTATTTTTAAAACTGTTTCTTTCAGGCATATTTACCCAGGAACTGTGTAATAGTAAAGGTACTTTTCGGTTAGCCGGGCGCCAGTGATATATATACATGAATATATACACATATATACAATGTATACACATATATCTACATATACAAATATGTACATACATGTATATATACACATATATGTATGAATATATCTATGTAATGTATATACATATATATTTATGTATGTACATATATCACTGGCGCCCGGCTAACTGAAAAGTACCATAGTAAATAGTGTAGGGTCAAAATAAAATAATAACCGTTAATAAGAAAATAATGGCTATACATTTTGAAATATAATTAACAGATCAGGGTAATCATTCTTAAATTTGAGTTTTTAAGTAGGCAATGTTACAATTAGACATCAATGTTCAATATATTTTTTCTTTATGCCGCCATTTACATTCTCTGACATTATACGTATGGTACATTACAGGAAAACCATTTCTTGGTTAATCATAAAATTTTTTACAAAGTAATATGTTGGATCTGGATACTATGAAAAATTAATTAAGAAATAACGGACTTTTCCACCTCAAGAGGAAGCTGGAGTTCAGATGCGTAAGACGGCAGTCAGTTATATTTATATATATATATATTGATCATGTCATATCAGTGAGTAAATTGAATTCATAAGATAAGCAACTATTATTTACTTAGAAAAAGGGATGTTGACACTAGAAACAATATATAGGAGTGTTGAAGGCAAAAGTTAACAAAAGTATTTTATTCCTCGGACACTACAAGTTATCTAAGGATCCCTTACAATTTACAAGACTACGAAAGGTCCCAACAATGTCAGTGGCTAGAGTCTCAAATCGTTAGATTAATTTTAACACAATTATTCAAATTGGTAAAGAAATCATACGAGTTATAATTTTCCAACTGGACGAAAAATGTCCGGGCCAGGATTCGAACCTGGGATCTCTTTGCTGAAGCTGCCACGCTCTACCAACTGAGCTATCCCGGTCGAATACGGAGGGCATAATTCATCCAGTTAACTTTATTGATCATAGCATCTGATCTCATATTTTAATCAGCTCAACAGAACAGATCGAAGGTAATGGAACTCCAGTAAACGCTGGATACGGGATTACACTAGATTAATTTTAACACAATTATTCAAATTGGTAAAGAAATCATACGAGTTGTAAGTTTCCAACTGGACGAAAAATGTCCGGGCCAGGATTCGAACCTGGGATCTCTTGGCTGAAGCTGCCACTGCTTTTCATTACAACTCGTATGATTTTTTTACCAATTTGAATAATTGTGTTAAAATTAATCTAGTGTAATCCCGTATCCAGCGTTTACTGGAGTTCCATTACCTGCGATCTGTTCTGTTGAGCTGATTAAAATATCAGACCAGATGCTATGATCAATAAGGTTAACTGGATGAATTATGCCCTCCAGATTCGACCGGGATTGCTCAGTTGGTAGAGCGTGGCTGCTTCAGCCAAGAGATCCCAGGTTCGAATCCTGGCCCGGACATTTTTTTGTCCAGTTGGAAAGTTACAACTCGTATGATTTCTTTACCAATTTGAATAATTGTGTTAAAATTAATCTAGTGTAATCCCGTATCCAGCGTTTACTGGAGTTCCATTACCTGCGATCTGTTCTGTTGAGCTGATTAAAATATCAGGCCAGATGCTATGATCAATAAGGTTAACTGGATGAATTATGCCCTCCAGATTCAACCGGGATAGCTCAGTTGGTAGAGCGTGGCAGCTTCAGCCAAGAGATCCCAGGTTCGAATCCTGGCCCGGACATTTTTCGTCCAGTTGGAAAATTACAACTCGTATGATTTCTAAATCGTGCCCTTGTCCCATACATCACTTCGGCGTTGATGTAAGGTTCTTAAAATTGTAATAATATATATGTTCATATTTAAAAGTTTTTTATTTTCGTACTCCAGATGTAATTTTGTAATTAGATCACAATATAATATGTACTGTTTAAATGCCTTTTGTTGGTAGTCTTCTCGATAATTTCCATCATCCAGTAAAACACATATTATGTCGAATTAATACATTATTTTTTTACATTATGTACAGTCGTCCAAAGAGAGAGAGAGAGAGAGAGAGAGAGAGAGAGAATAACAACCCATACATTTTGATCATAAAGTGTTTGCAGAAAAAATGCAAAAGTTTACTTGATTAGGAATTATGTATGTTAATAAAATAAGTTTCGGGTGACGTATCTATTCTGAAATTGTATCAAAATTTTATATGTCAAAAAATTGGAAGAAGATATAATTCCAAATAGAATGGTTATTATCGTTTTTCTCTGCAATATTTTGGCGATTAAAATGTATGGGGTGTTCTGTTCTTTTTGGACCAGTATACTTATAAGAAATATACAAAGTAAGAAATATAACCTAGTAGTTTATAATACACGGATTTATATTTCCAGAGAAATGAAGAAACCCATTTCACTAAAAAATAAAAGTTCTTTCATATTTTAAATATGGTAGATTGTCCAATACGTGCTGGGATATGTCACATGCTTCGTCTTTCAAAGTACCTTTTAAACTCTCAGGTAAAAGAGCCGGATCGACATGCTGGTGCAATTCAGTCACATCTGAGCCAAGAAGAAATATCTGTCAAAGAAATGAAGATGTCATTTGTTAAAATATAAATATATAGCATTGTTCTTTCGAAAAAGAACCCTGGGTATACAAAGTTTTCGAAACGTAACTGCTTGGCTCAGTGAGAAAATAAAAATAAAATAATGCATTGCAATAATTTAAAATGATATTACATTTCGCGTGCGATATTACAGCGCAAGACGGGTAATTTGTCTGATTGGCGTAAGATGGTATTAGTCCCAGAGTTGGGAGAGAAATTTTGATTTTTGGAAGGAAAGTTTAATATTTGCTTGCTGATCACATAATTTTCTGTAGAATCGAACCTGCTACGTCACTTGACTTTATTTCCAGGGATTTTTATCTATATGTTAACTTAAGGGATGACTGAAGGAGAACAATTCTAAAGCAGCTGGATGCAGCCATTACAGAGCACATTGCATGCGCACACTAACTCCAGCAACCTTCTATCAAAGTGTCTGCTGTGACATACATTCAAATCGCATCAGGACATTTAGAGTATCTCCTGTTAACCCCCCCCCCCACTGTTTTCGGTAAAATTTTAATTTGTTCTCCCCCATTTCAACTGCTCAGTTACATTTTGAATACCCTCTATATCATAATAGCATTGTTCCTTTTCCTCGCATGGGATTAAAGAAATTAATTAAAAAAGTAATTCATTATAAATACAATGGTTGGTTGGTTGATTTTATGACGGCCGATTATCTACACGAGGGATATCGGCCTTAGGGGGGAGTGCCCTCCTTTAGTCGCAGATAATTTATAATGAAATAAAAACAAAGATGTTATTAGGATCGGGATAATGCTTTCTTTGAGAAAATGAATGCATTTCGTTTAAATAATGGTCGTTTATATAATAAAAATTATACCACCTTTGCAATTTCAAATGTTAAGAATGCCTTTTGACCGCAACTCTGCGGTTCGTACGCTTCTTAAAAAAATAATTATTTCGATGTATTGGTCGACCGAACATTCAAGCACTCAATGATCTTAAACTTTCATGCTCTCGAAATCCTTAAAAAAAAAAAAAAACTAGTCGTTGAAGGCCACCGTAATACTTACCCATCATGGATATGCATAAAATAAAATATGAAAATAAAACATGTGGAAACTACTTATAAAATGCATTGTAATTCGAATAAAATCCTGGCTTTGATGACGTCATAATCTTTAAATCAAGGCAAACGAAAAAGAAAGGCTACCGCGGTGCTTTGTGCGTATCTTTTTTTACAGACCGCGGGAGTCACATGATGCTCGAATCCACCAATGCAGGTGTACGAAAAGGGCATCACGTCACTCTAGCGGTCTGTAAAAAAGATAAGTGGAATGAACCGCGGTAGCCTGTTTTTTTCGTTAGCCTCGCTTTAAATGCTCTATTACTGAATTGCGTAAAAGGAACATTCTTATAACTCCAAAAATGATAATCATATTAACTAATGGTTTATTGCGTCGGATTAATCGTCTCATTTCCAATTAAAATACATCTTTGAATTGAAATTTGGATGAAATACAGGGTCATGAAAAATCGAAGAAAGTGGAAAATAGGATTACAAATATATCGGCAACTCATTATCCGATCGACTTCATTTTTATGTAAAGTTATGTTTTTTTATTGTCTTTTATATTTAGTCCTTAGAATAAACAATTTCAAAAATTTTTATATGCCTTTTATCAGAACGAATATTTCGAGAGTCCGAAAAAAATAGTTCCAGATAATCGAGGTTACTGAAATTCAACAAGCTTCTTCCCTTTATTACATACTAAGTACATACAAATTTTCAAGTCTCTATCTCAATTTGTTCGGGAGATAGAGCGTTTACAGACACACAGACGGACGGCAAATTTTTTTTTTCTAAAAATATGTTTTTCGGAATCTCCAGTGTATGAAACGTGTAAATCCGTAATTTTTTTTTCGACTTTTAAAACGATTACAAGACTTACCCTATACTCGTATGATGGGTAAGTAAAAAAGATAACTGCTCTCTAATTCACTTCAGTTATACCACTTTCAATTATAAGGTAGCTGAAAAATATTTTTGTCTCTGCTTCACAAAAGCTTTGTGATTATTTGAAGGAAAACATAGATAACACAAAAGGCAGTTTAGGAACAATTTCAATGTTTCTTAAATTGTGTTCGGTGGCACCCTTGTGTTCCTTGCAAGAATTATTTAAGAGTCCGAGAACAGATTCGGATTTCTGCAAACTTGGTACAATACAATTTTCAGATATTGCATAATTGAAAATAACATACAGTGAAAAATCTTAGTGACAAATTATCAATTTGCAGTAGTGGCAAAAATTAAAGAAACATTTTGGAAAAACTCTATTTCTGAAATTTGATAGCTCATAATGGCGCTTGATTTTCAAATAAAGTGACAAAACTGTATATAAGTGTAAAGATAATTTAATCCGGAACATGATGTAATAATCGTCATAGAGATATTTCTATCGTAAGAGCATAGTCACGAGCATAGTAACGAAGTAAACAGAAACATATAGAGAAAATTAGCTATATCAAAATTTTCATCAAGCCAGTTAATTCTTATTTAACTAAAATTGGGTGTTAATAACATCCTTAGAACGCATTCCCGTGAAATAAATCATTTTTAAACACTTTCCAACAAAATTTGAAAAGTATTTAGGAATTCGATTTGTCTGTCTGTCTGTCTGTCCGTGCTCTAACTTGCGCAAATATACACGGAATACCATGTAATTTATATGGGTTTTCAGGTTCCGGCATGTTCGTTACTGAAAATGAAGAGCATTTAAAATTCATTTACAGAGACACTCAAAAGAATTCCATTACCTTATGGCCTATGGGGAAAAACCGTTTACGGTGTATTTTAATGATGTTACTGTATTTTAAACAGATTGAATTTTCTATATATCACTGATCTATATGTATCACTACATTACAAGATGCTTACTATAGATTATGGAGTGCATAGCATTCATCGTTTATTTACAGGGACACACAAAAGAATTCGGTACAGTACTGTCTATAAACAATAATTGCTGGAAGCGCGTTTTTAGTTGTGACACGCGTTTTTAGATTTAACTAACTTTTTCCATATTGCTTAGTGTGCATAAATTCTATAAATCACATAGTGGGCTGCACAAAAATGTCGAGTACATTATTGTTCATTGACCGAAGTTGTTGAATGGAAATTGTTAAATGTGCTGTGCCTTTCTAAACTGAATTAAATTTTAATATATTATACAGCATGTACATAAATTTATTAACAAGGCTGCACAAAACAATTCGGATATTTTTCCGATATTAATGATAATTACTGAATTTTGGTCTTTAAATATGTTATGTGTTTTTTGTTACTGTATTCTGGATGTGTTGTAATGTGTTTCATAATCTAAGCTTAACGCATGATTTATCGTTCTTGTTTTTTTAACTGACTGTTTTAATATGGAACCAAAATACAGTTTTTGATTCTGTTAATTAGGCTTATTGCAGAGTTGTTTTTTGGCAAACAACTTTCTTTAGTTGTCTGTATGAGAATTCAATTATGTTAAGGTCTCGAGTAGTATTCCCTGGTCATTCCAATTGTGATATGTGATCAAGTTAATCATGTTTTTGCATGTATCAACAACATGACAAAAGACTGAGTTTTGTTGAAATAGAAATACTGCATTATCTTGGAAAAGATCAATAAAGGAAGCCTTTAAATTGGTTTCAGGTATCTCAATCATGCATCTTTTCTTATCTATTTTCCCAAAAATTACACAAGTTAAGTCAACAATTTCCGATCTCATTCAACACGAGATCATAACACTAACTGTATTTTTCACAGAAGGTGTGATGCATTCAGAATGCAGATCTATTTCGATTCCTCTACTTGCATATATCATACCATCACTATCAAACATGGAATTGTTCTGCCTGATCACGCCAAATAATACGACTTCACTAATTCCCTGCGCAGTTAACATGTATTTTACCCAGTTTATTTTTTTACCTTTAGTTGGTTGGTAAAAATGTTTTTTTTCGTGGAGTTGTAGCATTTAGACCGACCAAATTACTGCAGTCTGTACAGAATTATATTTGTTTTATCCCTAAATTGCAGTGCACCATGTCATTTCGTTATACATTAAGATGATTTTTTTCTGTCACTTAAACATATGTTTCATTATCTTCTATCATCGGTTGCTCACGTTCACCTGTTCCTGTCCTTACTAGTTTAGTTTTGTGCGACTTAGATACCCTTGATTAGTTTTATTGTAATATTTTTCAATTTTCTTGATAACTTTAGACTGCTTCACGTAACAGTACTATTATAGATCCATTTTGGATAAGAAATCAGTTCTTTATGCCGTGTTCTTAATTTTTTACAGACAAATAGAGCATGACGAACTTGATACCATACATAAAGCACAGTGAAAAGGGCCCTCCTATTAGTATAAATGCTTGACATCAATAGCTAAAATCCTACGCTAATTGATTGACTCATTGGCAAACAAACAAAATCTGTTTGTCACTTCAAACATTCAAGTAAAAGAAAAAAATAGTTCACATCAACCTAATGATGTTTTCCTACATTTTCTGATCATTTTGCTATAAATTTTGATAAAATAATTGCAACTGAGCAAACTGTGATCGAATGATATTTTTTTATTAAATGATCTCTACTTGCATATATCATGCAAATACTATCAAACATGGAATTGTTCTTTCTCATCAGGCCAAATAACACGACTTCACTGATTCCTTGTGCAGTTAAGATGTATTTTACCCAGTTTATTTTTTAACCTTTAGTTGGTTGGTAAAAATGCTTTTTTTCGTAGAGTTGTAGCATTAGACCGATTAAATTACCTAAAACACAGTGAAAGAGTTCTCCTATCAGTATCAATGCTTGACATCAATAGCTAAAATCCTACACTAATTGATTGACTCATTGGCAAACAAACAAAATCTGTTTGTCACTTCAAACATTCAAGTAAAAGAAAAAAATAGTTCACATCAACCTAATGATGTTTTCCTACATTTTCTGATCATTTTGCTATAAATTTTGATAAAATAATTGCAACTGAGCAAACTGTGATCGAATGATATTTTTTTATTAAATGATCTCTACTTGCATATATCATGCAAATACTATCAAACATGGAATTGTTCTTTCTCATCAGGCCAAATAACACGACTTCACTGATTCCTTGTGCAGTTAAGATGTATTTTACCCAGTTTATTTTTTAACCTTTAGTTGGTTGGTAAAAATGCTTTTTTTCGTAGAGATGTAGCATTAGACCGATTAAATTACCTAAAACACAGTGAAAGAGTTCTCCTATCAGTATCAATGCCTGACATCAATAGCTAAAATCCTACACTAATTGATTGACTCATTGGCAAACAAACAAAATATGTTTGTCACTTCAAACATTCAAGTAAAAGAAAAAAATAGTTCACATCAACCTAATGATGTTTTCCTACATTTTCTGATCATTTTGCTATAAATTTTGATAAAATAATTGCAACTGAGCAAACTGTGATCGAATGATATTTTTTTATTAAATGATCTCTACTTGCATATATCATGCAAATACTATCAAACATGGAATTGTTCTTTCTCATCAGGCCAAATAACACGACTTCACTGATTCCTTGTGCAGTTAAGATGTATTTTACCCAGTTTATTTTTTAACATTTAGTTGGTTGGTAAAAATGCTTTTTTTCATAGAGTTGTAGCATTAGACCGATTAAATTACCTAAAACACAGTGAAAGAGTTCTCCTATCAGTATCAATGCTTGACATCAATAGCTAAAATCCTACACTAATTGATTGACTCATTGGCAAACAAACAAAATATCTTTGTCACTTCAAACATTCAAGTAAAAAAAAAAATAGTTCACATCAACATAATGATGTTTTCCTACATTTTCTGATCATTTTGCTATAAATTTTGATAAAATAATTGCAACTGAGCAAACTGTGATCGAATGATATTTTTTTATTAAATGATCTCTACTTGCATATATCATGCAAATACTATCAAACATGGAATTGTTCTTTCTCATCAGGCCAAATAACACGACTTCACTGATTCCTTGTGCGGTTAAGATGTATTTTACCCAGTTTATTTTTTAACCTTTAGTTGGTTGGTAAAAATGCTTTTTTTCGTAGAGTTGTAGCATTAGACCGATTAAATTACCTAAAACACAGTGAAAGAGTTCTCCTATCAGTATCAATGCTTGACATCAATAGCTAAAATCCTACACTAATTGATTGACTCATTGGCAAACAAACAAAATATGTTTGTCACTTCAAACATTCAAGTAAAAGAAAAAAATAGTTCACATCAACCTAATGATGTTTTCCTACATTTTCTGATCATTTTGCTATAAATTTTGATAAAATAATTGCAACTGAGCAAACTGTGATCGAATGATATTTTTTTATTAAATGATCTCTACTTGCATATATCATGCAAATACTATCAAACATGGAATTGTTCTTTCTCATCAGGCCAAATAACACGACTTCACTGATTCCTTGTGCAGTTAAGATGTATTTTACCCAGTTTATTTTTTAACCTTTAGTTGGTTGGTAAAAATGCTTTTTTTCGTAGAGTTGTAGCATTAGACCGATTAAATTACCTAAAACACAGTGAAAGAGTTCTCCTATCAGTATCAATGCTTGACATCAATAGCTAAAATCCTACACTAATTGATTGACTCATTGGCAAACAAACAAAATATGTTTGTCACTTCAAACATTCAAGTAAAAAAAAAATAGTTCACATCAACCTAATGATGTTTTCCTACATTTTCTGATCATTTTGCTATAAATTTTGATAAAATAATTGCAACTGAGCAAACTGTGATCGAATGATATTTTTTTATTAAAAGATCTCTACTTGCATATATCATGCAAATACTATCAAACATGGAATTGTTCTTTCTCATCAGGCCAAATAACACGACTTCACTGATTCCTTGTGCAGTTAAGATGTATTTTACCCAGTTTATTTTTTAACCTTTAGTTGGTTGGTAAAAATGCTTTTTTTCGTAGAGTTGTAGCATTAGACCGATTAAATTACCTAAAACACAGTGAAAGAGTTCTCCTATCAGTATCAATGCTTGACATCAATAGCTAAAATCCTACACTAATTGATTGACTCATTGGCAAACAAACAAAATATGTTTGTCACTTCAAACATTCAAGTAAAAGAAAAAAATAGTTCACATCAACCTAATGATGTTTTCCTACATTTTCTGATCATTTTGCTATACATTTTGATAAAATAATTGCAAATGAGCAAACTGTGATCGAATGATATTTTTTTATTAAATGATCTCTACTTGCATATATCATGCAAATACTATCAAACATGGAATTGTTCTTTCTCATCAGGCCAAATAACACGACTTCACTGATTCCTTGTGCAGTTAAGATGCATTTTACCCAGTTTATTTTTTAACATTTAGTTGGTTGGTAAAAATGCTTTTTTTCGTAGAGTTGTAGCATTAGACCGATTAAATTACCTAAAACACAGTGAAAGAGTTCTCCTATCAGTATCAATGTTTGACATCAATAGCTAAAATCCTACATTAATTGATTGACTCATTGGCAAACAAACAAAATATGTTTGTCACTTCAAACATTCAAGTAAAAAAAAAAATAGTTCACATCAACCTAATGATGTTTTCCTACATTTTCTGATCATTTTGCTATAAATTTGATAAAATAATTGCAACTGAGCAAACTGTGATCGAATGATATTTTTTTATTAAATGATCTCTACTTGCATATATCATGCAAATACTATCAAACATGGAATTGTTCTTTCTCATCAGGCCAAATAACACGACTTCACTGATTCCTTGTGCAGTTAAGATGTATTTTACCCAGTTTATTTTTTAATCTTTAGTTGGTTGGTAAAAATGCTTTTTTTCGTAGAGTTGTAGCATTAGACCGATTAAATTACCTAAAACACAGTGAAAGAGTTCTCCTATCAGTATCAATGCTTGACATCTATAGCTAAAATCCTACACTAATTGATTGACTCATTGGCAAACAAACAAAATATGTTTGTCACTTCAAACATTCAAGTAAAAGAAAAATAGTTCATAGCAACCTAATGATGTTTTCCTACATTTTCTGATCATTTTGCTATAAATTTTGATAAAATAATTGCAACTGAGCAAACTGTGATCGAATGATATTTTTTTATTAAATGATCTCTACTTGCATATATCATGCAAACACTATCAAACACGGAATTGTTCTTTCTCATCAGGCCAAATAACACGACTTCACTGATTCCTTGTGCAGTTAAGATGTATTTTACCCAGTTTATTTTTTAACCTTTAGTTGGTTGGTAAAAATACTTTTTTTCGTAGAGTTGTAGCATTAGACCGATTAAATTACCTAAAACACAGTGAAAGAGTTCTCCTATCAGTATCAATGCTTGACATCAATAGCTAAAATCCTACACTAATTGATTGACTCATTGGCAAACAAACAAAATCTGTTTGTCACTTCAAACATTCAAGTAAAAGAAAATAGTTCACATCAACCTAATGAAGTTTTCCTAAATTTTCTGATCATTTTACTATAAATTTTGATAAAATAATTGCAACTGAACAAACTGTGTCGAATGATATATTTTTATTAATTGATCTTTACAGTGATAGATCATAGCTCTTATAGTATTGCTAAGAAAATATATTGTTATGAATCCTCAACCTTAAAAAAAAACATTTTCCCGAAAAGGTTTCTATAATTTTTACCACTAGTGCATATTAGACAAGATATACATAAATAAAATCATATTTACTCTTTCTGAAATTTTCCTTTGTAGCAGAGGCCTCACCATGTTGTATAAGAGTCGTACAAGTCGATTAGTATTTAACAAAAATAACTTTTTAATTCTCCAAGGGTAGGCGCTCTGAAAAAAAGAAATTATTTTTCAGAAAGCCATGTAAAATTTTGAAAATACTGAAAGTGCTTAAAATTTTAAAGTTAACCTGGGTGTTCTAAGTTAGATCTAGAAAAAAATTTATATATTAAAAAAAATAATAAAAAAATATATCTACCCTATATATATAAAATCCTAATGAAACGAATTTGTGAAACGAATTTATGAAACGATTTTATGAAACGACTGATTAAACGACTGATTATGTTTCAGGGCTATTCTTAATAAAATATTAAACGCTTGATGGTGAAATTAATACCTATTGTCCATAAAAATCCGCGGATGTCAAAACTGGTAATAGAATTTCGAAATTGGAATTAGTTTTCGAGATATTATTTTTTTTCTAATTTTAATGACATTTCTGTAATGATGGCAACTAATTACTCAGTTTTTTGTGACAAAAAAGGGGAAAAAATTGAAAAGATCCCGATAGGGATTATTGATTTCTTTTAATTCGTCATTTTCAAATTTAAATTGAATTTATCTTTTATTTCAATCGATAATGAAGACAAGATTGTGATCTACCCTATATATATAAAATCCTAATGAAACGAATTTGTGAAACGAATTTATGAAACGATTTTATGAAACGACTGATTAAACGACTGATTATGTTTCAGGGCTATTCTTAATAAAATATTAAACGCTTGATGGTGAAATTAATACCTATTGTCCATAAAAATCCGCGGATGTCAAAACTGGTAATAGAATTTCGAAATTGGAATTAGTTTTCGAGATATTATTTTTTTTCTAATTTTAATGACATTTCTGTAATGATGGCAACTAATTACTCAGTTTTTTGTGACAAAAAAGGGGAAAAAATTGAAAAGATCCCGATAGGGATTATTGATTTCTTTTAATTCGTCATTTTCAAATTTAAATTGAATTTATCTTTTATTTCAATCGATAATGAAGACAAGATTGTGATTAAATTATGTTTTTCAGGAAAATTTGGAAAAAAAATCACATTTCTATCGTCAGGATTCAATCGTCTGACAGAATTTAATTTAATTTATAAACGGAAAATATTTTGAAAAAATTTCGTCCAAATGACGTCATTTATGTAAACGCAAAAGAAAGGGGGGGAAAGGAATTAATAGTAATTATTATTGGTACTTTTCGGTTAGCCGGGCGCCAGTGAAATGTATATATCTATATATACATATATATGTATACATACACACATATATGTATGTGTATATATATGTATATATATATATACATACATATATAAATGTGTGTATGTATATATATATGTATATATATGTATACATAGATATATAAATTTCACTGGCGCCCGGCTAACCGAAAAGTACCTTATTATTTATTGATATCATTTTGGTAATTTTTTGAAAAAATTAATTAAAAAAATTTATAAAACTACCAATTCGGATATTTGAAACGAATATATAAAATAATAATTGCCCAACTGCACGGAAGGAGAATAAAATATCCTGCTTGGTTTTCTTTCCAATTTTAATGAGAATATGACATCAATTATGGTAAAATGACATTTACTCCTTTCTCTCTCTGATTGGCAGCAAGGAAATAAATGCTCCCTATATATTAGAGAAATGCTATTAAAGTTTAAAACAAATGAATATTTCAGTAGCATTACTTTTTTAATAATGAATTATATGTTTACACATAAATAACAAAGAGAAGGAAAAACTACAAATAATTAAAATACAAATAATACTCGAAACACACTTAAGGTGTAAATTACGGTATATATTAAAATGATTTTCGTTTCTTTTCCAATATATGGGCCTTCGCGAGATACAGAAAGTGACCTTGGCGATGAATTGAAATTCGGCAACATGTTTTCTAACAATCTGTTCGCTTTTTGATATACACAAGCAATTATTTCGATATTTATACAATTTATTTAATATAAAGCAGCCTTTTATCTATTTTTATGTACAAAAAGAGGTAAATTGAAAGTGATAAATAAAGTGTATATATACATATAAATACATGTATAAACAAGCATAAAAGTTCGGTGATTTTCCAGTATATGGGGCCTTGACGAAACAAAGAAAGTAGCCTTGGCGGAAAAGGAAATTTGGCAACATACTTTCCGTCAACCTATTCACTTTGTCATTTCGTATACAGAAGCATTTTTTCAATATTTATACAATTTGTTTAGAGTAAAATGTCATTTATCCTATTTTATATATAATCAGAAGTAATTTGTATAGAAAAAACAATAATAATATACGTATAATTAAAATACGCATATAAACAAAAAAATCGTCGAATTTGTTTCCATGGCTGTTTATGTCATTTGGTACCAAATCTCCCTTTCTGATGCCCAAATTGCGCCAAGCTTTTTAAAAAAGCGTCAAGACCCCTATAATAGAAAAGCACCAAAAGTTCATTGGGTTTGTTTTCATAACTTTTGGCAACAAATCTATGTATATATACGAATCTATCCCTTTTTGAAGCTCGAATTACGCCAAACCTAAAAGCAAAGGATCCTATAATGGAAAAGTAACCGATTTTCTTATGGACAATATTCAAGTAACATAACATGGTGTAAAATTATCGCGGATAGTAAATTTATTTAAATATGTCATCAATTGATGCCGAATAAATGCAGGCATGCATGTAATAAATATTTAATTAATTTTGTATGATAAATAATTATTAGAAAATTCGTATATTCATATTAATTAAAATAAATAATTTACATATTTAAAATAACATAAAATATGCATGATGGTTTACTAAAATAGAGAGAAAATTAAAGCCCGTTACTGAAAATGTCTATAACATAGTACTTTTCAATACCGTGGTTCTTAATGTTATTCACAAGCAGATGGAATTTTTCTCATCCTTAAACACAAAGGAAGAATAGAATACAGATCGTTGTTATAAAAGTCCGAGAGGTAGCCACAATTTAAACCTAATCATTTTATACAAGCTGGTTTTCAAGGTGTAATTGATTTTACTTATCAATCCCGAAAACAGTCGTTAGTTGTCGCAACAGCTGTGTATGAGGCCATGATAATAAAAAAATGCCCCATTAAAACGTTAAAAGCATGGCAACCCAATTACAGATTTACCAATATTTTTAAAACAAAGCACGCTGTCATGTTTTTAGAGGCCTCGAAGTCTGAGCGGGGGTTGGAGAGCGTAGCTCGCAGGGGGTAGGCCCCCTAGTAAGACAATAAAATTTCTGTTTCTGTGCGAACAAAACTTTACCGTATTATACTTTGCATTTTATGAATTTTAAACGTTTTCTTTTAGTGCCGAGAAACGGTGTGAATTGTTAAATTTAAAAAATCATACTTCGGTAATCACTCGGTAACTTTTGGTCGTAGTAGAATAAAAATTTTATTGCTTTACTTTTTAGAACATGGGGAATGTTTTTTAAATATATATATTATAGAAACTAGAGACCGTATAAAAATATAAAATTCGCAACTTTAAATTTATTGTATTTCATTTTTTTTTAACTTAAATAACTTTTGAGGTGATCATGATCGATATTTTGTTTTTATAGGAACCATACCTCTGAATATCTTTTATGAATTAGCTACTAAAAAACAACGGTAAGAGTAGACACCCTATATATATACACTATATTGCCAAAGGTGACCGGTCACTTGCGATTTTGGACGTTTTGTTAACTATCTAGAAAATTACTAAAAATGGTTATATATTTCCATGAAGATTTCTTCCCGAAACCCCATAGGAGACTGTCAACAAATTGAAAAATAAAGAATATCTTTTGGATTACCCTGTAAAAACTAATGTAGAAAAAGCGTTCAAACACGAGATTATTAATAAGTGGTTTATTATAATATACTGTGTTTATTTTTATGAGGATAGCATGTATACTCGAAGATAAATTAAGGTTTTTATAAAAACAGTCCCAAATTTCGCCAAGTTTTTTGCTTATAATTTGCAGAGTTCTTAATATAAAAAAAAGTTATTTTTGAGAAAATATGTCAAACAACATTGTACATAATACTCTGGAATCGGAATTAAAAAATAATAAAAATTGGATGAAAAACGAGCAGGTTTACTAAAGAATTTGACACTGCGCATGCGCGAATGCAATCAAAATATAATATTCATAATGCATTAGCTAAGTATATAGAGCAACTTTTGTGAAAGTCTCAAAGTCATAGCTTAAAAATTATGAAAATTATCTTCGATAGAATAAGCTCGAAATCCGTTGATCCCAAAAAGAAGCAAAAAGATGAGAGGTTGTATCATATAGCTGTTGATTAGTGCCAATTAGCGCACACAATATTGCACGTACTACTATATTTGGATACAACGCCTCAACTTTTTGCTTCTTTTGGGAACAACGGATTTCGAGCTTATGCTATCGACAATAATTTTCAGAATTTTCAAGTTATGACTTGAAGTGTTAAACGAAGTGTTAAAAAGATTGGATAAGGGAGAAAGTGCTACTAAATTATCACTCGAATATGGTGTCGGGAAAGCAACGATTAGCAAGAAGAAAAAAATTGCCTTAAAATTGGGCCGTTTTGTTCTGTTTCAAGTGAAAAAACTCTTGAAAAATGGCAAAAAACGACTGCGTCTTCAACGTGTGTGTTATGAAAAACTTAACCAGGCCTTATTCCTGTGGTTCAACCAAGAAAGACAGAAAGGAATACCCATTTCTGGTCCTTTGGCAAAAGAAAAGACGCTTAACCTGGCTTATGGGTGGTGAGGGTGACCCATCATTTTTAGCTAGCTGTGGTTTTTTTGGATCGTTGGAAGAAAAGACACGGAAATAGACAGCTCACGATTGCTGGGGAGAAGCTGTCAGCTGACAACGAAGCAGCTGCGAATTACATAAAATAATTTAAAGACCTTGTTTCTTCTCAAAAATTTTCACCGCAGCAAGTTTACAACTTGGATGAAACCGGAATGAATTTTAAGGCTTTGCCTACCAAAAGTCTTTGCTTCGCAAAAAGAGAAATCTGCCCCAAGGTTTAAAATGGACAAACAACGTCTAACTGTCTTAGCTTGCAGCAGCGCCTCGGCAACAAGCAAACTTTCGCTGATAGTAATAGGCAAATTGTAGAAATCACGAGCGTTCAAAAACATCAACTCACTTCCTGTGGATTATGAGAATTAAAAAAAGCTTGGATGGAACGCGACTTGTTGAAGGAATGGTTCGAGCACCTATTTGTTCCTAAAGTGACTGAGTTCAATACAGAAAATGGATTTCATAATCGTGCTCTGCTGATTATAGACAATGCTCTGTCCCACCCAGAAGAAACGGAACTTTTTTGTGGAGACATCAAAGCAGTTTTTTCTGCCACCTAATGTTACTTCAATTCTTCAGCATATGGACCAGGGTGTGTTGCAGGCCATTAAACAAAAATACAGAAAAATGCTCCTTCGCACCTTACTTGAAGAGGATGAAAATGAACTCACAATCCTGCAAAAACTTAAGAAAATCATAATAAAATATGTGATTTACTGGGTGACTGAAGCATGGTATAACATCACTAAAGGCGCAATTCAAAAATCTCGGAAAAATCTCTGGCCTACATTGGAATTTGTTGAAACAACTTTTACACCAGTGAAAGACTGTCGCCTTCTTCCACAAGTCAAGAAAATCCCTGGCTGTGAAGACGCAGAAGAAAGCTCTGTTGAGGAGTGGGCTGCTGTTGACGACAATGGCCACCAGGAGTACGGAGACGAAGACAACGTATCATGTAGCAATGCTGCAAGACACATCAGCAGAGATCGACTCGGAGGAAAACGAGGAGGAAGTGAACGCTTAAACTGCACTCATATCACACAAAGACGCGGCAAATGCTCTTGACCTCGCCTTACGCTACGTCGAACAACACGCTTCACCAGCGCCAAATGATGTTATGTTCATGCGGCAATGGCGAAACATTGAATCCTCAAGTCGACTCAGTGCTATTCGTCAGAAAAAAATAACTGACTTTACTTCTTAAGTGTGTGTAAATTAGTTATGTTTTGTGTTTAGCAGTGATTAAAAATGATTCTACAGAATTATATAAATGGAGCCGACATGTACTGTAAGTAATCAGCTTTCATTCCAATTTGGTTTCAGGCGTTTTCATCAAGCTTAGGCTCTATGTATGTCTCTATTTAATTTCTTTGTATAACAATAAATGTCCGCTTTTTCTCGAACTTCTTTTTAATTTTTCCTGTTTTAAGTAAAAAAAAATCGGTATTTTTCTGAACTCTGTTCGGAATTGGCGGATTTTTGGGAAAGCGGGACACTACTGTATAATTTAGGCTTCATTTTTTCGGAAGTGCTGTTCCGCTGGGCGGTATGTATGCGCTCCAGTGAATTCTAACTAATATTTAAATATTCATTAAAAACAAAGAAGTATCGGAGCTGAGATCTGGTGAGCTCCGGCGCAAATTAAGAACTAGTGATCACAGTAACCTCTAAGTGTGTCATGGAAGAGCTCTGACTGCTGTAAAATTTTGGGACGAGATCCTTGCTCCGTTTGTCACACCGTATATTGGTGCTGTTGGTAATGAATTAATCTTAATAGATGGTAATGTCCGATCGCATTGAGCTAAAGTCGTCGATGACTATCTTGAGGATCAAGGTTTGGAGCGAATGGAATAGCCACCTCAATCTTTGGACTTAAATCCTATAGAGCATCTTTGGGACTATCTCAGCACACAGATGGATGTCCTAAGTCCTCTCCCGAAGTCGTTAAATGAGCTGGAACAAGCGTTGCACCATGTATGGGCATTTTTTTCCATTACAGTATCCGACCAGGGTCTGACTTATGCAGGGGCATGCGAGGCAGCTGCCCCGGGCCTTCCATTTGAGAGGGACTCCCTCTAGGCTTAATCAGGATTTTTGTTAAAATGGTCTTAAAATGGTTTTGTTAAATTGGCCTAAAGGAAAATAAATTCTTACATTTTCAAAGATTAAGGAAAGGTGTGTAGCCCTCCACTTCCACCCTCTGCTTCCTGTGCCCCTCGCCCCCTCCTCCCTAAAACATAACAACCTACATCATCAGAAAATTAATGTTCTAATATTTTATACAAAAGTACTTTAGTCCATGAGGAATAAAGTAACAACATAACAAGAGTTTAAATTTGTTGCTATTAGTATAAATGCATGTCTGCACTTGCCTTTCCATATTATGGAATCACACACATGCATGCTGATGCAATACAAAGATTAAATTTTATAATGTGGTAAAAAATTTTGTATTATGACAAATAACCAAGAATGACTGAAAGGCCTGTATTTATACTGCAAAAGCTCACATGAGTCGTTATATTTCTTACAAAATAAATAAATAAATAAATAAAAATAATGTTCTGTCCTCTATTAAAGTTGTGATCATCTTTCTTGTGATACCCTGTATACAAATGCAAATAGTACTGGGTTCAAAATTTATGTATAAATACAATAGGTATGAAATTTAATACTAGTCACTTCAACATAATTCTTGAATAATTTTCATGTCTAGATAGTAGGTGGGCCGCCAAAATGATGCTTGCCAAGGGGCTCCAGAAAGTCTAAGTAGGGCCCTTTTTCTACAACTTAGACAGTATGGAAAGTCGATGCCACAAATGCATTAGAAGTTGGGCCGGACACATGGTTTATTAAAATCCGTTCATTTAATTTTTTTTCAGACTACAGACGCTATTTTCAAAACGGAACATGCTTAGTAAACCTATATTTACATATTTAAATTTTGTAACACCACAAGATATTTACCAATATTAACAGTCGGACCGAAGTCAAAAGTAATTTTCATCTAATGTGGAAAATATTACTAATGATATGTATGAAGTAAAAAGGCTTAATAAAATAGATAAGTATACGTTACTTGTAGAAGAGAAAGTAGTCCAAATATGCGACCATTCCACAATAATTCAGAGACATGTTTCATAGATATTCCACTCGAGTTCCATATGCCAATGGCACCATTTATATGACAGTGAGGGTTCATTGTAGCTATATCGCATACGGCGGTAACAGTCTGGAAAATTTCATCTAAAGTACTTTCTGCCGGATTCCACTTCTCTGAAACATAGTTAATAGTTTCTTACTAATTAGATTGTAGCAAATGAAATGATAGATTTATTTTTAGAAAGCATCTATGTATATTATGAAGGTAAAAGATGTACATGATTACCACACATGTCATAACAATGGTGGCAATGAAATTCGCTATCACTTTACTTTTATCACTCATATATCCGCTTCTAAAAATGTAAAATTTCTATTTTTGCACCATCGAATAGAAGCTTAAATGTACTTTTAATTGAAATTTCAAGCTTGTACTTCATTGTATTTCTTATTACTGCTTTCTTTAAATAACTTTCAAGCATAAAGTTTTTAAAAATCTATCACAACAATACACATTTCTTTTTACAATAATTTTGTAACATTTGTAGCAATGTAAATAAATATACAAAACTGCGAAGAAAGTTGCATGAAATGGAAACTACAATAAAAAATAAATAAAAAATGGATATAAAAATTCTACAGACAAATGAATTTTCATCGTCTGGGAATCTAAAATTTTTATCTCCTCTAGCTATCTGAGTTTCCATTGTCTCTAGAAATCTAGAATTTTTAGAAGCGATAAACACTTCGAAGTCATTTTCAATGCCTTCCCTATTAACGAATACTTTTCTGATAAAATGTTGTCTAAATGTTTACAAATGTAGTGGCCTCCAAATGATAGGTCCGAAGAATATCACGGAACAGGGTCTCATATTCTACCTAGTTTAATGCATGTAGTTTTGTTCTTAATATATAGGCTCTGCGTATTAGGATGTATCCTATATTAAAGGATTTTTGTGCTTTTTCGTAGATCGAAGATTGGCGGAAAATGGTACATTTTAATTTCAAATTATTTTTTTTATTACAGGGTTTAGTTATAGTAAGGGTCTCGTAACTGAATGCTATGATAACGGTTTATGAGAACGAAACCCACTGGGACACCTTATATTTCGGACCTCAGTTGTAGGAATAATTTGTAATAAAGACTTGTAGTCGTGAAGAGTAAAAGGCTTCGGTTTATAGGAGCGCATGTATCCCTCTATAGTGAAGGCCTCATTATATTGATTGCCGTTTTTAAAGATCTGTGTATCGAAAAGAGCACAGGGCTACAATACAATGATAGCTGCATTTTTTAGTGTATTTTATTTCTGTTTATTTTACTTGGGATTGCCTAAGAGTTTGAAGGGACAATGCCGCGACGGGTGGTGCTGATAATTTTAAAATACACAGTTGGCTGTGCTTTCACTGAAGATTAAAGGAATCTCCCTTCAGTTTTCGGGGTTGTCACGGCTTTATTCTTTGGGCGACCCGACCTCACACCGTGCTAGAGCAACACCCCCTATATATAGGGGGTGTTGGCTAGAGTAAAAGAGTAGACACAGTCGTATGAGCCGCGGCTCATGCTCCAGCCAGCCAGTTTTTACTGTACTAACTTATTCTCTGATAGCTCTGTTTCACAGGTGGATCTTTTGAAAAGCAAATAAAGGGGAAAAATAGTAAAACAAGAGCGAAAAATTCTGCATCAAGCATAGATTATGATAAACTTTCCAACTCGTTCTCAGTACTATAGCAAACATTCACAGTTTAATAAGGTGAAAATTATGTCAATGAAGTAAACAAGGTCAAGGTCAAACCGGGCGGGGAGGCCTACCTTTTGGCTTAAGCTCATCTAGCCCACTCAGCAGGTTTGTTTACTATGCGGCAAAGTCTTACAATATAACTATTAAAGTTGAGAGAAAACAATAAATATAAAACAATACTAATAGTTCACTTCGGTAAGCAATTAATAAATACGATAATGCCAAAAAAATAATCATAGTTTAATAGTAGCATCGAGTGTATAAAAATACTTATGTTGGGAATAACTTGAATAATTATATAGGTGTATTTACAGTAAACAGTTAACACAATTTAAGTACAGCAATGTACTAGTACTAAAAATATTAGGGAATAACATAAGTGATTGTACAGGAATATGTACATGATGTAGCGAAAACAATAAACACAAATCAAATACCACCTGAGATTAGAAAAGTGGTACTGAAGCACAAATTCTAAAAATTAAAAATTTTATAATGTAATAACTGAGAAAAATATTTACTAATTATACTGAGCAATGCTAAATAAAACTTTGTGATATTGAGGAATAATCATACTAATGAAGTAAATAAAGTCAAAGTCAAACTGGGCGGGGAAATCTAAGTTTCGGCTTTAAGCTTCACTAGCAGGTTTGTTTAACTAATTATACTGAGAATTACTAAATTATACTTTGTGATACTGAGCAATAATTATACTATATAATTCTGAAATACAAATTCTGAAAATACAAAATTCCAAAAATACAAATTCTGAAAATACAAAATTCCAAAAATACAAATTCTGAAAATACAAAATTCCAAAAATACAAATTCTGAAAATACAAAATTCCAAAAATACAAATTCTGAAAATACAAAATTCCAAAAATACAAATTCTGAAAATACAAAATTCCAAAAATACAAATTTTGAAAATTCAATTTAGCAATCCTACTGAGCAGTACTAAATACTACTATGTGACACTGAGACATGTAATAATACTGTAAGATGCTGAAGTAGATAATAATAATGGATAGAAGTGTAGATAATAATAATGGATAGAAGTATAGGTAATAATAATGGATAGAAGTAAGTACTAAGTGAACAATAACGAATGAACAATAATACTAGAGTAAACAAAAATAAATTATACTAAAAACACTAAATAACACTTTTCAATGAAGTCAAAGTCGAACCGGGCGGGGAAGCCTACCTTTCGGCTTAAGCTCAACTAGCCCCGCCCAAAAAAATGAATTAAACAATTTGGAAAACGCATAACACATTTGTAAACCCAATTTCAGCAATTACCATCAGTAGGTGGAAAAATATCTGAATTATTTTGTGCAGCCCTGTATATGCTCTACAGATTTTTATATATACTACATAGTATGCAAAACTTTAATTCAGTTAGGAAACGCATAGCGCATTTAAAAATTCCTCTTTATCAATTCCCATCAAGAAACGGAAATGTACTCAAGATATTTTGTGCAGTCATTTATATGATGTATAGAATTTATAGACACAAAGTAAATGCAAACTAATTAGTTAAATTTTAAAACGCATACCACAACTGAAAACTTACTTCCAGCAATTATTGTTTATAGACAACACTGTAACCGATTTTTTGTTAGTGTCCCTGTAAATGAACCCTGTAAATGCTATGTACACCATATTTTATAGTTAGAATAGTGCACCTCAGTGATATATGAGGGGGTTTGTAAGCGATTTTTTTTAGTGTCCCTGTAAATGAACCCTGTAAATGCTATGTACACCATATTTTATAGTTAGAATAGTGCACGTCAGTGATATATGAGGGGGTTTGTAAGCGATTTTTTTTAGTTTCTCTGTAAATGAACCCTGTAAATGCTATGTACACCATATTTTATAGTTAGAGTAGGGCACCTCAGTGATATATGAGGGGGTTTGTAAGCGATTTTTTTAGTGTCCCTGTAAATGAACCCTGTAAATGCTATGTACACCATATTTTATAGTTAGAATAGTGCACGTCAGTGATATATGAGGGGGTTTGTAACCGATTTTTTTTAGTTTCTCTGTAAATGAACCCTGTAAATGCTATGTACACCATATTTTATAGTTAGAGTAGTGCACCTCAGTGATATATGAGGGGGTTTGTAAGCGATTTTTTTAGTGTCGCTGTAAATGAACCCTGTAAATGCTATGTACACCATATTTTATAGTTAGAATAGTGCACGTCAGTGATATATGAGGGGGTTTGTAACCGATTTTTTTTAGTTTCTCTGTAAATGAACCCTGTAAATGCTATGTACACCATATTTTATAGTTAGAATAGTGCATTTCAGTGATATATGAGGGGGTTTGTAACCAATTTTTTGAGTGTCCAAATGAACCTTGTAAATGCTATGTACACCATATTTTATAGTTCGAATAGTGCACTTCAGTGATAAATGAGGGAGTTTGTAACCGATATTTTTTTAGTGTCCCTGTAAATGCTATGTACACCATATTTTATAGTTAAAGTAGTGCACCTCAGCGATATATGAGGGGGTTAGAATGACAGTGGAGTAAGTCAAAATTTTGAAAAATCTAGATAAAGAATATTTTCACGGAAGGTATATTAATATCTGTTCATTGTGACAGTCAAATAAGTCATAGTTCACTTAGGGAGTCGCTAGAGGTCAAAACAAGTTGCACCACTTAATGCAACGGCAATATGTTAAGTTTCACAAAACCCTTCATTTCTCCAATTACTAAATATTGACTCACTCCACTGTCATTCCAACCCCCTCATATATCAGTTTCAATGTGTTTGAAATAGGTAACATCATTAAAATACAGCGTAAAAGATTTTTCCTCGGAATTCTTTGGAGTCTTCCTGCAACTAAATTATAAATGCTATAAATTTCATTTTTAATACCGAACATGCCATAATAAACCTCAATAACATATGCCAACTGCACGACAATCTCAGTATATTTACGTGAGTCAGAGCATGTACAGACAGACAGGCAGACCGCAGACAAACAAATTGAATGCATAAACACATTTCAACTACTGGAAAGTGTTAAAAATTAAATTATTAAATAGTAAAATCTTTTACTTAAATTCACCCAAAACATGATCGTCCCTTCTTCATTCGCATATGGTAGAACTGTACAGAAATTCAGCTTTTGGGTAGATTTCAGATCCGGTGGTAGGAGGAAATAATTTGAAAGCTTCTTTCTTTCTTCGAAGAAAAGTTTCACGTTGTTGTACGCTTTCTTGACATCGTACTTTCTAACTCGAAGGAAACGCAACAAGTAAAAGTCATCTTGACGGTACTTGACATTTGAGTCTTCTGCAAATAAAGAAATGAATATAAATATATGTAGTTAAAATGAAATCACATGTTGGAAAAACTATATATATATGTTACGGTCAATATGATTAATCCGGTCATTATTAATAATAACCGGTTATTATTAATACTGACCGGATTAATCCTATTGACCGTAACATATATAGATACACACACACATACGCATACACACACACACACACACACACACACACACACACACACACACACACACACACACACACACACACACATATATATATATATATATATATATATATAATAAAACTTTTTTTAATATTGATATATATTACGGTCAATACGATTAATCCTGTCATTATTAATAATAACCTGTTATTATTAATAACGACCAGATTAATATTATTATTAATAATGACCACGGTTATTATTAATAATAACCGGCCTTTATGTTCGGTCAATATTAATAATAACCGGTTATTATTAATAGTGACCGGATTAATCATATTGACCGCAACATATATATGCATCGTTTATCATTCATGATATCGGTCCATTAAATATAATCTCTTAATTTTATGCCTCAAATATTTAAATTTAACAAAATTTATTATTATTATTATTATTTTATTATTATTATTACTATTACCATCATCATCTATAGATTTTAAATAAAATAAAAATATTTTTGTTGATCAGTTACATTTGTTATTAAATTTGTTAAAATCGTTGATATTTACTTCATCCTAACTGTTAACTGCTATGTGCTCTCGTCAACTAGGATAGGATAACGTGGCTGTTAGCTCGTTGAAATGTTATTTAACCCTTTGAGGGCAGTGGTGTATATTATATACCACCTAATTTTAATCCGATTCAAACCAGAAACTTTTAATTAAATTTTACTTTTTTAACTTTGACGAGAAATAGTTGAAAAATTGCTTATTCTTATTTTGAACTAAATTCTTTCCTAAATTCCGGTGGGAATTCAACGTTACAGGAGCACAAATGCTTGCCCCTGAAAGGGTTAATGGGTATCTTCCTGTATATTTTTCTTTTTGTTTATCATTTTTTTATTAAATCCGATTTTTTTAATTACGCAATGATCCCTAGTTATTGGTTTTGCTCTTATTATGTTGAGTTATTTAATAGAAATCCATTTTTATTCAATGTTATTTACACGAGGCATCGTGGTTGATCGGGCAGTTTGCGTAAAGTAAATTCGGCTCAGGCCTATTTACTCAAACAGAAATCCACTACGATTTACTTATATTTGTGGAATATAGCCCTTGATAACGTGTTTCACAATATAAGTCTCCTTTGGCTTCTTGTAATACTGGGACATCAAAAAGTATGCCTGGATTGCAAATTTGTATTACGCAAATAAAGAAACACCTAGGAATATAAAGGATCAAAGTCCATAAGCCGTGTTTTTGGCCCATGAAATAAGACTAAAATTCGATTTTGTTATACTGACTGAATTATTTCAAATTTTAATAGTAGAAGGTTTATCCTGTACGATTTCAACAATATTTTTTGAATTTGTTGGGATTTATAGGACTTACACAAGCTCAAATTTTGTATTATTCGTAGTTTTTGATGAAAATACGCAATTTCTCCTAATTCTACCTTCATTATTTATAGGAGCGCAATCATGCAACGCTTTCTTCTTTACATATGTCATGAAATACATCAAAATGTACAATATATGTAAAAATAAAAGTGTTACAAAGCTGCACTCATAGTAAAATATTAAAAAATATATTAAAAGTTGAGGTAAAATTAGGAGAAATTGCGTATTGTTCATCAAAAACGGCGAATAATACGAACTTTGAGCTTGTGTAAATCATATAAATCCGAACAAAGTGCAAAAACTATTGTTGAAGCCGTACAGTATAAATCTTCTGATATTAAAAAGTGATGTAAGTCAGTATAACAAAGTCGAATTTTAGTCTTATTTCATGGGCAAAAAACATGGCTTATGGACCCTAATCCTTTATTATTAAAATATTAAGAAAAGTACCAAGTTTTACATGCATTTCAATACGTTTCGATATGTGTGCCATTAGTAATACAACAGACGTCCCAAAGATATTCAATCTCTCACCATGTCCTGTGAAGCAACTCTGGCGGCTACGTTTCGAGATTTAAATGGCTGATATCAGTAATTCTTTCACTGTACACACTGTTCTTAATGTATCCCCTGAAAAAGAAGTCCGGAGGCGCAACATTTGGGTTTCGTGGAGGCCACGGAATTGGGCCATATCCTCCAATCCATACGTCGGGGAACTTATCATTCAAAATTGTACGCTATCTAGTGAGCGGAGGAAAAACTTTCACTACATTTGATCACAAGAATTATTTCCGTACGTTTAAGAATAAATTTTTTATAATGTTGCAAAATCCCGGCATTCTTTTTCGATGACCCTGCATTTTCGCCTTCTGCACATTGGATTTTTTTCTCCACATATCTTTATATATTTTTTCCACTTATTTCATTTCGAGAATCTTACATTTTTTTATATATATCTTTGTATTGTATTATAACTATTGGTACATATATAATCGAATTTTTATGTGATTTAATGGCTTATACTCAACAGTTTTATTATATATATACATACAATTATGGATTTTTATTTTTATACAAGGTGTTTCCTGAGCTCTGTTAAGAATTTTTTGGAACCGGTGAAAATGTTCAATACTACTTCCGAATAGTGATTTTTATTTTTTTATGTGACAGCAATTTTGAATTTAAACAAAGCAACGATTACCAATCGGAATTAGTGGTATTCCCTAACCCGGAGAGTTGTCTGTATGCCCGTGCGGTAATCGGGCTTAGGAGACTTCAAATTTACCAACTGTAAACGGTGGCCTACAATTCATATTAATTTTTTTACAGAAACCACTGTTGCAATCCATCTAATTATAAATACACGATGTCTCATTCCATTCCGAAACCGGATTTTTATTCATGACTTTAAGAATAATTAACATTTTTAAACGGAATTTTCAACTGACTTGCTTGATTCTATTATAAACATTAATAGTAAAATTTGATTTATAATAATACAGTTAATATTATTAAGGTTTATGTTCATTTAGCAGAGGTAATGTATTATTACTATTACTAGCAGACTACGCCCGCTGCGCTGGTCCGTTTCTCCAAAAGAACCTTGAATCAAACATAATATATCGGTGAATTTACCCTTGTATTTTAAAGCAATCTGTACCTTTACCTGGAATATCCTAAAATAACATAAAAACGGATACTTATTTCACTAAGTTATGTTTTTTAATACAGTTTATTATTACGTTTACAATTTATCACCTACCGTTTTCCATTGATTTATATGTTTTATAGCTACATTTTTTAATAACGTGAATTAACCTATATTATTCACAGCTAAAAAGAAATGGCGCATCTAGTATTTGTCGAGAATTAAATAGAAATCATGCACTCGTGACATCATAATTCACTTGTATATTTTAACAGAATAATACGGCTACTATAATTTGTGACTCGTGCTGACACATTGCTGTTATTATTTTTTACGCGTGAAGTTTTCGCTATGGTACTCCAATGTGAAATTTGGAATTTGAAAAATGGCATAATCAGTGGATTTGAAATTTATATCAAGAAAAATACAATTTTTTACTTTTCTAACGTAGTTTGTCTAACAATTTTCTGACAAATACTTTTCGAGCTATTATTTTTTTCAGTAACTTCAAATGTTTCATTTTCCGAGATTAATCTGTGGCAACGATTAGCGAGAATCCCAGTCGTCAGCAACGCATACATTTTTATTAAAGAGGATTTTCACTCAGTTAGGAATTTTATCATTTTAAAGCCATACAAAAAGTATTTATGGTCATTTAAACCCGTTCCTAATGAAAGAGATAAGCACAATTACATGCTCTAATACTTACTAACAACAACGGCAAAATAATAATATATCTTGTGATAGTTGCAATATCATAAGAAAATAAACAACTTCACTATCTATCTATATTATAAAGTACAAATGTGTCCGTGCTAACGTTGGCGTCATTTTTCAAATGGCAACACTTGATGAGAAAATGTCGGTTTTGCGATTTTTACTACTGCAACTTTTAAAATTTCGAAACATCGCACCTTTTTACTTTTTATAACGTTATATAGGGGACAAATCTACTTTCAAATGCAATTTTTTTGAAAACTGTATCTTAAAGGACTTATTTATTATGCCTTTAATAATAATTTTCAAACATGAATTTTTTTATTTATTTCCATTGCGTGCAGGCCCATTACGAAAGAATAATAAACAATTTGCACTGCATTATTTGTGAGTAGCTAATTTTCCATGACGGAAACCCCATCCATAAATAAATAAAATAATAATAATGCAATAAAATGACGAATTGAACATATATGCAATCGAAAAATTTCACTTTTTACACCGCTGAATTGGGGGAAAGTGTGTATTTTTAAATATAACTTATTTAAAAACTTTAACTTATTTTACTGATTAGAAAGCTTAATACTTTTTAATTGAATGATAAAGGTGTTAAAAATCTATAACTCAAATCAAAATAGAGGAAAAAGAGAGAAAAATAAATCCTTTTCTTCAATTAAATGAAGAAATAAATAAAAATAAACATTACGTAAGAAAAAAAAACAAGTGGGTAAGTGTGATTGAAGATCGCTGAAAGCGTTTCGTTTAATATTCCTTTCAAAACACTTTATACTTTCTTTAATAAATCCAAATAAATTTCATTTAGCAAAAAAAAAAAAAAAAAAAAAAAAAAAAGTCGTGTTTTTTTATAAAGTAAAAATTTACCGGTCTATTTTTTCGTTTTTTCGAATATCTAAACCAGCCCGATAGCGGGCGAAGCCCGCTATTATATTATGTCATAATAATATCTGTCATGCGGACTAAATGCGATACTTAAAAAAATAATTTCAAAATTAAACAGATTGTACACCTTCAAAATGTTAAAATAGGCGAATATTTCCATAATCGAATTTTTATCACGATTCAATATGTTTCTCAAAGTCATATATTTACTACTCTCTATTACTCATATTGATACTCGCTTTGTATTATTCTCAAACATTTGAAAAATTCGTTAAGCTTCCAATATGATGTCAGATTTTCTTTTTAATTCTCTAATGACGTGATATTAATCTGCTTTGTGTACATACACATACTCATACTCCTTGTATTATCGAGAAATCTTAGACAATTTCCTTTTTATTACCACTATGACGTCAATCAATTCTATTTCATATTTATCTTTTTTTCAATTGGGGAAACTTTTTATTTAATTTTCATTTTTCACGTGGAAATCGTTCAATAGAAAATTAATTATTGTAGAAAGAATTTCCTTGTGGATTTTTAATTTTTGGCAACTGCTATAACGAAACAAGTTTAAATTTAATAGGAAAAGGCTGTTAGAATTTTGGTTTTTTATCTCTATTTATTAAAATAATAGGATTTTTTCAAATTTTAATATTTTGAGCTTCATAGCTGGTATTCAGCTATATATACGTAAAGTTTCAACTCTGTAAGTTACATAGTTTCTGAGAATGGCTCTGTGACGGTCAGACAACGGAGCGGGAGTAATAGGGTTTCGTGAGATGAACGAAACCCTAAACTAGTCGGATGTGCCAATCCCAAAACTTTCTTCTATCTCAGTCATGTTAATACTTCAAAATTCGTTATCATATCCCCAATAAAATCAATATTTTTCGTTATTCCGTTGTACTTCAGCTGCTTTCGAATCGTCGGGTTACCGGGATGCGATCAACTGATGTATAATACTAAACTACGAAAAGTCCTTCAGGTCTGAACCGACAGGAACAGATAGCCTCCCTATTTCTTGGTTTTTCGATTTTAGCTAATTTTACTGGAAAACACGAAGGTAAAATGCGTGGAACCTAATTAAAGAAGATTCAATCCCAGTTCTCGTCAACATTGAATTTGAATGAGAATATCGCCAAATTAGTCCTCCACAGCCAAGTTGGCTTCATTTATGACAACCTATTTTGGTCGCCAAATTCGGCGATATTTCGCCAACTGTCGTCAAGTTTGGCGAGAATTTGACGTTGGCGAATATAAATATATAGTGATAAGCATATAATAGGATTAATTGTTACAACAATGAAAGAAAATTTGCCAAAACCATGTTAACTATAACTCATAAGTTAAACCCGTTTATGGATGAATTTTGCTGTCTTGTTTGAAAATGTCAGCCACCCTAAAATTTCAAACCGCTATATCTCAGGCATTTTTTAAGATAGAGGCAAAACAAAAATTGTTCCGGATTCTCTGAACATTTAACGAAAAAAAATTGTAGGATTTCTAATTTTTTTGCACATCTTTTTGAATTTGAAATTGAATTTGGCTATTTTGACCTTTTGAATTTGGCTATCACAGCACCCCCTTTCGTCGAAATATCCCCAAATTCTGATAGAACCTGCTTGCCATAGCCAAAAACATAGAAAAAAAATCTGGTTCAATTTGAAGTATAACTTCATACACTTTTAGATGGTACAATAGTGAAAATGGAACAAAAATATCGATCGCAGCGCCCCCTTTTGTCGAAATATCCCCAAATTATGATAGAACCTGCTTGCCATAGCCAAAAACATAAAAAAAAATCTGGTTCAATTTGAAGCATAACTTCATACACTCTTAGAAGGTACAATAGTGAAAATGGAACAAAAATATCGATCGCAGCGCCCCTTTCGTCGAAATATCCCCAAATTCTGATAGAACCTGCTTGCCATAGCCGGAAGCATAGAAAAAAAATCTGGTCCAAATTGAAGCATAACTTCATACACTTTTCGATGATACAATAGTGAAAATGGAACAAAAATATCGATCGCAGCGCCCCCTTTCGTCGAAATATCCCCAAATTCTGATAGAATCTGCTTGCCATAGCCAAAAACATAGAAAAAAAAATGTGGTTCAATTTGAAGCATAACTTCATACACTTTTCGATGGTACAAAAAAGACCCACACAGACGGACAGACGGACAGACGGACGGACGGACAGACGGACAGACAGACATTTTGTAAAAACATGTTTTTCGGAATCTCTGACCCCTAAAACGTGTAAATCCGTCGAAAACCGGGAGTCGAAAAAAATTTCGATTACAATACTTTCTTCTATTATAGATAGAAGAAAGCAAAATGAAGAAAAGGGTGAATCAGGTGCTTTGGTAAAATACTTTTTTTTCACCACTCAAATTTCTGCCTTACTTTCGTACCTTTTCAACTTTTGAATTTCTCAAAAACCCGGGATGAAAGTATAACGAACCGCTCATAATACACATAATCATTTTGTAATGAGACTGTAATAAGATTTTTTGATACTTTTCGGTTAGCTGGGCGCCAGTGATATATACACTTGTATATATACATACACACACATATATACACATATTTACATATACATATATATACATACACATATATATATATACATATATGTATGTATATATATGTATATATATGTATATGTATATACATATGTATTTATATATGTACATATATATCACTGGTGCCCGGCTAACCGAAAAGTACCGATTTTTTTTCTCTTTCTTTCTTTCTTTAATGAATTCTGAGCAGTTTATTTAGCCAGACTCCTTAGCAGATTTTTATGCACAAGTGAATATTAAACGCTAAAGAAAATGGCAGATGTTTTATTAAGTAATTTTTAGTAATTTTGCAAGAGCAGACGATTTTTTAATTTATTTTTTGTTACCTATCAACCTGACAGCAGAAAAATGCAAAACCGATTTTTCATATTTATTTATGTAACTTTTTTTAGTACTTTATTTTTGACACCATTTTTAGTCTAGAAGTATATTTTGTCAAAAGAAATAACTATAAAAGCAAAAATAGTTTTTAAAAAAACACTCTTTCATAAGATATAAAAATCAGCGTGCCCGTGTGAGAGAGCGGAATGCGGTAATCTCTTTACACATTAAATTGACGTCATATAAAACACGTGTATTTTAATTTATAAAACCTAAATTTTAAATTTGTCATAGAGTTAATTTTAAAACAAACTTTCTTTGAAAAAATGCACGTGCTGCCTTTGTTTACTTTTCCATTTTGCTATGAGAGTAATATTTTTAATGAGTGAAACATATTCTTTTAACAGTTTATCTTACTATTATTTCTGGTGTTGAGTTGAAGTAAATGCATAAATAAATAAAGCATTAATATGTGATATGAAACTTGGTGTAGTTAATGGGGAATCTAAAAATATACATATAAGAATAGGTAAAATTGTCAAGTATTACGAAATAAAATGTAGGCTAAAAAGAAAATATTTCATTATATTCACTGAAAAGTATTAAAAAGTCTTAAATATGCATAAATATGCAATATATCAAAATTTATTTTGATTTCATATATTTGATTCAAACATATAGAATAAAATTATTTGAATTAATTTTGATGCTAATCTTACATAATCGGGTCCATGTCAAGGGATGATGTCACACATAAATGATATTGTGAAGAATGTGGTTTAATGTTTATAATATAATCTATATTATAAACCAAACACATGTGTGATTATTGCTGAAGTCATTTTGATGGTAGCACCGAATTTACTAATAAATTTCGTGTTTACTGCATCTTTTTAGACATCTAAAAATCTCACAATATCAATGTTTACACCGTCGAAAAGGAAAAAAATGCAATTTCTTTGAAAACTGTATTTAAATTTACGGTTATTTTATGGTATTTAAAACTATTTCCAAACATGAATTATTTTTAAATTTATTTCTATCAGTGCATCCCGATTGCGAAAGATTATTACGTTTGCATTTAAAACAATATAAATAGTTTCACATTTATTCGCGACTAGAATTCCAGATCGAAATTGAAACTTCAGCAAAATATAAATATAAATAAAAATGTAATATAAATAAAATGCAAATTTAACCCACATGCTCTCGATCTACGCGCTTAAACAGTTGACATTTTCAGAATTAAAAAAAAAAACCTGCATTAAGCGGCGAAATCTTGGATGATTTCTTTGGCCATTAACTACTGGCCTGCTGCAAAAGGCGATACAAAAGTATCGCTTTATTAAATTTCAAAATTTTATTTGAATATATTATTGATATTTTTCTTATAAAAATTATTTTTGGCGTTGTTAATGAATCAATTTAAAAATATATATATTAACCCTTTAACGGTCGCTCCCGATAAATGTAGGCTACTTTTTTTTAAAATTCAGATTGTTTGATTTCTCTCACTTTTTTTGAAGTAGAAATATTCATTTTACTTAATAGCCGATAAAATAATGAGAAAGTAATACCAATAGCACTGTTTCAAAAAACTGGTGGGAATCAAGCAATCTAAAATTTTTAAAAGTATCCTACACAGCTCGTGAATATCACGGGCGCGAAAGTTAAAGGTTTAAATATGACAAATCTAATAGAATTAGAAAAAAAAATGGTTTTCGCTTATGTTCTGTAACCTGGGAAGCCCGGGTTCAATTCCCTAGTAAAAAATGAAGAAGAAAAATGTGAATTGTAGAGAGTTTCCGACGATTTCTAAAATGAGATAAACAGGTCCCACTGAACATGTGTTTAAACCGACGCACTCATGTGCAGAGAATTTTGATAACGGAATAAAGTCTCTTTCACGGCAATCCAAGATTTTGATCAAGTGTTGATGTAAAAATGCATTATTATATAACATATCACGCCGAAGCTTAGAAACTTCTGAACACCGAATTATATTGATACACGGCTCACATTTGTAAGACATAGAAATTTTACTGTTAAAGTTTATTATATTGGAACTGATGGCAACAAATCAGAAGCGGGAAAAATTAAGTTTTCTTTTTATCATTTAGAAAGTTTAATTACACAATAAATATCTTAAACAAAAGAGTACTATCTTATCCAACGGATAGACAAAATTATATAGTACGAATGGAAGTTATCTTTAAAAATGATGATTAGTGTTATAGAGAAAAAATTTACATTCGAATATCATGAACCATCCTATCGCTGTCATCCAATAGTTTCATCAAGTGTTGTAAAAATGCTTCATTTTTCTAACTTTGCTTGTCAAAGTATAGAAATTTCTGAATGCTGAATAATATTGGGCAATATATCGTTTTTGTAAGACAAAAAATTTTACTGTCAAAGAAAATTATTTTGAAACTAGTAGCTACAAATTACAAGTAACGGAAATTATTTTTTCTCTTAATATTTAAGTAGCACTAGATATCGCGCCACACGCTATCGAATTCGCTTCTAAATAACACAAGAATTTCGATTTTATTCCATGACGGAATAAATAATAATAATAATTTCAAATAAATTTTCTCTGAAAATATAACTCATATTACCGACTTTTGATGATTTATTGAAAACTAATTTTTTTTTTCTGACATAACAATTCGTTTCCTATGACAGTGTAGTGTAGTGATATTAATAAAATTAAAAAGTTCAATAAAATAATCGCAAGGTTACCATAAATGGCGATTTATCGAAGAGCTTGGCGAGGGTACTTTATTTTGGTTGAATTAAATGAAAATTACCTCAGTGAAATAGTAATGTTTTATGCTAAGGTTAGACAAAATTTAGCATAGGTTGAGTAAAGTGAGTAAAGTTACTACGGAAGTTTAAAAGCTAATAACTTATGATTTAGCATAATATTTAGAATAGAAAAAATGAATATTTTTTGCCCAGGGGTGCAGGGTTGAAAAGAAAACAGCAGTGATAAAATTTTATTTGCTAAAATTAACGATCAGTTATTGTGTGCTCAATATTTTGTGGAGGTGTAAAGGTAAAAAGCGATCTTCAAGTATGAAGAAACCCCTAAAGAAACTTATCAACAGTGTTAATTAAATTGCACATTGCGGAAGAATTTCTCACATTAAGTCGTCTGCAATTTTCTCTTTAAATCACAATAATTAAGTATTCAAACAGAAAATAATTTTCTGATTCACTGTGTGTTTCTCTAAGATAAGATGTGTAAATGTGCATATTTTCGAACACCAGAATTTCCCAATAGCAATATTGCGTTTATTTAACCTCCATACATTTAGGTACCACTAATTCCGAATTATAATCTTTGTCTTATGTAATTGCTCTTAAATAAGTCTGAGAATGCTGCTGAGAAAAATTGGTATTAAAATGAGCAACTCTATGCAACATGTCTACATTTCCAAACTGTGCCAATTTTAAAGAAAAACCTAGTATGTTGGGCCTTCACAAAATATTCTTAAATACATCAAATAGTCTGTAACCAAAATTATTTGACAATCAACACGTTCTTGTGATATAGTAATGGCGGAAATCGTGAACAATGTAGCATATAGTAGCGCCACCTGTTTGTCGGTGTGCACCCAAGTCAAATAAGAATATATTTATGTCACGATCTAAGAGAATATGGAGTTTGAGGAAATCCCCTGCATTAGTTCTATCGCAGAAATCGGGAAAAATGCAGTGCCACCTTTTGGCAGATTTACACCAAAACTTAATCAGCACCAATTTATGTCAATATAGAACATAATATTAAGTTTGATTAAATTCCTTGTATTAGTTCTTGAAATAGAGTGCCCACAAAATTTGTGTCACATACACACTGACAGACAAAAAGACTCACGGACAGAAAAATTTTAAAAGCTGCCAAATCGTTTTCAGAAGCATCTAAAACATATAAATCCGTCGAAAACCGGAAATCGAAAATTTTCACGAATCCAATACTTTCTTCTTTTAAAGATAGAACAGAGATAACGAATCAAAACTAGTCGGATGTGTCAATTCCAAAACTTTCTTCTATCTCATACATGTTTCACATACACCAAAATGAATCAGCACCACTTTATATCAAAGTCTAACTGAATCTAAAGTTTAATTAAATTCCGTGCATTAGTTCTTGAGGTATGACTATCACTAAAATCGTGTACAGCCTGAAAAATGCAGCATAGCAGCGTCACCTGTTAGGAGATTTACAACAAAACCTAATCAACTTATGTCAATGTCTAACTGAATCTCAAGTTTGACTAAATTCTGTGCATTAGTTTTTGAAATATAGCTATCGTGAAAATCGTGAAAAAGTAGCATAGCAGCGCCACCTGTTAGACTATGTACACCAAAACGTAATCCAAGTCTATTTATGCCATGGTCTAAAAGAATCTGATGTTTCGTGAAGTTTTTTCTCATTAGTTCTTGAGATATAGATATCAGGAAAAATGTGAAAAATGCAACATATCAGCGCGATCTGTAAGGGGATTTACACCAAAAACTAATCAGCACCAATTTATATCAGGGAATAACTAAATCTAAAGTTTTGTTAACTTCCATGCATTAGTACTTGAGATAGAAAGTCCACAAAATTTTTGTCACATACAGGTAAACAGACGGAGTCACAGAGTCACAGACTCACAGACAAACATGTTCTAAAAACAGTAAAATCGTGTTGAGGACCTTTCAAAACGTATAAATTCATAGAAAACAGGAAGTAGGAAATTTTCATGAATCCAATACTTTCTTCTTGTAAAGATAGAAGAAAGTAAAAGTAATGTCAAACATTATTGATTTTTAAAATTAGTAACTTTTAGGTCACCTTGTATTTTTAACACACAATATGCATGTTAAAGGCTTTATTTAAGACTTACTTGAAAGTTTTTCTTTGAGTTTTCGAAGACAAGTTTTCTTTTTCTCTTCCGTTTCCGCGAGTTCAAGGGCGGCTTTCTCTAAATCTTTTTCCGTTAATTCCCAGTCATAAGCAGACTTATAAACTTTGTCACCGACTTTCAAAGGTTCTACTTTTCGAGGTCGAATATGAACTACGTCATCATTCATGTTTCTATCACGTCAGATATCTGGAATCAAAATATATTCATTTAAGTTTCGATTTTTCTGTTCGCTTCTTTTACAAACGAAAGAAGCTAAGTGCAGCAAAACAAGAACGAAAAGTAATGCATCAAGCATATATTATGTAACACTTTCCAACACAACCAAAATATTTATGCAAATCTTCACCGTTTAATAAGGTGAGATATATGATATCTAAGTACACAATTTCTAAAACGCATAACATATTTTAAATACCCAATTTCAGGAATCGCCAACAATATTCGGAAAAATATCCAAATTATTTTTTAGAAACATGTATATGATCTATTGATTTGTATATATACTACATAGAATACTAAAATTTAGTTCAGTTAGGAATCGCGTAGCACAGATTAAAATTCTCCTTCAGGAATTTCCGTGAATAAACTGAAATGTACTCGAGAACTTTAGTGCTGCCCTGTATATGATCTATTGAATTTATACGCACCAAGTACTAGACAAAAGCTGAATTAAATTTAAAAACGCGTTCAGGCACTGAAAACACACTTCCAGCAATTATTGTTAACAGACAGCACAGAATTCTTTTGTGTGTCCCTATAAATAAACGATGAGTGCTATGCACACAATATTCTATAGTAAGCCTCTTGTAATGCCCCTTACTGATATATATCAATTTCAATATGTTTGAAATAGTGAAGAATTATTAAAATAAACCGCAAACGATTTTTCTGCATACACCGTAATTTAACTGAATTATTTTAAGTGTCCCTGTAAAGGAACTATATGTGCAATGCACACTCTATTTTGTAATAAGCCTCTTGTAGTGCACTTAAGTGATATATATCAATTTCTATATGTTTAAAATTGCGTAACATCATTATAATAATCCGCAAAAGATTTTCTCCATAGACGGTAATTTAACGGAGTCTTTGGAGTGTCTCTGTAAAAAAAATTATAAGTGCTACACACTTCATTGTAAATACCGAACATGCCATTGTAAACCCCAATAACACCTATCAATTGCATGACAATCCGAATATATTTACGCGAGTTAGAGCAGGGACAGACAGTGAGACAAATCGAATTCTTAAACACTTTTCAACTATGTTCGAAAGTGTTAAAAACAGTCAAATAATCATATATAATGAAGTTAGGGAAGTTTTCTTTTCTTTTTTTTTCTTTTCAATTAGCGCTGCAGTTTGCAGCGACGTCCAACAAATAAGAGTGAATTATGCCAGCCAGGATATCGCTCGAGTACCTCAGTAGTAAGAGCATTGACAAGTCAAGCGAAGGTTCGAGTCCCGGTCCGGATTTTTTTTCTCTGTTGGAATAATCCTCAGCTTTGATACTCTAACCATTCAATAATCAAATAATATACGCTGATAATACTAGAGTTTAATTGAATTAACTTTTGTTCAAAAATTATTAAAGTTGCTTAGCAAAAGACAAATTTTATAACATAATATATATATATATATATATATATATATATATATATATTAATAAACTTTTATTAAAAATTCTCAATCAAATTTATACACGACAACACCCACTGATAATACCCATTCTATAAAAAATAGCTATCAACTCGTCAATATTTTGAAAAATGTTAAATGTGTTAACAATATAATGACATATGATTTCAAAGATCTTTTTAATAATATGGATTTATTAGATCTACATAGTATTATAAATGCATTATTTAATAGGTATCATCATACACTGAATTTACCAATTCATATAGATACTGCTTATTTTAAAACTCTAACAAATTTCATTATATATAATAATTTTATAATGCATGATAACACATTATATTTACAGAAAGTCGGCATACCACAAGGGGGATGTACATCTAGTATACTTTCAGACTTATACTTGTATCACTATGAACGTACTTTTATTAACAGTAATATACATTTATATCGTTTTATTGATGACATAATTTTAATTTGCCACTGATCATACTAATATAAAACTCCTTTCCAACAATACTATTAACTTTTTAGATCTTAAAATTACACTTAAAGAAAACAAAACAATAATTGATCTTTATGACAAACGTAAAGAATTTAAATTTAAAGTTAATACATTTACTAATTTTAAATCTTGTCTTCATAATTCTGCATATCGTAATATACTCCTTAATCATATATATAAAATAAAGAGTTTATGTTCTTCTCAACTAATTAACAACAATATTAAAAAACTAATCTATGATGCATTACAACATGGTTTTCCCAAAAAATTCATTTATTCTTTAATATATAATTAGTACTTATATGATCTTAGAAAACCAAATTAACACATACATTAAAAATGTATAAAACAAACATATAAAATTAGAAATTAAAAAAAAAAATTTTAAAATAAAATAAATAAAAATTATAATAGGACGGATGAGTGGGTAGATGTTAGATTACGTAGGTGTGGTGGAGTTGACTGGAAAAAACGCATGGTTAATTTATTAAAAAAAAAGAAAGAAAAGGGGCATTTTGATTTACACATACGTTTGCTAGTACACATTTTATAATGGACTATGATTTGATACTTTTATATGCAAATAATTGTAGTTATATTTACGTATTCCTTAATTAATTTAAATGTATTAATATTCATTAATATTTAAGAATGTTTTTGATTAATTGTATTTACATTAATGCCCGATGTGGACAATATCATATTAACTTCTAATACAATGTATACTTTCTTAAATGCTAATATAATACATGTATTAATTTTTATTAAATGTTCTACCCTATCCACTTATATAATGTGTATTTAATTTTTAACAATGTTTGCAGAAACATTATATGTAACTAATTAATTTCAATATTTTATTAATATTAATTTTAAATCCTTAGCATCTTAATTTTTATAATTTATTATTTAAATTTGATTATAAATTAATTTACATGATGTTGCATTTTTCGCAAAGCTATTTAGTTCTGGCTATGTCATTGCTTGGTACAAATATTTATATGTAGCATTAATCAATAATTATTAATTTCATCATTTTACGTATCATTTTTTAACATAGAATTTTTCATTAATACATCCATTTTTTTTTTTTTTTTTTAATGTAATTGAATATTTTATCAACATAATTTTATTTATTTTTTAATTATATTTATTTATTATTTAACTAATAGTTATCATTCTTTAGACAGTATTTGTTTTAATCTTTAACTAATAATTGTAATCCAATGCTTTTATTAAATCGTCGAATATTCACTAATTTTCTCATAGATGGCAGCATCATATTAATTCATTTGAAAACATGTTTGGTGTTCTATTTAAAATTTCTACAGATTAAGATGATTCTATATTGGTTTGAGTTTTGCTTTGCTATACAATAATATTCTATGGTCAATCATCTTTTAAAATTTTCTTTGGCAACATGTAATGATTTTCTGCAATTCATTGCCTGTGTTATGTTAAGACTCCTATATGGATCATGTATTATATCTGGTAACTGTTGTGTTCTGTACCCTATATCCATTTTAATCCTGTTGTATTTTGAACTTTATAATTACATTTCACGTTTTTCTTCTTTTTTATGGGTAAGGTTTCTTTCCTTTTTAATATTGTTTTTACTTTTTGAACTTTATGATTTTTTCACAGATTTTTTCTCTATTATGGTGTGGTAGTCCCAAAATCATATTCTTTAGAAATGTTATGGCTAATATGATGATGAAACCACACATTTTATTTGTGGTATTTAGGCATTTGGGACCTGAAGATTCTATCTAAATTCCACAAATTTCATTATTTCAATTGATAATTTAATTTCTTCTTCTTTTAAATGTATATGGAATCTATATACAGAGAGTTGGGGAACACTATTGTTGTCAATTAATTATTACAGACTAATTCATAATTTCAAAGTTTTTGTTGGTGTTTCAGTAATGTTTCATTAATGGTTATATATATATTTCAGTTAAACGTGTGTACACTCTAATAAAATATAATTGCTTCTTAATTTACAAAAATATAAAATTACGATCAGCGAAAATATACAATAACTTCTGCCGAATTACTCATGATTCCGAAAAGCGTTCTTTATCTTTAGAAACCTCTGAAACCAATATATTTTTGAGATTGAAAAAATATTTTAATGAAACAAAGTTTCTTTTGCTGCCATTGATTTTAGGAAACGTTTTTGAGTAGTTTTTTTTACAATGCACTCTTACTAATCAGTTTTCTCAAGCAGTAATATCGGTTTTTAGTATGCTATTAATTCTCAATAAAACATTTTCAGCTGCGTAATTGCCTTTATACATCCCAGAGTAACAAAATAATATTAACTTTAATGTTAATACTAATGCTGTTAATTTATCAAGTTTGTCTCAAGAATATGTTTGTTGAACATAGAAATATTTACTTGAGAAGAGATCGCATCCGAAAAATATTCCGGGTTGTGTAACGGATTAATACGCATTAAAAACTACTAGGAAATATTTTCGAACATCAGAGGTAGCAAAAGAAACTTTGTTTTTATAAATTATTCTTTAAATCTCGAATATACATGATGTTCCAAAATTCGACAGACAAATTAAGAGGGGTGATAAAAGGCATCAAGAGGAAGAAAACTTACCATAGAACATGGGGTCACAAACCACGTTTAGTGGGTTTAATCGCCAAAATATGTATGAAGGGTGTGACGTCCAGTGGAACAAAAAGGGCCAATAATAAATAGAAAAAAACATTTATTTGACGTAAAGCATGATTACAATGCTTTCGTTACATTTCAACGTCAGAAAGGAGACAACGAGACATTTTTATAGGAATATGTTTTAACACGTCCGCCAATCCTTCGCCCGTCGGTGTCAGCTGTGCAATAACCATCATGGCCACAATTTCAAACAATTTCTGTAAAAATGTGCCGTCGTCTCCTTTAAGGTGTGGAACTGCAATGCATTGTAATTATGCTTGACCTCATATAAATGTTTTTTCTACTTATTATTGGCCCTTTTTGTTTAACTCGACGTCAGACCCTTCATAACGATTTTTGCGATTTTCTCCCACTAAACGTGGTTTGCGACCCCATATTCTATAGTAAGTTTTCATCCTCTTAATGCCTTCTATCATCTCTCTTAATTTGTCGGTTGAATTTTGGGACACTCTGTATATTGGTTTCTGAGCCTTCTAAAGATAAAATTTTTTTAATCAGCGGTAACTCGAAGGAGGTTATTGTATATTTTTGTTCGTGGTTCTTATTACATTTTCCTAGATAAAGAAACTTATGTATTTTTATACAATGTAACATGCCTAATATATACTGAAACTTTCTCTAAAATTGAAAATGCATTTACAATTGTATTTTCAAATTAACAGAGTCAAAACGTCATTATCCATCGCATCAATTGAAGATATGAGTATAAAAAGGCGTTGAACGTCTTAATTATTTTTAAAAGTCTTAATTATTTTTGAAAAAAAATAATGTTTTTATATTTAACAATTTAAATTAATAATGATAATTTTTAAATAAAGATTTCGGGTGTAAAACATGGTAGCTGACATTTTCGTTTTTTTTTTTTTAAATATTATTTACATTTGATGTAAAGCCGAATCCTGACAACCTTTTAAAAGGCTTATTTTTTTCTCAATATATGCCATAATAATCAAAATTTAATTTTTAATAACGAAAATTCTTTGCATTTAAATCCAATAAAATAAAATATATCCGACAAATAATATTTCACACAAGTTAACTGAATGTCCAATCTTAATAAGCTGTTTTAGAGAAAGCAATCACAATAGTTTTGTTTGAATTGTTCTTTAGAAAAGTTGAATATTGAATATCTCGAAACTTGCATTTTACCTTGTTGTACATCCGAGCTCTTCAAATTAAATATTAAAATATTATGACTTACATAGAATTTTTTCACTCTGTGTGCTAATGATTATTTTATTTTCTTGCAGGTATTTTGTAAACTGAATATTGTCCTTTTTCAAAAGAAAAAAAAAATCTCCAAAAGGGTAATGTATGGCAGGAATTTAAATGATCACACTAAACATATAAAAATATAACACATAGAATTATTGGGAATGATTTTGGATATTGGTGAGAATATTTGGGAGTGAAAATAACTCGGAATCTTCTCAACAATTTTTGCAATTATAGATGTAATAAAAGAAAAAACATTAAAACTTATTTTCATTGTATGCGATTATTTTCATTGTAAGAATAAATATAGATAGTTAGATAGTTTTGAATGTTTATTTCGTATACATATATAAGAAAGCATGGTAATTTTTAATGTGTGAATGAAAATATTTTTTGCATATTTCTTTCTATACTTTGAAAACTTTCTGCTCTACTTTATTTTAAAGCTTATGACGTTCTTACCAAATTAATTAGAAAGGAAATACTAAAACATTTTCATTATTTTTACAGAAAATTATTACATAATTTTAATTTAGCAACTCAATTCATTAAAATGAAATTCCTTTGAAATATAATAGTATTTTCTCTTTGAATCAGAGAGAATAAAAAAAAATCGTTTTTGAATGTTTATATACCAAATCCTGTAACTGTTACTTTCTCACCCCCTATTGTTGAACATAAAATTTTATTTAAGATAATATATCTTCCTCTATATTCTATAATCATACGAACTTCTGTCTTTCGTTTTTAGGTCACATAATGGGTAATTTGAATATTGATATTTTATGCATTTTAAGGTATTTTTTCAAACTAGATTTCAAAATCACTGACGCTTATCGAAAAATTGATGAAATTGGAAGTGTAGCGTCCGACCAGCTCATAAGAGATTCAAACATATTAAGGGAGGAAAATTCAGCCTTGAAATCAAACACAAAATTGACGGCTACCAGTTGTGATTTTTGACCACTTGAAGAGGAAAACTAGTCCTTGGGAGCCACCGAAATGCTTACCCATCATGGATATGCATAATATAAAATATGAAAATAAATCATGTGTAAACTACTTATAAAATGCATTGCAATTACGAATACAATCGTGCTTGATGACGTCATAAACTTTAAATGCTCTATGACTGAATTGCGTTAAATTTCTTCTAACTCTTTCTAACTAAAGTTCTTATAACTGTAAAATTGTTAATTATATTAACTAATAGTTTACTGCGTCGGATGAAGCGTCTCATTTCCAATTAAAATATATCTTTGAATTGAAATTTGAATGAAATACAGAGTCATGAAAAATCAAAGAGTGCGGAAATACGATTACAAATATCTCGGTAACTCATTATCCGATCGACTTAATTCTTTAGAACGAGTACGCTTTACATGAACTTATTTCAATAATTTTCCTAAATTGTTCAGCCACTTTAATCACTTTATATTCAAAAGTGGGAATGCGTAAAACATAAATTTAATCTAAACACATACTAAATGATATAAGAAGATTAAACAACATTTTAAGCACGAGAACCTTTTAACTAATTACGAACTAGTTTCGGTAGCATTCAGCGTACCGTCATCTGCGCAAAGAATGATAGAATTTTGCCCAGATATGGAGAGAACAAGCGGATTTGAGGAATAGTTTTATTGACACATAGGTTTATTCATCTACGAATTCGCTTCTTCTCCACATATACGGAAAAAATTCCACCATTCTTCGCATTGATGACGGTACGCTGAATGCTACCAAAACTAGTCTGCAATTAATTTCAACGTTCTGCAACTTAAAACTTTTTTTTTAATAATCTATTGTTTGGCGCTAAAAAATCATCTTAATTGTGAAATTATAACTAAATCTTGAAGAAAAAAGAGGAAAGAAAAAAAAGTGTAAACAGGGCGCGAACTCTTTTGCGTAATCGCTTAAAAATATTACAAATTCTTGCTATCAAACTAGGCGACTGCGAATTTAGCCATTGAAATATTAAATAGAAATTTCCTAATCAGAATTAATAGTGTCAGAATCCATGGAAATTCTAAGGACTGTACGCAAATTCCATATAAACAACCAATAAAAAAATATCAAGGCCAAGAATAATTTCTTGATCTTGAATGGCTTAAAATAGCTTATTGCTAACAAGGATGGTCTCCTTAAAGCGCTAATTCAAAATATTTTGAAAACAAAAAATGCTAATGAAACTATACATGTATGTTGTAAAGAATCATTCATATTGAACTGCGGAATTCCTTTAGAAAATATGTAAAAAAATAAAATACGAGGGAAAGTCATTAAGTAAGTCACAAAAGATAATTAAATAATAACTTACAATGATATTCACTTCAAAACTATTTTTATTTATCAACATATTCTCCACCAATACTTAGGCACTTATATTACCGTTTTATCAGTGCCCCAACACCAGCTGCATAACATTCTTTGGGTTGATGTCTCAGCCACATTAGGACTTTAAGTTGAACCTTTTCATCATCTGCGAACATCATCTTGCTTCCAAGATGGATTTTTAGTGGACTAAACAGATGAAAATCGCTTGGGGCTAAGTCGAAGCTGTATGTGGATGTTGAAGAAGTTGCCAACCAAACTTTTGAATTGTCTCCTGTGTTCAACTTGAAGTCTTAATGTGGCTGAGACAGCAACCCAAAGAATGTTATGCAGCTGGTGTTGGGGCACTGATAAAATGGTGATATAAGTGCATAAATATGGGTGGGGAATATGTTGAGAAATAAAAATAGTTTTGAAGTGAATATCATTGTAAGTTATTATTTAATTATCTTTTGTGACTTACTTAATGACTTTCCCTCGTACTTTTGAGCAGGGCTTTACAAATTTGGTAAAATCTGGTAGCCAGCAAAAAATTCTTGTCGCCTGTGAAAAATATCCCCCTAAGGTATGCTGTGCACACAGACGCCGAACATTTTAAACGAGGACAAAATACTTAGAAAATACATATTCTTTAATTTTATTAAAATTAATTATTCTTGAAATTTTAAATACATTTTATAAATTTATTTCGAAAAAATTACTTATAATCACTATGTGTCATTATTTTCTAAACTTATGTAATAGATTAATCAGTTTTATTTCTGAACACAAAAATCTGATTTGAAACTTGCAACAGAAACTCGAGCATATTTTTAGCATTGAATCCAATTTTACATGCCACAGAGGCTGGGTTGACAGTATTTCTTAATGTTTAATTGAAATCTCCCCTCACATTCTAATCATGTGACATGCTAGCTGGCTAGAAGGAGAAAAAAATGGCGTTTTCTGTATGAGATGGAAAATACCTTTTAAACTTGGTTCTTTCATTAAAAATACGAAGATCACTGCTCAAGAGTACGGGAGCGAGAGAAAAAAAACATTTGTACTCCTTAAAAAAAAAAAAAAAAAAAAAAAAAAAAAAAAACGTATAAATAATTTGGTCGTCGGATAAAAACACTTGGTAGCCAGTGACGACCTGGCGACCGCATTTGTCAAGACCTGCTTTTGAGTATTTGGCACAAAAAGACGCGATTTCGCGAGTAACACATTTTCCTCGCAACATGCAAGCGATTTTAATGCATTTGGAAATTTAAATGAGTGCTTAAGTGCGCAGTACATAATTAATTTATACTTAATCGCTGAAGTAGTTTATTATTTCTACAAGCTTACGTAATATACACAAGTTGCGTGTTGCTATAATTATTTAATTTTACACAGTTTAATTTTACACGGTATTTTACACGGCCTGGTTAAATTTTAAGTGTGTTTTAAAAGTAACTGCCTGATTAAGAACGCTGTTCTTATACGTTTTTTATTCAACAAGTTGTTGTTTTCATGGCAGTTCTAATACATTTTTTATTGAATAAGTTGTTGTTTAGATGGGAATACAGTTATCTTATGTCCAACACTAACAATATCGAGTGATAAGAATCGGACCATAAATTTGAGTTTGATACAATTTTAATCAATTTGATTTTGTTCTAAACCGTATAATACAATCGTTAAATTATCTATACATATATATGTATATGGCGCAAAACTGTAGTTATTTAAGCTATTAAAGCTTTAGTGTATTTATAAAAGTTAAATTAATTATATATGGAGAGTAGAAAATGTTTTTCCTTAAAGAATATTCAGGATAAAAGTGCAATTTTTTAAAATTCCATTGTGTCGCCGTAACTGACGATAAATCGCTAAAAAAAAATCATTATTGTTTTTACTGACGCTATATCGCGGTTACCAAGGAATTTTTTTTATAAACATATAATCTTCATGAAAGTAATAATCTGTAATTATTTAATTTATTTTTCTATGTATGCACTTATGGAGACCTTTATTGTGACAGTCAAAGAAAATTAACTTATCAGATGCTCAGAGATAAGTGTCTGTAATTGAGGCAAAAACGATAAAAGATTTTTATCTCGACTGAAATGTATTTTGAGAAGTTGGTTAGAGGCAATTGTTTTACAATCTTTCACGTGTTTCTTGACTAATTGAAGGAAATTTTAAGAATTTTTTAGGAAATATTTTAGCTTTTTAATTTGTATAAATTGAATCGGAAAGAGTCAACATTATATTATTTATTCGTGTATTGACAACATCGGGAAAGAATAAAGAGATTTAAATCACGAAAAGTCGAAAAATTAACATGATTTCAATTTCCTTATTGCGATTAAAAAAAAACCTCATGATTTTTAGAATTTTTTTTTATTTCCTCCATTGACCGTGGCTTTTATGGTATAATCTAGTTTATCTGTTTGAATTAAAATACATTAAAGTATTTTATCTACTTTCTTTAGATTTAAATTTATAAATTGAAAAAGATATGAGCTATCATGTACGAATGAAATGCAGCTCTAAGCAAAAATTAGATGAAATTATTATATAGTATTAAACAGGATGGAGATTTTGTTTCCTGTTTTGATTAAGCTGTAGGTAAAACCAGTGGCATAGAGGGGGGGGGGGGTTGCAGGTAGTAAAAATACCTAGGAACCTTGATACAAAACGGGCTACTGCAAGTTTGTTGCAATTTTATGAAAAAATATTTTTCAACTTTCAACGTTTAAATCCATGTTTTTGTATAGATGGGAATAATAAACAAACATTGTTCAAAATTATTTATACGTTTTTTATTAAGTATAATCTTATATTGAAGCTTCATGTTTGTATATATTTTTCAAAGTTTCATTGAGTATTAAAAAAAAATGCAACGAGATATATGCAATACCTCTGGCTCCGTTGGTGTTGAAAATTGCTTCAAATTTGTTATAGCTCAGTATTTCTCCTCCTTTTCTTTTTATCCAACTGTGCACTTAAATCGATAGTTAAATTTCCGCCGCGAACTAAATTTGTGATGGTGAAAAAATTTTATGTAAGGAATATGTCATTTTTAATTACTTACTAATACAAGCAAAACGTTGTTTTGCTTGTATACAAAAAAAACAAAAAAAAAAACAGAAAAAAAAAACAAGAACGCAAAATTATGCATTAAGCATATTATTATGAAACACTTCCCAACACATTCAGAAAACTGTAACGAAACTTCACTGTTAAATAAGGTGAAAGAAGATAAGGTGAACTATGACGTCATATTCATTTTTTTAAATTCTCTAATGACGTAGTATTAACCTGGTTTCTGTGCTTACTCATTCTCATACTCTTTGTATTATTGAGAAATGTTTCAAAATGTCCTTTATACTTCCAATATGACGTCATATTCATATTTTTTTTATTGTTGAAACTTTTTATTTCATTTTCATTTTTCCCGTGGAAATTGTTCAATAGAAAATTAATTGCTGTGGAAAAAATTCTATTATGGATTTTTAGTTGTTGGCAACTGCTATAATGAAAAATGTTTAAATTTGATAGAAATGGCTGTTAACTTAGTGGTTTTCTATTAATTAAAAATTAACTATACTTTATTTCGATTCGGCATTACTTTAGTTGCATCGGCCGTATTTTAATACACCTGTACGTAAAATTTCACAACTGTTGTTTCTAAACAGTGGCTCTTTATAGAATTACAGACAGACAGATAAATTTTCATTTTGATTTTCAAGAGAAATCTACGGCAAAGAAAATTTTGTGTAAATTGTGGTATGATTGAATATAAAAGAAGACGTGATTCCTGGACCGTAACAAAAAGGTTAAAATATAGACCTTTCATTCATTTCATTTAAAATACATAACTTTAATTTTAAATATATACGGTTAATACACATGTTACATATATTTAAAACACATGCCTTTCACTCTCTTCATTTAAAATACAAAAATGAAATTAAATAGTAAAAAATAATACCATAAACCAAACCATTTTATTTCAACATTATAGCAAAGTTTGTAATTTATACATTTAACAAAAGAAAGCACTATTGGCTGAATTTACACACGGCTAATATAAAAGTGTCAAATCTCTCTATTATAATAAAAAGGAACTAAGGCTATCGACGTTGTCGCCGTAAATGAATTTTTTGTGACCGGATGTCTTTCTCGGTTAGTATTAAGAAAACAATTGCTAAAATATGAAGAGAAATAATCGATAAACCCGCTGAAGCAGACAGATTTTAAATCGATGAGTTATTTTAAATTCTATTTGATGTTGAAGTCAGTAAAAATATTTCCGTTAAAAAAACTTTATAGGATTAAAAACTATAATAGCAATTTAATCATCTTTTGCAGGGACATACTTGACAAGTTTGTGGTGTGCAGTGTGCAGTTTGGAATTATTTGTTTAATTGGACTATTTTTTCAGGGGATAAGTGCGTTTTCAACTTTGATTTGCGTGTTTAAGTTTAACTAAATTTTTGCATAGTACGTGTGTATTTATAAAATCGATTGATCATATACAGGGCTACACAGGGGTATTTGTAAGTATTACAGACTATGGGAGTGAATTGCTTAAGGGTAGTTTTTAATTGTGCTTTATCATTTTTCTGCTGAATTATATTTAGTATACAAATAGAAGTTTGTGGAATACGAATAAATTCATATGCAGGGATACGCAAAGAAAAAGTTACATTGTCTTTTACGGTTGTAATTGCTGCGAGTGAGTTTTAAGTTGCTTTTTAGCTTAATATGTGGTGTGTACAAAAGTCTTTAGATAACATACAAGGCTGTACAAAAGATTTCGAGTGCATTTCCATCGTTTGGTGAAAATTGATAAATGTGAATATTCTAACTGAACTAAATTTTATCATACTATATATACACATCTATTGATCATATACAGGGCTGCACAAAATAATTCGACTACTTTTTTGACACTGGAAGGTAATTTCGAAAATTGTATTTATCAATGTGTTAAGTTTTCAAAACTGTTTACTTACATATCTTCTTTCACCTTATTAAACGGAGAAGTTTTGTTATAGTTTTTTGGCTGTGTTGAAAAGTGTTTCATAATCTATGCTTGAGGCATAATTTTTCGTTCTTGTTTAATATTACTTAATGTATATAAATTCTGTAGATTCTGTACACGGCTGCACAAAAGATCTCGAGTACTTTTCCGTTTATTGGAGGAATTTTCTGTAGGGAAATTTCAACAGCGTTATGCATTTCCTAACTGTAGTAATTTATAGAATACAATGGTGTATATATACAAATCTATAGATCTTATACAGGGCTTCACAAAATAATTTGTATACTTTTCTGACTGTTGACGGTAGTTGCTGGCATTGGGTTTTCAAATGGTGTTTTCCAAATTTCTGACTTAGACATTATTTTTTACCATCATATTATACTGTGAAGTTTTGTTACAGTAATCCTGAATGTGTTAAGAAGTGTTTCATAATCTATTCTTGACGCATGATTTTTTTTTTCTAGTTTGTTGATAAAATGGGAACAGTTTGATAGATTTTAGCAAATGTTGTACCAAAATATTTGTCTTCGTTTCACAAAACCCTTCATTTTTCAATTTACTAAATATTTACTTACTCCACTGTAATTCTAACCTCCTCAATTTTAAGTGCAAATACTTCGCATATCAGATGTAAATCACGTTATCATTTATGCCAGACTATTAGCTGATGTATTATTTTGTCTACTTACATTTTTCTTATTTGGATGTTTAAATAATCCTATATGCATTGTCGGAGATCGCTCGCACAATCAATGCAAATGATAAGATGATGTTCTTTTATGGAATTCAAAACACGTTGCCCGCCTCACTACAGATTTTTTGCATTTTATTGAGTGGCTCTAAAGCAATGGAAAGCGGGCACATTATCAAAACATCAGGTTCTTTGCTAAACAATTGAAAATTCTACGATTTTATCAGAGGCAAATCCGTGCAGTCAACAGATGTGATCAGGAATGTCCCGTTACACCTTTTATGCTAGGAAAAGCCGATACTATAAAACGATAGAATTAGTTGCAATAATAATTAGCAATAGATTTACTATTTTTTATACAAAAAGACTGTGGTGAAAAAAATAGTACAGGTTATTTCTGAATCTGTTATGGCTTTAGCTCTTAATGGCTGTTAGTATTGTCACTTAAGATTAATAGCTATTAATCTTAAGTAGCTATTAATATTGACGGCAAAACATTCAGATATGAGTCTGCTAAACTTAACACATTTGTTCATTAGTCAGATCATTCTCATTCTCTATAGTGTATGTCATATTTATTAGCATTTTTAATAATAATTAGTTGTAATATCATGTATACGATTGAAAACCGCTGAAAAGGGCTAAACCCAAAGAACCAGTTGGTGGCTTATTATCTTTTATTAGAAAGCCAAATAAAGAAAAAATGGCCCACTTAATGCGTTTATCTTTTATTTGTGTTTACTGGGCTTGTCTTTCAAAAACTGTTTTCGATTATTGGAAATCTTTTTTTTTTTTTTTTTTTTTTTTTTTTTTTTCATTTTGAATGCGTCTTCACAACATACATCCGACAATTCGGCTCGATGGAAATCCTTGGATAGTGTGTATATATATATATATATATATGAATTTCACTAATCCCATTGTTTTTGTGTGTTACATTTATTACATACTTAATCATTATTTCATAGTTTAAGTTGGTGTTATGGTAACGTTTCATTTATGATTATATATATATATATATATATATATACACACACCAAGCTTGTAAAATGTATTTTTAAAATAAAAATGAAAGAGCACTAAGTAATCTTATTCATTTCCTCGCGTAAATAATATCATAATAAGGCTATTTCTCTGTTTTTCTTAATGTTTTCCTTTTTTAATATTCTAAACAAAAATTTAATTGACTATCATAAATTGATAATTGATAATTTATATATATTAAATTATCAATTATCAATTTATGATAGTCAATTAAATTTTTGTTTAGAATATTAAAAAAGGAAAACATTAAGAAAAACAGAGAAATAGCCTTATTATGATATTATTTACGCGAGGAAATGAATAAGATTACTTAGTGCTCTTTCATTTTTATTTTAAAAATACATTTTACAAGCCTGGTGCACTAATAAAGTTTAAAAAAGAGGAATTTTTTTAATGTTCCCAATTGATAATTAAAAAGAAATCCATATTAAAAAAAATCCATAATAGACAAAATTTAAAAGTGACAAAATTGCGAGTTATACTTGGTAAAAACTCTCTTTGATTTGAACAAACAAACAAACAATAACAACAAATACCAGATGAACCTACCCTGCACCTTTTTTAAGTATTACATAATATGAACGATTATAGAAATAATATATTAGCTACATTGCAGAATCGCTATCTGAGAATCAGAATTTACATATGAGCATAATTTGCAATTAATAAGTAGTTACTTTCTAATAAATTTTACTCAAAACTTTGAAAACTTTATAAACTTTCTTCAGTAATTAGACGTTTACAAAATGAAGTAACTAGTTAGATTTACCAGTTTGCTTTACAAAAAAAAATTTGGGAGAATAGTGCCAGAGGAAGAGGGTTATAGAAGCATCTAGTAAAAATAAAACTAAGTTCAATTTCTTAAAATAATAGAACGTAATAAGCTACGAATTTTCAGTGTAGCATTCATTTAAGCTAGCGTTCGATCATCTGGGTTGATTCGCATATTTTCCTGAAAAGGGTTTGATCTAATGTTGTTATAAATTTGAAATTTTTAATAAATAGGAATTACATAAACAAAACTAAACCGTAAAATTAGGAACAAAGCATAAAACCAAATATTCGAGATATTTTAGTGTAATATGATTGCGATTACATCGAAAAATCCGGGATTTTGAAATGTTAATAAATAGTAAATTATGTACAACAAAAAAAATGCGGTTTCACAGAATCATGTCGGATTTTTGTTTATGACGCAAAAAAAAAAAAAAAATGTTATAGTAGTTGCAGTTTTACCAACAGGTGGCGCTTCAGTTCAGAATATAGTTTATCTGTGGTAAAATACAGTTTATGGAGAAGAACTAATCAGTCTCTAAATCTTAGAATTTTCCAAGGTGACGCCCATCACTTACAAGAACAGCGAATAAATCAGCCAGCACAGAATTGAAGAGCATTGAAAACGTGTCCTTGAAACATGAATACACATAACATCTTTCAACTAGGCCAATGACGTTAGTTGATCCCCCCCTACACATTTGACTTTAAGTGTCCCGTAGCTAAAAGTCGCAAGGTGTAAGATCCAAAGCTCTTGAAGGCAGAGCGAATCAAGCAGACTCAAATGCAGACCTTAGTATTGTCGTGATAGAAACAATAACAGTTTGTAAGCTCTCAATTCTGCATAGATGTTACAGATCAAATTGCATCCAAGTTCCTGAAAAACGCAATTTCTTTAATCTTCTCTAAAGTGTTTGAAGAGAAACGACCCTTAAATCAAAACCTGAACAATATTTTAGGAAAGACGTTGCGCAATGAATTCATCTGCTTATATAACGCATGCTTTAGATAATCGGAATAATAGCAGTGTACTGCAGCGCCACCTGTTGGCCAAAAATTTAACTATTACAACTTTTTTTTTGTAAATTATAAACAAAAAATCCCATATGTTTCTAAGCATTTCTGTGAAAGCTGCATATTTTTGTTGTACATAGTTTACTAATTATTAATATTTTAAAAATCCCGGGACCTCTAGATCATCCAAGGATTGTGGGATATTTTTTATCCCACCTAATGTTAATGAAGATTTGTACCAGAATTGTTTAACAATCTTTTTCTTTTATAAGCTGGGTGAACAAGCTGAAAAATTTTATTTTGTTAATTCCAAATAATTTTTTTCGGAAATTCTGGTGTGAATTCAACATTACAGAAGCACAATTACATGAGTCTAAAAGAGTGAATTCTATCGTACATGCAGATGCATTTTATTTTTATGCTTTCACTGTATATATATTTCCCACAATTTACAACAAAATATGAACGTATACAGTAGCAAGAAAATTCCGTATGATTGTTTTTGAAATTCAATTTTCGTTAATGGAAAAAATCCCAAAATGTAGTGGTTTTATTAAAAAAAAAATTCCTTAAACATTTTAAATGTCTTGTTATAAAGAATCATATTTCTACATATTAAAATCGAAACTAACTTTACGAAGATCAATAGCAACATAATGATTGCATTAAATAATTAAGTTCAGCGTGCAATAAGCTTTAGAAATGCAAATTTCCATCAATTTTGATTGAAGAAAAATCTAGTTGTATTGTTTTGATTTGCAAAAAAATCTTTAAAATGTTTAGATGGTTTGTTATAAGGAATCATATTTCTACATATTAATATTCAAACTAACTTTACAAAATTCAATAGCAACACAACAATTATATCAAATATTTAAGTTCAGTGTGCAATAAACATTATAAATACAAATTTCCTCAATTTTGAATTAAGAAAAATCAAGTTGTATTGCTTTGATTTGAATTTTTTTTTTAATTTAGAAGGTTTGTTATAAGGAATCGTATTTGTACATATTAATAATGCAACTAACTTTACAAAATTCATTAGCAACACAATAATTGTATTAAATATTTAAGTTCAGCGTGCAATAAACCTTACAAACTGACATCAATAATAAACCTTGCAAATTAACCGTACAAAAATAAATCTTACAAAGTTACATCAATTTTGAATGATGAAAACCAAGTTGTATTGTTTTGATTTGTAAAAAAGCCTTAAAAAGTTTAGATGGTTTGTTAGAAGATGGTTTTAATATTTCGACATATTAAAATTGAAACTAACTTTACAAAATTCAACAGCAACACAATAATTGCATTAAATATTTAAGTTCAGCATGCAATAAATATTAGAAACACAAATTTACATCAATTTTGAATGAAGAAAAACCAAGTTGCATTGTTTTAATTTGAAAAAAAATCCTTAAAAATTTAGATGGTTTGTTATAACGAGTCATATTTCGACATATTAAAATTGAAACTAACTTTACAAAATTCAATAGCAACACAATAATTGCATGAAATATTTAAGTTCAGTATTCGATACACCTTAGAAATACAAATTTATATAAATTTTGAATAACTGATTAGAAAGATATAATTTACTGAAAAAATAAACCATTTAGTGTTAAAGAAAAACTTCCTTAGCCTAACCTTAGAAAAACTTCCTGCTTGCTTAGCAGAATCTTATCAAATCATAAATCGTTAAATAAAATTCAGAAATTAAATAAGAATTTTGGCAATAAAGATAACAAACTAACCTTTTAAAAGAGATATAGAATTATTTACTTTCTAGAATATATTTGAAAAACTGTCGGTATCCCCACAATATTTCAAATTAACAAAATGTTGTCGAATCAAAGGAAACATCAGGTTTCGCTGAAGTTTGTGAAAATTTCTTTTATCTTGAAAATTAATCCATAATCCATAAATTAATCCATAATCCATAAATAATGCATGTAAATATTATAAATAGACGTGACATCCATCTAAATTTTTCGTGTAAATATGTAGTATTCCTACATTTTAATTTAAAGTTAATAACGATTTGAAACGCTATTAAAACACTCTAAACTGATGAAATTAAAAGATTATCCGAACTGATGTGAAATTTAAAGTACATCAAATTATTCCTAAATGTATTGTAATAAATTTTTATAGAAATTTATTTGTATTACATTATTCACCTTTAAAACGACATTTACCAGCTTATTGATAAAGAAATGTAAAGTAGTTTGCAAGGTTACATGATAAAATAGATACGTTTTATATTCATTCTTTATGATTACAATTTTTAAATTGATTTTAGAAATATTTTTGGAAATATGCGCAGTTGACAATCAATGATAAGCATTGTCCCCCACCCCCCCTCATAAGTTCAATTTTCGCTCCTTTTTAACACTTTCCAACATGTTTGAAAAGCGTTTATGAATTCGGTTTGTCTGTCTATGCCTGTCCGTGCTTTAACTCGCGTAAATATACTCGGATGGTTATGTAGTTGATATTTGTTATTGAGGTTTACTATGGTATGCTCGGTAATAAAAATGAAGTCTGTAGCACTTAAAGTTCGTTTACAGGGACACTCAAATAATTCTGCTACATTACGGTCAGAAATTACCGAACGGAAAAATCGTTCACGGTCTATTTTAATGATAATAAAATTGCATTAATCGCAGTCCCTCCCCCAAAGTTGCGGGTTTTGTTAAACAAAAAAATTGACCCAATCCAGGCTGTCAATAGATCAGGGGTATATATTATACCATTCAAGAAAGATAACAAAGATTTTATGTACGTAGGTATGACACTGAGGAAATATCGGGACAGAATAAAAGAACATGAAGAAGATCTGAGATTAAATAGGCCCCACACTGCGTTAGCAAGATTAGCACAAACTAAACCTATAAAAGTTGATTTCAATAGATCCAAAATTATATTCCGCACAAATAATCACCTGGAAGTATCATAAGAGAGTCTCTAGAAATAATGTCTAAAAAAGAAATAGTCTGTAACGATGTATTATCATATGATATCCACGCAGTCTGGAATGAATTAATGCATCATTGATTACCTTTCCCATCCCACCTTATATTCCAAACCCTTGAAGTAAAATAGTTTATTCCGGGCAAGCAAGAAAACGCGAAGAGATAACAACTCAACTCAACAATTTAGTTTTTCCACTGATGATGACCGAGTAGTTCGGTTGAAAACGTTTTGAAATTTTTAAAAGGGCTTTAATGTGCTTTTAAATGTTTTATATACACTGTAAAAAGTTTTGCAGCAAAGTAACCGGTCACTCGACCGTTTTCTATAAAAAACGGTCGAATGACCGTATTTAACCGTACATAACCGTAATTTAACGCTATTTTGACCATAATATTGTTCATATTACGGTCAGAATACTGTTAAATTACGGTCAGAATACTGTTAAATTACGGTTATGTAAACGTTTTTTATAAAAACGGTCGAATGACCGGTTACTCTGCTGCAAATTTTTTACAGTGTATGTTTTTACGCACCTTCAAGCAATATATTTACATTTAGTTGTATTTTAATGATTTTTAGTTATTTTAATGGTGTTACACTATTTCAAACATTCTGAAATCGATATATATATCTGACGTTCACTACAAAAGGCTTACTATAGAATATGGTGTGCATGTCACTCGAGTTTTGGTAGAGCAAGTGCGGGTCGGGAAAGGCCGACTTAAGGCCTAGGACCTGGCTCCCTTTTGGGTGTCCAGATCCGAAGCTGTTGGGGGACCCCGGCTCGTCCCCAAGTGTAAGGTAGTGTTTTCTCAAGAGGGTAAGAATCACCACAAATCGCAACGACCTATGTCGTCATTCACCTGGGTTCAATGGGAGTCATGCGCAGGTGGCGGTGCTCCCACCGGTCGCAGCGCATACGAGAGGCCTCTCCTGGTCGTGCGCGTTATATGTCTCTCAGGACTTGGGTGCGACGGTTGACGTTCCTGACGGGCGCCAATCTGTGGCCTGGCAGCGCAGCTCAGTTTTATTGTTCATTTACAGGGACACACAAAAGAGTTCCTTTAAAATAATGTGTGTGAACAATAATTACTAGAAAAACGTTTTCAGTTATGGTATGGATTTTTAAATTCAACTAATTTTTTGCGCATGACTTGGAGTGTATAAATTCAATAGATCACATACAGGTCAGAACAAATATCGCGAGTACATTTCCGTTTATTGATGGAAATTGTTGAAGGGGAATTTTGAAGTGTGCTATGCGTTTCCTATCTGAACTAAATTTTAAAATACTATGTGGTGTATATACAAATCTATAGTACATAAACACTGCACAAAAAGATTCGGATATTTTTCTGGGTTTTGATAGTAAAACCTGAAATTGGGTTTTGAAATTATTCACTTAGACATCATCAGCTTTGTTACAGTCTTCTGGAACTGTTGGAAAGTGTTTCATGATCTATGCTTGACGCATGATTTTTAGTTCCAGTTTTATGAATAATTGATTGTTTTAAAATATAATTTAAGACGCATACTTACTGCCTCTTCAATGATTTATGTTTGAAGATTGTTTTAATGTGTTAAACTTCGCCACGTGCTTCACGTATTTGTGATGCATAAGTTCTCAGAATCCTTGATTATTCCTGCCAATAATTTTTTATTATAAATTTTACCTTATTTAACCAGAGCATTTCAGCGATTTAATTAGGAAAAAATTCTGTTTTAAAAATCTGGTGATTAAAGATTAAAAATTCCGCAAAGGACGCTCGTCACGAAGGTGTTAACACTAGACAGGCTGCAAATTTTACTGACGTAAAAAAAAGTACTTGAAAACAGATGTTTTATTTAAAACAATTTAATTTAATTATTTAACTTATTTCTGCGTGGTGTATAGGTGACTTCTTTTATAAGGAAATTTCTGGTTCGAATCGAAGCACATATATTTGGCTCCGGTCAAATTAACTCCTATGACAGTTTTACTGTTAAACAAGACTAGAAACATATGTTCATTAAGAAAATTTTAATGTATTTGAATTGAGGCCACATTTTTGAACTTCTGAGATATTTCAATTTGAAAATTTGATCAAATACTCAAATCAAGATAAATAGCTTAAGATTTTTTCGCCAATGTCTTAATAATATTTGAGATATTCTGAGTAAATATATGGCATTGCTTTAATGATATTACTATTACGTTTTCTATAAATTAGCTTTCTTCATTGGGTGCATAAACGTTTGGGGCAATAATGGAACCTGTCACGTAGGCTGTCACCAAGTGACATTAGAAACAAATTATATGTTGGATATTATAATTTACAATATTAAGCAACAGATTACAGTGTTAGATTTATTTCACCAAAAATTTGGCTTCACTCTTTCTTGCCCTGACCCCCTCAATTATATAAATTTGATTTTTTTTATCGATTTAATGCGCTCATAGCCCCAAGGTAGTTTTTTTCATACGTTTTACTTTATTTTTCACATATTGCCATACATGACTCAAATAAATCACAAATCACATAAATCAAATTGATATTCTTGAAATATATTAAAATTTGCTAAATAAACCTATATGTTTATGATATTTTATAACACATTTAAAAAATCTTCAAAGAAAAAATAAGCAATCACAGAGGTAGTATGTATAAATTATAAATTATTAAAACAATCAAGACATTTTAGAGAAAAGAAGAAAAATTGGACCCTTTCGGGAGGGGATCAATACTGATCTCTATCCATATTATCTTTCTTATCTTGTCTCTATATATCCTTATCTTCGTTTGTTAAAGTTATTGTATGTATTTCTCTGTCGATTTGTTTCTCTATCTATTTGTTTCTCTTTATAAATTTCTCTATCTATCAAAACAATGTAAATTTTAAATATAGACATAACATCTTGATAAAACAATAAACATGATGAGAAAATGTAAGCAGTTGCAATATATTGAGTATTTTCATGGAATGATTATAGAATTCATAAAGCGAATTTAAAAATTTAACTTTAAAAGTACAATTAAATTCCGTCCTAAAATTTCTATGAATTAGAGAATCCAGATATTCTCGATACAATTCACATTAGACAATAGCAGTTCTATAAAAAACAAACCTAAAAAGTAAACACCTTCACTCCATCTTAAAAATAACTAAAAATTAAAAAAAAATCATATTTTTAATAATAAATAGCGAGACAAACATAAGAGATTTATAATTTAAATTTTGAACGATTTTTTTCTTAAAACATAGCAGATTCGATTTAAAAGAGAGGGAGAAAGAATTTATTTTTTAAAGTGCTATTTACCTGATAATATTTCTATATTGTCCGACGGCAAGATAAGGTTTGTTTTCTATGAGACCGATTTGTGTTAGAGACAAATTATATAACGTTTTCATAAGGAAAAATATAAAACATGATAATAAGATAGCAGTTTCCTTATCGCTTATTCATAGAAATCCTCTAATGTATTTTGGTGTATCAAACCTACAATTAATATCATTGTTTAAACCGTTGACATCCCGCTCATTTCTTTCTAGCGTACTTTTGCGTTAGATTACACAACTCGTTGAGAGAGAACAATGATTCGGCGATGATATCTGAGAGGCAAGGTTATACAATGAAACTTCATTACATTGCATTAGATTTGAATAAATTTATTTCCAGTTTCCAGTTAATATCTTGAGTAATAAATAATGAATGAATATTGCTGTGAGAATATATATATATATATATATATATATATATATGGAGTGTGGGAAGGTTCTCCTGACGTTTATTTATATATATTTCATTTCAATTTCATTTTAACTTATTTCTGGGGTTTTTTTAAAATGTATGATAGCCCAAATTTTGTACAATTTTAACTTCATAGTTTGTAGAAATATGAAATCATACGTTTTTTGTGGAATTTATGGTAATTTTGGCTTGAAAATTCTTCCAAGGTTCCACAATAATTTCATTTTCATCTATTTCAAAATCTCACTTTTTTCTTTAATTGGTAATTTTGGATAAATTTCATTAAAGTTTTGTATTTTATCGTTCAGGTTTATAATTTTCTTTTCATTATTCCCTCCAATCTTTATTATTCTCTTTGTTTTAAATTCTATCCATTGTCTATTCTCTACATATTTGTGGATATTATTCAAACAGGTACACGTTCATTTTTCATACTTAATATACAGTAAAGCATAGATTATACGTCTTTCAAGGGACCGACGTTAAACGACGTATGAATGAAAAGACGTATAAATAAAAAGTTATTAAACAAATATGATTATTAGAGGTTTAACGCTACTAATGCAACTTTAAGTAAATACAATAATTTTGAAGTTATTCTGAGGTAGAAAATTTACTTCATACTAGTTTTAAAACTGAAAACAATAATTGAATTTTAAAATATATGTTAAAATGTTTAACATAAAAGTGAATTACAGCATACCTTTATTGTTTATCTTGAACACTTATTTTATATTCCTTATCGTGAGTATATTGCATATCTTTAATATTAATGTATAATATACATTTCATATCAATTCTGTGATTTATGGTCATACAGGCATTGATTTGAAAAAAAATCTTTCATAGTAGTCTAATATGTTGATCGACTTTGAGTATTAATTACAGCACTATAAATCAAATTAAGTTCATGAAATGTTTTTTCACTAGTGTTCTGACAAAGGAAAAACGCTCTAAGCTTTCCAATACAGTCGATTGCGTCTGTAGAGGAATGTGGGGGTAACTTCTTCATCATCGCTAAAATTAGCACTAGATAATTTTTCGATTATTAAATCATCAACTGTGCATAATCCCGGTATCGGTGTCACAGTTCACATATTTCTCAAAATTGAATCTCTGCTCCCAAAAAAATTCCATTCTTCTTCATCTATGATCACAGTTGCATCATCTCTTTCGTCGAAATCATTAATTTCACATTCATATAACTTTGGATCTGGAAACCCTGCTTTAGTAAAATAATTCTTGATTGTTTCAGATTTCATTTGGTTCCATGCTAGAGAAATCATATTTATTGTCTGAAGTACGTTTATCTTTCAATGCCCTGTTTTGATGTTTTGAAGTGCATATTCAATTAACCTCTTCCTGTAGTGCACTTTTAAGTTTTGTATAATTCCAAGGTCTTGGGGTTGTAGCTTGCTCGTACAATTCGGTGGAAAGGAAACCACTTTCACATTTTGCAAAAAGTCAGTCTCTCGAGGTTGTGTAGTACACTGATCCATAAAGAGCAAAATTTTGCGTTTTTGTTTTCTATTTCTTTATCAATTTTTCTGAGCCTCTCAGTAAAACTTTTTGTAGTCATCCAATGGTCCATACTGATAATGTTTTAGCCTTTTTAAAATATCTTGGCTTCAGTAACTTTCCTAAGACAAAAGGACACTACGTTTGTACTAAGTAAAACAGTGAGGCTATTACACCATAGAAGCTTTAAATGCAGGCATGAGATTATAAAAGAGGGAACTTTTATCAACATTGTAAATATCTCTTTGCTTGTATCCATCAATTTCGTTTGGCAATTTATTGAGCCATACATCAACTTTTTCAGTTGGCACTTCTTTAGACTCTTCATTTATCACTTGGCTTGAAATTCTATGTTGCATTTTGAACTTATGAAGCCATCCAGTTGAAAATCTTGGATTTCTTACATTAAATTTCAATGCAATTTCTTTAGCTATTTCCATAAGCATGGGTCCTGTGAAAAAATTCATTAAAATGCATTCTGCCTCAGGAAACTTGCCTTCTTGTACATGCAATTTCTTCGAAGCAGAGTTTCCGCAAGCAACTGCCATGTCCTCTATTTTCTTTCTGTCATACACAATTGATTTCAGAGTTGAAACTGGGATGTCCAAGTGTATTGCCGATTCTACATTTGTTAATCCTGTGATCTTCTCAAATTCGTTTAAAATTTAATTTTTTTCTTTCAATGAAAGTGATTTACGCTTTCGAGCCATTTTAAGTTTTAAGAAACAAACAGAGCAGCAATACAGAAAAAAACATGGGTGTAAAGACAAGTACTCCAGAGTAGAATGATGTGCCAAAGCTGAAAGTTCTATCAGATAAAGTGGTTTAGCCAACTTCACATGAATTGACTTCCATTGGTTATTTCCCAACACCAGCCAAGGAATGCAGATCTTCAACCCTCCCTTCATCCCTAATTTGACCACCTTCCATCTGGGAAAATTTCAGGACGAATTTTTGAATTTTAGGATGGTGGGAAACGATGTATAACCGATATTGCGCGTCGTATAAACGAAGCATTTTTGCATTAAAATGAGTAGAAATGAATGGAGAATTCACGAAAACGACGTATAAATGTAAAAGTCGTATAAACGAGAAACGTATAAACGGTGTTTAACTGTATTTTTATTTTTTTCTCCTACATGTTGTATGATGTTTCTTTGTTGTTTTAAAAGTTATATATATATATATATGTATATATATATATACAAGGTGTCCAAAAACAGTTTCCTCGGCTTTTATTCCTTAAATATTGATTATAGACATATATTATAAATTACAAAGTTACGTAAAATAAGTACAGAATTCTACGAAAACGATTAACATTTCCAGATGATTAAATTTTAAGAGCAAAATAATAAATTTTTATACGGTCCCCGTACAAAAAACTCCCCCCCAATGAGTAAAATGTGTCCCATACTCCAATAAGTCCATGTACAAAGTTTCAGCATTTTATCATAAAAAGTCACAGAGATATGAAAATCCACAAATGTTGACTTAAACCACTTTTCTGTGCCTGGAAATAAGGGAAATCATGTCGGATGATCGCGTTTCAGAGGTCGTACACAAATTACGAAAGAAAACAATGATTGCATAAATAAATTATAATTGTGCTATTAAAGGTATCTAAATTGTGTAGAAATATTAACTTTACGCAGAGATTGCAAAGCTTGTTCAAAATGTTTACATTAGGTTAACATTTCTGTCAAAAATTTCTAAGCAGCTTTAATGATCATTGACTGTACCATTTTCAAATTTGATTCTGTAATTCTTCATGTAAAAGTATAAGTTATTTTTCAGGAAACATAGTTATGTAAATTTGTAAATAGAACTAAAGATAAGAGTTATATTTTCTTTTCTTATGATGTATTTCTGCGTCGCGTCATCTGCACTCTATAGCTGTAAACATTTACATTTTAATTTATGATTAACTCCCCACCAAGTTTGTTTAAACATTTCTCTGCGACTTTTTATGGTAAAATGCTGAAATTTTATACGTGACCGTATTAGTGTATGAGACACATTTTACTCAATAGAAATTTTTTTCTACGGGGGCCGTATAATTTTTTTTAAATTATTTCTTTAAATTTAATCTCCTGAAAATTTTAATCGATTTCATAAATTTTTTACCTTTTTTTACACACACACACACACACACACACACACACACACACACACACACATATATATATATATATATATATATATATATACAGTATGATTCGCCAGCACGTGTAGAAATATCTGGTAGGGATACGTTAGTCAAATACGAATGCAATGAGATAACAAGATAGTGTCGGAAACGACAATCAGGGTTGTTAATTTAGCCTATATCATATTCTGTAATTCCGAAATCGCACCATAAATGGATGTATATACCACGCGACATATGCGAGTGAGAGATGCCAAGTTGGGTATCGTCCTCGTAGCTCAGTGGTAGAACCTTGGAGTGTTATTTCAAGGGCCCGGGTTCGATTCCCGGTTTGAACTTTTTTCACTCTGTCGTTTTTAAGCTCAATTTAGCAATGTAAAAATTCATGTTTAATATTAATTAATTTCGGGCGAATTTCACTCCGGAAAATTAATTGAAAAATTAATTGTAATTTACTTATATCAATGTTTATTACTTGAAAACAAATAGACTATTTATAATAATTTCATTAAAAGACGTATGCATATTTCTACAAAGTTTCATATCATTGCGAGTAATTTTTGTTGCGAACTACATAAAAAAATCTAAATTTTCAACAATTAAATTTTGTCGTATATTTTCTAAAACCTTTTTAAATTCAGAAAATGTTCTTTCAACATCAAACGATGTTACAGGGTAGTATTTATAATACTTCGGTACAGTCATTTGCACTTCGTGTTTTATCTTCATTACTTTTAAAACGGTATTTTAATTTTTCCACATCTTTAAACCCTAGATTTTACTTAAAATAAAATTTTAAGTAAAACATTATAAAATCATACAACAGACAACAAAATTCAGAAAAGAACGTTAAAAGTGTAGTTTGTTTTTGTACAGATGCACTGGGGATTCTTTTTTGGCGCCATAATGGCTATATTTTGTTTAGGCGATTTTGTAGCATTTTAACCAGGCGATTTGTACTTCGTATGGCAACCTGGTGTTTTATAATAAAATGTGTGTATTTTATAATAAAATTAAATGTGTGTGTTAAATAAAAATAAAAATAATGTGCGAAAATAAAAATGTCTGCGTTAAGTAAAAATGTGCGTAATATATAAAATTAAACGTGTGTGTTTTATAATAAAATAGCGCGTAATTTAAAATAAAATAATGTGGTTTTTATAATAAAATTATAATATAGCTTTATAATAAAAGAAAACTAAACGCTAGGCATAACAGGTATTCGAAAACAGACTTTTCTCGTCAATATAGTGTAAAAAATAAATGGCTCCAACTGCGGTAAGTCTGCGACATCTGTTCCTTTTTTTTTTTTTTTTTTTTTTCGAGATTTCCCGTTTCTCTGAATCTTATTTTGTTGTGGCTTAATTAATTCCTATCATAGAGAGATTTTTTGAAGAATTGTATAATTCAGCATCGCTTTAGCTTAGGAAATAGAAGAAGAGTCTTGGGAATCAAAAGTATTAAAAACATTTCTTAAAGAATCTAAATTTTGTGCATAAAACATTTCTGCGTTTATCCACGTATCCCATCTTGTTATACTGGCTATGGAGGAAGCTTTACCATGTTTGTACAAGTAGATGTTAGTACAACATCTGACACTGACCCTTATATTTGACTTTGATAATTTTACAAAATTATATAATAAAATCACTTATTAATTCTAAACTAAATGTGTAATTAATGCTTAAAGGGATTACAATATTACACAAAAAAGCTTAAAAATACCCTTTAATATATAACCTGATCAGTTATGACCAATGAAATAAATAAAATACGTGACATCGCAAGAAATAACGGATATAAAGGCAGAACTATTAATAAATTAATTATGATAAGAAAGAGAAGAAAAACTTCAATGAACAAAATTCAAAGTTATCAACTTTGCATTTTTTTCCTTGGTTCTATCAAAGACTGAAATATAAACTTAGCAACTTCAATATCTGCCTTATCCCCAAAACTTCCATGAAATTAAAAAAAAACGTATTATGTAGAAAAATACATTCAATAAAGCCTGATCAATTTTTGCGGTGTTTACGAAATCCCTTTCAAAATGACACAAAGAACATTACAGTGTTACATAGGAATGTCAAACAGAAAATTTAAAACAAGAATAAAAGAACAATAGCAAATATCAAATATGACAGAAGAACTGCAGTTTTGGCCCGACTACATAGGATAGAGCCTTTGCAGATTGATTTCAAGAACGGTAAAATAACTTTTCTATCAAGAGTTTATTTCCCATCCATTAGCTGTGAATCCATAAAATATATATTTGGAAAACGAGAACATATGCAATGAATCAGCCTCTTTTGAGTTACCTAAAACTTGGCACGAAATGATTTACAAATTAAAAAAGCAATAAGTAAAATAATAATTTTAACGTTTACAGTTTGACTATTTTAAGTACCTGCTTACGTTATGAATGTGATCTCGTGATTTATGTTTATCTTTTTCAAAAATTTTGCGAAAATTACTTATTTATCATTTACGATCTTGAAGATGTCGCTGTTGGAGCGTATGAAACATGTCATATTTTTATTAGAAGGTATTTTTAAGCCTTTTTGTGTAATGTTTTATCACTTTAAGCATTAATTACATCTTTAGTTTAATCCTGATGATCTTGTTTACTTATTTATGTAAAACAAAACTATTGAATAAAATGTATTAATTTGTTTTTATATGTTTTGAACATCACCTTAAAGAATTACTAAGGAATTTAAAGTAAACTGGACATGCTGGAAGCAAAAATTTAAAAATAAGAATTTAAGCACAATTTTATGATTCTTTATTCATTTATATGCTTTAACTGCAAATTATCTTAAAATATGCAATTGCATACAAACTGCAGTCGACATTTAGAAATCATACTATCGCATCTGGAAACGTTAAACAAATTTTAGTAATTCAAAAACCTTGTTAACATAGTCAGGAAGATTTCCAAAATACACAGAAACATTTCCGATGTATACGCAAACATTTCCGAAATATACCCAAGCACTCCGAATTATACACAAACATTTCCGAAATATACACAAAAATTTCCGAATTGTACAAAAACATTTACGAAATATACACGAACATTTCCGAATATATTCCCTAAAGTTACAGCAACCTTTCTCATATTTTGAGTACCATTATTTAGAGTAACGTTTCTAGATATTTTCTTTCTTTCTTTTTTTTTTTTTTTTTTTTTTTTACAGTGTAGTAATGAATAATCTGTTAGTCAAATATGTAAAAGGAAAAAGTGTTACTAATTATTTCTTTAATTATATTAATAAAATATACAAATAGCTCTATTGGTATTTACTATATTTTTTTATCTTAAACTATTTAAATTTTTTGCAAGATGTTTACGCAACGTCTCCTATTCCTTCTCTTTTCTTGTTTTATTTCTTAAGAGTCTATCAGAACAACCAAAAATAGTTTATATATATATATATATATATATATATATATATATATATATAATTATAATATCTATGAATTTCAAAAAACATATCAAGTTCTATTCTACTTAAATCTCCAAAGAGATTATCAATGATACTGTGTATACAGAATACCACATAGCTAATAATTAACATGTGCAAACATAATATTACCATAGCTGATGCTTCAATGGTAATTGGCCAAATTTTACTCATACCAAAAGAATATTGAAAAAAGAAATAGAGAGAAAGGGGAAAAAAAATTATAAATTGGAGTTGCAATTAAGTAAACACAAATGGATTAACAAATTAAATATGAACCATACACAATGGAAAATTGGACCACATGAGAATTAAATATGAATTGGATATGGAAAAACACATGCACATGTACTCATCAGCCTGGATGCACCCACATGTGTTTTAAATAATAATTCAGTGTTTCATAATTCTACTGGCATAATGCTAAGATCAGTAGAATCATCCAGGTACACTGAATTATTACCAGACAACAATTGGAAATATTAAAATTTGGAAATATTTAAATAGGAAATAAAAAACCATTAAGAAAATACAATATATTTCACTCACATCGATTATCCAAAAAACTGTAATTAACACCTCACTAAATTACCACGAGATAACAGTTTTGAAATAATAAAATTGGAAATATGAACGCGTAAAGTGTAGATAAAATATTTTACTCACAATAATTATACAGAATCCTTAAAATGTCACAACGTCTACATAATATTCACATCCACATGGCAATGCATCATACATGTTAACTAAGTCGAGTTGAGAGAAATGATTTGTAAGACAAGTTGAGAGCACACTTTTTTTAAAACACAACCCCATAAATGACACCCAATCACAAAATGATTCAAAAACACTCAAAATAATTCTGGTTTTAATACACTTATAACAAATTTATATCCGTGAATATATATTACTCCATCCAATTTTAATTCCTGAAAGTAAAATTAATATACAATCAATAGCTCCCTCTATAGTTAAATTAAATATAATATTAACAATATTATCTACAACTACCTGAAAGGTAAAGTGTCGCCATCTATTGGTATTATAATAGTTCATAATTAATATTTAGTTAAATATCCACTTTATTAGTTACATACTCACATCATTAGATTTATTTATATAAATAAACTTTAAAAAACAATACTAACTTGTAGTTTTACTTAAAATTCAAATAAAATATAATACTACTATATGAATAAATCTACACAGAATTAATTCAACTTGCACAGCATTTCAGATATTCTTAACAAGAATATATTATGTAAAAGAGATATTATTTTAATTCAAATTATTTTTGCTGCCAGCTGTGTTAATCCACTGATATTATAGACATTTATTAAATAATTAATGTTTTATTTTTACTACTACTTAAATATATATTAGACTTGTTTTTAAATAATTAATGTTTAATTTATACTACATTGTAAATATATTTTATATTTATAGATTAATTTAAATATCTAATTAAATAATTCATAAACAATTCAAAATATCTCAAAATTTATAATGTTGATAATTAATAGTATTACTACTGTTTTTCAATCAAATTAATGCAATGCAGTAATTAAAATACTTGTTAATATATACAGGGTGTCCCAAAAGTCTCCGTACAACATCCAAAATTTATTACGAAAAAAATAATAGGCCTACACCAAAAATAATTACAACAGTACATAGAGTAACTTAAAAAGTTTTTTTCTACTACCTTAGTATACTTGTACATGAGATCCTTTCGTTGCACGAAGAATATCAAGTCGATATTCCAATTCCATCCACATACATTCCAGCATGCTAACATCAACAGTAGTTACAACTGTTTGATGAAATCTGAACAAAAGTTAATAGTCTCGTGGAATTGAAAGAAAAGATCCAAATAGCAGTAGCTACTGTTGATGTTAGCATGAAAATCTTTCGTGGATAGAATTGGAATATCGTCTTGATATTCTTCGTGCTACGAAAGAATCTCAAGTTGAAGTTTAGTAAGGCAGTAGAAAAAAACTTTTTAAGTTACTCCATGCACTGATGAAATTATTTTTGCTGTAGGCCTATTATTTTTTTTGTAATAAATTTTTGAAGTTGTACAGAGACTTTTGGGACACCCTGTATATATATACATAAACTTTAAAAAATTAATCATTGAAAAAGATCTATTTGCAATTTTTAAAGCATACATTTACGAAAGAATAAATTTGAATTTTTAAAGCATAAATTTATGAAGGAATAAATTTGAATTTCTTCTTAATAATCCATCAGAATAGAGAAAAATTGCCTATTTAAAAACAAATAAAATATCAAATTTAATTGTTGAAAAATATCTATTTGTAAATAAATAATAAAGCTTTAAAGCTTAAATGGATGAAGAAATGTAAATTTCTTAATAATCCATCAAAACTGCCAAAAACAGCCTTAAAAAATAAAAATAAAAATAAAAATAAAAATTTAATAATTGAATAAGTTCTATTGTTAATTATTTTTTAAACTTTAAACAGATAAAGAAACTTACTCACCTGAATATCTGTTAATTTATCTCAATCGCACTTTTAAATACAACGAACACATGGAGTTATCACTGAGACGAAAATAAAAACACTTTCTTTTCTTTAATTAACAGGTTACTTTACCAGTAATAAGTTACCACAGAAATAATGTATCAAAATGTACTGAAACAATCTATCACGATTGCCTAAAATAACCTATAAAAATACTTTAAAAAATTTAATCATATTAAAAATTTAATCGAAAAATATTCATTGAAAATTAATAAGTTTAAAAAACTTAGACTTATAAAGGAATTTACTCAGCTGAATATCTTTTAAATCATGTCAATTGTGCTTGTAAATACTTAATAATAGCATATGTCGTTACTTATCCTTCAAAGAAAAGGCGAGTGGTATAACAGGTTTGATTACATCTAGCCACTTTCATTCAATGCCGAACTGGACATCAACGGGTTACTTGATTTTCATATGTCCTCCATTTGTTTCACCCTCTCAATGTCAGTTAAGGGGAAGAAGATAAGTATCAAATTCTATTCACGTAGCAAACAAGATTTTTTTTTTTTAATATGTACTCCAACATAGTTAAATTTTGAGTCTGCATCAGGTACCTGAACCTGAGTTTATCTGAGGGTAGGATTGACTCTACTTATATATCTTCTTTTTTTTTTTTTTTTTTTTTTTTTTTTTTGTTACTAATAACGTTTATTTTATTTTATTACAAGTTAGTTTGGTGTTGGGTTTTGATTCTTATAAATCAGGATCGGGTATACCGTTTTTTTAAATTGGAATAATAATAATAATAATGAATAAATAAATATATATTTTTTAGATGAAATTGATTATAAATCTGAAGATGAATGAGTATCTGTCTTTCTATCTATCTACCTATCTATCTATCTATCTCTGTCTATATATATATATATATATATATCAGCTGACAAATTTCGGAAATTTTATCAAAATTCAAAAATCTTTCTTTTATCTTTTTTATCAATGTCATAGGCAACGTTTCCGCACTATAGGGACTCAGAAATATGTATTTCGATTTTTTCTCACCAACTACTCTCCAATCTCATGGTAAGCAGGAACGCACTACAGCTGGTGACAAACGGTAACCCATGCGATTATTCGCATGACTTGAAGTGTGCAATATTATTTCACTATTGTAGTGGCAGCAGAACACAACGTCTTAGGCGATGAGTATACATCTCACATTAATAGCTTTAACCAGGGTTGCCACGGGCGACTATTTACTTTTATTCTATTAGTGACACTTAAAATAATAATAATATATCATTGCTGTACACTTCTTCTAAGACAATTTCAAAAGAAATCTACCACACAGGAAAAGTTTTTGTAAATAACAAATACAATAAAAATATTACTCGCGTGTGGCAATCCTGCATAAGGCCCCTAGGAATCAAGGGCTTCATGTCAATAAAAAAAAAAAGCATAAAAAACATAAATCATAGAAAATTTAGAATTACAATTCTGTGAGAGAATTTATTAGAATTACAATTCAAGTAGAATTACAATATTTATTAGAATTACAATTCTCTCTCTATTTCAAAAAGTTTTTGTAAGATAAGAAGTCAGAGTGTACTTTAATTTGTGCCTTTAATAGTAATAATAATAATTATTATTATTATTACATACCTTTTTTCAGCTTTCAATGAATTACGTGTTAGCGGTAGTTCATAGTTCACTCAACTGCCACCGAACACGTGTTTATCGTTAATATAGAGCCATAACGGAAACTCCCGACGTTTAGATAAGAATACCGTCTCAGTAGCAGAATAATCGCATGCAACATGCTGCTATTCTTGAATAAAAACGAAATTTTACTAGAAAACCTATTTGTTGTTGAATATGGTGCACAATATTGGCTAGAAAAATGGCGTGATTCGTGAAATCAAAGTCTATGTTGGACAACCATTGTGCAATGGGGCACCTGTTTGTTCCGTTTCATCGAGTTACTTCGGCCACCTGTTTCAGCCCGTAAATATTGCAACTACGGATCGAATTTATTTTGCGGACTAACAACTCATGGGGTGTGAAACACTGCCAGTGGTAGCCTTTGAACAAATCAATTGTACAACTTCTGTAGTGGATCGAGATAAATTAAACAAAGATCAGGATTATTTTTTAGCTATTTGTCTTGCAATCAAAACCGACAACTGTCCAAATGTATTGATTGAAATGTTTGATTCGAAATTATAAAAAACAAGAACTTTACGAATACCAATATTAATGTTTACAGAAACACTGAAATTTCATGTTATTTTCTTGATAACATGAATCTAGTTGTAGACCCATTAATCGAATGAAATGTGTTCTTTGCCCAAAATGAAAAATTGTTGGCGGCTATGATTTTTGACAAGAGGATAATTAAAAGGCTTTGTATGACTGTTAAAAGCCATGGACTGTGTTTTTTAACCCATTAAAGACTAACGTTGCTTTTTCGCAACATTATGTTTCTTACACCAGGTTTTAAGGTAACATCAGTTTGTTTTTAGGATAAATATTCACTTTATTTGATGCAAGAAGCACAATGATAAAGTAACTCTTAGGTTGCTGTAATATAAAAGTGGTATGAATCGCAATATTTGTATTTTATTGAGAAAAACAATTCGGTCCTTAATGGGTTAAAGAGAAAACTATCATAAACTTTGTTACTACAACACTCATATGCAAGGCATCCGATTTTACTGAACTAATTGATTGGAATTAAGCCAAATTATCGCCTCCTCGTTTATTTTAAAACGTACGATGATATCAAATCTTTCATACAATCTAGATAACGCACCAAAATGGCATGTAACAAAGTTCACCTTCCTCATTCAGTCTATGGAAAGCTGTGTAAAACTAATTTCAAAAGCATCGCTGAACTTTTTGGACCTGAGTCAAGAAACCGTTGCATTAGAACAACGCTACAATACAGATCAATCATACCTAAGTTTTCCAAAAAACACACAATAAAGGTGTTTCTGTTAAAAAAAAAAAAAAAAAGTTTAAAATGGCAAGACTGTTCGCTTGAAATATGACAATTTTATGATTATGGAAAATTTTCTTAAGTAAGTAATAATGTATGCACTACATATTAGAAATTGTAGATAGGAAACACACACTTTTAAGTGTTAAAGAGTTGGTTGGAAGGGAATTGTGTCTGTGGAACTCGACGGGTAGCCACCTATGTGTGGTGAGTTTTGGGTTGTTTTCATAATACCGAAAATGATTCATCATTTTAGATATTTCATGACTAGCAAAGTACTGCACACTTTGTCTATACTGTGTTCGCCAGTAAACAAATCAAACTATGCGGATCCTAAAATGTAATGCGTTTTATTTATTTTTTTTTAACTGAAAAAATATTAAAAAGTATTTTTTTTATAAATTTTAAAGTGTGTGCGCGATTGGAAGATGCTACCTTATTTCAAACAACTTTTTAAAATATTTATTTTTTATGCATGTCATAAGCAACATTTCCACGCTATAGCGTGCGGATATATTAATGGAGTATTACATATTTTCAGTGCGAAGAAATCATTAAATTTTAGGTGGTATATGAACGATCGGAAGAGAAATGGAATTCAATTATCCAATATTTATTCTCGAGGTATCCGTCTAACCATATAATAATGGAACGCAATCTGATCAATATTTGATAGGTCTCTACACTGTAAAAAAAGACGAATGTTTCTGAATATACGAAAATATAATATAATGACGAATAAATTTATAATATGAACTCATCCTTGTTAATCATGATTCTGAACACCGTTTCTTTATATTTAGGAACCTCAGACATCAATGGCATTTCAAGATTTGAAGAATCATTTTGAAAAACAAAATTTTTCTAGCTTTCCGTAATTTTCCGAAACGTTTACGAGTAGCTTTTAAAGTGTATTAATCAGTTTTCTAAGCCCCGAATATAGTTTTTTCCGATGCTATCTATTCTCAAGTAAACATTTTCATGTTCAACAAATGTGTTTAACAGACAAACATGCAAAATTAACAGAGTTAACATTAACATTAAAATTAAGATTATTTCTTTACTCTTTCATGTATAAATTAACTTATGCAGCTGAAAACGTTTACTTAAGAATGGATGACATTCGATAAATAGGTATTCCAGGCTGAGGAAACTGTTTAAAACACTATAAAACTATTTGGAAACGTTTCTGAAAAATACGGGCAGCTAGAGAAATTTTGTTTTTCGTGGTTATAGTATATTTTCATAAAATAAGAAACATTGGTCATTTTTTACAGTGTAAGCTACTTCTAGGGACATGTATTGGCATTCTTCTTCTAATTGTCGTCGCTAGTCGAACCCACTAGAGATAATTCTGGTTTTACTGAAATTTTGATGGCAAATGCCAATGCAGTCGTCTCTCTAAGTTAGATGTTCCTTATGTTTTAACTAAAATGCTGTGATCGCAAAATTGTTATCCCATTTAACAAAACTACAAAACTGATAGACATCAGTAAAAATTTAATGATGAAATAAAAATAGTTTATGCCCTAATTTTTTTTTAAATAATTTACAACACCATAAAAAAATTTCTGAGCTTAATTTAAGTAATCCTCCCCCCCCCCCCATCAACCTCCATAGTACACTTTCCCTTAACTCTCCAAACTTTTAGTAATATGATACAATATATTCTTAAATTTGATTGAAAGTTGCTCAATTCAGAAATAATTTACTTAAGTATTTTATCAGCGCAATAAAGAGTGAAAATTTATAAAGACTTAAACTTTACTTTCTATGAAACAAACAAAAATTAAAGTGCGACGCATTATTTAAATGTCAGTTCATGGGCACATTTAATTAAAAATATAATCTTTTGTATGTTAATGTCGGAAGATCTCTTTTGATTACATTCGTAATTTATTCAAACGTGCATTTACTTTAGAGGTTCCAAGTAAGGTAGGAATTATGAATACTGCACGAGTTTCTAAGCATTTTGCATTAGTTTAGAAATAGTTGAATATATTAATCTTCATTTTTCGCATGAGATAAATGTTATTAAACAGTGCTTTAACATAAATTTAAGACATTTATGCACAATTTTGTCTTTAAACATACTCAACATACTCATTTCTTTATATATCGTTCGGTGATTTTTGTAGCGTGAGAAATTTGAAATGTATATATTTTATTATTATGCATTGTAAATAGTCAACATATTCTTTAGAAGTTCAGAATCTATTTGTAGTAAGACGTTTTACAGTCATATTTATGATATTTCAATTTTGAAATATATAAAACAATACTTATAGCAATTAATTGCAACAGCATAAATTGAAAAATTGAAAATTCCAGTGTTAAGAAAATTTAACCCAATCAGGTTTATAATATGGCAATTCAAATAAACTTAAATCCTTCCAATTTTCGAAAGTTTTTCTTACTCGGGATCCATATTCCGAAGGCGTTTTCCTAATAGCATAATTGTGACCAACATTGGAAAGCACCGTAACCTAACTGTTACTGTTACTGTTCTCATCGCCATTATGTGATTCGAAAAATGAGTCACTGTGATGTCGATATGTCCTGTTTTCGCCGTCTAACACGTGATTACAAAATCCGTCACTGTGATCTTACAAGGAAGATCATGAAGATTCATAGCGTGAGAGTCATAATGTGATGAATAAACGACATGATGAAAACGACACCGGTGGCTAAAATGTGGTACCGCTGTCTGATTGTGACACTTGTATCGTTACAGTGACGTCACTTCCACTGGCTGTGAAAGTAGGGTTTCTAGTATTTCATGCATTCACATAATTCATATGAAAAAAGTTGCATTTGTCACCTATTATTAAAACAAAAGTCGTGAATGCAGCATATATCTCGGTAAGCAGAATAAATTCATCACAATTTCTAATAATAAGGTTGCCTGACATAATTTTGTCTCTTTACAGCTTACAAAGAAATTCGTTAGTTCTCTGCCTTCAAAACTTGCCTCAGAAAATGCAGCAGACGTCTGCATTCTACAGGTGTACAGGAGTTTCCGTGTTATTTCCGATTTATCATATAAAATGCTATAGTTATAGCTCGGATAAATGAAAAAAGCGCCGCAGTTCATAGCCTTGTACAACAAATAAGAGTGAAATATGCCAGCCAGGATATTGTTGGGATAGCTCAGTAGGAAGAGCGTTGGCACGACAAGCCAAAGTATCCAGGTTCGAGTCCTGGTCCCGGCATTTTTCGCTCTGTTGGAAAAAATCTCAACTATGATACTCCAACCATTGGATATAATTTACCTAGTTGAATATACTTTCCTCTGTTCATTATTTTATTACGGTATACCATGGAATGTTCAGAATTGAAAATAAAGTTTGTATCATTTATAGTTCGTATATAGCTGTACTAAAAAGAAAGTTTTTGCATTACGGTCTACGGGAGAAAATGATCTGCAGTGTAATTTACTCATTTTACACTAATTTAAACATATTGCAATTGATATACATTACTGAGGTGCACTATAAGATGCCTACTGTAGAATATGATGTGCATAGAATTTGTCGTTCAATGACAGGGAAACACAACAGAATTTAGTTACAGTACTGTCTATTAGCAATAATTGCTGGAAGTGCGTTTTTAATTATGGATTTAAATTTAACAAAATTTTAATATTACTTGGGGTATAAAAATGCAATAGATTATATATGTGGCTGCAAAAAAGAATTTGAGTACATTTCCGCTTATTGACGGAAATTGTGGAAGGGACATTTTCAACTGTTATGCGTTTCCTAATTGAACTACATTTTTGAAAGCTATGTAGTATATATACAAATCTATGGATCATATGCAGAGTGGCACAAAAGAATTTGGGCAATTTTTCCGAGTGTAGATGGTAATTGCTGAGTTTTGGGTTTTCAAATGTTTTATGAGTTTGTCAAATTATTTACTTAATTTCATCTTTAACCTTATTAAACAATGAAGTTTCGTTATACAGTTCTGAATGAGTTCGAAAATGTTTCATAATCTATAAATAACGCATATTTTTTTTTCTTGTTTCCAGAATAACACAGGTCTTGAATTCCGTCTGAACTGTCCTTTGTCTCACGATGGAAGAGTAATATATAGAACAGTAATATATAGAGTAATAGAAGAACATAAGTTTTGGCAAAATAACTTTTCGGAGAACGAAATTTTGGTTATTAAACAAAACACCCCTTTATTTTATCGATTTATGTGAAAATCAGAATCCTCAGACCTCAAATTAATTGAATTATTATTATTTTTTTAAATTTCACAACTTTTGTGTAGTTTGGTATAAGTTACACTATGCATATGATTACAATGTGTATAGCTTTTGTGAATGTTTTTATGTAATTAATTCATTGTGAAATAATTGTGCATAATCGACGCATAATACTGAATTTCTTTAAGTGAATAAATATCTTCTGAAGCTCATCTGTATAACTTGGCTTTAGGAAGTTTTTTATATTTAACTTATGAATTGAAATTATGTTTTCAGATAAACTGCACCTAGGAGAATGATAATTTAATATCGTTTTATAATAAAAGAATCATGATGAAATAATAAAATCCTAATAAAAAATTAATGTAGTTTTTGACTCACAGATATTTTAAGAAACTTTTCATGGAATGCAGTTTTCTTATCTATTATTTTTATACATTTGAGATAAAACTATGAAATATAAATTACGTAATTTTCATCCAACTGCACTTGTAATGATTTTTTTTCTTCCAGCTTGAGGTGACACATTTCTCCTATTGATCAGTTTACTAAAAGTAATCTTGTTGATGGTGAAAATCTGGGTTTTCTTTTGTGTGATAAATATTTCACCCAATTTATTTGAAACGTCGTTTTCAAATAGACCGACCGCTAGTAAAGAAATTTACTATATGACGTAAGTTGAAACGTTTAGAAAACGAAATTTCTTCCTAACCGGAAATATGTATGTTGCCCTGTGTTTGAAAGCACACTTAGCAACAAAACATAGCCCGCTGCAAAGCGAAATGAATGGTATTCCCATTACGGATGATGTCTCGACTATTGCGTCAGTAATCCGTAATCGAGATACCATTTATTTAGCTTTGTAGATGGTTGTGCGATATTGATAAATATAGATTTAAAAATCCCAAACCTATTTTGGGATTTCTAATGGGAAACATTAAAAATTGTTTTTAAATGTTTCAACCCTCATTCAATAATTAATTAAATTTCTTTGCTAGGTTTGTGTATATTAGTTAGTAGAAGGAGTCTTTTTTTTCACAAAGCTAAAAAATATCATTAAGTCATTTAAAAACAATTTATACATCAATAATATCCCGATCGTTATTCATAAGTAAAAGCATTCTTTCAGTTATAATTTCAATATCAAATAAAAGGTTTTGGCTATATTTTATCGCCACACTGAATTTTTTTTTTTTTTAATCTACAGAAATATAATATAACCATGAACGAAAATATTCAATAACCTCTTTCGAGTTAACCATGATTCCGAAAAGAATTCTTTATCATTAGATACCCCAGAAACCAATATATTTTTGAGATTTAACGAAGCATATATTAAAACAAAGTTTCTTTTGCTGCCAATGATTTTCGAGAACCTTTCCGAGTAGCTTTTATAGTGTATTCATCAGTTTTCTCAAACTGGAATATTGGTTTTTAGGATGTTATCCAATCTAATTTAAACATGTTTAGCTGCATAATTAAATTTATTAGTCAAGAGTAACAAAGTAATATTCTATCCAGTATAGTATTGTATCAAGTATCAAGAGTAACAAAGTAACATTCTATCCAGTATAGTATTGTATCAAGTATCAAGTATCAAGAGTAACAAAGTAATATTCTCTCCAGTATAGTATTGTATCAAGTATCAAGAGTAACAAAGTAATATTCTATCCAGTATAGTATTGTATCAAGTATCAAGAGCAACACAATAATATAGATTTTAATGTTAACAATGGTATTAATTTTCATGTTTGTCTGTACAACATATTTCTGGGACATGTAAGTGTTTACTTGAGAATGGGTAGCATCCGAAAAAAATTAAACTCCGGATTAAGAAAACTGATTGATACACTATAAAAATTATTTGGAAATGTTTCCTAAAATCAATAGCAGAACATGAAACTTTGTTTTTATAAATGCTTCTTTAAATCTTGAATATACAGTATGCCCACTAAAGTCCCTTACCACCCTATTAACTTCGGAACGGCTGCTGCTATATTCATAAAAGTGGTGTCTAGGTATAGTAAAGTAGCCATTCGCTACTGAATGAAACCACCAATGGCGCCACCTGGTAGAAAACTGCGGAGTTAGCATTCCTATCTTGAAAACGGAAAGAGATAAGGAAAACAAGTGATTTACAAAGTTGTAGAGCATCATCGATTTAGTACAAAAAACACCTTGTGGACATTAATGCAAAGAATAGAATGGTTAAAACGCGCATTTGTTTTTTTCGTGATTTCCTACACTGTGACGTGACAAAACTATCTTAGAAATAAAGAAACAACCAGTTAAGAAACAGCAGGTGTATGAGACCCCTCCACAAACATTGCAGGACCTTAAACGACGCATTACGGACTCTTGTGCCAACGTGTCACCATTTATGCTCCAACGTGTGCATCGAGAAATTCATACAAGGATCCAAAATGCAATGCAGCTGACAGTGAGAAGTTTGAACATCTAAAATAAAGGTATATTATTCTAACTAGTTCTTTTTTCCTTTCTAAGATCGTTTTGTCACGTCACAGTGTAGGAAATCACGAAAAAAGGAATGTCTGTTTTAACCGTTCTTTCTTCGCATTAACGTCTACTAGGTGTCCTTTTGTACAAAATCAATGATGCTCTACAAATTTTGTAAATCACTTTTTTTCTCTATCTCTTTCCGTTTTCGAGATAGGAATGCTAACTCCGCAGCATTCCACCAGGTGACGCCGTTGGCGATTTCATTGCGTAGCGCATGGCTACTTTACTATACCTAAACACTACTTTTATGAATATAACAGCAGCGCCGTTCCGAAGTTAAGAGAGTGGCAAGGGACTTTAGTGGACATACTGTATACTGGTTTCTGAGGATTCTAAAGATAAAGAACGCTTTTTTAGAATAAAGGTTAAGGTTAACTCGGAAGAGGTTACTGTATATTTTCTTTCGTGGTTATATTATGTTTTACTAGATTAAGAATCATTTGCCGTTTTTTACAGTGTACAAACTTTGTCTGTTAAGAATCAGATTAAAATCTATTTTTCATGATTATATTTTTGCATTTCTATTCTTTTAAACCTAAACATTTACTTCAGAATTCTGTTTCGATATCCTGCCAGGTAACCCATACCTATTTCTGGGAAGCAAGAAAATACATTTTTTAAATGTTTCAACCCTCATTCAATAATTAAGTAAATTTTCCCACTTTGTTTGTGTATATTCGTTAGTAGAATGAGTCTTCTTATCACAAAGCTAAAATATCTAGCATTAAGTAATTGTTTTTTTTTAATTTATCCATCAATAATTTCCCCTCAATATCCATCAATAATAAGTGATAATATAATAACTAGGGGATCCAACATGGGTTTCTCAGGTTACAGAATATAGGTGAAAACCTTTTATAATTATTATTATTAAAAAATCTTAGATTTTTTACTTTTTTCTTTTTTTTTAGATTATCCACTAACAACACCAAAAATCATTTTTAAATAAAAAATACCGATTATGTATTCAAATAAAGTTTTGAAATTTATTAAAAGCGATACTTTTGTGGTATATAGGCCGGAAACAAATCCTGAACAATTTATAATATTTTAAGTACAAACGGATTTATCTTTCTTAATCGTCTGCATGCGATAGAGATAGATTTTTAAAAAATCATGCTTGAAAATTATTTTTAAAACTATATAAAAAAAAAAGAGTAAAGTGCTATACAGTTTTCAAACAAATGGCGTTTCAAAGTACATTTTTATTCCTATTCGACGGTGTGAAAATCGAAAATGTACGATGTTTAGAAGTTTAAAAAATTGCAGTGAAAGCGAAATTTAATCGTCTGGTGATGCCAACATCAAAATGACGTCAGCGTTTCGCACGGACACGTTTCCGCTTTATAATAGCACTTATAATATAGATAACTATATAATTAATAATAAGTATATTATCCACAAGTAAAAATATTTTTTTCATTTATAGTTTCAATATCAAATCATAATTTTTAAATTGGGAATTTTTTATTTCAATAAATAGTATACATGGAACGGTACAGAAATTAAAATAATGTTAAAGGAAAATTATTCGCCAATGATTGCGAATGTAAACGACTGTAATAAATATCTTGCAGAAAGATCCAAAAACCAAAATAAGAACAAATAATAATAGGGAATTTTGGTTAAAAATAGGAATCAAATTTTATACGAGGCGTCACAAAAGTGTAGGATTTTGAAATCCAAGAAAATAGAAAAGTCTCATTCTTTGATTTCCCGTTAACAAAAACCCTATTTCAATATCGCTACAAAACTCTGTGATCACAGCACTTGATGACCAAAGAAATTCTGTAATATTTGCTACGAAATATGCGACAATGTATAGAAACGGGTCACTTTTTCGCTATTTCCATGCTTCAATTTTGTGGTCAAAATGATCATATAGCATATATATCATATGTATCACACTATAAACTTTGTTTGTAATGAATTATATTAAATTCATCATTTTGTGTTGTTGTTGATGTTGTCAAATGATGTTGTCAAATATTGTAATTTTGTATTTCTATTCTTTTACGCCTAAAAATGTTGTATGTATAAATTTTCTTTTATTAATAAAAAAAAAAAATGTGCTAAAACAAAATTGGTAAATGCATAGTAAAGTATATAGATAAAAATCACACATTATAAATTTATTAACGAAAAAGGCGAAAAATTAAAACACAAAAATGTGCATTAACTTAAAAGAAAAAGCTTATATTTTAAAAAGCGAGTTTGAAATGTAAAATTCTCAAATATGCAAAAGCAATTCATATTCATTGACATTTTCTAAAGTCTATTTCTTTTCTTTCAAATTTGAAAATACGAAATAGCGTGTCCTTCATGTTTGATCATTACTAATGCTTCTGAATCCACTATTAAGATTAGTTAAATTTAAAAACGCGTACCATAACTGTAAACGCACTTCGAACAATTATTCTTCATAGACACTTACTATAACCGAATTCTTTAGTGTGTTCCTGTAAATGAACGATGAGTGCTATGCACACGATATTCTACCATACGCATCTTGTAGGTTACTTCAGCGAAGTATATCAATTTCAATATGTTTGAAAGGTAAACTAGTCGCCACCGTAATACTTACCCATCATGAAGATGCATAATATAAAATATGAAAATAAAATATGTATAAACTATTTATAAAATGCATTGCAATTCGAATAAGATCCTGGCTTGATGACGTCATAAATTTTAATTGTTCTATTAGTGAATTGAGTAAAAGAAACATCCTTATAACTCCAAAAATGTTAATCATATTAACTAACAGTTTACTGCGTCGGATTAAGCGTCTCATTTTCAATTAAAATATATCTTTGAATTCCAATTTGAATGAAATACAGGGTCACGAAAACTCGAAGAGTTTGGATAATAGGATTCCAAATATCTCGGCAACTCGTTATTCCATCGACTTCATTCTTTATGTAAAATTTATATTTTTTTATTGTCTGTTATATTCACTCCTTAAAATAAACTATTTCGAAACTTTTTATATACCTTTTATCAGAACGAATATTTCGAGAGTCCGAAAAAAATAGTTCCGGATAATCGAGGTTACTGAAATTCAATAAGCATCTTCCCATTATGACATACTAAGTACATACCAAATTTCAAGTCTCTATCTCAATTTGTTCGGGAGATAGAGCGTTTACAGACACACAGACACACAGATAAGCGGACTGCAAAAAATGTTTTCTAAAAATATGTTTTTCGGAATCTCCAGTGTCTGAAACGTGTAAACCCGCCATTTTTTTTTTCTATTTTTAAAACGATTGCAAGACTTACCCTATACTGAGTATGATGGCTAACTAAAATACACCGCAAACGATTTTTCTCCCATGTACCGTAATTTAGCGGAATAAGTTGAGAGTCCCTGTAAACGATCTATAAGTGCTATACACTTCCTTTTCAATACCAAATATGCCATAGTAAACTTCAATAACTTATATCAACTACATGAAAATCGGAGTATATTTACGCAAGTTAGGGCACGGATAGACAGACAGACAAACCGAATTCATAAACACTTTTCAGCTATGTTGGAAAGTGTTAAGAAGAAAGAGAACGCAAACATCCATACATAGATTATGACACACTTTCTAACCTATCCAAAATACTGCAAGAGAAATTCACCGTTTCATAAGGTAAAAGATGTCGACTACGCAAAAAATTCAGAAAAGCATAACATATTTCCAAACCAATATCCAAACCAAAAAAACATTGTTTCCAAAATACGTATTTTAAAGTATTGTTTTAATCATTGTTTACGTAGAAAGCATTTTTAGCTTTATTTACCGTATTTATACGAATTTATCGTTGCGGCGAAAATCATTTGCGGCGTATTTTAATGATGTTACTATGTTTCAAACATAATAAAATTGTTATGAATTCCTGCGGTGCACTAAAACATGCTTTCTGTGGAATATGGAGTTCAAAGCATATATCATTCATTTACAGGGTCAGACATAAGTCTTCGTTTATATAATGGTCTACAGGCAAAAGCAATTTAAAGCGTATTTAAATTATGTTTCACTATTTCAAAAATGAGAAAATTGACACACGTTACAGAGGTTTACTATAAGATGCTTGCAGTAGAATATAATTTGCATCGCATTTATCATTCATGTACAGGGAGACATAAACGATTTCAGATATAATACTGTATCTGAAGTATTGTCTATTAGGGGTGATTTTTGGAAGTTCTTTTTCAGTTATGTGATGTGTTTTTAAGTTTAGCTAAATTTTTGCATACTACGAGTTGTGTATAAATTCTATAGATCATGCACAGGGTACACAAAAGAATCAGTAACATCACTGGGGATGAACATAAATTGCTTAAAGGTGTTTTGAATTTGAGTTATGCATTTTCATGAACAACGACTTTTAGTATACTGAAAGATGTTTGTAAAATATAAATAAATATATATATATAGGGCATTACAAAGAACTGGATACATGATTGCCTATGGATGCTAATTTCTGGAAGTGGGATTTCAGTAGTTTTGAGTGTGTTTTGCCTGAAATAAATTTAAGCTTAATTTGTGACATACATAAAAATCTGTAGGCAATATATCGGGTTGTACAAATTAGAACACATTTCTGCTTATTGGTAGAAATTGCTGAAGGTGAATTTTCAAGTGCGTTTTCTTACTAAACTAATTTTAGCATTCTACTGATAATATATACAAATCTGTGGGGCACATATAGAGATGGTTTACTATAATCACAAAAAAATGGAGTGCCGCCGTTACGGATATGGCTGTAATTGCTGAAATCTGGTTTTCAAACGTATTTTGCGTTTTCTAAAATGTTTACTTAGGGGCTGTCCATAAATTATGTCACACTTTTTTTCAATATTTTTGACCCCCTCCTTCCCCCCTTTGTCACAAAGTGTCACACTTCACCATACCCCCTCCCCCCCCTCCTTGTCACATGTCACACTATATTACATAAACATATACTTGCAGTTCAGAAACAAAGCACTACGTTATAGATCATATTTCAAATTTTATTTTTAAACTTTAACTATGTGTTTTTATGACATTTGTGAGCATAACAATAAAAATGATTCGTGTACTTATTTTGTACGAAATAAGATTAAGGTTTACAACAAAAAATATAATTAATATACAATAGTAATAAAATATTAATATGAAGGTTCAATTGATTTTTTTTAAAGAAAGGAATATAAGTAAAAACAAACCACATGAAAGTTGTTTTAGCCCCGATTAAAAAATACCCTCAAATTCTGGTAATTTCAAAATAACTTCAAAATTTAATCTGCTGATTTTAAATGATTTTATTTTAATTAAGATGTGTGATGTCACACTTCTTTTTACCCCCTCCCACCCCCTTGTCATAAACTGCCACAATTTCATGAAGCCCTCCCTCCCTCCTCCAAGCGTGACATCATTTATGGACGGCCCTTATTTACCATTTTTAGCTTATCAAACGACAAAGTTTTGGAAAGTGTTCCGAAAACTATGCTCGACGCATTATTTTTCTTTCTTTTAAATAATAATATAGACTAAGAACTAAACTACAGCACTCTTACAGTTCCTCCTACCAATGCAAGTAGTAAGTAAGTAGTAGAAACTTAATAAATAATTCTAAAATGAACGATAAGTGCAATTGTCTATTCTTTGTGAAATGCCAATAAAATTGTTGGGAAAATGCAGCTTCGTTTATTTTGATGAGAAAATTTCAGTGTATTCATAAACTACGCCTTCCACCTTGATGACGTCGACTGAAAAATAATTGAATTTACCAATGCGTTGCTTGCCAGAATTAATATTTCAGTGTTTTACCGACAAAAATTACTATGAAATAAAAAGTATTTCATATATATATATATTTATACATACACACTCATACATATATTTCGGTCACGGTTTTAGGTGAGTAGGAATGAACTGCCAAATATCTTTTAGAGACGACGGTGCTGTGTAGTTAATAATAATTTACTGGTCGTCGTGAATGTGGCATGATGTTTTCTATGATATTGGCAGCCAAGATCTCACGATCATACTAAGGTTAACACACAGCTCCAGTCATGATTTTAAACAGACGGTGCAGGCATGGTCCGAATTGTTTCCAGAAAAGACATGATTCAAAAACCACAGGATTTTTTCTTCAGAAAACAGTCAAAAGTATTCACCTTCATAGCTGTATTAAACGAAAGGAGATCAAAAACGAATGGGAGAATCATCTCTACTCATTATTAATTTTAGATGAAATAAAAAAATTACATCTTCATACGTTAACAAAAAAAATATTAAATGATTAACAACATCAACTAGAAAAAACAAGCAAGACAAGCTTGCAAGCTGCTTTTAATACGGCGTTAACCAATTCCACGACACTGATGCCACGCAAGTTCTGAGACAGAAAGAAAACACGAAAATGGTGAGCTCTGAATTAGCACAGAAGCTTATATTGAGAGCGCGTAAAGGTGCAAGATTACCGTCAAAGAGCTTTGCGTCAAGGGTTCTAAAACAATCAGAAGGCGTGCTGGGGCTATTTACTGGTGGAAGGCAGAAAATTGTGTGCTTCGTAGCTTCAATTGAAGCGCATTGAAGCGTTATTTCAAAGGTCTGGGTTCGATTTCCTGCTTGGACATTTTTCACACTGTTGGTTTTACGCTTAGTTAGCAATGTAAAAATTCACATATTTATTATTCAAGACCAATGTTTAAAATAATACTTAAACACATTCAGCTTAAATCTCTGTAATTAACAAAAATATTTTTACAATGATATCTTTTAATTGAAAATAATTTACGTTTTAACAATACCAAAGTTAATAACAAGTTAAGCTGTAAGAGACACTGTTACGCTCGTATTCCCCATTTACCTGATTTGCCTGTTAGATGCGAAAATCTCGGTTGGACGCTCTCATGGTAATAACTGTTAACACGATTGGATTTAATTGCGGCTGAAATGCAATCAGATTAATCTTGATTACCATTTGAGCTTTCGACCGGGGCTTTCCGGCTTAACTGGTAGTTGAGGTAGATGGTGAATTTGAACGTTAGTCATGTCCAGTGAAATATGCAATTCTCATAGTTGTGCATGGCATCAGAAGTATGGAATTTATTTATTTATCTACTAATTTTCATTATATGTAAATGTGTTACACATACTCGCGGGAAGAACAGATTCATTTAAAATTCAGAAAAACATACATAATTACGTCTGGATAAAACTAAAATTAAATAAAATAATACTAAACTACAGACTTTTAATGTCAAAACATACATACAAACAAATAAAATACAAATGTATAGGCGTTTCGTGTTCTTACGAAAACCTCATCAATATTACGATCACAATTACAAAACCATGAAAATAAAAACAAAAAAAAATAGTTAAAATCACAGTTTAGTTAAAATATCGTATTCTGCTGGAACCTGGGAAGCCTCGTCAATCGAAGATTCAGACAAAATTCATTGCCAGTTCGAAATGTTGCGTATATAGCAGCCGTATCTTCCTGGAGAGTTGGATGACAGTTTTGACGGAATCTCCGATTAACGAGGCTGGCCAGGTTCCAGCAGAATACGATGCTTTAACTAAACTGTGATTTTAACTATTTTCTTGTTTTGGTTCTCCTGGTTTTGCAATTGTGATCGTAATCCTTATGAGGTGGACGTAAGTACACGATACATCTATACAGATTCGTTTAGTTGTAAAATAAACAAGTGAGGTATTCTTGATTAATTTTAACACAATTGTTCTAACAGGTAAATAAATTTTATGAGTTGAAATTTTGCAACTGGGCGGAAAAGGTCCAGGCCATAATTCAAATCAGAGACCTTTTGGCACAGCTTTGGTTGCTTTAGCCAAAAGGTCCCTCTGTTTCAAATCCTTGCCTGAACATTTTTCGCCCAGTTGCAAAAATTTCAAATCATAATATATTCTTGGTCTGAGATAATAACATTTTTAGATGCGTTCATAATTATATAAATAAGTAGCACCTATAGTCTGTCCGTATGGTCTGTCCGTATGTCCGTCTGTTTGCATATAACAGCGAAAAAACTACCCAACCAAATGGTTTAAAGTTTAATTTATATAATCGTCGCATAATTTTGTCAAATAATTTCAAGTTTTATGAAAATCGAATCAAAACTTAAAAAGATATTAATAAAAGTTTTCTTCATCCTATTATATCCTATCATACGTAATTAATTCAATGATATCCCATGATAAGTAATGATTCTTGGTTGGCATGGCGATTATGTCCTATTTAAGATGGAGTCCTATTATTTCCGTATTACGGAATTTAAAAATCGAATTTGTATAATAAAATTCTTTTATTATAGCAATCCTATAATCTACCGACAGTTTTTTGTATAGATGTTTCCGGAGAAATAGAAATTAAATGGAAAAAGAGTCTCAATATAGATTTCAAGTTCTGAAATTTTCAAAGCTAAGCTTCATTTTCCCATTGGAATTTTCAGTAAATGTAAACAAACGATAAAATGTTGCCAATTTAAATTGTACTTATTTTATTACGGAAATTAATCATATCATAATAACAGACGATATGATTCATTTAACTGGAATTAGTTATAGTACGAACATATTTGTCACGTATGGCGTATAATTTCCGACTTGTTTAAATCTGTGTAATAATTGAAGACAGTTTTTAGATTGTAGATTATTATAAACATAAAGGATATTTTTATTGTTTGTCTTTCAATAGAACATAGTTTGTTTCATCAAATGTGTCACGATCATGTGATGCGGAATTAAAAAAAATTCATCTAGAAATCCAGTGTTATATTTGCATCACAGCTTGTAAAACTAATTAAATAAATTCCCTTAGTCTTAAAAAAATAGAAAAATTAATAAATATTTTCCTTTCATTAACCTTACACAGCGCAGTGATGCATATGTAAATCAATTAAAATTTAACTTTTATTAAAAAAATTCATTTCCAGGTTACCACTATATTTAATGAAATGTTTTTTTCCCTTACATAATCGCAGGAGTCAAAAAGGCGAAGACTTACTCTTTAAATTTTCGGGAATCTAACCTGAGTCTAATTCTGGATTCTCTAAGTCTCTATGTCTGAGTATAATTCAAACCTCATACTGGAATATAATATGAGTATAAAAAATCATACTTTCTAAAGAAAAATTAGTGCAGTACGGAGTTAAAATATCTGATGCCTGACGGAATATTACTATTATCTTTAAGAATATTTTTATTTTCTAATTTTATAAAATAGTAAGTCATGGAAAACTATATTTATTTACAAACTTAAAAACTTCGTTCGCTCATTCCAGAATACATTTTAACGTTTATTTACTAGTTAAGAACTCAGGCATCACTTAAATTCAATTATGTGTGGCATTCGACAATGTATTCCCTAACATTTAACGTCAGCTGAAGAGAATGCCAAAACTTTGTATGACTTAGAAATGTAAATGTCAATTATAGGCTGAGTTTCGTAAAAATGATGTTAATGTGATGTTTAATATGAAATAAGAAAAACATTTAACTCAATGAAAGAATCACATCTACAGTTCAATAGCAGCGTATATGCACATTTTAATATTTTACAATACGTTTAAAAAGTAATTTTTGACCAAAATTGTCAAAACGATTTTATCACATTGTGTTAAAGCCCCAACTTGTAATATTTCCAAAACTGTATTTATTTTTATTGTACGATAAATGGAACAGGAGTTATAGTGGTTTTTAATCTACTCCACAGCTGTCACTCAAACCGGAAGTACTATTTAAAAGTACTAACTGGGAAGGAGGGAAGCAAAAATATGGCCTTCTAGAAATAAAAAAAGACTCAGTACTTAAGAAAAAAAAAAGTATGGCTTATAAAAACAGTGAAGTTTAGATGCCTATTACTGTGTAAATTCTTGTAGTAAAACATAAATCTAAACTTTAAATGAATTTTTTGGAAAATGTAATTTTTGGTAAAAATTCCATACACAAAACATGATTTCTCAAAAAGCTATTGGAATATCACTATGAAATTTGAATTGCATGTTGTTTACACTATTGTGAAGACAATGAACAAAAGATTTAATCTATACTAATAAAAGAAAGTTTCGCTCTGTGTGGTGTGGTGTGCGTGTTTGTTTGTCTGTCTGTTTGTCTGTGATGGTTAGCAAAATCTAGCCCACTTAGAAGTCTGAAAATTTAGGTGTGGATAGTCCAAGGTCTGACTATGTGCACCTGAGTCTCAGAATTTTAATATTTTGATAATTAATCAAGATATTAATTAGAATATCATTAAACATCGCATCGAAAATGCCATCTTTTAAATCAAAATGGCAAAAGATAAGAACTGTTGTGGATTTGCCAGCGGAAATGAACGAGTTCGAAATTATTTTACTAATTAGCGAATTTTGACAAAACTAATTAAGATATCAATTTGAAAATTTCTGAGCATATGTAAAAAAAAAAAAAAAAAAAAAAAAAAATCTGCATCCGACTATGCGATTTTTGAAAAATTCGGCTGGTAATTTTTCTTAATTTATGCAAAAAACTGCCGACGCCAGTGAAAAAAATCCGAGAAAGTTTCCGCCAGGGATTTGCTTTCATTAAAAATTGAATTACAAAGAGATCTGTTTCTCTGGCCGATCCCTCCATTTAGTTTGCGAAAATGAAAGGAAATAATTGCCAATTTTTACTAATAAACAAAAGTTTAGGTAACTAATTCAGATATAGATCTGAAATTGAGAATGGGAAGTGTTGTCATCTGCCGGCTACTTTAGCATAGCTTCTTCGTTATGTTCTAATTATCAGAAAAATGTAATTATTTTTTTAATGATCGCGTTAATGTAGGTGAAGGTGGTTTTCTTGAACAAATTATTCTTTTTATTTGCGGGTATGGGGAGGGAGGGGGGACGCCTTGCTGTGATTTGCACAAAACAAACTCCATTTTTCAGAATGCGCCCGTATCGGCGGAAAGTGGAAATAAAGGTTTTTCAGACGCCATGCAAAGCAATTTTGAATAATTCATACAAAATCGGGTTAAAGATATAATAATCATACAAACTTTAAATTTGTTTAATTTTATTATCACGGGCCCAAGCAACGCCGGGCGGGATCTAGTTTTAGAATAAATATTTTATGTTTTATGGATGTTTTCGTGGAATAACATCGATGAATTTTACGAAGATCATCATGAAAACGGGTGCGACATGCTATATAAGTTTTGAAACATTTAAAATATTTCTTAGATTTTAGTTCATTGCTTTCACCAAGGTCATAAGTATGAAGTGTGAAAAGGAAATTAAGATACATACAGTAGAATTTTCTGAAGAGCGTTTTGCGTATTGGGCCAAATTTCACTAAATTTTACTACAAATTCCTCCATTTACCTACATTTTATCAATAAATAAAATATTTTTTGCTTTTTCTTACATTTTCTAGTCATAATTTTAATAAAAATAAGTTAAAAAATAATTATTACCAAGCTTTTTTGGAGAAAATTGCTCTGTACGTAGTCAGGCACATTAAGTTTTTTACATGATTAAAAATATGCAATAATTTCGAAATTTCTTTACTCAAATTCATACATCTTTTACAACTTTAATACATTTCTTTAGTTGATTATAGCATGAAAACCTATAGACTGTTTTTATTGTATTTTTTTTGTACAGGTGTCGCTGGCGCACAGGGGTTCCTTTGTGGCGCCAATTTGTCCATTTTTTTTCAGGTGTAGCGACCTCGCGATTTTGGCGAGTTATTGCTTCCTATCGCAACCCGGTGGACCCCCGTTTAATAAAAGTCCTTTGTTATTAATAACTCTATTCTGGCCATTGTGTGCTTTTTATAGTAAATTAAACACTGTGTGTGTTTTGTAATAAAATAATTTGTGTGTATTTATAAGATAAAATGTGGGTGTCTTATTATAACATAAATGTGTGTGTTTTATAATAAAATAATTTGTTTCATAATAAAATTAAACTAACATGCTTTTTTCGTATGGTAGATGGTTTTTAAAAACGGGGTTTTCTCGCCAAAAAGACGCACACACAAAAAAAAAAAAAAAAAAAAATCGCGCCAGCTCCTGTGTGACTGCGACAGGTTTTTCCTATTTTTGTATTACATGGCAGATAACCTCTATGCAGTTTTAATTCAACGAGAAATAATTTTTGACAGTAGGAATTCCTGTACGGTAATACATTTGTTTCGATGTACCAGGGGAAGTCGGAAAATAAGTTTCTCTTGGCGACTGTGGACAGAGGTGTGTATGAAAGACAAAAAATGTAATGAGACATCAAAGATAAAACATAACTTTATTTTTTCACATAAGTGGCAAGTACATTGAGACATTTGTCATACCGCTTTATAAGCTTCAAAAAGCCCTCCAGGAAAAAATCAGGGCTTTGCATATAGACGAAGCGTTGAACGGCTATGGGCGAAAGACGACACAGCAGGCGAACGCAAACGTGCAAGACACCGATACCATTGGGTAGAGATCGACCGCGATCAAGCAGATAGCGCTGTTGCAGCGACAGCGCAGTTGCAGTCAACAGCGCCATCTGCGCAGGTACAGATATTACAAGTCACTGAACCACAAACTTATTTTCCGACTGCCCCTCGTACAATTCATGGTACAAACTTTAAGGGTTGGTACAGGACACTGTAACAATCATTTATTCTATAGGAAACTAGGGTTAGAAATGCATTTATTTAGTCAAAATTATAGGGCATCACATTCCAATCCAAAATCGCGTTTTCGTTCATATTTTTAATAGTGGTGAATATACTTTAATGAAATCCTTACAATATCCTTTCAGTTCATACGAAGATGAGTCTGTTACGAATTTTGTTATAATATCTTCAATACTGTTAAACTTATGAACTAAAACGAGACTTCGGATTGGAGTAAGACGCGACTAAATTGATTTAATTAAAAGCGATTAAATTGTAATTTTGACTAAATAAATGAATTTGTGATCCTGGTTTCCTATACAATAAGTGATTGTTACAATGCCCTATACCTACACTTAAAGTTTATACCATGAATTCGGGATCACTCAGTATAGTTCTGTTTCTTAAACGGGACATAAATGTTTGGAATGACGAAAATTGACTGAAGTGTGACCGCGGGTTAGGAAACCTGCAATTAATTGAGTCTATTATTCATTTTTGCATCTATTTGTTTATGTGTTATAGAAAGAAATAATACTTGTTAAATTGTAAATTAGTCGTTGGGGGCCACCGTAATACACCTATCATAGATATGCATGATTTAAAATATGAAAATAAAACATGAATAAACTACTTATAAAATGCATTGAAATTCGAATAAAATCGTGGCTTGATGACGTCATGGACTTTAAATACTCTATTACTGAATTGCGTAAAAGAAACATCCTCATATATCGAAAAATGATAATCCTATTAACTAACAGTTTATTGTATCGGAGTTTACTGCGTCGGATTAAGCGTCTCATTTCCAATTACAATATATCTTTGAATTGAAATTTCACTGAAATAAAGTGTCATAAAAAATCAAAGAGTGTGGAAATGGGATTACAAATATCTCGGCAACTAACTATCCGATGCACTTCATTCGTTATGCGAAATTTGTGTTTTTTATTGTCTTTTTTTCATTCATTGATAATAATAAATGATTTTTAATTATAATTTTTTCAAAAAAAAAAATTCTAAATACTTTTGAATATTTTAAGTATTTAATGTTAAACAACTTAGATATTATCAAGATACATTTTTTTTTTTTAAACCGTGTATGTTAAAAAAAAAAACAGGTTTCCGGACATCTTTTTTTAGTTTAATGCAAATTTTATTTCCTTTAGTTAATACTATCTAATATTTAAAAATAAAATCCTAGCCATAATAACAATCTGAAATGTTCTTCTTTTATTGACTCATCTTTAATCCTTGTTTAAAGAGATTTACTCATCATATGAACTTTTTTTTTTCAGAAATATAAGTAACAAAAATTACAGAGAATTAATTATAATTAAGCTTTTGAATGTTTCAGTTCGATTTAAACCGTTTATCCGAAAACATTTTATTTTAATGCACTCACGTAAATTTCACGATTTTTTCTAATTGTTAACCTGTATTCGTTTAATTATTTTTTTTTTATTGAATGGTATCAAGAAATAATTGGAGCCGATAAAAAAAAAATACCGAAATAAATCTCAGTTATATTAAAGGTATGGAAAATTAAACTGCTGTTAGTTCAAAAATATTTGTCTTGGATTAGCAACTCTTGTTTTTAAGTCTGTAAAAATGAACCATAAAAAAAAAAAAATCAAAAGTCAGTATACATCCTTAAACTTTAATCAAAACGGTTTTTAACGAATCCATTCTAAATTAGGCAATAAAAAAAGTCTTAAAAGGTCAGGAGAGTCTCTATTGTTTTTTAAATAGCTGGTTTTAATTTAATAACGCACTCAAATAAATTTCTTTTTTTTTTCTTATTACTTTATAATGCTTTAATTGGATTTTTTTTTAATCAAATGACGTCAAGAAATAACTGAAATCGGCAAAAAAAAAAAAAATATTTTAGATAAATGGCAAATTAAAATTATGTTACTTCAAAAACATCTGTCGTTCGCTTCTCTGTTTAGCCGCAAGTTGTCAAAAGTTGCCTTCCAGTTAATAAGGTTGACAGAAAAAGCCAAGAGGCAGTTTTTTTAATTCTTGAAATTTAATTAAAACGATTTTTAACAATAGCTTTTAGATTAAAATTCTATTAAAATCCACATAATCCAATAATTAGGCGATAAAAGAAAGGTCTTAAAGGATAAGGATAGTAAGTATATTTTTTTTCCTTTAAATGGTTCTTTGATTAGCACAATCAAAAGAATTTCGTGATCATTTTTTTAAAAATTACTATACATTCGTTTCATTCTATTTTTATTAAATTGTATAAGGAAAAAATTTTTACATATTTAAAAATCATTTTTTATAACTATAGGGAATTAAAATGTTACTTCAAAAACATCTGTCAAAATTTCCTTTTATTGAAATGTATTTATTATTTGCTTATGGCAAATATTTGCTTAAAGCATGAGTGCCTTTTTTGTGAGCTAAAAGGAAAAATAACCCAAAATGTGTTTACACTGAACTGTCGAATGTTTCATATTTAATATTGAGAATTTCATATAAATTTCAACCGTTTTATACGAAAATAGTTTCTTTTACTAAATAGTTTGATATATTAACGTACTCAAATAAATGTCAGGGATTTTTTTTCTTACCTGTTATCCTTATATTATTTTAAATGCTGTTTTTTTTCTTTTTAAATGACATCATGAAACAATTGAAGTCAGCAAAAAATACCCTATTATTTTAGAGATTTGGAAAAGTAAACTGACGATTCCAAAAACATCTGCGTCTGTTTTTTTTTTTTTTTTTTTTTTTTTTTTGGAGGAGATTGCTTTGAGACCAATAAGCTAAAAGACTGTTGACTCGAATGATTCATATTTTTTATTCAGAGAAATACATACAGGACTTCGACAAATTACCTAAATCTTCTTCTTGAGGACGGGATAGACACAAGGAAGTAAACAGCGCTGAAGAGACACACACAATGCCATCGCTTCCATACCATAATTCGAACCCAGGCCCACACCCTGGCAGTCGCCTCCACGCTGCAGGGCCGGCTCTGAGTTTGGTTTAGCTGTGTGGTTCTCAAGTTGACAACAGTTTTCTTTTAATCGGTAAGATAGACTTAAAAAGCTAGACGGCATTTTACATCCTTGAACATCATATTGGTATGACAGTTGAAGACATTTTAACCATGCTTTATCATACAGAGTTATCCTAGATCTTTAATGCACTAAAAGTACACAGAAACAGAAACAGAAACCTCCCACTCGTGGACAGCCAACCTCTCGGCATAGGACCTATGAGTTCACGAGGGGAAAACCTATATCTACCAGAAACCCCAGTGTCCAAGGACCCGGAGTCCCCAGCAAGTTAAAAAAAAAAATCACACGAGCTACCCAATATTGCTTATCGCTGGGTGAGCCCTAAGTTATTACATGTATATAAGTTCTATATGAATATACTGATTTGATTACATAATATTAAAGATAAATATTTACAGATATTTGCAATAATAATATTGTACTGAAAATTTTTCAATTCTATTATGCACTAGTCTATTAAGTCTTTTAAAAACATAGTTTTTAAAATCTATAGATCTTCTTTGATATATAAAAAGTTTTTATTTAGGACATTATAGTTTCTATCTAACTTTTCGTAATTTGAAGCGTCTAATAGCACACGTTGTAGGTTTCTCTTTAATGTTTTATTTTTATTGAAGTTAAAATGGTATTCCATAAGAGTGCTGTTACCGAAGATGTAGTATATAGGAGTTCCAGGGTTTTTGTCACAAGGACATCTATCCGTGGTACTTTTACCAATTTTATATAAAAAGCTTGGGAAGCTTCCATGGCCGCTAAGATAATAAGCTGCTGATTTCTAGACACATAAAAATTTAACATCTACCTTATTAAGAATTTTATACGTTTCTTTTCCTTTCGTTGAGTTGGTCCAATCATTTTGCCAATCTGTGATGATTTTGTTTTTAAAATAACTCTTTAGAATGGATTCTGGAAATGGTAAGACAGAGATGTGATTATAATGGTCTTCTGTAATTGCATTCTTTGCGAGAAGGTCTGCTCGCTCGTTACCAGTGGTGCCTACATGTGCTCTAATCCAGGCTATTTTGATGAATTTATTGGGGTTTTTTAGTAAACTATTGTAGATATTTAAAATTATGGAGTTTCGAGGAAAAATTATCTTGAGTGCATCTAAGGATGAGCGACTATCTGTCAAAATAAGGGCTGATGTAAATTGTGCAAACTATTGCTTCCTGGATCGCATATAATTCGGCTTGGTAAGTTGAGTTAATTGGGTGTAGTCTTACTGCATGATCATGGATGAAGTTATTATTAAGAGAGACTGTATATGCACTTGCCACTCCATTTCCCATAGATGATCCATCTGTAAAAATTTGTAGATGATTTTCCAATATTATGTTTTCTGTCAGGTTATCTATCCTAATAATATTATAAATCTGATTGTGTGCAAACGTCAGGCTGAAGCCAGCGTCAAAATGAAGCATTTAATTATCCTGTATCTTTGCATATAAGTTGATTATAACCCTCAAATGTACATAGAATGGTTTTTGTTTAATTTATTTTAATATTTTTCTTAATAATTCAAAATTTCATTATTTTCATAGAGAATAAATGGACATTTTTTCGTATATTTTAAAATGGTTGGTTGGTTTGGTTGGTTTGGCCCAAAGGGCCCGGTTTTGCAGCTTTTTTTAAAATGGTTAAATTTATTTTACCGTTGCTAATACTTTATCGTTGCCAATATAAAATAAAACCCCTGAGTAATAATTTTTGGTACTTTTCGGTTAGCCGGGCGCCAGTGAAATTTATATATCTATGTATACATATATATACATATATCTATACATACACACATTTATATATGCATGTATGTATATATACATATATATATACACATACATATATGTGTGTACCTAATTTTTAATCAACAATTTATTTTCGAGAGAAAAATTTCCACGTGAAAAATGAAAAAAAAAATGAATTATTTAAGAATTAAACAGAATACGAAATGATGTCATATTAGAAACAAAACGTGCGTTTTCAAATATTTGATAATAATACAAAGTGCATAAATACGAGTAAGTATGGAAAACAAGCGAATATGATGTCATGTATAGAAAAAAAAAAACAGATTTGATTTGATGTTAAAATAAAATGATCTTGGGTTATCAAATTATTTGTGATTAATTTCGCTTTTTTTTCTTTTTCTTTTTGACATGAAAGGAATTATTTTAAATGTACGTAATATATGTATTTTAAATGTATGTGTCGTAAATTAAAGTTCTGTATTTTAAATGAAATGAGTGAAAGATTTATATTTTTAATGAATTCAATACGAATGATGGGATAGGTTGGCGATTTATCGTTTGCATACGGCTAACATAAAGATACCATATTTTTAATTTAAATTTTAAAAAGTAAAAATAAAATAAAATAAATAAATAAATAAAAAATATTGGATGGCAAATGTCAATGATATGCATCGCAAAATTATCCGTATCGAAAATCAGAAAATCTTAATAAAAATAACTGTATTTTTTAAAAGAAAGTTGCTTTTCTCATAAAAGCTAAAGATTTAATATGATTGTGTCGAAGTAACAGCATTTTTCCTCTATCATTTTCCCACAATCGAAACACATTTGTAAATCGTCGTTTCGAACCGGAATTTAATTGTACATTTCTTTTAGTTTTAAAATAGGAAAAACTTTGTTGTCGTTTTTAAATATAGCTTTTTTTAAAGTTGTTTCATAATAGATTTTTGTAAAGTCTTGTAGGATTTTTCAAATTGCATAGATTTTAAAGCAATGTTTAAGTAAAAATACAATATTTTTTAAACTTAAAAAACAACAATGTTATCGAAACGAAAATCGATTTTACCAACAAATTCGCGTAATGCAAAGGCAAAGAAGAAATAAAAAAGTAATGAATCTTTTCTTCCAGCCGAATTGTGCAAACTTGAACAAGCCGATCGTGCCAATTCATAACATTATAAACGTGAAAGCGCGTTCTATACAGTAGAATTTTTTTTACATATAGGTAGAACATTTCTGAGAATAGGAAGGTTAGGGGTCTGTAATTACGTCCATAGTCAATTTGATTTTTTTTTTATCAAGTGAAATTTGGCGCAAAATTAAATACATTGTTGTAACCAGATTTGTTTTTTGCGTGGTAAACACTTAATGGTATTTTTAGGTGATGATTTCCCCGTTCACCTTTGATGCCAACTATGACTGTAAAAAATATTAAAAACTATTAGGCGATAATTTTTCTAATTTTCTTATTGCTTCATGATGGTTCATACTTTAAACCTGAATCGGTCATGCCATTGTCGTTCAATTTTTATTTCTAATCCTAACCTATCCTAATCCTGATAATAACTTTAAAGAATATTCTTTGACACGAATATGTAAATTAAATCAATATCCATAAACGGAATGAATGGAAAATAGAATAAATAGAAATGGCAAAATAAAATAACAAGAAAGTACATTTATTCGACACCTAACCCTAGAGAAAGCGTAAAAAAATTCAAGCGTAGGAAATTAATAAAAATAATCCTATATATACTAACAAAAATATGTAAATTTAGATTATCAGATTTGTGTCGTCGGTATTTATTTGCTTATAGTGTTCTTGACGCGATAGAGAAAATATCGAGGTTAAATTGGGCAGAATATAAAGTACTTTCTAGCAACCTTTATTTACATTTTAGAATCGCATCAGATTGTTATAACTTTGTGAAATATCTATCAATTTATAAAATCCACAAGCAGTTTGTTCACTATTTACACTACTTAGCGTGAAGCACTTTATTTAATATATACATAAACAAGATAATGTAGTAAGAAATATATAACATATGTCTATGCAAATAAACAATATAATAATGCCCATTTAGCAATGCACATATATACAAATTGTACACCAAATACCACCTATAATGCACTGTTGTATAGAAGAATTCTGCCAGTGTTGTTTTTCGGTTTACGAAAAGGAATTCCTCGATTTTCACGATTTTACTGGGTCCTCCTTTTTTCATTAGTTGCAGTTTCATTTTCGCGATTGTATATATTATTTGGCATGAAATTTCACTTTTTTAAGACTGGGATATGTCAAGGCCCCATAGCAAAGAAATACCGTATGGTCTCCTATAAAATGTGATAAAGCTTTAGTTAATTATATATGTTGTTAATTATCAAGTGAAATGTTTTGCTAAATTAATGCATTTATTCTTTTTTTAATGTTACGTGAACGAAGTCACGGGTAACAGCTAGTAATTTCTATATTTTTCAACTTGTAATATTTCGGAAATTTATAAGTTGCTTCCCGTTGCATAAGATTATTGTATATTATTGTATTGTTGATGATAAGTAATCTGTTTCCTTGCTTTATCTCATAGACTCGTTTGGTATTTTGATGGTAATTGGAGGCACTCCAGTTAAAATATTTAATGCGTCATTTGAAATACTTCTGTAAGTTCTTATGATGTTTAACAATGCTATTCTCTGAATTGATCTAAGGATTCTGATGCCGTGGCAATTCAAGTTTGGATACCAGAATTCGGAGCCATAAAGAACAAAAATGACTATAAAATAATCAGAAATTAAATGATTCAAATTGTATTAGTAATTATGAGAGATATCTAGCAGCAAAAATATATTTGGGGCACTATTATGCTAACGCTGAATTTATCGGAAATATATATAAATATATATATATACGATAATATATATATATATATGTGACGATTTGAAGACGAGATATGATGCGTGCATTGACAGTTCCATTTTTTAATAATGGTTTCTCGAATACTGTAGCTTCTGTTTAAAGTTTTTTTCTGCGTTTCCCCACTAGGGGTTTTCATTGCAGTCGTAGAATATGCACATCAAGTATTATGTGAGTATAAGAAAATCAGAAGTCCATCGAACCAACAACCAAGTTTTATTTGAATCTTAAAATACTTAGGCGGAGATCTCTTCCCCACGTTCATCATCACAGTCACGATAGATTTTCAATAAAAATGCACATGATGGCTGTAGTTGTATTATCCTTAAGTATCCACCGATAATCAGTTACAGGACAAAATATTTGGTCATAATCACCAATACCAGGTATGCGTTCTATTTATTTTGAATAACAATTCATTTTAATAATTTATTTTTAGCTCAAAACACCGAACACAGTCTCAGCACCTCCTTTTTTTTACTGCAACCCGAAGTAAAAAGCAGCGGTATATCACTTTCAGACAAAATATGAATACAGGGTCACGTGATGGCTTGTGCGCCAATGGAGAATAGGGATTCATTGCGAAACGCGTCAGAATTTGGGGGCAAAATGGTTTCCGCTAAGAAATGGCGCGAAAGAAGCTACGAGAATATTCTATAATGTTCGATAAACTAGCTGTGACCCAGAGTGTTTTGAGCTAATAGATTATCGTTAGTGACTGGTTTGTGAATATGGAATGATTTTTTCTTTCACGAAAAGAAAAAAAGAAAATAATAAAAATGGTTTATCGAACTTGGATCAAAGCCAGAATGAAATTAAAATAAAATGTTACACATTTTAATATAAGAAAAAGAATTTATGATTTTGAGAGTTACTTTTAATATCTGAAATTATTAAAATAAATACAGCCTTTTTAGGAATTTAGAAAAATAAAAAGGAAATAATGCGGTTTTTTTAAAAGGTGAATATTAGGAAATTTTTATATTTTAAAGATAAAGACGCCATTTATTGAACTAACTAGCAGCAATCAAAATATTGATTTATATATGAGGTTTTTGGAATATAATACAGTTAAAATACATCAATACACGGAGGAAATAAATATTATAGAGTAATTTGGAATAGGATGGGATAAAAATAACTTAGCGTATCGCGATAAATTTTAAATTTGATTATATATATATATACTATAATAAATATACATATTCAAAATATATCCAATAAAAATTTCTGTCTAGGTACAATTTTATTTTACACTAGAAATATTTGCAAGCTAATATTTTATGCAATTTTATGCACGCTAATATTTATGCAAGCAAGTATTTTATGCAATTTTTAGAATTTTTTAGCATTCCTGAAATGAATCAGGTTTAATCATTTAGCTCAACATAAATAATTTTCTCCTCTGTGTTCTATAATTTGTTGGGAATTTTTATGCGATTTTAAGCGGTTTTTTTTTTTTTTTTTTTTTTTTTTTTTTTTTTTTTTTTGCGTTTGGTGATGACTTTTTGAAGGAATTTGGTTTCAATCTTTTAGTCTAATAGAGTAAATTTTATCCTCTGCGTTTTTTTAAATTTTCTTGAAATTTTTATGGGATTTTTAATTGTTTTTTCGCGTTTCGCGGCAGTTTTTACAATTTATATCCAAATTGGAAGGACCTCTCCGGTATATTTTTCTAGTTCAGTGATTAAATACAAATTCGAAAAAGACCAAATCGGTTCCCATAGTAATGTGAACGACGATCGTATTTAATCTGGGTGGAAATAAATATCACAGTAATTGAATATTAGTTTAATTTGAAACCGGAGACGGCGTAGTAAACGTGTGTACGCAGATGAAGGCCGTTGTGTGACCAACCGCAGGTTCAATTAATTCGAGGTTCGTTTGGGAAAAATCTGACCAGAGAAACTGGAAAGTTTTTGGTAGCAAAAGAAAGAAATGCATATTGATGTCTGACTAAATGTTTAATTAGAAGCATAATCTTTCGCAAAAATGTGATATATTGATAGATGACAAACTTTCAGTTTTTAAAAATCAAATAAACATACTTAGAACCAGAAATATGTCTTAAGAAATTAAATCAAATGGGTAACATAGAGAAACAAGGTCATTTTAGTAAATAATTTTACTAAATAAACTTTATTGTGCCATGAATTTATTTGGACTTAAAAAATACAGAAAAAATGAAATGTATGGTTGGTAGCTATGTATATTATATGTGATATAATAAATTATACATAATTATTTTTCAGGTGTATTACCGAAAATGCAATACTTAGAGTTGTAAAGTTTTTCTATCAGTAAAATGATCCGTATTAAAGAGTAACCTATTTTAAAATATTAATTGAAAATAAACTAGTCAATGTTCTGTTTAAAATATTTGACATCTTAATTTGTTTTAATTTATATTTAAATACGTTGAACCACTTAAATAAACTGTCATTAAATTATCCGTTAACGATACTTACATAGAAAGTTTGGAAAGTCGTTCATGTTCTACTTTAAAGCGATATATTAAAGTATTTCCTGGAGTTTCCTCTTTCTATTAAGTATGATGGAAATTGGAAAATTTGTCACAAGTTTCAGTGAGAGATCGTGATATTTTGTCAAGTAATTTCCCGTTCCATTTAAAGATTGATATATTATATTTCCATTAAAACACTCTATTAAATGATAAGGAAAAGTTAGATAAAATATAATGCCAGGAATTAGTAAAAATTGATTTTATAGTTTAAAAGTATCTGAAACATTTAAGAAAAGGGTTTCATTCAAGTATTTATTTAAAACATAGGATTCTTTGAACAATCAAGAAAGCTTTATGCTTTTTTTTCACAAATACGTACACATTTACTGTCTAAATGAAATAATGAAAAGAAAAATTTCCAATAAAATTTACAGGAGAACTGAAACTGTGCGTAAATTTAATAACACTGACAAAGGATGTGAATCAGTTTTTACTTTGCTAAACAACGCAAATTTAGATATTATCCGATGCTGGGAATTTATTCGTTTCATGTGCGCCACTGGGTAGTGTGCTCATGTATGACATTCCATCTTGCGCTGCGAAGTTGCAGCCTTGCCAACGTATAAGTGAAAAGTGCCAGAATGGATGTCGTCTAGATGGCTTAAATGGTTAAAAAGCACTTGGTGCTCTATACCAGGGTATCTGGGTTCGATCTCCGGTCTGGACACATTTTTCACTCTATTGGTTATGCGTTGTTTAGCAGAGTGAAAATTGATTCACATCTTTTGTCAATGTAAAAGAAAAATGTTCGGAAAAAGCGACATTAAAAATTTATTTTTATTATAAACCAGTGTGTTGCATCTAGTGTTGTCATATTAGGTATACATGGAAGTTGCGTGCATGATTTCGGTTATTTAATTTCACCACAGGAAAAAAACTTTTAATGCATTTTATTTTGCAAGCTGAAAATACTCATTATAACGTTTAATCAAGTTAACACTTTAGGCCATATTTTTCTGCCTAGAGAATGAAATCGTTAGTTGGATTCTTCTTTATTTTTTAGGATTGCGTACTTAAGAGCCAACGCTAGTCACGCGAAGAAACGCTCCAGCTAATGTTAAGTCTATGGGAAGGTTATCGCGCGATTTCTCGCTAGCATTTTAATATTTTTAAATGATTTTTTTTGCATAGGATAGCTGAGATCGATCTCTAACGTGGTTAGTTTTTACTTTTTTGATTTTGGTTACGGTTTTTTTATAAGCGGATATTTTCAATTTTGGAGCCGGTTGGAACCGGTTCTGAAAGTAAAATTACCCTTATATAAAAAAACTGGAGATCGATCAACGTTAGAGATCGACCTCAGCTATCCTATACAAAAAGAATCATTTAAAAATATTAAAATGCGAGCGAGAAATCGCGCAATAACCTTCCCATAGACTTAACATTAGCTGGAGCGTTTTTTCGCGTGACTGATGTAGGATCTTAAAAAGTAAAAAGAAAAAGGGCTGTGACACAGGAGTGATCTTATAATGGTTCCGTTTTTACAAACCATTATAAGATCACTCCTGTGTCACAGCCCTTTTTCTCGTAAACTATGGGGCGTGGAAAGTTCAAACTTGGGGAATAATTAAAGCCTTTTTACCAACATATTTTCAGAGTGCCATTTACAAATATGTTTAGGAAAAATTTATCGAGCTAATTAAGTAACTTGAAAAAAAAAAAGTTTTCTTTTTGTATACCGTGTGGGGTATCGTGTGAAAGATAACGTAATGTCGAACACAAAAATACATTTGTTCTAACTTCAGGTATTATATTTTCAGAAATATCGTCGAAAAAGCACTGCAAAAATATGCCCCCCCCCCTCTCTTTTCCGAACCTACTGAAACTAAAATTATGAAAAAATTAGTGGTAGGTAGGAGTTTATCTAAACCCTGCAGGAAAACTATGCCGATTTTCCTAGGTAAATAGTTTTTGAGAAAAACGCATTTTTTCTGTTACACACAAACTTTACCATTCGGGCGGTCAACGGGGGGGGGGGGGGTGACGGGCACTCTAGGTATCTAGTGACGCAGAATCATCCAATAATATTTGCTAAGAATATTCGAGAACAATTATCGGTAATTAGCTGAGATATTAATTAAGTTACTTGAAAAAAAAAACTTTATTTTTATGTATCGTGTAGGGTTTTGTTCGAAAGATCTCGTAACACCGAATTCAAAAATATATTTCTTTTAATTTTAGGCATTATATTTTAAGAGATATCGTCGAAAGTATACTGGAAAAATATGTCCCCCCCCCCACCACCCCTCCTATTTTCGAAAAAATATGAAAAAATTAGGGCTAGTAGGGCTTTATTAATTAATAAATAGTAATTAATAAATGTAATGTACTTATAACGCGAGTTATAAGTACATTACATTACATTCCCTTAGAACGCGAGTTATACTCGTACTTCACCGATTTATTTATTTCTGTGATGTCTATAAAATGATTATAAGCATGTTGAGTACAAAACATTTCTTGAGTACATTCTATCTGGAAAATTAAATGGGTGTTTCCATTTTTTATTTCTTCTTATAATGGATATATAAATGATTAAGTTAGAGTAGAAGAATTTCTTGTATACATTTTATTCAACCTGTGCAATGGAAGTTCAATGATCAGAAATAAATATTTTTTGTCAATCGGCGATAAATTAGCAAATAACTAACCATTTACTATTTTTGTTGCGGGCGTATATTTAAGATTCCGCCGATTTATTGATTTATTTAATTTTGTAAAAAAATATATACACATGAGAAAAACATACCTAATTTGTTCTTTTTTTTTCAAAATTTTTTGAGAATGCGCTTATGGAGAAGACATTTCTTGTTAGAATTAAGTTTTAAAACCGCAGTTAATAAAATATTATTTTATAACAATAGTTTTTAATAAAACAGGTTTATCGTATAAATGATGCAAAATAATTGTACACAAACTTACAAAAATTGAAAACTCATACATAATATTCTTAATTGAGTGATATAATCACGTTTATGCACTACCTGCGTAATAACTAAATGCCTCTCGCATTCACGTTAAAAATTGGAAGTCAATTTTTAAAAAGAGTACAGTGCCACCTATCGGTGACAACTGACATGATCTTTCAGTACATACCAGTAAATAACGTAAACCACTACCGTAAACAAAGGCTGTATTCAGAATATTTATATGGAAAGTTAAAAAAAAAAAAAAAAGCTTAAAAATAAACTTTGCTTAAAAAATTTTTAATTAATTTCTAGAATTTCACAAATGTATTTATTATCTTTCTTTTATAAATAACAATGTAAATTGCTGTAGTAACTGATATTTTTAATTTAAAATATTTGTTTTTAATATAAAAGTTCTTTTTTTAAATAATTATAATACATAAATTAATAACACTTACGATTATTTATAAATACATTTCATGAAAAATAACACAAACAATGTATATGGAGTGAAAATATTTATTAACACTATAAAATTTAATTAATAGATAAAAAACTACGAGCAAGTTTTAAAAAAGATTAATACAAAATACCAAAGTAGTGGATTAAATTAAAATTACTTGTAGAAACTGAAAATACAAATGTGAAACGAATGAAACAGTGGCTTGAATGTTTTAAATACTAAATTAAAAGGATTTTAAAATGAAAATGCAGAATGACGTTTGAGGCCTCCAACCTGAAGACTGTGTTTTACGTTATTTACTGATATGTATTGAAATATCATGTCAGTTTTCACCGATAGATAGCACTGTACTCTGGGGGAAAATTGACTTCCAATTTTTGTATGGGGAAATCGTGAAGACGAGAGGTATTTAGTTATTACGGAGGTAGTGGTTTATGCGGGTGTAAGTCTTGTGTTTGTATTTTGTGTTTGATAGGGGAAAATGAAAACAATGTTGCATCTCGAATATAAGACGCATGATACAATCTTAAGATCAGAAAAATCGGAAATTCAGAAATAAAAATCTCCAATAAATTCTGAATAAAAAAAATGTTATAATTAACTTGTGAAAGCCATTGCTGTCAGTATAAGTGAGCCAGGCCGTTCAGTTGTACAAGGAGAACACCAGAGTTAAGGTTTAAAAATAATGTTTATTTAAACTTAATCGGGTGTGATTGAGAATGCCGCCACTAATTTCCCTCACTCCAAAAGAAATAATTAAAAAAATAATTAAACTTCTTCCCGAAGCTATACTCCGTAAAATATAAAACTTAAAATAGATTAAATATAAAGATTCAAAAATGAACTCACAATTTTGAAGACAGCCACAGGCCAGGATGTCTTTAGTAATATAATACAATTCCACGCTGTAGACTTGGCGAGCGCTGATTTCAGTACGTCCGTCCAGGCCAAAAACAACTTCAGATTATTAATTCAAGCGCAGGATCTCCAATTACTTGTATCGAGTATACGATCTGAAGTTCGACTTCCAAACGTATTTCCAAAGATTATATATCCCAAATATCTATTGACCACCTATAATAATTTGCATGAATATCGATAAAAAGCAGAAACTCACAAGTTCCGAGATTTACACAGTCATCCGTCGAAAGTTAAAGAAGGAGAGCCTTGATCAACTTTTACGCACATCGAAAATTAGTGGACAAAAAATTGCGATCCAATTCAAAACATCGCCTACTAACATGATCAGAGTAGCCGATTAATCACAACCTTTTCTAAATTATCGATTTATCCACGAATCTTACACCAAAATTTTATCAAATTAAGGTTTTTTTCTATGTGTTATTTTATATATCCAAATCTATTTATGCTATATTCCCCTGCAACAAACATTCACTTTTCTATGCGGACAGACGGACGGATCTTAGTCGGCATTATGTAGGATAATGCCAACTAACGTTTGCGTCCTAAGGCCGTAAATCAAACATCTTATAACAACAGCTTCACACGATTAGGCTGGATACGGCATAGTTAAAAGTTAAATAAAGTTCAGTTTTTGTTTATATTGGTATGCTTTCCGTTGCGCTTAAGATGTAATAGTATATTTAAAAAGTTTAAGTATAAAAAGTTTCAGTGATAAATTAAAGGATGGGTAAAACTACATTTAAAAGTTTATTTTATTTAAAATGTTCTCAGATTATTTACAAGTCAGAAAATTCACACGGAATAAAAATATACATTTTAATAAAAAAGAAGTTTCATTCCACGAAATTTAAATGAACAGCAAACTCTAAGTGAGATATTTGTTTGTAATTTTTTTTTCAAAAGCTTTTTCTGGGTGTATCGTGAATTATTTAAATTATAATTAATTTTATAAATAAAAGATTAAAGAACATTCAGTTATTTCCTTTTTGAAATGGTTTTAACTATTTCGTGCATTCAAACTTAATATTATGGTACAATTTGTATAAAACTGCGCATGTTTGTAAAAAATTCAATTGATTCAATTATTTTTTTCAATTTAGATTTAATTTCCACTATGTCATTGATAGCAAAAATTGTTAATAGCTTCTTATTCTTAATCATTATAACATTTTAAAGTATTCTGATTTTTTGCTTCTTCTCATTTTTATTCTTTGATTAAAATATTTGCTCATCGTCTGCGTCTTTTTTCTGAAAAAAAAAATTCTCCAGAGAATTTTAATTAAACTTTCGACTGTTTCAGTTTTAATCTTAAAGAATTTAAACCAATTTATCGCTTTTGACTATTTTTTTTCTTTTAAATCGATTTTTAGGTGCGTTTATAATTAAATAAATACGTAGCACTTATAGTCATCGTCTGGTCCATCCGTCCGTCCGCCTGTCCGCATATAACAGCACAAAAACTACCCAAACGAAGGGTTTGAAATTTAATATATATAATCGTTGTAGAATTTTGTCGAGTCATTTCAAACTTTATGAAAATTTAATCAAAGCTTAAAAAGGTATCAATAAAAATATTTATTAAGTAATTGGATTTTTTTTTTTTTATCGGCACTTTCTTGTTATAGCAGCTTCCGAGGATTACTCGTCAAGCGACCGAGATGTATTGCCAATTTATCTGACATGTATGACGTTATATAGTCATATATGACATATATGAGATTTTATAACCTTGTTCATGGAGGTCATAGTCACATTCTTCATTCTATTAAATCTTATACATAATTAATTCAATGATATCCCATGATAGATCATGATTCTAGGTTGCCATGGTGCTTGCGTCCTGTTTAAGATAGAGTCCTATTATTCCTTTATTACTGAATTTGAAAACCGAATTTGTATACTAAAATTGTTTAATTATAGCAATCCTATATTGTACCGACATTTTTTTTAGATAGATGTTTCTGGAGAAATAGATATTAAATTGGAAAAGCGTCTAATTAGGGATTTCAAGTTTTGAAATTTTCATAGCTAGGCTTAAGTTTCCCACTAGAATTTTCTGTAAATGTCAACAAAAGAGAAAATGTTGCCAATTTAAAATGTACTTATTTTATTACAGAATTTAAACCATATCAATAACAGACGATATATAATTCATTTCCCTGAAACTAGTTATAGCATGAACATACCACATTTGTTACGTTTTACGTACAATTTCCAACTTGTTTATTATTGTTAAACACATTGAAATAAATTTCATTATATGTTGCCAAGAGCCACCTTATGTTAGTTTAATGACTTATTTTATTAAATGATGTGAAGAAATAATTGAACACGGTAAAAATAAAAGTTATTTTTTACATACAGTCCCTGGCCAAATTATTAGACGCAGTTGTTTTTATTATAATTTATTAAATATCTGGAAAGATACATGAGGAATTATCCTGAAACGTGAGGAGTGTAAACAACACGATAAACATCATATATTTCCGCGAAGATATTTTCCCGAAACCCCATAAGGGGCCGTCAACAAATTGAAGAAAAACGAATATCTTTTGGATAACCCTGTAAAAACTAATGTTGCAAAAAGCATTCAAACTGTAAATTATGATTAAGGGGCTTATTGTAATAATTTGGGTTCATTTGTATGAAGATAGCATGTATACTCGAAGAGAAATTCACGTTTTTATAAAAACAGTCCCAAATTTTACCAAGTTTTTTGCTTATAATTTACAGAGTTTTTAATATAAAAACAAGTTATTTTCAGAAAATATGACAAACAATATTATACACAATACCCTGCAATCAGAATTAAAAAATAATAAAAATTGTATGAAAAATGAGCAGGTTTACTAAAAAATGTTTCACAGCGCATGCGCGATTTCAATCAATATATACTGTGCATAATATATTAGCTAAATGTATAGACCAACTTTTATGAAAGTCTCAAAAACATAGCTTGAAAATTTTGATAGTAATCGTCGATAGAATAAGCTCGAATTTCGCTGTTCCCAAAAGGAAGCAAAAAGATGAGGGGTTGTATCCAAATATACTAGCTTATGAAAGTTGACATAATAAGAATGAAGTGTCTCTCATTCTATATTTGATACAACCCCTCATCTTTTTGCTTCCTTTTGGGAACAGCGAATTTCGAGTTTATTCTCTCGACGATTACTATCAGAATTTTCAAGCTATGTTTTTCAGACTTTCATAAAAGTTGGTGTATATATTTAGCTAATATATTATGTACAGTATATTTTGATTGAATTCGCGCATGCGCAGTGAAATAATATTTAGTAAACCTGCTCATTTTTCATACAATTTTTATTATTTTTTAATTCTGATTGCAGGGTATTGTGTATGGTTTTGTTTGTCATATTTTCTGAAAATAACTTGTTTTTATATTAAAAACTCTGCAAATTATAAGCAAAAAACTTGGTAAAATTTGGGACTGTTTTTATAAAAACGTGATTTTCTCTTCGAGTATATATGCTATCTTCATAAAAATGAACCCAAACTATTACAATAAGTCACTTAATCATAATCTACAGTTTGAATGCTTTTTGCAATATTAGTTTTTACAGGGTTGTCCAAAAGATATTCGTTTTTCTTCAATTTGTTGACGGCCCCTTATGGGGTTTCGGGAAAATATCTTCACGGAAATATATGATGTTTATCATGTTGTTTACACTCCTGAAGTTTCAGGATAATTCCTCTTGTATTTTTCCAGATATTTAATAAATTATAATAAAAACAACTGCGTCTAATAATTTGGCCAGGGACTGTATATGGTAAACCAAAATAAATAAATCGTTTTTTTTCTGTTGAGTAGAAGCGAGTTAAATTCTGCTGTCTTTTGGTTTCTGAAATCAACTGATTAAAAAAAAAAGTCATTTTCCATTTTTAAACGTTAATTAAAACAATTTTCAACAATTGCATGCTAGGATCAAATTCCATCAAAATCAATGTAAATCAATCTTTATTAAGCGATAAAAATACTTAAAAGATCAGGATGCTTACGCAAAGGGAAATCAACAGATTCTAATCTTTTATCTCAGAAAGAATTTAGAGCCTTGCTTAAAGAATACGTTTCATTAAAAATAATTGAAAGGTCAGGGGAAAAAACGATAATAAAAAACCATTTTTTTTTTTTTTTTTTTTTTTTTTTTTTTTTTTTTTTTTGCAAACGTCAACTTTTATCGTTTTTTCCCTTTTATGCAAAACATCAAATATCTTTTTTCAAACGAATTTCACCGCTCTTTCCTCTTTCATTTTTGACTCCAGCCAAGGTTTCCAAACTATAGTAGAGTTTCAAACTGAAAAGAAACACCTAGAACGAAAAATAAAGCATTAGGGAGATATTATAAAATCCTTTCCAAAAGTAACAAATATATTTTTAAATTATTTCATTTTACCTACAATGAAATGAAATATTTATATAATGAATTAAAAAAACTCAATTTGCGAATTCGTTTGTATAGTCCTATTTATTATCTATAAAATCTATACACACATAAACTAAAAATTAGATAAGTTAATATTTTATATGTAATATTTTATTTTATATGTAATATCCACTTAGTTATAATTATATAAGTAACCAGCAGGCTTTGCCCGCTAAAATGGTCGGTTTCTCCAAACGAAATATATCCGTGATCTTGTGTTATAAAATCCAATTATGAAAAGTATGAACCTTTACCTTGATTGTCCTTCGGCAATGTTGTAAAACGAAACGAACGCCATTGCGCTGTTATATTTTCTATTTTTTACACAAAATTTGGGCTATTAAAGAACGAATCGTTCATTTAATCATTTACAGTAGGATTTGCTAAAGAACTATCCTCTTAAAAAAAGCTATGCGTTGCTGACGACTGGGATTTTCGTTAATCGTGCCACAGATTAATCTCGGAAAATGAAACATTTGAAGTTACTGAAAAAATTAATAGCTCGAAAAGTATTTGTCAGAAAATTGTTAGACTAACCGCGTTAGAAAGGTAAAAAATTGTATTTTTCTCGATATAAATTTTAAATCTAATGATTATGCCGTTTTTCAAATATTAAATTTCAAAAATTACCAAATTTTACAATGAAGTACCATAGCGAAATAAAAAGATAATTATAACGGCAATGTGTCCTGACGTAACATACTGACGATTTAACTATTTGCACGAGTCACAAATTATAGTATCCTTATTATTCTGTTAAAACATAAAAGTAAATTATGATGTCACGAGTGCATGATTTTTATTTAATTATCCACAAATAGCATATTTTAGCACACCTCAGTGAGGCATATCAATTTCATTATATTTGAAGTATTGTAACTTCATTAAAATCTAACGGAAATGATTTTTCACCATAGACACCATAATGTAACACAAATTTTCATTTTTTTTAAAGCTGACCTGTTCCATAATCGAGTTTACAGAGAATTGGCCTAATTTGAGTCAAATTCTAGGTCAATATTTCATTTGATTAAAGGTGAAATTATTAAATTGACCTGCGTAGCGGGCTTAGCTTGCTAGTACAACAATATGCAATATACTAAAACTATCCCTGGAAAATTAAGAATGCAAGCTCAATCGAAATCCATTCTGCAGATTTTTTTCAAAAGGCTCATGTTTTATGGGTTCAACTGATTAAGAAACTCCCCTCCCCCCCCGACTAATTCTATAAGTAAGCAACGTAGAACGATTATACGACAATCGTTACAAAAATCTGCAATATTTCACGAACTATAAGATTTATAAGAATGTACTTGGCTCGATTCAACATACAAAATTTCATGAAAGTATGTTATCATTTGTCACATAACTATAATACTCTATTTTTAAGGATTTTTTTAAAAGTCTGTTACCCTTTTTACCTCCCTTAGGGGTTTAGTTTTAGAAAATTCCTTCTTAGTGCGCCTCTACATCTTAAGAATTATTTCCCCCCCAATTTTCGTGTTTGTAGGTTCAGTAGTTTGGGCTGCGCGTTGATGTTCTCCTCAGTCAGAACATTCATTTATATATATAGATTATAAACATGCATGCTAAAATCGCAATTCCAGCAATCATTCATCATAACCAGTTCTACAATCGAATTCTTTTGTGTGTCTCTAAAAATGAACGATTATTCAACGTTCTTCAAAATCTACAGAAAACACGGTGATGTGCACCACAGTGATACTTTTTAATTTCGTTATGTTTGAAGTTTTATAACACCATTAAAATATATCGCAGACAATTTTTTCCCCTTAGATCATAATATTATGAATTTTTTGTGTGTCCCTGTAAACGAACTATAATTTCTACTTGTTATATTCTCCTAAAAACCATGTTGTAATACACATCGCTGATGCATATCAATCTCATTAGATTTGAAATATCGTAACACCAATAAAATGAATCTCAAACGATTTCTCCCCCATCATCGACCATACTGTAACGAAATTCTTTTGAATGTCCGTGCAAAGAGCTACATACTTAATTTTCAATACAGAACATTTTGAGTAACAACCAAGTGGAATGTTTCATTGCTAAACTGACCGTTAAACTGACAGAGTAAAAATGTCCCAAGATGGGAATCGAATCCGGGCCCCCAGAATAGCGCTCTGAGACTCTACCCCTGAGCTACAAGGAACGATATCCCCACTCGGTGTCTCTCACTCTTATATACGTCAGACAGGCTGGAACCGCAGCACAAGAGGAAACTGCCAGGTAGAGCACACAAGCCTGGGGCAAACTTTTAGACGACCATTTTTCACAACAAGTCCAGCATAGAACTACGCATACAAGTAAATTTCCAATTAATTCAATTAATTGTATAAGAGTAAAATTCGCTCGAAGATTCTTGGTTGTTACTCACTTGGTTGTTGCTCAGTAGTTTTCGGGCGAATTTCACTCCTGTACAATTAATTGGAATTAATTGGAAATTTACAGAACATTTTATAGTAAACCTTAATAACATATAAAATTACGTGGCAATTCAAGTAGATATGCAAGATTTAGAGCACAGCAAAATAATCAAGCAGACATACGGCAGACAGACAAACCGAAGTCATAAATACTTTTCAACTATGTTGGAATGTGTAAAAAAAAGAAAATCAATAAAAATGATTCTTTACCATCATCGTGCAGTCAAAGAGAAGCTACATTACGTTTGGCTGTGACTCAAACAATACACTGATCAACAGTATTCATGCCGCACGATATCTCTGGTAAATAATCGTGTTTTGGCTACGTTCCCTTATTACGGAACTGCACTTATTCTCTTTCTATCCTTTTCAGTTTTCTTGTGATAATGTCATAGACCGGAAGGCGGCAGCACAGACAAACACCCCATCGAGTTCACGGCTGAAATTCCAGAATTAGTTAAAACTCGATTCGCATATTAAAATGCAATCGATCTGCCCAATCATATCTTGGTGGAAAACACCTTAAAATCCGATTTTAGCGGTTGACTCGTAGGTTTACCATTGTGTTTTCCTGCACCCAAAGATATGAAAACATGGAGGACTGGGAGCAGGAACACACAATGGTAAACCTACGAGCCAACCGCTAAAATCGGGTTTTCGGGTGTTTTCCACCAAGATATGACTTGGCAGACCGATTGCGTTTTAATATGCGAATCAAGTTTTAACAAATTCTGGAATTTCAGCCGTGAACTCGATGAGGTAATTGTCTGTGCTGCCGCCTCCCGGTCTATCATGTTCATTTTTAGGTGCGTTCATATCTATATAAATACGTAGCACTTACAGCCGTCAGTCCGCATATAACAACGCAAAAACTGCCCAACGGAATGGTTGGAAATTTAATATATATAATTGTTGCAGAATTTTGTCGAGTCATTTCAAATTTTGTGAAAATCGAATCAAAACTTAAAAAGATATTAATAAAAGTTTTCTTCATTCTATTAAATCCTATAGTACGTAATCTATATAATAAAAGCGCAAGTCATGTGACTGAGGAAAAAAAATACGGGCTGACCATTTTTTTTTTATATCCCAGGCGGCCATTTTTATTCAAAATCATTTTTTTTAAATAAATTGCATAAAAGTTACATTTTTAGAAAGATCGTTGAAAAAAATTGTTTGTTTGAGAGATGAGTTACATTAAAAAATGTATAGATTCTGAGATAACTTCAGTGGAAATTACGTTAACAACCGAAAATCTCAATCCATTAAAATAAATAAACACAAGAAATTCGTTCATCGTGAGTTATAAAAATATTAAACCATGGAGGTAATCATTTGCAAAGCAAGATCTTCATGGGGAATTTTGCAGCGCTCTCTGGTGTCGAAAAAAAATTCGCATCTATAATGCAACGTTGCATACGTATGCAACGTTGCATACGTAATAAGAGGAAAGGCATGCTCATTTCGCTCATAACAGACGAAATAATTCATTTCATTGAAATAATAGCGATGATTTTTTTACATTGTAAAACTAGTTATAGTACGAACAAACCTCATTTGTCACGTTTAAAGTACATTTTCCAACTTGCTGGTATTATCGCAATAAATTAAAAAAATAATGGCCTGTACTTAAGTCTCTAATTCCTGGACAGAAAAATGTAAAGCATTTACCACTTGTAAAGCCTTCTGTATTTCTTCAGCCACTCCATATCAGATTAGGCCTAAAAAAATTGTTAAAGCGATGGATCGGAATGGAAATGGTATCCTCACAGAGAGAAAAATTCCTCAGAATAAGTTATGCTAAAATTAAAGAGGGAATTTTCGTAGTATACCTCAAATCAGGAAATTAATAAAAGCTCCGAATTTTGAAGACAAATTGAACGTTTTGGAAAAATCAATATGACAATGCCTCCAGAACGTGGTTGCGAATTTTCTGGGTAACTATAAGAGTGACAGCTACAGTGAGTTGGTTAACGAGCTTCTAATAACTTAAAAAGCTTTGGGTTGCAGTATGTCGCTTCAAATTCATATTTTGAACTAACATCTCGATTTTTTTTTCGAAGAAACTTGAGGCTGTGAGCGATGAGCACGGAGAAAGATTTCAGCAGGACATTTCAAAGATGAAAAAAAACATTATCAGGGTAGGTGGAGCCCAAGGTTGTTAGCCGACTTCTTCCGGAGGATCAAAAGGGACCAACCAGACGCCAAATATTCCAAAAAATCACAAATCATGCGTGTGTAATGTACATTTTATGCACGTTTCTAGAAAACCCTTATTTTCCCTTTAAAAATCAATTTTCTTTGACAAATAAAATTGATTGGTGATCAAAATTTCAAAACTGCTTATTTTTACCGACAACACCCTATATTATTCAAAAGCACAAACAGAGTTCGTGGGGCATGACAAAGCTTAAATTTTGTTAACCAGTGATATTGTAGAACATTTCGAAATGCCGTGATCATATTTTCGAAAGTTTTAATACAAATCTGCAACGAAAACAGAAATGAGATGGAAAGTCAGTCGACGTTATAGTAATTTTCTTACAGTGTGAATTATTCAAGCTTGGATAATGAATGCGTCTTTAATTATTGCTGTTTCCATAAAAAAAAAAAGGCTGAAGATTTTGCCTAAATGTTGGGAGACAAATGATTTCGTCTTGCAGAGCATGTTCTAACTATACGTAAATAAAAAAACAATTTCTTTTTTTTTTTTTTTTTTTTTATAAAAAAAAAATAGTACAAAAAATGTAACAAAACTTTATTTTTTAAGTTATGTGAACACGTATAAAATAATGTATTCTTTTCATTAAAAATTTAAAAAAATATAGAAACAAAATATATAACATGTACAACAAAACTTTAAATTAAGGAAAAGTTACGTGTTTTCTTGAAACAAGCACTGTTAAAAATTTGCATGAAACTGTCCAGTCATTTAACCGTTTTTTATAGAAAATGGTTATATAATCGTAATTTAACTCTATTCATACCATAATTTGGGCAATAATATTGACAGAAAGGTGTTATGTAACCATAATGGTTATGTAACCATTTTCTATAAAAACGGACAAATGACTGGACAGTTTGTTGCAAAGTTTGACAGTGAGGAACAGACAGAATCATATTTGACAGAAACACAAAACACAATAATATTTCACATGGTTGTATTTAGTTACCGTACACTACTATATATAAGGTGTAAAGAACAATCATAAATTTATACTTATTTTCTGTACGAATCTGTATATAAGAAACAGTAAATTCTTCTATATGATACAAACAGTCGCTTAAAAGACTTAAGATTACACTGTAAAAAAAGACAAGTGTTTATTAATCTACAAAAATATAACATAACCAAGAACGGAAATATAAAATAACCTTTTACGAGTTACGGAAGATTCCAAAAGTGTTCTTTATATTTAGACACCTCAGAAATAAATATATTTTCGAGATTTAAAGAAGCATTTATTATAACAAACTTTCTTTTGTTGTCAGTGATTTTCGAAAACGTTTTCGAGTAGATTTTAGAGTGTATTAATAATTTTTCTCGAGTCGGAATATCAATTTAGGCTATCAATTCCAAAGTAAACATTTTCAGCTGCATAATTGAATTTATACATGCGAGAGAGATAACATAAAAATAATGTTAATGTTAAATTTAATACTGGTAATGTATCCTGTTTGTCTGTAGAACATGTTTGACGAACATAAAACTGTTTACGTGAGAATGGATAATATCCAAAAAACCTATATTCTAGGTTGAGAAAACCGGTTAATAAACTATAATAAAAAGAAAACTGCCCATTGAAACTGAGGGCATTGAGCTCATAGGCTATTCACAGTAATTGTATATTACACTCTTATTTCAAAGAATTTAAAATAAGCCCTCGAAAATTAAAGAAATCGACAAAATATTAAGGGGGCATCATCTCCCCGTTCCCCGCCTTATAATTAAACAATGAACCGCCAAAATTAATCAAGGAAGCGCCGTATTACAATAAACTTATATACAAAATTTGAAGCAAATCGGATAATTCTGCATGGGGTGGAGGATTAGCCTCCCCGTATCCCCTTCTATACTTAACCAATGAACCCCCGATACTAATCAGGAAAGTGCCTTATCACTATGAACCTATATACAAAATTTGAAGAAAATAGGATAACTCTGCATCAAAAATCCATTTATCTAAATTAGGGGGGTGGATTAGCCCCCCTTCCCCGTTTATATTTAACAAAAGAACCCCCAAAGCTAATCAGGGAAGCGCCGTTATAACAATGAACCTATTAACAAAATTTGAAGCAAAATGGTTATTTCTGTCAAGAGTTATCGCGTTACGTACATACGTACATACACACGTACATACAAAACGGGCGGGCACATTAGCTCTCAGGTTTTGATAATCTGTGAGCTAAAAACTACTCTGAAAACGGTTCCGAAAATCAGTGGCAGCCAAAAAAATTTTGTTTTTATAAATGTTTTTTTAAATATCGAAAATATATTGGTTTCTGAGGTTTTTAAAGATAAAGAACGCTTTTCGAAATCGTGGGAAGCGGGAAGCGGTTATTGTATATTTTCATTTGTGGTGATAGAGGAACTTCGGGTAATATGGAATAGTCGTGTAATATGGAATACCAAGGGTTCTGTTTGGTCAAGTGCTGCCACCAAGAGGCAATATCATAAACTACTTAAGAACCTACATTAGTCACGTCAAGAAACGCTCACGCTAATGTTAAGTCTACGGGAAGGTTCTTGCGCGATTTCTCGCTCGCATTTTAATATTTTTAAATGCTTTTTTGCGTAGGATAGCTGAGGTCGATCTCCAACGTTGTTAGCTTTTAATTTTTCGATTTCTGCTGCAGTTTTTTTATAAACAGGCATTTTCAATTTTGAAACCGGTTGGAACCGGTTCTGAAATTGAAAGTACCCTTATATAAAATAACTGGAACCAAAATCGAAAAAGTAAAAACTAACAACGCTAGAGATCGACGTCTGGTATCCTATGCAAAAAAAAAAAAAAAAAAAAAAAAAAAAAAATCTTTTAAAAATATTAAAATGCGAGCTAGAAATCGCGCAAGAACCTTCCCATAGACTTAACATTAGCGTAAGCGTTTCTTCGCATGACTAGTGTAGGCTCTTAAGAACGTTTCCAGAACGTTTCCCTAGAACGCTCAGTTCGTCAGGGCGTGTTGTGTGATTAAATATTTGTTTCTCGTGTTTGGAAAGTTTCAAGAGATAATTTTTTAATATTTTTTACTAATTATTAGAAGTAATATTTTTACATTGAAATTAATCATAATGTACACCTAAGTACTAACTGTTTATGATGTAATAGTCGTTTTTTAGCTCACGATTCACACCAATAAATATAGAGTAATTTTTTCCCAAACCAGCGGTGTCGGGTTATATGGAATGCCAATATCTCATAATACTCCGTGATTATGGTGGCACACATATATACTTATATTTGTGATTTGTACAAATCTGAATTATCAACTGAAGTATAGGGTGGCCAAAAAGTATTTCCGTAATTACACTAATTTATTGGAGAAAAACTAATATAATTATGAAAATGCTTGGTTCAATATATTGTAAAAACATTTATGAAGTTTTTAATATAAGTACTTACGTCAGTCAATTTCGATGTGAGCAACTTTGGTAGCTCGAAGAATGTCAAGGCGCTATTCCATTTTCGACACGTATTGCCCAACATTTGGGCTGTCACACTAGACACAGCATCTGTGATCCTCACCTTGAGTGATTCAATATATTTTACTGGTACTGCGAACACTCTGTCCTTTTTATACCCCAAAAGAAAAAATCTAGAAGAGCAATATCGAGTGAGCGAGCAGGCCATGGTGTTGGTCCATCCCGTCCGATCCATTTTCCAGGAAATTTGGATGGATTAAAAAAAAAAAAACTTAAGAACGTGACTTTTCCATAATAAAAGTTTTACAGTATTATAGTCAATGGTTATTTCGTAATATTTTTTTTTTGTAATCAGGGAAAGATTTTATGAACACCCTGTATATTGGCTGCCTACCTATATTTTGATAATACCTGATAATATTGCCTACCTATATTTTGATGAAGAACCCATTTATCTAATTTAAGGGGGGGGGGTTGATTACCCTTCCTCCGTATCCCCCTCTATATACTTAACCGATGAACCCCCAATACTAATCAAGAAAGTGCCTTATCACAATGAACCTATATACAAAATTTGAAGAAAATAGGATAATTCTGCATGAAAAACACTATCTAAATTAAGGGGGTGGATTAGTCCCCTTCCCCCCTTTATACTTAACCAATGAACCCCCCAAAGCTAATCAGGGAATCTTGATACAATCTGTTGATCTGTTTGTTTTCAAAGTTTTATTCGTTTTCTTCATTTTTAACCCCCTATTCCATATTTTCCGACTATTTCACAATACCATCAAAATACTGTGGAACCACTCCAAAAAGACGGACCTTGGCATGCTGCCAAAAAAATAGACTCATCCGAAGGGTGGGAAGCATTATATTAGGAGGAGACAAAATACAGGTTTCCCTTATCTTGCCTGACCGCTTGTCATTGTCATTTCTTCACTGGCTGTTCGTGTACTATTAGCGTTTTTTTTCTCTCTCCTTATTTTGTTTGCTATTCATATTGTATTTGTTTCTACTTGTATAAAATGGATTTAAAAGAATCTAAAAGCTCTCAAGGCAAACATTTTCACAGTGCAGTGAAAAATATGTTAAACAATGTTGTAAAATATTGTGATAATGAAGCAGATAAAGGCTGCCTAACTATTCCATTAGCACATGCAACAAAAAGAGCTAGTGCAATTGCCGGTGTTTCGGATAGCGCTATAAGAAGAATTCGGAAAGAAGCTAATAACAATGTAAATAATTTCGCTTCTCCTAAAAAGAAAAAGGCGAAAACAACCATAGAGAATGTCAACTTGGATAATTTTAACTTGGATGTAATTCGAAGAACTATCCAGGACTTCTACACTAAAGATAAAAGAGTGCCTACTGTTCCGAAATTGCTAGCCAAGTTGAAAGAAAACATACAATTTTCGAAAGGAAAAGAGACACTGCGCAAAATTCTTCTTGAAATGGGATTCCGCTGGAAAAAATGTCAGAATAAGAGGAAACTACTCTTGGAACGAAGTGATATTGTTTTATCTCGCACGAAATATTTACGGACTATTCACCAGTTCCGAAAAGATAGAAGACCGATAGTTTTTGTTGATGAAACATGGATTGACAGCAATTTAACTGTCGGGAAATGCTGGCAATCGGAAGAGGTGTTCGGTGTTGTGAAGACGGGGGCGGCATCGAGACGCATTATTGCTTTATGTGCAGGGGGGGAAATGGGATTTATTCCAAATTCATCGTTGATCTATAAAGCCAACACGACGACCGGTGATTATCACGGGCAGATGAATTCACAAATTTTTGAAAAATGGGCAAATGAAAAATTTATTCCAAACTTACCTAAAAATTCTGTTGTTGTAATAGACAATGCGCCATATCACTCTATTCAATTGAATAAGCCTCCGAATTCTTCAAAAAACAAAAGGGAAATTATGGATTGGTTGGCACTGAACAAAGTGTCATATTCTTCAAACATGCGAAAAGTTGAATTGATGGACCTTGTTAAGACGAATTCGCCCTCTACTAAAATATACAAATTCGACACCATGTTAGCCGAACATGGGCATTATGCCTTAAGATTGCCTCCATACCATTGCGACATAAATGCAATAGAGTATGTATGGGCGGATATGAAGGAATTCATTCGAAAAAGAAATATAACGGCGGATTTAAATATGGATCAACTTTTTAAATTGACCAACCTTGCACTAGAAAATGTTAATGCTGAGAAATGGAAAAACTACTGCACGAACATAGAACACCTGGAAAATGAGTATTGGAAGAAAGACGGCATAATAGAAGAAATGTGTGATCCATTAATTATTTCATTCGACGATGATGACGATGATTTTTTTTCGGATGATTCTGATGATGACATCGAAAATGAATAAAGACCCCCCCCCCTGCACTTTTTTTTTTTTTTTTTTTTAAGAAGGTCTGTGATGATATTATGAAATACAAGCATTTTTATTGCTTTATTTTTTTCTGAGACCTTCACTTTAAAATAATTTTATTTTTATTAGCTTTAGCATATATTTTTTAAGTTCTTTCATCTCATTTTGACAATAATTTCATTTTTATTCCTATTTGCCTGAAATTTTTCAAGAATTAACATTCAAATACTTAAAAATCGAACAGCGTCTTTAATTTTCCTATAAATTCGGCACATTGTGAGTTACAATTACAATTTTTTCGTGAACTTATCCGAAAAATAGGTTCAAAGGGCGACCTTCGACGACATTTTCAGTAAGATTAGTTACTTTTATAATAAAACGAAAAACGCTGTTCGATCTCCTGATATCTGAATAAGAAAGTCTGAAACTTTCGCGCATTTATGAATTAAAAAGATTTAGAAAAAGGTATCCGAAAACTTAATTTGAATTCGAGCACATTTTTAAAAATATTTGAGTGTAAAATATATTTTTCATCCTTTAGTATGACTCTGTACTCTTTGAACTATTTTCTTTTATTATTAATTGAGTATTTTGTCATACATTTTCGCCATATAATTAAATGGTTTCATGTAGGAAAATAAACATCAGCAATGAAGAAAAAAAAAATGGAATTCTTGCGGTAAAATTAAAAATATATGTATTAATAATCATAATAATAAAAGAACATTTTAAAACCACACTTCTCCTACAATTACATAAGTGTGCCCTATAAATGAAAGGAACCGATATTTAAAATCGAATTTATTTAAGAAAACAATAAATTGCAATGTCATGTGTAAAAATACAATAAAAAATAGTATTTATTTACTTAACATTTTTATATCCGATAATTAAATAATCTAAATTATCATAACATGTTTCTTTAGATTGAAGATATCCCCTTCATCGAAGTGAAAACTACAATTTTTATTTGCTTTATTACATAAGAACAAAAATTCTTTTTATAATCTTGTAACAAGTAAACATGAAACTATCGGAAATCAACTCATTCCCCCCACGAAAGCAAAACTAGGGGAGCCGGGGAGACTCCCTTTCATTACCCCGATCCCTATTATGAAGAATAGACTGGTCATATTTGGACCTGTTACTCACGTGACCAGTCTTTAAAGCTTGGCTGAGCAGTAAGTTTATTATTATAATTATTTGTTTGCAAATGATGAAATTTTGTAAAATATATTATGTATCTAAAAACTATTCGCAGACAGTTGTAGTTTGTAATTGTATTCAGTTTTCGGGTTTTAAACAATATCGGGATGATGTATTGCCCCAATTGTAAATAGTATTCCGCAATACCCGAAGTTCCTCTATTATATTTTTGTATATTAAGAAACATTTGTCCTTTTTTACAGCGTATCTATACTTTGTATAATGCCATATATGATATCTCATAATAACAGCTTCTGACTAAACATACTAATAGTTAAAAGTTACTCATAGTTAAAAGTTACATTAAATTTAGTAATATTTTATTTCGATACATTTTTCATTGTATTTGAGATGTAATACAATTGAATAATGTAAATGGTGAAAGTTTCAAAGCGATAAATTTAATCATGATTAAGTACAGCGTTAAAATTTTTATTTGAAAAGCTCTCCGTTCATTTGCTAGTCAGAAAATGCGCCTGGAAGAAATAGTTACAATTTAATGAAAAATTTCATTTCACAGAAATTAAACGAATTCTGAATCAGATATTTGATTGGGAAAATTTATAGTAAATTGCGAGTAATGTTTTTGTGCGTGACACGAACTATTTAAATTGCTTTCGTATTTTACAATGATGATAATATGTATTTCGGTTATAAATTTTATATGTTTCCTTTGGAAAACTATTTTAAATGTTTGAAAGATTCAAACTTAAAATTGCGATAATAATAAAGCTATTCATTTTTGAGGGAAAAATCACATGTATTCAATTTTTCTTTCATTTTTTTAACTTACAGATTGTATTTGCTTTATCTTTTCAATTTCCAAAACAGTTAAAAGCGTCTAAGTCTTAACCATCATAATAATTAGAAATAGTGTATATTCCTGCGAAGAGCTCGCACTTTTGTTACAAGAAATTTGATCGAAATTTAAAGTCGCGCGTTATATGCCGGTTATAAAATTGAAAGTTTAAAAATTAAGACAAACATATGATTATAAGAATTGAAATTTCTACATTAAACTCACATGCCATTTATTTACAAAAAATTATGTACGTTATAATGCTTGTTATCGGATTACACAAAAAATACTAACTATATTATCTTGTTTAAGGTTTATTATTATTATTACTATTATTTTATATTTGTTACAAATCGCATGACGATTTCTTTGCAAAAAATTTACTGCGTTATTTGGCGAAGATATCCCAAAATTGGAACATGTTCTCTGAGAGCTCAGATACGCGTTATGCACCGGAGTGCATAAAGCGTATCTGAGCACTCCGGCATAATAAGCCGGAATATATGGTATTTTCAATTTTTTATCTACTATTTATTCCTTTTTTAAATAATTACTTATCGTCAAAGTATTTTTTTTTCTGATGGAAATTAAAAAATCACCAGAGAACTTTAATTAAGTTATTGAATCTTTCATCTCAATTTTAAAAAAATTATCCTTAAAAAAAGTTATTAAATAGTTTTTAGATTAATGCACTCACAGAAATTTTGTGATCTTCTTTTTTTAAAACTTGTCACACTATATTCGTTTTATAAATTTCTTTTTAAATAGTGTCAAGAAATATTTGGGGTCGATAAAGAACTTCATTATTATAGAGGTATTGTAAATTAAACTCATGTTACTTCAAACACATTTGTCGTTGGTTTTGCTTTGTTGTCACGACTTGACAACGGTTTGTCTTTTCGTTGGTAAGATCGACAGAAAAATCCAGAATATCTCGCCTTTGAATTTATTAAATCGAAATATTCAATCGAAAATTCAATTGATATAAAAATAACTTAGTCTTCATAAGGGGATTAAAAAATTATTTAAAAGGTCAGGATATTTTTCTAGAAAAAACGTCGATCGATTATTATGATATAAAAAAAAACTTTTAGAGATTTTCATAAAAGGAATATTTTTTATGAAAAGAATAAGCTAACTAAATAGCTATTTTTAGATTAACGCACTGAAATAAATATAATGTTCTTTATTCGAGAGTGTTGTTCTCTTTATTAATTTATTTTTTATTAAAAAGTGTCAAAAATAATAGCAATACAAAATTCCAAACATGTTTAATTTTTGAAGCAGATGAACAATAAGAATTTAGCGAAAATATCCTTTTGCGTACACGATAATTTATCCATGTATATATATGAACCGCAATTTCTTGCAATAATATTTTCACACTTCATCATGTTGCATAAGAAGAAAACAATAGACATGTCTTAAGTTATGATATATTATTAGGCTTAAAAAGTAAAAACATCAATTATCCTTACATTGATATGATTCCTAAGTTACACAAAAATCCTATAAAATTCCGCACTGTAACAGTTGGATCTAATACTTATAATACACGCGCTATTTCACTTTTCTTAAAAATAGTAACACAAATTTACGATAAATATATCAGTAAAGATAACACTCATTGTATAAAAAAGAGTTATGTGCTAGTTAATAAAATCAAGGCACTAACAAACGTTAACAACATTATCACATATGATTTCAAGAACCTATTCAACAATATTCTTTTGGCAGATTTACACTCTACTATTAATCTACTAATATTAATTACATTTACTTTGTATAGAATATTTATCATCATTACAATTACCTGACAACATCTATATTGACTACTTCAAAACTTACTTTTTTTTTTTACTTTTCCATAACGATAATTTCCAAAATAATGCAATATTTATTCAGACACAGGGGATTAAACTAGGCTCTACTAGTTGCAGTAGCTTTCAGATTTATATGTTTCTTTCTATGAAAGAAAGTATATTAACAATAATATTTTGCTCTATAGGTATATAGATGGCATGATTATCTTTTCCCTTAATGATAATCATTCTATATCTCTTCCTGTAGCATATCCTGCCAATCTTGAACTTAATACTATCGTTTTTAATAATTCTACAATTAGTTTTATGGACGTTAATATCTCCAATCTTTCTGATCATACTTTAATATGCAATATTTACGATAAACGTAATGCTTTTTCTTTCAATGCTATTAATTTTACTAACTTTATTAATGTCTACATATTTCAGTTTACAGAAATATTCTTCTAAACTACTGCAATTGCATTAAACTTTTATGCTCCTCCTATTTCATAAGGCCTAATTTATTCAAATTACAACATACAGCTTTGTCTTATAGCTATCCCCTTGCTTTTATTTTTTCTTGGATTAAACATTAAAATATCCATCTAATTTTACCAGTACGGACATTCAATATGTATAAAAATTATAAAATTGGAAAACAATATTATGGAGAGAGGGCGTGCATTGCTAAAAAAATGATAAAATTTCTTTTTAAAAAAGTTTAACAAAAAAATTACAAAATAACAAAATCCCCCCCCCCGGAAAAAAACAAAATGCTATTAAGGAGGGATGAGGCGGAACTGCTAAAAAAGATACAACATTTTATTATCAAAAAAGCGTGTTTCACGCATTCAACAAAATCATTTACACACCATAAATAATACATTCATCATTTTAATTACACACTTTCTCCTCATACATGGCTAGATATTATTTACTACCATCTTCCCATTTCATCTTTATAACTATCTAAATTTTATTTACATTCATTAGTCTTCACCACTTCCTAAATTTTATTTACATTAATTACTACTTTGTTTAAAATTTATTTTATGCCAAAGCTGCTTATTGTTCCAGCTTTTCCCTTTTTTCTAATAGCTGGCAGCACCAGACTTATCCTTTCACTACAGACTATAGTTTCAGTTTTTCCTTTTATTTATTAGCGGTAGAGGACAGCACCAAACGTTTAATTTTTCTTTCATCTTGTATTTTAAATGTATTGCAAATGTATGCAAATGTATTGTAATGCAATAAATAGGCGTATTAACCATTTTGTGATTCTTGGTGTAATGAAGGGCAGCAGTTATTGCAAAACACTTCTAATCCTGTTCAATCATCTTTACTCTTTGTTTTTTGGAGAATTTATTCCACTGCTTTCTGATCTAATTTCTATTGCTGTTGTCCAGTGGTCCATTTATTTATTTCTTTAGCTATTTGATCTCTTGTGGGTTTTTTATTTTATTTTGTTTCTTATATATGTTATAAAGAGCTTAATATTGTCAATTTTATGCATAAAGCTGAAAATATTTGATGAAATAACATATATTTACTATGAATTATTTTTATGAAGCTCCTCTGAAGATTCCATATGATATTCATATTTTTTTATTTTTTATTTTAGATTTTATTAAGTTTAATTCTTGCAGTATCTTTTCCATTGATTTTTATAATATCTCAACTTTTGTTTTTTACATGTGATTTCATTTTAAATATGTATATACACTGCTCAAAACAATTAAAGGATATTGCAGTTTTAGGTGGATTTTGTATCTGGGAAACTTTTTAGCTGATTGATACATGGTCGACAGACATAGTAGGTTATATGAGAATAAATTACACATGTTTGGCATAAAAAAATGCATTTTATTGCGCATTTGTGTACAAAAGGAAAAAAACACAATTTGGGCATATGAGAAAAAAAGAATAAGAAAAGGTGTTTTCTTCAAAGAAAATCATTTTCAGTAGGGGGTATGGTTTCCACGGGCGGCCAGCAACGTTGAACACCTTTGAGGCATGGACTCAATGAGGCTATTAATGACGAGTTGGGGTATTCTGCCCCACTCTTCCAGAAGAGCTCTTTCCAGTTCTTGGAGAGTTTGTGGGGGTTGTTGGCGGCCAGAAACTCGTCTTCCTAGAGCGTCCCAAACGTGCTCGATTGGATTCATGTCTGGAGAACACGCTGGCCATTCCATTCGAACGATTCCTTCCTCGAAAAGGAAATCCTCCACCAGGTTTGCACGATGTGGCCTGCAGTTATCGTCCATTAAAATGAAGTTATCTCCGATTGCTGCAGCGTAAGGGACTACAATAGGTCTGAGGATCTCATCCCTATATCGGCAACCAGTCAGAGCTCCATCTCGAATGATGTAGAGGTCAGTGCGCCCGTCAATGGAGATGCCACCATACACCAACACTCCTCCACCGCCAAATCTGACACTTTCGTGCACGAACGCAGGATTATTCCTACTGCCACGGTCCCTCCAGATGAAAATACGCCTATTATCCGGATGCACAGAAAAACGGGACTCGTCAGAAAACAGAATATTGCTCCATTCATTTATCCTCCAGTTGACATGCTCGGTTGCCCACTCCCTGCGGTCGCGACGATGCCTTGATGTTAATCTAACACATACCATCGGTCGGCGAGCATACAGACCTACAGCATGGAGCCGGTTTCGGACAGTCTGAGTTGAAATCGTGGTGCCTGTAGCCGAGCGAAGGTGTTGTTGGAGAAGAGTAGCGTTCATGTTTCGGTGTCTCCGAGCTGTTAACGCTAAATACCGATCTTCATTGGGCGTTGTTGCCCGTCTACGACCTTGCCCTGGTCTTCGGCCTGCACATCCACTTTCCAAAAAACGGTTTCAGATCCTGGAAATGACACTTTGTGACACTCCAATGGCTTGCGCTACTTCGGCTTGAGTTTGGCCCCCTTCTCACCTACCAACAATTCTCCAAGTTTCTGAATCTGCCAAATGACTTCGCTGAGACATCGTACTCATCGAAACAAAGCAATCACTGAATGCCGATCATCCTTGTCTTCATTCTCTTTTATCCAGTTGAAAGTCAAATTTCATTCGCTGCCGCTGAAGCAACGTTTTTGACGTCGAACTCAAAATTTGCATACTCCACAGTTTGAAAACCAGAAAAATTTGCATTTGTGATTCTCTTCTTCTATTTTCGGCAAAAAAAATTTCGTTTATATCTTTATTTTATATAAAACTTCAAATATCCTTTAATTGTTTTGAGCAGTGTATATATATATATCATAACCGAAAAAAAATAATTATAAAAACAGAAATATCCAATTTAGCACAGAAACATTTATTTAAAAAAGTATATTTTAAGAAATTACTTCTGTTCATTAGATATTTATACTTTATTAATGTTATGGAAAAAGACTTTTTAATTAAAAATATAGAAACACTTTTTATCACATTTTAAGAAATATTTTATTTTAAGAATGGAAATAAATGTGACAAGTGTTATTTATTAGTATAGAAATTTACTTTCATCAAGAAAATTACATTTATCATGAAAAATATGAAGTAAGTGATGAAGCATAATTGATTAAATTATAATTGAAATAACTGAAAAAAACGTCGAGTGTGGGTTTTGATGCCATACCATCCAGTCTTAAACATTGCTCTGACCAACCGGCCATTTAGCTTTCAAAACTGATGCGACAAAACATTTTAATTAGATAAGGGTCGCCCAAATGAAAGTGGCATTGCTGTAGTAACTCCGCCATTTGAAGAGAAAGATGACTGCGCATGCTCCTATAGAGGGAGCATAGTGCTGGGAATGCATGCGATATCGTCAGATCCCGCCAGATGCGTGTGTGATAGCGCGAGCCACGTTAAAAGGCATCGTTCGCATCATAGATGCCTCCAAACGGTGTCAACAAGCGGTCGTGCAATTTTTAACAGCAGAAAATGTGACTGTTAGTGAAATCTATCGTCGAATGCAAAATGTGTATAGCACGGAGTGTATGTCACGTAGATCGGTATTCCGATGGTATAGGGATTTTTGTAAGGGTGGTAATTCTTCTGGGAGGTTCTCAAATATCCCCGTTACAGCCCAGACCCCTTGCCGTGTGACTACCACATTTTCGGTCCACTCAAGAAAGCTCTGAAGGGATGGCGATTTGCCGACGATAATGAGGTCCAAGCTGCCGTTGAAAACTGGCTCCACAACCAACCCCGGAACTTTTTCACCCAGAGTATCCATCGTCTCGTTGACGGCTGGGGCACTTGTTTCAACCTAGAAGGTGACTTTGTCTAGCTTATCTGTTACGTCTGTTTTAATTCTTTCTTTTGTATATTAATTTATATTAATACCATTAAACCATTTTTCAAACCGACTGTAGTGCCACTTTCATTTGGTCGACCCATATATATAATTAACAAGCTACGTCCGCTACGCTGGTCAACTTCTTTTAACGCACCTTTAATCAAGTGAAATATTGACTTTGAATTTGACCTTGTATTTAAAAACCCTATGAATCTTTACTTGGAATGTCCTTCTGCATTTCTGAAAACGATACGAACGCTATTGCGTTATTGCATTTTGAATGTGTCAGACAAAATTTGGGCTGTTAAGGACAAATTAGGCCAATTTTCTGTAGACTTTATTATAGAACACGTCAGAATTAAAAATATGAATAATTGTGTTAAATTATGGTGTTTATGGGGTTTACATTATGGTGTCTATGGGGAAAAATCATTACCGCTGGATTGAAATTGCATTTGAATGAAGTTACAATTTACAATACTTCAAATTTAATGAAACTGATATGCCTCACTGAGGTGGACAAAAATATGGTACTCGTCGAGAATTAAATAAAAATCATGCACTCGCGACATCACAATTCACTTTTATATTTTAACAGAATAATAAGGCTACTATAATTTGTGACTCGTGCTATAGTCAGTATATATACGTCAGGACACAATGCCGTTATCATTATCTTTTTTTTGCGTGAAGATTTCGCTATGGTACTCCATTGTAAAATTTGGTAATTTTTGAAATTCAATATTTGAAAAACGGCACAATCATTAGCTTTGAAATTTATATCAAGAAAAATACAATTTTTTACCTTTCTAACGCAGTTTTTCTAACAATTTTCTGACAAATACTTTTCGAGCTATTATTTTTCAGTAACTTCAAATGTTTCATTTTCCGAGATTAATCTGTGGCAACGATTAGCGAAAATCCCAGTCGTCAGCAACACATACCTTTTTATTAAAGAGGATAGTATTCGGAAGATTTTCAATTTAATTGAAATTTTTGTTATTTTTGAGAGTTGGCGGCTAATTACTTAAAAACTGTTTCCTATCTTTGGTCTTCGGCAAATCAGCAATACGTTAAGAGAATCCGTGACCACCAACGTCTGGTGGTCTGCTTGTGAGATTTATACACATTATTAAAGCAATGAAATTTATGGGAACTTTCTTTATCTTACATTTATCTACTTCAGGAATAACAAAAATTTATAATAATTCTCTATTTGCATCTTTTTTAAATGTATTATGATGTAAACAAATATTTTTTGTAGCAAGTTGTATAGATTACATAAAAATTAACAATGTAATATTCCTTATTAATTGAATTCATTTGTAACTAATTCATTGTATAGAAATATCTTTTTTAATAGTATAATAATAATTTAGATAAATTAATGAATATCTTTTTGTGTAAATAAGGCAAATGGGGTTGAGTCTCCTTTGTAGATGTGATAATTTATTGAACTTATGTGAAATACAAATGGCAGTTCATTTTTTAAAAGAATTTTCACTTAACTAAATAGAATATTTTATTTGTATAATTCTTCAAAATGTTTTATGCACATATGGATTGGATTTGAATATATTTCTCTGTGAGGGCGATGAAATATTTTATTTCTTGAGAAACATATATTAACATTTTATTCCATTTGTTGCGTGTACTTTTGGGGAATAAAGAATTTGAATACCTTAAAAATAAATTATACGTTACTGGCAAGCAAACAAATTTATGTTCTCTGCCATGCGTACATTTTACAAAAAGAAAATTTAGTGGAGGAAAAGGGAATTTCTGCATTAAACAGAAAACTAAACAAACTTTTGTAAAATTGTTTAAAAGAACTTGAGAAAGAAAATGAATTATTGTTTAAAACTACGCATAATTTCGGAACTTGTTTAAAAATTTTCATATTTAAGTTGACTTTTAAGCGGATAAATGTTTGATTTGTTTTTAAATGTTAATTTCTGGAGTTATCTTTATTTCTTTGCAACCATGAAAATTCAATTGTTTTATTTATTATCTATATTATAAAGGACAAACGTGCCCGTGCGTAACACTGACGTCATTTTGCGAATGGCAACACTTGACGATGAAATTTCGGTTTTGCGATTTTTGCTACTGCAATTTTTTTTAATTTTTTAACATCGCACATTTTTAATTATCACACCGTTATATATGAAAAAAAAAACTACTTTCAAATGCAATTTGTTTGAAAACTATACCGCAATCTACTCATTTATTATAGCATTTAAATTAAATTTCAAGCATGATTTTTTAAAAAATCTATCTGTATTGCTTGCAGACGATTACAAAATATTTATCCGTTTGCACTTTAAACAAAATAAAAAGTTCAGCATTTGTTTCCAGCAAATATTCCATAACTTAAATTAAAACTTCATTAAGAAATAAATAAAATAGTGTAAATAAAACACAAATTTATCAGACATGTAATCGAAATAAGCGCTTAAAACAGTTGAAATTATCAGAATAAGAAAAACTGATGTATATAACGAAATTTTTAGCGATATCTTCGGTTATGAACTTCTGGCACGAGGCCAATGCGGAATTACCGCTTTTAATAAATTTCAAACAAAATTTTTAAATATATAATAGACATATTTCATATAAAAATGCTCTTTGGAGTTGTTAGGGCGCAATCTAAAAAAAATTATTAAATATAAAAAATCTATTAGTTTGCAACAAAAAAAATAAATAGTTTTCACCTACATTCTCTATCCCAGGAAGCCCGGGTTGGATGCCCTAGTATTTTTAAAATACACAGTATTGACTTTTTTTCTGATATTATGAATTATTATGTATGATCCATCATGAAATTACGTATTTTCAAATATTTCAGTACTGCATCTCAGTTTTTCGGATTTTTAAAAAAAATCTATTTTGTATATTAATGAATCATATAATTTAATACCGAATGTACAATATCTGGTTTCAATATAATACTAGAAAATATCCCTGTAGATTCAGACATCTTCTAAGATCGAACACCGTAGTTGTACATCTTAAAAAACCCTCAATACATTAAAAAAAAGTGTTCATTTGTTAATGTCTGCAAATTCACTATTTATTGTCCATTTTACCAATTTTTATCCAGACATTATTTTAAAAAAACATGGTAAAAAATTCCTCACTAAAGACGTTCCCCATTTAAAAAATGTAAAAACAGTTTCCAATAAAAAATCTTTACCACTCCACAAAAGCGCTTTCGCCCCAGCTAGGGCATCATCAGAGAGAGAGAGAGAGAGAGAGAGAGTATGGAATGTCGATAGGGGGAGCTCCTCAACCAGCAGTCATATATAAAACGGAGAGGCAGAGAGTTGAAGATCACAACTGATGATGCCCTAGCTGGGGCGAAAGTGCTTTTGTGGAGTGGTAAAGATTTTTTATTGGAAACTGTTTTTACATTTTTTAAATGGGTGACGTTTTTAGTGAGGAATTTTTTACCATGTTTTTTTTTTTTTTTTTTTAAATAATGTCTGAATAAAAATTGGTAAAATGGACAATAAATAGTGAACCCTCAATACTTTTGATGATACGAATGTTGAAAGGTATGAAGACAAACTTAAATATTTTATGGTAATTTTTGTTCATAAATTTTTTATCAACTTTGGCGGGCTAACGGAAAAAGGTTTTAAAATTAAGTTATTTATTTATAATTCAGTTATAAAACTATTAAAATTTTGTATTGTTGGAAACATACTTTTGTACATAATTATTAAAATTCTAGCCTATCAGAAAGTGAGTTAAAAATCGATTACAAAATTTCATCTTTACATTCAAAAAGTTGGAAATTTTACCTCAAACGTGACAAATGAGGTACGTTCGTACTATAACTATTTTTATAAATATTCAGATATTGGTGCAATAGCTGTTGCCCCCTTATGCAAAAATGCATGAATACAAAATTTATTTTATTTGCAGATATTCATATTATATATGCACCATATGGCCAATGATGACCGGTCACTTGCAATTTTAGACGTTTTGTTAAATATCTGGAAAGATACATGAGGAATTATCCTGAAAATCCCTTTGTGAAAGTCTTAAAAACATAGCTTGAAAATTCTGATAGTAATCGTCGATAGAATAAGCTTGAAATTCGCTGTTCCCAAAAGGAAGCAAAAAGATGAGGGGTTGTATTCAAATATACTAGCTTATGAAAGTTGACATAATAAGAAGAAAGTGTCTCTCATTGTATATTTGGATACCGCCTCTCATCTTTTTGCTTCCTTTTGGGAACACCGAATTTCAAGCTATCGACTATCACTATCAGAATTTTCAAACTATGTTTTGAAACTTTCACAAAAGTTGCTCTATACATTTAGCTAATATATTATGCAAAGTATATTTTGATTACATTCGCGCATACGCAATGAAACAATATTTAGTGAACCTGCTCATTTTTCATCCAATATTTATTATTTTTTAATTCTGATTGCAGGGTATTGTATATAATGTTGTTTGTCATCGTTCCTGTAAAGAACATTCTTTTATATTAAGATCTCTGAAAATTATAAGCATTTGGTGAAATTTGGGATTGTTTTTATGAAAACCTTATTTTATCCACGAGTATACGTGCTATCCTCATAAAAAGGATCATAGTTTATTAAAAAACGCCTCCTAAGCATGTACTACCGTTTCAACGCTTTTGCGATATTAGTTTTGACAGAGTTATCCAAAAGATATTCGTTTTTCTTCAATTTTTTGACGGCCCCCTGTGGAGTTTCGGGGAAAATCTTCGCCGAAATAATGACGTCGACTATGCTCTTTACACTCCTGAAATTTCAGGATAATTCCTTATGTATTTTTCTAGATATTTAACAAAACGTCTAAAATCGCAAGTGACCGGCCATCATTGGCCATTTATATTAATTTTATTTTATTTTATGAAATTAAGTTTCAGTATACTTTTACAGTTATGATTCTGTTACATTAAAATTACACTATGCCTAATATCAATACAAGATAATGTAAAAAAATTAACGTTATTATTTCAGTGAAAAAATGAATAGTATCGTCTATTATTATAATACTAGCAGACTACGCCCGCTGCGCTGGTCGGTTTCTCCAAAAGAACCTTGAATCAAACGAAATATATCGGTGAATTTAACCTTGTATTTTAAAGTAATCTGTACCTTTACCTGGAATATCCTAAAATAACATAAAAACGGATACTTATTTCACTATGTTATGTTTTTTTAATAACGGTTTATTATTACGTTTACAATTTATTACTTACTATTTTCCATTGATTTATATGTTTTATAGCTACATTTTTTAATAACGTGAATTAACCTATATTATTTACAACTAAAAAGAAATGGCGCATCTAGTATTTGTCAAAAATTAAATAAAAATCATGCCCTCATGACATCATAATTCACTTTTATATTTTAACAGAATAATACGGCTACTACAATTTGTGACTCGTGCTGACACATTGCTGTTGTTATTTTTTACGCGTGAAGTTTTCGCTATATGGTACTTCATTGTGAAATTTGGTAATTTTTGAAATTCAATATTTGAAAAAGTGCATAATCAGTGGATTTGAAATTTATATCAAGAAAAATACAATTTTTTACATTTCTAACGCAGTTTGTCTAACAATTTTCTGACAAATACTTTTCGAGCAATTAATTTTTTTCAGTAACTTCAAACGTTTCATTTTCCGAGATTAATCTGTGGCAACGATTATCGAAAATCCCAGTCGTCAGCAACACGTACCTTTTTATTAAAGAGGATGATTAATTTGTCGTGATAAAATAAGTACATTTTAAGTTGGCATCATCTTCTCTTTTGTTGACATTTACTGAAAATTCCAATGGGAAACTTAAGCCAAGTTTTGAAATTTTCAGAACTTGAAGTCCATATTTAGATTGTTTTTACATTTAATATATATTTCTCCGGAAACATCTACCAAAAAAAAACTGTCGGTAGATTGTTACTAACTAAGAATTGAACTAACTAAGAATTAGAACTGTTGAACTAAAATTGTTTGCTAAAATCAAACAATTTTAGTATACAAATTCGATTTTTAAATTCATACCGAAATAATAAGACTCCATCTTAAATACGACATAATCACCATGCCAACGTAGAATCATTACCTATCATGGGATATCATTGAATTAATTACGTATGATAGGATTTAATAGGATGAAGAAAGCTTTTATTATTATCTTTTTAAGTTTTGATTCGATTTTCATAAAATTTCAAATGACTCTTCCAAATTCTGCAACGATAACATATATTAAATTAAAAACCTTTCTGTTGGGTAGTTTTTGCACTGTTATATGCGGATAGACGGACAGATGGACGGACCAGACGACGACTACAGGTACTATGTATTTATATAATTACGAACGCACCTAAAAAAAGGTTGAGTTAAATAAATAAGTGTAAAAAGATAGATATATTTTCGTGTTAGTTTTTTTTCCCCTTTTTTGCTTGTACGCTTGGGGAATAAAGAATTTGCATCGAGAAGTAATAAATTTTACTTTACTCGCATATAAAAAGATTTATTGTCTATGCTTAAATTTTCTTCATGTAAAGAATATTTAGAGAAGATAATTTGTCATAAAATAGGAGACGTATTTCATTTGAGAATTTTGTCGTAATTGTTTTGGAAAATTCTGGTTATTAAAATTGATTACTAAAAAAGAAAATGCCGGAAAAATAACGAGCTTCTTTTAAAAACAGAAGAAATCGTTACGTAATAAAAAATAACCCATTTTTTCAAGTAAAGGATTTTTGAAACGACATCAATTTGTTTTGCTTCTCTTATGCATCCAAAATTTAAAATTAATCTTGAAAATTAAGACACTCTTTAATATTTTGCAGTAATTAAGTTAACTATTGATATAAACGAAGTTTAACTATTGGAAAAATATGGATTTACGATATAAAATTATCTGTTTAATTTAGAATAATGACGAAATATAAATGACGTTATATACAGGGTGCTTCTAGGATCATGGGATAAAATTGGACGGGTGGTACAAGACACTGTAACAAACATGTTTTGCAAGGTATGAAATGAAAGCAAAGTAAAAAAAGAAAGCAAGCATGAAAGCAAGGAAAGGAATCCATTCATATTGTCAAAAATACAGAGTATCTCACTGTAATCCCAAGTCGCGTTTTTGTTCATAACTTTAACAGTAGTGAAGATATTTTAACGAATTTTAGAATTAATTTAGTATAATGACGAAATATAAATGACGTTATATACAGGGTGTTTCTAGGATCATGGGATAAAATTGGACGGGTGGTACAAGACACTGTAATAAACATGTTTTGCAAGGTATGAAATGAAAGCAAGGTAAAAAAAGAAAGCAAGGTAAAAAAAGAAAGCAAGCATGAAAGCAAGGTAAGAAATCCATTCATATCGTCAAAAATACAAGGCATCTCACTCTAATCCCAAGTCGCGTTTTCGTTCATAACATTCACAGTAATGAAGATATTTTAACGAATTTTAGAATTAATTTAGTATAATGACGAAATATAAATGACGTTATATACAGGGTGTTTCTAGGATCATGGGACAAAATTGGAGGGGTAGTACAAGACACTGTAACAAACATGTTTTTTATAGGAAAGCAGGGTAAGAAATCCATTCATATTGTCAAAAATACAAGGCATCTCACTCTAATCCCAAGTCGCGTTATCGTTCATAACATTCACAGTAGTGAAGATATTTTAACGAATTTTAGAATTAATTTAGTATAATGACGAAATATAAATGACGTTATATACAGGGTGTTTCTAGGATCATGGGACAAAATTGGATGGGTAGTACAAGACACTGTAACAAACATGTTTTGTATAGGAAAGCAGGGTAAGAAACCAATTCATATTGTCAAAAATACAAGGCATCTTACTCTAATCCCAAGTCGCGTTTTCGTTCAGAACATTCACAGTAGTGAAGATATTTTAACGATTTTCAGAATTAATTTAGTATAATGACGAAATATAAATGACGTTATATACAGGGTGTTTCTAGGATCATGGGACAAAATTGGAGGGGTAGTACAAGACACTGTAACAAACATGTTTTGTATAGGAAAGCAGGGTAAGAAATCCATTCATATTGTCAAAAATACAAGGCATCTCACTCTAATCCCAAGTCGCGTTTTCGTTCATAACATTAACAGTAGTGAAGATATTTTAACGAATTTTAGAATTAATTTAGTATAATGACGAAATATAAATGACTTTATATACAGGGTGTTTCTAGAATCATGTGACAAAATTGGAGGGGTAGTACAAGACACTGTAACGAACATGTTTTGTATAGGAAAGCAGGGTAAGAAATCCATTCATATTGTCAAAAATACAAGGCATCTCACTCTAATCCCAAGTCGCGTTTTCGTTCATAACATTCACAGTAGTGAAGATATTTTAACGAATTTTAGAAGAATTTAGTATAATGACGAAATATAAATGACTTTATATACAGGGTGTTTCTAGAATCATGGACCAGAGTCAGAAACCAAAATTGTCTGCGAAAAAGTTATGAAAAGTAAACAAACTTCAATAGAAACTTTTTTCAATCATGTATAGAGTTTGAAAATGTTAATAACCGTTTTTTCACCTAGATATAGGTTTTGATTTTCTTATTTTAGTTTTTTTTTGTTTTTGTCACCCCTATTCAAGGGCCACCCCTCATAAGGGCCAATTGTCAATGGAACGGCAGGTGGCCCTTAGAGAGAGGTTTCACTGTAATTCTATTTTTGAGGCGTGGGGTACCTTAGGGATACTGTCCACCTTTGAATCACTCAACCTTATATGTTATTGTGAAAATATTGCATGTTTCTTATTCCGTCAGTTTGCTATTTTATATTTATTTATATTAAAATAATTTGTTTTGATATTTATTCAAACACTTTTAAATAAATTAGGTAAAACCAGTAGACGCGTGCGAAGATTTCGCACTGCAGTAATTTTTAGCAATATCTAATATTTTTAGATGCAGGTTTAAGCTTCTGTGGGAAAATTAAGGATAAAAATATCAGAAAACAACGTGAGTTAATCCAGAATATCGTCTCATTTATTCCATCCAAGTTACAATAAAAACTGATAGAAGATAGCAAAAGGTACGCGTGAGAAAAAAAAAATTAACAATCGTATTTTAACTGCATTAGAAGATGACGTCATCCGCTTCTTAAAAAACATGAAACAAGGAAAAATAGATAGAATGTATTGAAAAAACATTTTAATCTAATATAACAAAGCAAACATTTTATTCTACTCGTGAAACACCACTGCTCCGGTCGTTCGATGGTGTCTTTTTCTTCTAAACATTTCAATTTCAATTTTGATTTTTAACCATAAATATAAAATAAATCCGCGCGGTGAAATCATACTTTATCTTTATTGTACTATTTATTTTTTTATAATCATTGTTAACCATCATATTATGCGGTATTTTAGTTTTGTGGCAACACTAATTTGAGGAAACCTTTCATTTATTTTCTGAAAACAATCCCAATTTCATTTTTAATTAACAGCAATTTTTAATCAAAAAACATATCTTAACAAAATGTGAGTGTACTATCTGAGAAATCGCTTCAAAAACCTTTCAAATAATACTATATATTATTTTATGTTTTTCATTTTTTATAACAATTAAATTTTAAAATTAAAACTTCTAAGAAAGTGCAGTTGTTTAAAAGAAAAAAATAATGAAAAAAATAATTTTGATTTTCAAAAAAGCCAAGATGACAAATTAAAGCTATTAACAGTGTAATATTTTTATTTCCACTCGATACATGTATTTTAGAAGCGACTTTCGTTTCATGTATCCTACTATGAACATATAATAACGTTTTTATCCCATCAATTTGGGAATTTTTAATTCCGATATGAATCTATTCTAAGATAGTATATTTTATGACCTACGCAAATATTTTTTTTATAATATAAAATCGAAAAATATAGGAAAGAAAAAGTTGAAATGCAAATGCAAAGATCCTTGGTTACATTAACTGAGAACTATTGTAGTGGGTATGGGTAATTAAAAATTGTTTTCTGTATTGAGAATACACCTTTAGGATTTAGTGATATAATTCTGAAATTAAATAATATTACATTCATAATTAAAATATTGTCAAATTAAAAATTATTTCTTGCGAAATTAAATGAATGGATGCCTATGGAAGAAGGATCTATGTTACAAATTTTGGATTTTTTTTTTTTTTTTTTTTTTTTAATGGAAAAGAGCCTATGTGAAATGATTGATAATTACTTAGTGTTTAAATATTGAAATTTTATAATATAAAAGTTTGTTTACTTTAAATAAAAAAATCAAACAATAAACAAAAAATAATATTATTACTTTCCTTACACACCTAACTAGTTTTTATTTTCTAGATTAATTTTGACACAATTATTCAAATTGGTAAAGAAATCATATGAGTTGTAATTTTCCCAAATGGACGAAAAAGTCCGGTTCAGTATTCAAACCAAGGATCTCTTGGCTGAATATTCATAATGCTCTGCAATTGCTGCAATGCTCTACCAACTGAGTCATCCCGGACAAATCTGGCGGAACTAATTCACCCAGTTAACCTTATTGATCATAGCATCTGGTATGGTATCTGAATCAGCTCAACAGAATAAATCGCAGGCAATGGGAACTCCAGTATACGTGATTACACTAGATTAATTTTGATGCAATTATTCAAATTGGTAACGAAATTATATGAGTTGCAATTTTCCCAACTGGGGGAAAACAGGTCCAGGATTCGAACCAGGGATCTCTTGGTTGAAGTTGCCAATACTCTACCAACTGAGCCATCCCGGACAAATCTGGAAGATCTAATTTACCCAGTTAACCATATGCTATGATCAGTAAGAATAACTGGGTGAATTAGATCGCCAGATTTGTCCGGGATGGCTCAGTTGGTAGAGCATTGGCAGCTTCAGCCAAGAGGTTCCTGTTTCGAATACTGGCCCGTACATTTTTGCTCAGTTGGGAAAATTACACCTCGTAATTTTTTATTACTTTTCAGAGCTCAGCATGAAGGCAAAAGTGGAGGGTCATTAATATCGTAAGAAGAACCTATGTTGCGGTAGGATCTCAGGACATCGCTAATCAATGACATTAATAGTGGTTTTCTCATTTCTGTATTTTTTTTTAATTTGTGACATGGCTCTTTTTTACCTTGTAATTCAAATAATATTAATTTCAGAATAATTCAAATAATATTATTTGTTTTCATTTTTTATAATATTAACCCCTTGTCTGTGGAATATATTTGAGAAAAACGTGCCAAAAAAGGATTTTTTTTTTCTTTAACACCTTGCCTGTGACACCCGAACTAAGTTCCAGCAACGCAAATGCTCCAATTTTAGAATACCCGACCTGAGTTCGGGCAAGAGAAAAATCGGTGTTTCATTTCCGTGAAGCCTGAATTCAGTTCGTCCAAAACATAATATGTAATTCACCATTTTCCCAATAGATGGCGATACTTTTCCGCGAAGAGTTCAGCCGTTTCGCGCAATTTGTCGGATTTTTGTAATTTTGCAGTTCTTCCCAAATTTCATTCAAACCACAATATGTTTGACAGGCAGGTATATAAATTTTTTGCAAGTTAAAAGTTTCTTTGAATTGTTTTTAAGCATTGGACGAACTGATTTCGGTGTTAACGGAATTGAAACACCCATTTTTCTCTTGCCCGAACTCAGGTCGGGCATTCCAAAATTGGCCCATTTGCGTTGCTGGAACTTAGTTCGGGCGTCAGAGGCAAAGGGTGGTTAATTTGGCTAAGATGCTTTACACTCACGCAGAAAAAAAAAGTAATCGGTTAAAAAAAGGAAAAAAGTCGCCAAATTTAGGGGATTTTTTCCTTTAATGGCAATTTAGCCATTGTATTAAGTTATGCGATTTTCAAGACCGCGCCAACCAAAAAGTCGTCAAACTTATGTTTACATGTTTGCGTGAGTGTAAAGCATCAGTTCCGTTAATTTTTAAAATTTAAATTCCTAATGGAATACAACTTTTAAATTAACATGAACAAAATAATTTTCATTTTCAGAGAAATCCTAGATGATAAAAAAAGTATGCGTAAAATAAGAAAGAACAGAAACGTAAGCACTCAGAAACTGCATTTAAGATCTTCAAAGAAAAAAAATAAGATTACTACGAATGTTTAAACAGTATGAAATATCAGTAATTTTTAATGTTATAACTATATACAGATTTAAAGTTAAAAAGCTTAGTAAAATTATTAAGACAAAATTTATTAAGCTTGTGCAAGTATATATCGACAACATTATCATCAACATTTGGCAGAATATGTAAGATAAAAATAAAAATAAAATTTTTAAAGTAATTGGTTTAAGCATTGGTTTAAATTTCATAATTATTTCAGTACTGTTTGTTCTTTAGAATCCCGTGTAAATATAACATAAATCACATAGTTACTGTTATTAAATTGCTGAACTAGAATTTTTATAGGAAAACTCTTTAAGTTATAAAATTTATATTGTGTTATCAATTCTGTTAAGGAATGATCTATAAAACTTTAAAAGGAGGATATGGGAAAATTGCGATTCGTAAAATATAATACCTGTATAATCCTCAACACTAAGCGATCATAAAACTATCAAACTTGGTGTAAATGAAAAATAAATCATAAAATTTAGAAAAAGAAAAACGGTAAAATTTGTAAATATATAGCCTGAAACTGTAGAAAATGTAGTATGTGTAATAAAGTCAAAGTATTTTTCACCAGTTACGATAAAAGATGATTTATAACTCTTTAGAAAATGTATTTTTTAATCGAGAAGTGTGGAAGCAATGGAGTATGAGATTTCAATAGAATGTTGAATAACCATAAACGATAAATTTTCTGTTTTAATTTTACTCATGGGCTCACTAGCCCATGAACTTTTTTTCTAATTTTAGTGTTTTATAATAACTTTTTGACATATATAAAAGTTTTTATGAAAGAAAGTGATTTAATAATAAAAATGCTATTCTTGAGGTAAATTTTAAAATTTTATTTCTCCTAGAATTTTGAACTTTTTAAACATTGTTTTTGCATACTTTTCTGACACGTCTGTTCTAAAATGTTATTTAGGTGGGAAAAAAAAGTAAATTGTCATGTCATACGTAAATAAAATACAATAAAAAAGACTATTTACTTAATATTTTTATTTTAAGAAAATAAACTATTTATATTATTGAATTTCCGATACTTATCTTTATGAAAAGCATCTTAAGGATGCCCAAAAACAGCGAGTCAATTAGGAATAAAATGTTGAAGTTTTAACATTTTGATCTTACTGAGAAATTGAAAAAACACAAACCGAGATTACAACTAGGATACATTTAAATGGATATAAATGCAGTAAAAATCCTTTTCCACATATCTATTCTAATCGGTACTTTATTTAACTTCATATGAATACACTAGAGGTGACTAAATGCATTTTAAACATAAAATTACAAAACCGATAATTATGTCGTTTTTCTCGAAGTTATGGATTAGCAATTATTCTTAAGGGATTTGTTGTAGAAAATATATTTAATCTTGCACTAAATATGTAATGAGACTAATTATGGTACAGTACATAACACATATATTCATACACATATATATATACAGTGCTACATAAAAATCATAGTACAGGAACTCGTTTTTAAACAACTATACAAAATTTACCGGAATGGTCAGAAAAAAGTTAATTTACAAACCGGAGTTTAAAAATTACATTATATAAAAAAATCTTATAAAAATATTCTTTGAACATACTGAAAAAAAATTGAATTTTTATAAAATGATTCCACAAAATTCGTGTTAGATTTGCATCCAATTTAAAGTTTTTTCACTAATTTGTAAATTTTAGTGATATATTACACCAGAACATACATTACTAGAAAATAAAAGATCATCATTAATTAAAAAACAACAGGAGATCAGATGGAAAGCTAAGTTCATGACCGAAAAACTTCTGTATTGGAGTATAACTTATAGTCCCATGGTAAATGCTGCGATATGCAAGCAGGAACATGGTCTCAATCCTGTGGTACCAATTTCTGATCCCAATATTGTTAGTTCCTTGATATCGTAAGAGAAATGTTATTCAATATGGTCTGGTCAAACTCCCCATTCGGTTAAACATTTCTGATTGTGGGTGTAAAAGCGTTGTTTGGATTTTGTCAATTCGGAGAAGTTGACTCAATCCTTTGAATACATTGAGCTAAAATTCGTTCCTTACTCGAAATATATCTGTAAATTTGCGCCAAATCTCGACACCCATGGTTGTACTAACAACTCCGCTACTGCAGAAGTCTTTCTGTTGGAGATATGATAAGCTTTGGGACACTTACTGAAATAGTGTTTGACTACAAGGATGTATATATTGTCTCGCGATGCCTGTGGTAGAGTAGCAAAGATATCGAGAAATATCCGCTCAAATTGCTCATCTTCCTTAAACTGATGAGGTTTCCCTATGGCTACGTGTATTTGGACCCTTTTCAGCCTCACAGGCATAACAAAATTATTACCATTCCAATCACATCTTCTCTTGATTTGCTTGGTGTCGCGTCAATTCATCTCGCACAATTCATCGCGAAACAATTCATCGCGCACAATTCGTCGCAGCGTCAATTCTTCGCGAGCTCAATTCGTCGCGGCTCAATTCGTCGCGATGTTAATTCGTCGCAGCGGAAACGCACAATTCATCGCACACAATTCGTCCGACGAACTGAGCCGCGACGAAATGTCGCCGCGATGAATTGACGCTGCGACGAATTGACGCTGTGACGAATTGTGCGCGATGAATTGCTCCGAGAGGAATTGTGCGCGATGAATTGCTCCGAGATGAATTGTGCGCGACGAATTGACGCAGAACCGATTTGCTGCTGTAGAAGTGCTGCCTAATCTTCTGCTAGGTCTTCATGAGTACTTCTTCTTCTTTAGTACGTCTGGAATCCTTGATCGTTAGAGTAGAAGTTGCCAATTTCAACTTCGCCCATCATCCGACTTTCATTTTCCATACAGAACACATTTTAGGTAGATTTCGTAAGAAATACTACCTATTACATTCTCCCCTAAGTTGAAATTTTTTTTAAATTTTTGCAGATCTACGCGGATAATGACTCCCAGAACCCAAAAACACCCCCAGTTCAAAACTTTATCTATCTATCTATCTATCGATCTATCTATCTATGTCACTTTTTTTGGACACGATAACTCCAATAATTCTGCACAAATATTTTCCAAATTGATACATAAAATCAAGGGGTATAAAATCTCGGTCAAGTTCGTTAACGGGCAAAATCGAACCAAGGGGGGGGGAAATGGGGGGATTTTGTGAAAACAGAAAAAAACCCACATTTTCTTAATTATGATACGTATCGAATCCGTTTAAAGTTATTATTACTTCTAGGAAAAGGGCCAAAAATTTATGTATGACAGATTTTTGATATCATTAAAAATGGCCCCAAGGGGGGAAAAAGGGGGGTTGTAGAAGAAAAAAATTCATAACTTCGTCAATTCCGAAGATATCAAATCTGCTTAAATTTATTGTAAATCTCCTTAAAATTATCTACAACTTTTAAATTGACAAGTTTTTTATAGGACCAACTCGTATAGCAAAAAAAAAATTAAAACAAAAAAATCCCTGCTGGCTCCGCCAACAAGCAGATGTGAAAACAGAAAAAAACCCATAACTTCTTAATTTTTATACATATCGAATCCGTTTAAAGTTATTATTACTTCTAGAAAAAGGGCCAAAAATTTATGTATGACAGATTTTTGATTCGTTAAAAATGCTCCCAAGGAGGGGGGGGGGAAATAGGGGTTTCAGAAGAAAAAAATTCATAACTTCGTCAATTCCCAAGATATGAAATACGCTTAAATTTATTATAAATCTTCTTAATATTATATAACAGTTTTATACTGACAAGTTTTTTATAGGACCAACTTTTACGGTAAGAAAAATTAAAAACTAAAAAATCCCTGCTGGCTCCACCTTCAGGCAGAGGTATATTTCGAAGTGGGTGGTGCCAACTGCCACATAAAATAGGCATTTCTTCTGCAATTCCCAATAAACAGGTGCCCCACGGTCTGCGTCTTTGAAATCTACCTGTGCCTGTAGGCCGAGCCGTCAGGGATTTTTTTCATATGGAGCGAGTCCCACAGTGCCCAATAACGTTTAGCACTTGCACTGACGGTAGAAATATCCTGCGATGTATGCCATATAATGAAAGAGTCCTTTAATTATTTATAAGTTTGATATTAGTAACTTCCAACTGGACATGTTAAATTTCCCTGTCAGTCAAAGAATCAGAATTGGATGATTTTGAAGCTGTAATTTGACATGCAATGGAATTTACAATCTCGTATTTATTCTTAACTCTTTAACAGTATCAACATATTTTAGCACAGGGATTTCTAATTTGCACAGAGAATTTCTTTGCAATGGCATATTTCAAAGTCATATTATTGTAGATGATTTATAAACCTGGAACCGTGAATTTTTAATTGAAACATAAAGCCAGGTTAAAAAAGCATGATTCGTTCATAGCAGAAATTTTTTGCCGTAGAGATAATAATGAAAGTGTTTTACGGCCTTCCCTATTGCAAGTAATTCTTTTCGGGTGATAGAGTAATTCTGTTCCGATATGGATAGGCTTTTATTCCAGTAAGCGATGACATGTTTCTTATTAGTTTCATTTGTGTCAAAAATAAACAGTTTGTCAGGCTGGGGATACGTCATGACAGCCATTGCTGCAAGACGTTTTCAGATTCTTAACCCTTCTGAAGCAGCGTCCCATCCACGAATTTTATTTGGTTGGCATAACTTTTTCTTTAAAGTAATATTTACTTATTTAATCATGGAAATGCCTAATTAAATAAGACAAATATTATTTTTAATTATTACTGGTACCAATAACAAATACTTTAAGCACCTTTTGGAGATGCATATATGCACCCATAATCTCGAAGGTGTTAACTCATCGGTCCTCAGGAACATTTGAGTAGCTTCAGACAATTTGTGAAGACGTCCATCATGCTTGAAAAATACTTCACGAGTCTTCTATAACAGGTGCATAACCATTGAAAACATTGTAATTGATGAACATCCTCACAGCGATTCCAAATCCATTTTTACACCCCACGTCTCTCATTCATAACTTCTATTTATACCCTCTACCACTGAACGAGAAATATAGCGAAAAGTGTACCTGTATGTCCTCGATTGCCAATCAGACCGAAAGAGGAGGAATTCTAACGTGACCACCACAAATCCTAATTGGGCCTCTAGCAGAAAAAAAAGAGACAAACTCCTTCCCATATGAGTGGAAAAATAATATACCTCGATCAAAATTCCAAATTTGAATCCGAATAACAATAAATATATAAAAATTAGTGAAAACAAATTTAGTGTTTTGGACCTCATTTTAGAATTTATGTACAAGTCACATCTTGTAAAACAATTCATTTAAAAAAAAAAAAAAAAAAAAAACATGAAAATGCAACTAATTTCGAGACTAAGAAGACACAGTATGTCAAATATAATGTAAATATATGAATGTCCAGGTTAAAATGAATAATAATAATTAATAATAATCTAAATAAATGAATTATCTAGAAAATTATAACATAGTGAGGTAAATATGAAAAATAGACATTTTGGAGAAAGTAATTGTGAAAGAATTAGCTAGGAAGCTCTTGGCCATGTACAAGTACTTCACCATTAAATTCCATAAATAATTTGCACAATGATGAAAAATATAATAGACACAAGCGCACAGAGTCACTACTCCTAGTAGAGAAATATTAAATCGTACTTGTCTCCTTAGCATTGATAACAATGAAAAATATTTTATTAACGCTGTTACCTGTTCCGTTTATAGCATTACAATAAATCCGCTAATAGTTGTCTAAATACAGTTGTGTTTAGATATGAAAGAGTAAACTTCTCTTGGCCTGCAAACAACACAGGAAAGCACATATTTATAATTTCGGTGCATTCAACTAATATTAAACAATGTTTAGTAGGCAAATGCGATATACGAATTTTATCCACCTAAATCGATCATTTTGCTCTATAAGCGACGCATAGAAATATTACTTTTCAATAACATTTCTGTAAGTACATTTGAGTACTTTCTTTTTAATCTCCGTCGTACTCCGGGTAGTTCATTTTAACTGGATGAATACTGCATATTCATCCTTTTCTATCTACTATCTTTAGCTTCAATATCTAGTTACAACCGATGGTTTACAAAATATCCCTGAAAAGAATTGCACGATATTCTAAAATGCATTCATTCAAGCGTTGACATTTAAGAAGCTTTCCTTAAAAAGTGCATCTTGTAGCGATATATTTGAGAAATATTTTGCTACTGAAAGCATATTTAATAAAGTTGAAGATTTCTTTGAAATCGTATTTCGATAAAGAAATTTCAGATAGTTTTCATCTATTGACATACATAAAATACAAGTATAGGATTATCTATTAGTCTCAAAATAAATAAAGATTCAATAATTTAAAAAAATCAAAAATTACACATAATAGCAGGATGCGGTTTTCAGATAAAAACACTGAAATACACGAAGACTTTTGATATCATACAATTATCACCAGAACAGCTCTATTTGTCACCAGAAATTAGCACTGTAGAGGCCCTAATACTGCTGTCTGTCGCTACTTAAGTAATCGTGATAGGAATTATAGACAAAATCCTTTCCAATACTCTATGCAAAGCATCTTGCCATATCTCGCAAATGGCATCTGTATAATTCAGAAGTTCTTCGCCGGTGTTCCGTGAGAGGACTTCAGTTGTGCCGCGAAAAATCTCTGTCCTATCATGATTTTAGGAATTAACAATAATTTATCATTACTTAAAAAAACAACAGTCCATGTAGTACGATTTTATTTTTTTTTGTAATTAAGTTGAACGTCATAAAATCGCATTTCTTGGAAATTAACAATAAATTATCGTTACTTTAACATACAACACTATTGCACTCTGTCCACTTTCTCGCCAACCTACATTCAGATCCCGCAGGCATTAAAAAAATCAAATTTACCCTGTTTTAAAAATATTACCCAATTACGGAGGATTGAATAATAGTATCTTGACCAGTGGCGATCTTCCATAATTGTGTTGTCATTCATTTCCCTTTGACTGGTAGATTTTTCGGCCCCCAAGGCCGCATTCAACGCTGTCTTGACAGTTGATGGCTGTTTTCGTGATTGATTAAGTAAGATCAATTGCGCATTTTAAAATCCGCGTGTATAAAATGGTTAAGTAAAAAATGTCGCTGCGTCACGCACTTTTATAACATCTAGAAAAAAATTTCTTTTTAACGCTATAATAAAATCGTTTTAAATGTGACATTTTAAGTATAACGTTTTAAATATGACGTAATATTCAAAATTAAATGTTTTTTACAGCTATCTATTTTTATTATGAAGGACAAACGTGTCCGTGCGTAAGGCTGACGTCATTTCGAGAATGGCAACACTTGACGATTAAATTTCGGTTTGGCGATTTTTGCTATTGTATTTTTTTTTATTTCTAAACATCGCACAATTTAAATTTTTACACCGTTATATAGGAAAGAGAATTTACTTGCAAATGCAATTTGTTTGAAAACTATCTTAATTGACTGACTTATTATGGCTTTTAAAATAATTTTCAAGCATGAATTTTTAATCTCTTTTTTAATGCAATTATTCTTTCCTGTTGCCACACCCTTAAAAACGGCACAATAATTTTTAAAATATCATAACACGTGTACTTTGTTTTTATAAGCCAATACAAATTCAGACTCAATCGCTATATTTTTTGCTTGTTTGAAATTGACATCATTATAAGGAGAAAATGCGCATTTTTTACATATTTATGTATGGAAAATGTTAACTATAAGTACGTTAAAATGATGTAGTACCTAATTTAAATTTATTTGAAGTTAAACATCTACTTTAATAAATATGTCTCAATTTCACGTTAACAATTTAGGAAAAAATAGAAAAAAAAGCATGATTGCTAGATATGACGTCCCACCCCATTAAAGGTTTTCAATTTGACTTCAAAATGACTGTAAATAATCGGTAGCTATTTTTTATTTCATATTTCGATTGTATACTGCAGCCATATCGTATAGCTTTATATTTGACTTCGTATAGCTAAGTATTTTATTTGTTTAGATGCAATAATAACATTTTCTACGATTTACATTAAAGAGTTATTAATGGTTATTTTCATTTTCAAACAAAATTTCATGACTGATGTCACGAATTAAACTTTAAACAAAACCACTTTCATCTAATAATTGAAGATTTAATTTTGTGAATGAAAACTTTCAATTTAAAGTTTTAAAGTTTTAATTTAAAATGATGTTTTATAATGAGTGGAAACACATTTGCTCTTCTCAAATTAATGTTTATTATTACCCATAAAGCCCATAAAGTGAAGGCCTTTTCTTATGCCACACGAAATAAAATTTCAGTAAATGCCTCGCTATTTAGATGCATTTATTGCATTTTTCTCCGCTTTGACACGGAAATCGCATAGTTATGTCACACGCACAAATGAAACATGCATTCTAATTTTAAAAACTGAAACATATTAATAATTAATAATAAAATAAAATAATTGTTTATAAATTTCAATTTCGGGTAAATTTCGTGTAAATTTCAATTTTTGTCAAAATTTATGACTAAAAAACGTGCTGTTTAAACGTCAGGTTAAGATTTTGTAATCAAGCAGCTAAAACATGCGGCTAAAACAAAAGTGTCGCTTTATTAAATTTCAAAATTTGATTTGAATATATTACTGATATTTTTCTTATAAAAAGTCTTTTTGGCGTTGTTAAAGAATCAGTTTTAAAAATATAGATTAAATATGAAAAATCCATTGGAATTAGAAAAAAAATGGTTTTCGCCTTCATTCTGTAACACGGAAAGCCCGGGTTTGATTTCCTAGTTATTTTAATTATTTTAAACATTTCTTTATTTTTAATATTCACGCGCAAATACATTTTTCAATTGAAAACTGTTTGGAAATGTTACTATTTTGAAATATTATTGTTCTTAAAATCTTCAAAAAATAACAACGGAATTTTTAAACTATGAATCATATGATTTCAAACTATTTAGATAATAAAATTGAATAAAAAATTGGAAAAACTTAAAAAAATAGACAAATTATAAATGAATGATTGTATAAACTAATGATAAAATAAAACGAATGATTGAACACTGCACATCATAATCGAGTAGTATTTGCCTGCAAAAGGTCGTTAAATTGCTATGCATAGTTTTTGAACCTATAAAACTTATGTAACTGAACTATCTTGATCTATTTCAATATTAAATAGCGCTTAAAATAATTGTTAGATTTATAAATTGTCTGCTTCAACGTATTCATAATACATTTCTCTATAAAACTATATGAGATTTTTTAAATTTTTATATGCAATAGTTTTAGGTAGCTTTCATTACAAAAAGATACCTATTGCCGTCGTTCGGAGGAAAGCAATTCCAGAAAATTTTGGTATATTTTCATGATCATGACACCCAGACCCCAAAACCATCCTCTGTTCAAATGTTGATATATATATCCTAATAATATTATAAATATGATTGTGTGCAAATGTTAGGCTGAAGCCAGCGTCAAAATGAAGCATTTAATTATCCTGCATCTTTGCATATAAGTTGATTATAACCCTCAAATGAATATAGGCTGGTTTTTGTTTATTTTATATCAATATTTTTCTTAAAAATTAAAAATTTCATTATTTTCATACAGAATAAATTGACATTTTTTCGTATATTTTAAAATGGTTGGTTGGTTTGGTTGGTTTGGCCCAAAGGGCCCGGTTTTGCAACTTTTTTTTAAAATGGTTAAATTTATTTTACCGTTGCTAATACTTTATCGTTGCCAATATTAAATAAACCCCTGAGTAATATTTTTTAATCAACAATATATTTTCAAGTGAAAATTTTCTACGTGAAAAATGAAAAGGAAATGAATTATTTAAGAATTAAACAGAATATGAAATGATGTCATATTAGAAATAAAACTTGCGTTTTCAAATATTGGATAATAATACAAAGTGCATAAATACGAGTAAGTATGGAAAGCAAGCGAAAATGATGTCATATATAGAAAAATAAAACAGATTTGTTTTGATGTTGAAATAAAATGATCTTGGGTTATCAAATTATTTGTGATTAATTTCTCTTTTTTTTTCTTTTTCTTTTTCACATGAAAAGAATTATTTTAAATGTACATAATACATGTATTTTAAATGTATGTGTTGTAAATTAAAGTTCTGTGCTTTAAATAAAATGAGTGAAAGATTTATATTTTTAATGAATTCAATACGAATGATGGGATAGGTTGGCGATTTATCCCCTGCACACGGGTAACATAAAGATACCATATTTTTAATTTAAATTTTAAAAAGTAATATATATATATATATATATATATTGGATGGCAAATGTCAATGATATGCATCGCAAAATTATCCGTATCGAAAATCAGAAAATCAGAAAATCTTAATAAAAATAACTATATTTTTTAAAAGAAAATTGCTTTTCTCATAAAAGCTAAAGATTTAATATGATTGTGTCGAAGTAACAGCATTTTTCTTCTATCATTTTCCCACAATCGAAACACATTTGTAAATCGTCGTTTCGAACCAGAATTTAATTTTACATTTCTTTTAGTTTTAAAATAGGAAAAACTTTGTTGTCTTTTTTAAATATAGCTTTTTTAAAAGTTATTTCATAATAGATTTTTGTAAAGTCTTGTAGGATTTTTCAAATTGCATAGATTTTAAAGCAATGTTTAAGTAAAAATGCAATATTTTTTAAACTTAAAAAAACAACAATGTTATCGAAAAGAAAATCGATTTTACCAACAAATTCGCGTAATGCAAAAGCAAAGAAGAAATCAAAAAGTAATGAATCTTTTCTTCCAGTCGAATTGTGTAAACTTGAACAAGCCGATCGTGCCAATTCATAACATTATAAACGTGAAAGCGCGTTCTATATAGTAGATTTTTTTTTTAACATATAGGTAGAACATTTCCGAGAATAGGAAGGTTAGGGGGTCTGTAATTAGGTCCATAGTCAGATTGCTTTTTTTTTTTTTATCAAGTGAAATTTGGCGCAAAATTAAATACATTGTTGTAACCAGATTTGTTTTTTGCGTGGTAAACACTTAATGGTATTTTAGATGATCATTTCCCCGCTCACCTTTGATGCCAACTATGACTGTAAAACATATTAAAAAATATTAGCCGATAATTTTCTAATTTTCTTATTGCTTCTTGATGTAAATAGACTTCCTGGTTCATACTTTAAACCTGAATCAGTCATGCCATTGTCGTTCAATTTTTATTCCTAATCCTAACAAAAATCGTATCCTATCCTAATCGTGATAATAACTTTAAAGAATATTCTTTGACACGAATATGTAAATGAAATCAATATCCATAAATGGAATGAATGGAAAATAGAATAAATAGAAATGGCAAAGTAAAATAACAAGAAAGTACATTTATTCGACACCTAACCCTAGAGAAAGCGTAAAAAAGTTCAAGCACATGAAATAAATCAAAAAAATCCTATATATACTAACAAAAATATGTAAATTTAGATCATCAGATTTGTGCCGTCGGTATTTATTTGCTTATTAGTGTTCTTGACGTGATAGAGAAAATATAGAGGTTAAATTGGGCAGAATTTAAAGTACTTTCTAGCAACCTTTATTTACATTTTAGAATCGCATCAGATTGTTATATCTTTGTGCAATATCTATCAATGTATAAAATCCACAAGCTGTTTGTTCACTATTTACACCACTTAGCGTGAAGCACTTAATTAAATATATACATAAACAAGATAATGTAGTAAGAAATATATAACATACTAGCATGCTACGCCCGCTGCGCTGGGCCATTTTTCTAAATGTACCTTAAATCATACGAAATGGCTTTTTATTTTAAAGTAATTTGGATTTTCACCTATGGTTGCTACCCTAGTCAAAATTTTCAAACGAATTATATCAATGGATTTGAGTATGTATTTTAAAGCTGAATAGTTTGAATAAAATCAAAATGACGCCATTTTCACTGTATTTTCATTTTTTAGACCAGTTGCATTTGTGTAACCGTTAACCTAAAAAAAAAACCCGATGATTAAATCCGGTAGAAGAATAAACCTCTAGTTTGCATCCAATAAAATCTTCCTAATCTTCGATAATCTCGTTGATATCCAAGTTTGACGTCAAACATTAGAAGTGCTTGAAACGATATGGTTACTAATGTACCAGATTTACTAAACGAAGTTATTGACACGCCAAACTATGTTCCATTAAATAATGTCAAATTACTGTTAATTCAATTATAGATCTTTTATAAGCAAAATTCCGTACCTTATAGAAAACTGAGAATGATAAAGTTAGTTATGCAAAATGTTTAGTAATAATCTTTTTGGTGAATACTTAAATCGAATATTGTCTTTGCATTTCACTAAAGAGCATAATAACACGCAGAAATAAATTCACTTGCCACTATGTTTAGCTGCTAGGGATGTGTGTAAGTCGAAAATGCTTTATAATGATCGAAAAATTATCTAATCAGAATTTCAGCTACTCGTTTTTCTTATCCAGGCTGAAATGATAAATTGACAAATACTATTTATTTTATTCGCCCCCATTGACATCACAAAGTTTTCCATACATTGATTGGAAGCATTGCTTTTTTGGTTAAACTTTGCTTCATAATTTAAATAACCCCATAAATTTAGCAATCGCTAATTTCAAAAGTCGTCTAATCTTCTGTAATCTGAATCGTTGTCTAGAGTAACTTTGAAACATAAACGAAACTTCCAACGATATACTAAAAATGCCAACTGGCAGGTGACCGGAATACGGACGATTAGTCCAATATTTTTTTTAAACAATGACGAATCAAAAAGAGCATCGAAAATTTATTTCAGCGCGCAATTTGTATTACAAAATGTTGCTTTTTGTGATAGTAATAACGTATAATTGCAAACATCTCCTTAAGAATATTCTTTAGTTCCTAACTTTTGACGTAGTGAATATTTCTATAAGTGAAATTGGCGATATATTAAAAAAAAAATTAAAGAATAGACAATATTCGCTTATCTGAATTCGCGGCTATAAAAATCATATGTTTGGTGAAAACAAACCGGCATGTTTCCGTAGTAAATTTTTAAATGTTTAGAATTTAACTATTTTACAATATGTGTTTGGGTGGCAGACATTCACTGAAATTTAAATATTTGATCGCATATTTATAACAATAACTGCTATTAAAAAATTTGCATTTGAATATAAAAATTTACTCCAAAAAGGATCTTGTATACCCGAAAAAACACTATTATTACTAATAAAGCTCAAGCTGATGTCACGCTTATGCATTTTTGGCTTAAAATCACATTGTTTGGCGCCAAAGGTAAAATCAAAATCGTAAATAAACAAATAACATGTAACTCATAAATGCAGTAATTTTTACAATTACATCTGCTGCTAGTTCCTCCTGTAAGTCACATGATAGGGGAGTTAAAAATTAACAGAAAGACAAAAAAATGAAAAACAAAAAAAATTGTCAGTCATATAATATCTAATCAAATGATCACATTTTGTTAACCTGACGCAAACGATAAATCGCCAAATATTCAATATTTTCAAGCATTACAAACTTTCCTTCGGGTTTAAATTAAATATTTTCGCTTTATAATATTATCCCTCATTAAAACAGTTTTATTTTATTTTTATTTTTTTGCGGGGGGGGGGGGTATTTTAAATAAAATTAATAACAGAATTTTTCTTTTAGTTTTCTATGTGTTTGAATTATTTTCTGATATAGCCGTTTCAATTCTTTCGCCAACGATAATGGTCGCCAAAAAAAATGACCTATGGTAACCTTATCTATAAAACACAATGTAAACACATTGATAATTTGTTGTTACTACAGAGGTGAGAAACAAAACACAGTTTTAAAATTAAAACTATTAGATGTTAAAAATCCATAAGCTTTCGGCTAAACATTAGCCTTCCTCAGATGAACACAAGCCGTCGAGAAGACAACCCGACAATGGTTGTCTTCTCGACGGCTTGTGTTCATCTGAGGAAGGCTAATGTTTAGCCGAAAGCTTATGAATTTTTAACATCTAATAGTTTTAATTTTAAAACTGTGTTTTGTTTTATGGCACCTCTGTAGTAACAACAAATTATCAATGTGTTTACATTGTGTTTTATAAATTTGAGAGTGTGAATTTGTCGTTCGCATTATATGGAATTTTCTATAGATTTTATTGGTAACCTTATCGTCCAAAATAACAGAACTTTCCATCATAATTCTGTAACTAATCTACGTAGAATGTTGTGTTTTATACTAAAACCTTTCCAGAAAAAATATCTATCGAACAGTGCAAGTTTCATCAAATTCCATTCAGCAGAACTCGAGTTATAAAGGAACGGAACGAAATTTCCGTTTGTGTTTTATATATATAGTAGATGCCTGTGCAAATAAACAATATAATAATGCCCATTTAGCAATGCACACGTATACAAATTGTACACCAAATACCACCTAAAATGCACTGTTGTATAGAAGAATTCTGCCAGTGTTGTTTTTCGTTTTACGAAGAGGAATTCCTCGATTTTCACGATTTTACTTGCTCCTCCTTTTTAGGTGCGTTCGTAATTATATAAATACGTAGCACCTATAGTCGTCGTTTGGTCCGTCCGTCTGTCCGTCCGTCTGTCTGTCTGTCCGTCCGTCTGTCTGTCCGTCCGCATATAACAACGCAAAAACTACCCAACCAAATGGTTTGCAATTTAAAATATATTATCTTTGCAGAATTTTGTCGAGACATTTCAAATTTTATTAAAATCGAATCAAAACTTTAGGAGATATTAATAAAAATATTTATTAAGAAATTTGATTTTTTTTTTAAATCGGTGCTTTTTTGTTAGAGGAGCTTCCGATGGATGTTAAATCGTCAAGCGACCGAGATACTTATTTTATTACAGAAATTAATCTGCAGACGATATAATTCATTTCACAGAATTAAAAATCATCAAGATCTGAATATTTATATAACTAGCTGATACATATATATCTGAATATTTATATAACTAGTTAAGATATTTGTATGAACAGTGTCATAAAATATATACTTAACTAGCTGTTTAGCCCGTTCTACGCACGGGATATCATGAATTTAATTCTAAAACGTGCGTACGAACGCACCTCGTTTGTAACGTTTGACGTACAATTTCCAACTTGTTTCTTTAGTTGCAGTTTCATTTTCGCGATTGTATATATTATTTGGCATGAAATTTCACTTTTTTAAGACTGGGTTATGTCAAGGCCCCTATAGCAAAGAAATACCGTATGGTCTCCTATAAAATGTGATAAAGCTTTTGTTAATTACATATGTTGTTAATTATCAAGTGAAATGTTTTACTAAATTAATGCATTTATTCTTTTATTTAATGTTACGTGAACGAAGTCACGGGTAACAGTTAGTATATATATATATATCTGACATTTGTTGTGCTGTAACTCTCTTATTTATGAACCGATTTGGATGTGATTGAGTATCTTATCTGTATAGGACATACCGAGGTCTCGACCGAGTTCGTTGGCCAGCTTCATCCGCCATCTTGTTTCAAAATGGCGGCCAGTTAAAAAAATTTAATTTTTTTTAAACATTCAAAAAGATGTACAAACAAATTATAAATTGAAAAAATTGTTTCCAGTAAGTGTTAGATCGTGATACAAGGATTCCGGAACATTTTTTGTTTTGGCTTTATCTTAAAAAATAGCTGAGATATGGCAGTTTGAAATTCTAGGGTGGCTGACATTTTGAAACAATCTAAAATTTGTTATGCTGTAACTCTCACATTTTTTTAACCAATATGAAAGTGACTGATCATGTGTACAGGATATACCAAAGTCTCGACCGAGTTCGCTGGCCCGCTGCATGCGCCATCTTGTTTCAGAATGGCAGTCAATTAAAAAATTTTAATTTTTAAAAAAATCAAAAAGATGTATATAAAATTACAAATTTAAAAAGTTGTTTCCGTTAAGTGTTTGATTTTGATACAAAGATTCCGAAGCATTTTTTGTTTTGTCTTTATCTTAAATAATGGCTGAGATATAGTTGTTTGAAATTCTAGGTTGACTGATATTTTGAAACAATCTGATTTTTGTCGTGCTGTAACTCTCATGCTGAAATTCGCATTCAAATTCAGTATTATAAAGTTATTCAGTAAAATTTTTAAAAACACAGAATATGGAATCTTCCATTTCTTCCCGGTACAGGCCGGAAGGACTGTTTTCAGGATACGCTGAGAAAGTGAGGAGGTCAGAATAAATTCATTTACGGCAGCAGAAACAGCATTCGTTGCTTTTTTTCGCTTTAGAATAGAAATAATACATATTTTGGAATTTATTTCAGCCTTTGAAATATAATTCAGTTTTCACTTATTAGAATATTCACAATTCATTCTTTACTCAATTAAACATTTTCATGTTTAATTGAGAATCCATGCATCTAAAAACCGATATTCCGGTTGGAAACAAATGCCAGGGTTTGGAAATATCCATGAAAACCTAGCATATTTCCAAGTTTCTCCCGGATATCGTACTTCTAATACAAAATAATGTGAAAGAATAAATAATTCTTAATAAAATAAACATAAACAATGTTTATTCATCATCTATAATATATTATTAGGATCGCCCCTTCTAATAAAAGCACCATTCATACTTTATAAATTTCAGCTTTTGTTTTAAAGCTTATACTAATACATCACTCACTTCATCAGTTGTTCATTCACAACTCTGAAGTCATATCTCTTCACTTCAATAACGAGGAGTGTGGATTAGCAGCGACACCTAGTTTTTATTTCACAATTTCAATCACATTTTCGACACCTTCGTCTGACTGAGTACCTTGTAGACTACCAATTTACACTCCGAGGACTTGGCATCCACGACAGATTTAGTGTGTACAATAAGTCATTTAGTGTACACACTGATATGTATCTGTCCACGACTCTCGAACCCCCTATTCTCCGAATCAAGTATCCAACGCTCTGCCAATCGGGATTTCACGGCCGACACAAATTTATAGAAAATAATTGATATAAACGCTGGATACAGAAAATTACAGGTTGATTTAAACTTTACTGGCGTGTTAGGAAAATGATTTTTGTAAAGAAAATCCTTATTTAAAAGCCTACATTTGTGATGATTCAAGTAAAGGGGAAAAATGTAAAATGTAGTGAAAATAAAAGATTAGTCATCCGATTGTAAAATTAATAAACAGTATGTGTTGTAAAGGAGCGTTTAAGTCCTCAATATTATTTATGAGCAAGGTGTTCTACTAATAGTTATTAATTATTTTTTTCTCTTTAGAAAATTTTCAGATGTCTTTATATTATATAATTTCCATCCACTGTTGCGATAGTGTGTAAAACTAAAAAATAAACGTAATACTACTTGTACTGAATTAGTTTCAAGCTGTTTCGACACCCGCACCTACGCTATTTTAACTTTCTTTATTCGTTTAAAGTACATGGATGCTCACTAGTAAATAAGATTTCCGAGTAGTTCGAAAATTGACCTCCTTAGAATATTGCGCTACCAATGGCTCCATGTGGAAACCACGTAACTTCTCAAAAAATCGGTGATATTGAGTGTCCTCTAGCTGTGACGTTGGTAAATGTAGAAGGGTACTGAGTAAAGAGATTTTCATTTTTCCGATAAAGAAAAAATGTGTGGAAAAGTCTAATGTCTAAAAGCCAATCTTCTACTCATGTAGTGCCTATTTAATGTAATTAAAATTAAATTAATACTGAACTCGCTTTCTCAGAGTTTTTAAAAAAGATTTAGATCAACCGAAAGGGGAGGTATAAATCAACAACAACAACCACAAGAAATATATATATTTTTTAATTTCACATAATATAAAAACACTTTGCCATCTTAAATGTGCTAAAACATTTCTCATAAAACAATTTATGCACAAAAGTTTCATTGAAACATTTTATGTTCTTTCTCTTTTTGAAGTTCATCAATAAACATATCAATACATTTTATGTAAAAATTCATTTTTACATAGATCTTTTAACAATATGTTTTAAAGAATTTACTAATAATACGTGCATAACATACTGAAGGTTATATATTTGGTCATAAAGCCTTAATCGTTACATTCACTTAAAATTACATTTTAATTGGCCACTTAACCAACTCAACCAAGATAATTCTAGTCAAGAGACTGAATATTAAGATAATGCATTCAAGATTTAAATTTGGTTTAACTGGAAAATGTAACAAAATATATATATCGTAGGCTAATTGAGAAATCCGGCTCTTTGCATAAAGAGTCGAACTAATTGGAGAATAACCTCCCATTTTCCAATTATCCTGATATTCCTCAGGTTTTTTGCAAAGAGCCTAGAGAGCGTTAGGATAATTGGAACATGTTCATTTATTTCTCAATCAGCCTGATATTTTTATGCTGATTACAAAGAGCCTAGATATCGTTAGGCTAATTGAAATATGATCACTTGTTTCTCAATCAGCCTGATTTTCTTTCAGGTTTACTAAAATGAGTCTATGCAGTTTAAGGCTAATTAGAAAATGACCAGCTGTTTGCCTAACTATCGTGTTGCACCCGGTCCGAACCTTATAATTCCATTTGAAGAAAACCCGCAACACGACCCGAACCCAACAACAAAAAATTCTCTCGAACCGCATCACGATCCGACCACGACAAAATAATTTCTGTCGATTCGCTACCCGCTCCGAATTCAACATATTGCAACCCGAGCCCGATAGGCTTCAACCCGAATACAAAATTAAAAGAAATTAATTCATCTTTTAATGCAATTATGAAAATTAATCTACAAGTATATCTCTAATACCAATGTTATCTTTTACATTGAAAAAAAGGTCATGTCTATATTCTTTAATATTCAAATATAATAAAACTTCTGACAGATGGCACCTCGGAATTGAACCTAGTGTCCTGGACCGGATCGGGCTGTGCCTAATTTTCTTTTTTCGGGTAGGGGTGTCTGTAATGATTTTTCTACTTATCGGGTTCAATCTAAAATGTTTCACCCCAACTCAAAAAAAAAAAAAAATTAGGGATAATCCGACCAGATGCAGTGGTGTCGGCTAGTCAGATATTTTAATATATTTGAATATTAAATAATGTAGATATGGCCTTTTTCAGTTTAAAAGATTAAATTGGTAGTGCAATCTACTTTTCATAACTGCATTAAAATATGAATTAATTTTCTTTCATTTAGTGTTCAGGTTGAAGCATTCACCCAGAGAAAGGAATTGATTAAAACAACAAAACATGTTTTGTTGAGTACATTTTGGTTGTTTCATGCAAAATTTTTAGTTGAAGTAAAAAGTTGGTTTTGTTGCATTGACAAAAAAATATTGTTAACACTCTTACAAATTTTAACAAAATTTCATCAATTTTACTTGAATTAACAAAGTCTGTTTTTTTTTAAATTTTACCATAATTTTGCAATTTGTAATTCCAGCAAAATTTTTTGCTTTTACAAAATTTAAATTGTTGTATAGTAGTCATAACTCTCTCACGTAACTTGGTTTATTTGACTTATATAGCTGTATAATTAAATGATTAACATAATTTTTGGATAATTAAAACTTTTTTAATTGGGACGGACCAAGGTAGTTTTAAAAATCCCCCTTTCCCATTTATTACTTTCTTCTATCTTTACAAGAAGAAAGTATTGGAGTCGTGAAAATTTTCAACTTCTGGTTTTCGACGGATTTTAGAAGGTCCTGAACACGATTTGACTGTTTTTAGAAAATGACTGCCTATGACTCTGTCTGTCTGTATCTGACAAAAATTTTGAGGGCGCTCTATTTCAAGAACTAATGCACGAAATTTAATAAAACTTTATATTCTGTTACTTCCTGATATAAATTGGTGCTGATCCGTTTTTGGCGTAAATCGCGCAACAGGTAGTGCTGCTATGTTGCAATTTCGCGATTTCTCAAGAACTAATGCACTGATTTACATCAAAATACAGATTGAGTTAGACCTTTACATAAATAGAAGCTGATTACGTTTTGGTATAAATAGCCAAACAGGTGGCGCTGCTATGTTATTTTTTTCATGAGTTTCACTATAACTAAATCTCAAGAACTAGTGCACGGATTAATTTTTAAATCATTTTCAGCAGTGATTTACGCCTGTAATTCTTAAATAATGACCAGTGAATTTTTATCCTGCTTTTTTTCAAGCGTAAACCGACAGAGTGAAAAATGTCCCAAGCCGGGAATCGTACCCGGGCCCTCATAATAACGCTATGAGGCCCCAGCATACGGCAACACAGTTAATTTTTAATTAATTTTCTGCAGTGAATTACGTTTGTAATCCTTGAATAATAACCAGTGAATTTTTATCCTGCTTTTTACAGGCGTAATTCAATGCTGAAAATGAATTAAAAATTAACTATATGTTTCCGTATGCTGGTCTTTGTATTTTCGTGTCATGTTTGCCGCAGAAATTTCCATGCTCATGCAGGGCCTGTTTACCGAATAGTCCCGGGAAGCCGTGCTTACCCAAAGAAATACAATGGTGCCCCCAAATTTACTTTTCAGAACAACTTTTACCAAAAAAAAAAAAAAAAAAAAAAAAAAAAATCTATTGGGGTAAAAAATGCATTTTTTCCCTACGAAATTTTTATTCGAAATTTTCTTTCGAAATTGTTGTTTACTCGAAATGTTGATGGTAAAGTTTCAAATTGTTGCAGCATACCGAAAATGGATTTAGTAACTAACAAAGCAATTGGTAGAGGGGAACCCCAGAGTAACGTCGGGCTTCCCCTACTTTTATATCTTAAGCGGACCCTGTGCTCATGATGACAACTCTATCTTGTGCTGCGGATGCAGCCGGTCCAACATATACAAGAGTGAGAAATTTCGAGTTCGGATATCGTTCCTTCTGGCTTAGTGATTAGAGTCTCAAATCGTTATTCTGAGGACCCGGTTTCGATTCCCAGGTCGGGACATTGTTCAATCTGTAGGTTTACGCTTAAATAAAAGCAGAGTAAAAATTCGCTTATTGTTGTTCAAGAATTACAGGCGTAATTCACTGTTGAAAATGGATTACAAATTACCTAAAACAATAGTTAAGTTTAGATTAGTTCTAATACAAAAAATAATTTTAAAGTAAATATTATAATTGTTTATGTAACGAAAACCATTTGTTGTTAAAACAAAAAAAAAATTCTTAAAATTACACAAACCAATTGTTCTTTAAAGAAAAGATTTTGTTGCCGAAACTGAAAAGAACTTTTAAAGTAACAGATAATTCTATTTATTTTGAGAAATCTTTCAACAAAAGAATTTTGTTAATTCAAGTATAATTGAACATTTTTACTTGAATTAACAGAAAAAATTTTTGCTGACGATACAAAATTTTCTGTTGGAATTGCAAAAAAAATCAACAATATTTTTCTTGTTGATTCAAACAAATTTTCCATTGACCCATATTTAAACGGAAAGTTTTGTTGGGCCAAACAAGTTTTTGTTGATTCAACAAAACTTTTCTCTGGGTGTTTCATGTTCGGGTTCGGGACAGGTTACGTGTCGACGGATATTTTTTAGTCGGATACAGTTTGGGTTGCGGTTCGATGAAATTTTTTTGTCGGGTTCGGGTAGACTTCAAATGGAATTTTTATCTTCGGGTTGGGTTGCAGGTAGACGGATATTTTTTTTGTCGTGTAGGGATCGGATTACGGTTCGATGGATTATTTTTTGTTGTGTTCGGGTTTTGAGTTGACTTCAAGTAGAAATTTCAGGTTCGGGTTTGTTGTGTGTCGTTGGAAATTATTTTGTCCTATTCGAATTGGGTTGTCGTTCTATAGATTTTTTTTTGTTGTGTTAGGTTCGGGTTTCGAGTTGACTTCAAACGGAAATTTCAGGTTCGGGTTGTGTTGCGTGTGAATGGAAATTGTTTTGACGTGTTCGTATTGGGCTGCAGTTCGATAGAATTTTTTTTGTTGTATTAGGTTCGGGTTGAGGGTTGACTTCAAATGTATTTTTCAGAATCGGGTAGGGTACAACACGATATTTAGACAAACGGCTGGTCATTTTCTAATTAGCCTAAAACTATATAAAACAGCATTTTTTTCAGGTTCATTTCGATAAACCTGAAAAAAAAATCAGGCTGATTGAAATAAAAGTGGTCATATTTTAATCAGCCTAACGCTATCTAGGCTATTTGCAATAAGGTAAAGCCAGGAGATATAGCGCTATTGGAGAGATTGCGCACATACAGATTTGGAGGGAAGGAGTAGAGTGAGAGCGCAGCGACGCCAGGTATTTGTACAACAACAGTAGTGGAGTGTCTACTTGAAAGTGCACGTTGATTGCTTTGAGCGTCTAAGATAAAGTATTGCTGTTTTGGTTCGTTTTCCCAAAGTAAGTGCTTGAATTTTCATAGCTATTCATCAGAATTTCTATACAATGTCAATAGTACAAAATATTTTAAACTTAAACGATTCCTCATAAGCTACTAATCTAGACTAACAATGTGAACACCAACGGTTCGTTTTAGTAGCGGCCATGTTTAAATAAAAGGCCGCGCAATCTCTCCTACCGAAATTGGAGAGTTTGCGCATCTGCTACTTAGGAGAGATGGCGCATTGTTCCCACTAGTTTCCATGCTAGGAGAGATTACGCAGCTTATAAGTAAATTTGCATAAAAAAATGAAAAATTAAAATGGACTAATTTTAAGTTAAATGTGTTATTAAGTTACATAATTAGGTAGCTTTCAATACAAAAAAGTATAAAGCTACCTATTGCAGCCGTTCGGAGGAAAGCAGTTCCGTAAAATTTTGATATATTATCACCGATCATGACCCCCAGACCCCAAAACCACCCTCTGTTCAAATGTTGATTATATATATATATATATATATATATATATATATATATATATATATATATATATCCATATATATATATATATATATATATATATCTGACCTATGTCATACGATAACGCTCGTATTTATAAATCAATTTTGATGAAACTAATTGTGTGTATTAAGCTCACCAATGTCTCGACCGAGTTCGTTGGCCAGCTTGGTCCGCCATTTTGTTTCAAGATGGCGGCCATTTAAAAATTTAAAACTAAAATAAATATACATAAAAGTTAAAAATTCAAATTTATTTTTTAATTAAGTGTTAGGCCTTGATACGAGGATTCCAGAGCATATTTTGGTTTACCTCTATCTTAAAAAATGGCTGAGATAGAGCAGTTTGAAATTCTAGGGTGGCTGACATTTTGAAACAAGACAGCACATTACAAAAAATTTCATTGTTGTAATAATTTTCCCAATCATACGCATAAAACTATATATTCATATCCGTTAGCGCCAAATTCTCGCCAAACTTGGTGACATTTGGCGAAATATCGCCAAATTTGGCGACCAAAATAAATCTTCATAAATGAAGCCAATTTGGCTATTGCTCCATAATTTGGCGAATTTCTTATTCAAATTCAGTATTAACGAATCTTTTGTAAACATTTTCTTTGCATTTTAACTTGCCGTGTTCGTGTAACATGAGCTAAAATTTTAAAACGAAGATATAGGAAAGCTACCTTTTCCTCCCGGTACAGGCCGGAAGGACTTTTTTATTTTGTAATCTTATGACTTGCTTTTTCTGATTCTTCATTTTTTTTTCATTTAATTAAAATTTTTTAATCGTTTTTAAAATTATTTCCTTTTTCTGATTCTTTACGCATTAGGTTGAAATATTCACTCCCAATACAATAAAATTTATTCACAAAAACCTTACAGCAATGTCATTTAAGTGTAATTGTTATTGTTAACAATTTAATTGTAGTTATTATTAGTAACAATCTCTCTTACCCATGTGCGCAGTCACAGCAACCCTGTAAGGAGAGATTGCGCAAAATAACTTTCTTGGTTTTATTACAACTGTTCTATTAAATTGCAACATAACAACAAAATGGCAATGGAAATGCATCAAAAACAAATGACGTAATAATTATTCATGGATAGTTTAGCATAAAATTAATATTTAGATTTTTTTATTGCTAGTCTTTTGAATTGGGCGCAAACTCTCCTAGCTTTACCTTAAGCCAAAAAAATATCAGTCTGATTGAGAAATAAATGGTCATATTCCAATTAGCCTAAGGCTCTCTAGGCTCTTTGAAATTAACCTGAAAAATATCAGGCATATTGGAAAAAGGGAGATTATTCTCCAATTAGCCCGGCTTTTTGTAAATAGCCTAGGTTCTTTGCAAAAAGATAGATTTCTCAATTGCCGAAGTCATATACACCAGACAGTTTTATAACTCTTCCCTTTCAGCAGAGGAAATTTGTGATAAGCGTTTATTATTTCTTTTTACTTTTCTTTACTTTTTTTATTTTTTATTTATTTATTTTTTTTGATAAAATTTTTTAATGTCTATTTTATAAAGACGATTGTACAGAATAATAAAAAAACAAGAAAAAATATTCATTTTAGTTGATTTTTTTGCCCATTAACAGCGTAATACTCGTTCTTAACAATAATTAATAATAGTCCGGGAGTAAAGAGACATTTTTTACTTGAACATTTTATACAAGTTGATCTTCAAATACGTAATTAATCTTATACTTTACTCCGTCAAGATGTCATGTATGCATTTCCTATTGGGCGCATATGTTTATTATTTTTTAGTACCAGAATAATCTTTGTCTTATATCATTCTTGGATTAAATACAACGAAAAATACTATACGGAATTACTGGTATTAAAGATTAAAATATCATTAACTGACGCCAGTCTTGAAGGGAATCATATTCCCGATATCAGCTGTCAGCTGTTGGGATAGCGATAGGTGCGGCCTTGGAGGCCAAAACATTCACTAGTCAAAGATGAGTGAATGTTAACCCGATTACAGAAACATCCAATTTACGATATTACAGCGACCGGTGCCAATTTTCTGCATTCGGTTTGCGATCTATGTTTCATGAAGTTCTATTAATAATATCATGTTTTAAAAAGAAGATAGATGTAAGAAAACATATTTCGATTAAAAACTTTCAAAATAACCTAATACATCGACGTTAAATAATTTGTAAGTAAAATGAAATATCTATTCAAATATATTCGTTGAAAAACATTACGAAAATTTCAAATAGAAGAAGAAAAGACACTATTTGTTTACATGTAAAAAATTTAAAAACTTTTATTTTGTTCTTGCTTCAATATATTAAAATAAATATATAAATATATAGAGAGAATAAATGAATTTCATGAAATATATTCATTTTACGCTGGATATATATCTTTACTTATCTGCAAGGATTAACTTTGATATGTACATTAATAACAGAATCCTATACTATGTATCTTAAAAGAGACATTACCGCATACAAAAATTTCAAAAATGCGGTTTTATACGCGGGTACATTGAAGTTTTGAAGAGTACTGTTAAAAGATGTATTTACTGGGAAATACTCGAGAAATATTTTCGTTTTTAAAAGGATATCTATTATGCATATTTCATGCAATTCTATACATAAAATCATGTTTCAAAAGAAGAATTGAGGAATAAAAGCATATTTCGATAAAGAAATTTCAAAATATTTTTACAAATCGCCAGACATAAAATAGATTACAGATTACATATTTAAAAAGGAAACTGAAAAAGATTTTTGTATATGCTGTAATAGTTTTTATTCTTTCAAAATTTTATGAAAATTTCCATTTTAAGAATTGTATAAATGTCTGTTCGCTTTTCGACGAACTCGTCGCTACGGCTCCTGAATCTGATTTATACAAGTACAGAAATCGGGCTAAAAGAAGAAGAAAAAAAACAATAAGACAAGTTTAATCATAGATGAAGCGTGAGAGTAGGTAGGACACGATACTTTGAATCACTAGCCATAACTTTCTTAAAACCTGTTTCAGACGCTATGTAGCCCTAAGGATCAACTAATTTAAGATGGGTAAAGTTTCATGAAATGCAAAATCAAAGGTTTCTACTGTAAGCAGTTAACATAAAATGTAAAATATCTCGATATCTGAAAAATGTATGGGAAAATGACCATACCATAAAAATTGTCAGGTACTTTTATGTTATCCGAGCGCAAATCTCGACAATCAGAGGTTTTTCACGTGTGTAAATTAGAAACAATGCTTTGATTTTGAAATACAATGTTTAGGCTTATAGTATTATTTCTTCTTTATTTATATATATATATATATTTTAAATGAGTTAAAGGCATGTATTTTAAATGAAAGTTATCTATTTAAAATGAAATGACTGAAAGTTTCGTATTTTTTAAAATGAAATGAATGTGATACGAATGACGGTGATTGGAATGGTATATGGTGATTTATCGCTTGCGCCCGGCTGATATAAATTTACCAATTTTCATTTAGAAAATGAAATAAAAATATTTGTTTGCATCCAAAAAATCCAAAAAATTTTAATTTATGTTCGCATAAGTATATAAATAACGATTCGTTATTTGTAAAACTAGTATTAAAAATGCGCGAAATTACTAAAGATCCATTCTAAATTTCTATAATGCAATGAACGTATAAAAAACAATAAAAAATAAATAAAATATGAAATCTAAAAATACATAAAAAAAATTGGAGTAAAAAAAAATTTCTTGTGAGCATTGTCTCTGCTGTACAGCTATTTATTCTGAAATTATATTTAATAATACATGTTTATTGCACTTAATAATGCATTTATTATACTACTAAAAATATTATAATAATGGAATTCCATTCACTTGAAAAGTCCATTCCAGGTATATGCCCCACGTGTGAAATACATGTACAGATTATTTTTTCGAATTTTCCAGATGTTATCTCTATCGACTATCAGAAAAATGACAGAGTCTATGTATCAGTATTAGACACTATCAGTAAACTAATATTTTAATACATCATTGTATTGCAAGCATACAAAATGGAAATACGTACTGTAAAGATACTAAAAAATATAAGAAACATTATTTAAACAGTAGGAGAAACAAGCATGAACGAGGTATATGTTTTTCCCAATCCTTCTATTTGCAAAGTCAAGAAGAGTCATCGAACTGTAGTGTTATCAAAAACCGGCTCTCCTTGCCTTCAATGTTGTTTGATATTGAAGCAGTTCTGAGGTTTATCAGAAAGAATTTTAATATTTGAAATTGTGCAAAATAAAAATGGATATATATATATATATATATGTGTGTGTGTGTGTGTGTATATATATATATGTGTGTGTGTGTATATATATTAGGGTGTCCCAAGATACAATGGCAAAAATTTTTTTTGCAAAATCGAATACGCATACCCTCTATTTTTTTTTTCTATTTGACCTCAGTAACATAAATAAAAAGTATTATTGCAATAAAATAATAGAAAAAAAATGTTAGTCAAAGTAGTACAGTTAGGTCAAACTTGAACATGAAATCTTATACGGGGAATACTATGGAAATATTTCAAAATGTACTTTTCCTTGGTACTTAAGACACCATTTTATTAAAATCAGATATTTATTAACATATTACAGTAAAAGAAGCATTAATGAACATATTTCCGTTTCAATGTTTGCTTTTTACAGTCAGGATAAAGCTTAGTATGTTCTTGTACGCAACGTAACAAAAATTGTTTTTGATCCTCCTCAACCGTTATTAAACCATGAAAGTCCTGCATCAATTTTACCGCTCTTTCAGCTGTATCATTCACTGCTCTAAGCATTGATATAGTCTTTTTCGCGTCTAGAAAAGAATCATTATTCTCCCCTCTTTTTGAGAAAACTATCATCGATTTTGAGTCTAGAAAACAAAGAAAGGCTTTTGACTGATATGAAATCCTCCATTTTTTTCTGTAAAAAAGAATATAATAATAAATAACAATTGCATGATATAAATGAATAAATAAATATACAACTACAAAATAAATGTATCAAACTCACCATACAATGAACCACAAAGTTCTTCCTTCGATGGAATGTATCTTTTCTCATGGGTCAAAATATCTTCTCTGTCTAAATTTGCCACCATTTTTAATTTTGTTCCTTCGTCAACATCATCATCAAAAAGTGCTAATATTGCTATTTCATCAGTCAAATACCATAAATGCTTGAGAAATTTCTGTAAAGCAACTTTCGAGATACTTTCATTCACATTTTCGTAAGCTTTCAAAGATTTCAAAAAGCACAAATCTTTGTAGGGCGCTTTAATTGCTAAAATGCATTGAATCTATGGTTTAACGTAGACAATCCACGATAAATAAGCAGACATCTAACAGTGCCTTTTTATCCTTGATGTTTAATTTCAGTTGAGAAGTAAATAATGATAGTTTTAAGGAGTAAATCGCTCGGGCCATCCATCTAGCTTGGTGCATGGCACCTGGAGGTCTGATTTAATTTTTTTTTCTGCATTTCCACCTAAAAATACGATAGAAATTTCGATCAATTCTCGATAGTCCTCTCGGATCATAATATTTTTAAGTTCAGTGCGGTAAAAGTCAATCAAATTTTCAATTTCGGATACGGTTCGGAACGATTCCACTGTTTCTCTATAGCATTGTATTTTGGTGGGATCGATGTTTTCCCAGTTCTCTTTAAGCTTTTTAAAAAGAGGAATATCGGGACTTGTTGTCACTTGTTTAATTTTCGCTTCGAATATGGCCTTTAATACCAGTTCGTATACATGATGGCGGCAAGCGAAAAAAAGCATTTCCCTTTCAAATTTGTGCTCTAGGAGCGCACAAGCACCAATAAAACGACCTGTATTCGAAGCCGTAGTATCACAACAGAGAATTTGGACTTTGTTTTCGAGATTCCAATCTAAGATCGCCTTCCAAATAACCTGCGCTTGTTCTTTGCCTGTAGAATTATCCAGTCTCGGCACAGCAATGAGTTGTTCTTTAACTCCATATGAAATAACTATGGGCAAGCGTTCTTCTTTCGATTTTCGAACACTCAAAGCAGGCAACAGTTTGCCATCCCAATGTAAAGTCACTACATCCGGTACCTCATTTTGGAAATCAATTTTTATGTTTTCCGCGCGTTCCTTCCGTTTTTCTGTTCGAATTCTTTGAATTGAAGATTTACGTATTGGAAATTCGTCAGTGTTAAATCCAACTGCATCAATAGTAGCTTCAAGAATAAACACAGAATCTCGGACACTTAACTGACACCTGTCTAACGAAGCAACTAACTTTGGAGTAATAAAATTACTCCTTACTACTGGTTTTGAGCTTTCATTGTTCGGAGCTTTCTGACTGTTCTGAACTTTCATAGATATAAATGTTGGGATATCTTCTTTATCCATATTTTCGGTAGAATTTGAAGAGGAATCTTCTTGCAATGTTTCGTATGTTGACGAGGAAGTTGAAGCGGAACCATATTTGATTCGCCGATTTTCTTCTTGGACAGCTCGAAGTCGCGCCCTTTCTTCTTTTTTGGCCAGTTTTGTATCCACTCCACCTAAGTGACCGGGTCCGCCAGGCTCTCTTTGGAGTTGCAAGAACATCCTATCTTCCTCTATTTTCATTATTTGAAGTGCATCAGCATCTGCGATGTCAAACAAATTTTCTAAATTACTTACAAAATCCTCTTGTCTCCTCTTAAATACGTCTTGTAATTTCTTTGCATTTTTTTGTAAATCTCTCCAAACTTGATATATATTAACAAGCTTCCTCACGCAATTTGGCAACGATTTGGTAGGTATGCGTGCCTTTTCCCAAAAGATAATGCGTTCGCGAATAGCGAGATTTGCACTTTCATTAACAGTTAAATTCACTTCCCGAATATTGTAAAACAAGGCAGCGAGAACTTGTCTATTAGACGGAAGTTTTGAGCCCGTTATTTGATGTTTTACGTTCCCTACTAAAAATATAACATTTTTAGAACTACGCAATTCTACTGCCATGTTCTGTTCACTGATTCAAAACTGTACAAACATTTGCTAACAAAACAAGTTGGAACTATAAGCACATTGACACGTAGACGTGCGCTGTTCTGAGTAAACTGCGCGTTATGGTTGTCGAAGCATTCCAAAACCTTTCTTTTTTTTTTCTTTTCCTATTGCAGGTGGTGGGTGCTCCTCTACGGTCACGTGACAAGCTGACACGTGAAACCGTTCGTTCGCTTAAGTACACAAGTACTAGCTGCGATGTTTAGCTGGAAGTCGGCACGGATTACCGTGGTTCAAATTACATGAAACTTTATTTACAATTGTTTTGACATAAAAGGAAAAAAATAAGAGGGTATGCGAAAAAAATGACTTTTATTTTTTTGGGACATCCTAGTATATATATATATATATTATTTTAAAAATAAATATATATATATGTCTAAATACAAGTCTTTCAGTAAAATATACCAAAAATAAGTAATAAAAAATGTAGATATCTATAAATATATATATATATATATAATGCACTTATCTATCATTTTTTAAATCTTAAATATTTTCATTATAGCTTCAAACAAAAATAATTAAAACTAAATGAAAATACGAATAAATATACAAATCATACTTAAGGGGGTTTTAAAGTAATTGAATACTGTTTAATTGCAAATTGATTCTTTGTAATTTTCAGAAACTGAATATTAAACATTAAAAATATTATGAATGTAATAAAGTGTAATTATAAAATTATTTGAAAATTATTTTACTTTAAAATATTTAAACCTTTCATTTGTTTTAAATATTAGACTTAATTTTTTCCAAGAAAACTCTATATCTCATATGTTTTAAAATATTGACATTCTACTAAACGTGCTTGGAATATTTTACGGGTAATCGGTTAAAGGTACCACGAAAATAATTCAATGATACGTGCCGAAACGACTTCGATATAAAATTGGATTAACATAAATTTAGCTATTCGAGAAATTCCAGAGATTCTGTAGGAGAAAGCAATTAACATATCACATAAATTTTTGTTTCCGGAAAAATAGTTGCGACGTCATTTATGTAATTGTTGTTTTTCTTATCGTGTTGAAAACATTCCTTTTATTCTAGACCAATAACAAAAAAAAATACTCTATAAAAAAATATAATTTAACAAATTACAATAACCATTGGGAAAATGTTCCAAAAGCTTAAAAAAATAAAAATAATAAAAGAAAATAAATAAAAATAAAAATAAAAACGTACTTTCGTGTTATAGCGGTCCCCGCAATTATGATTATGCCAAGGTTGCAGTTATGATTTCGCAAGATCATCACAAAGCTTACATATAGGTCGCTTGGCGATCATCCTTGGGGGCCGCTATACCACGAAAGTACCAAATTTATAATATATTAATGAAAACAGAAACAAAAATGTTACGAAAAAAAACGATTTCTTATCCGACGTCAATTTTTGAATTCGGCTTTTTTTCATATCTGATAATATACATCTATCCTTTTTGTAACTTTAACATTTTTGTAACGATTTTATGCATTTCTATTGCCTATTCAAAGAAAAATTCTTCTAAACTTACAGAATTTCATTAAAAATTCTTCTAAACTTACAGAATTTCATTAAAAATTCTTATAAAGTTACAGAAATTCGTTAAAAACGCTTACAAAAAATAAAGTGACGAGTGACGACGTCAAAAGGTCCATTCTCGACCGAAAACAACAACCATTTTCCCAATAGTTAATAAAAATTAACGAAAATAATGCATGATGAAATAGATATATACAGGGTGATTATAAGTTATACATTCAATATGCTGTAAAGAAAGGACCAATGTTTCAGAATGACTTCAAATTTGGACTGGAAGAAGGGGGAATCGGTATGGCATAAGAAAGAAAAAGTTCCAAAGTGTATCAATAGATGGCGCTGTAAGCGTCATAACGTAAGTGGATTCGGCTACAAGTGACATGTTTAATCAAAAAACGAGGTCTTTGGCATGAGTTGCACAGTAAACCAACCGTACTGTTCAATGTGAATGAGTGTTTCGGTTGTTTGACGTAAAAAATGACTTCCAAATCAGTCAACAGTTGTGGTACAGTGAGTGGAAAGCCCATCTACCACGGCAAGGTCGTACCACATTGGTTAGAAAAAATCGGTTTTAAATTGTCCTTGGGCCAAAAACCGCATAAAAAGCAAATGATGATTCGTTTTTGAATTGCGCATGAGTGTCTTTTAATTTGCATAGTATGCCGCTTACAGCGTCATTTACAATACATCTACAAGGAAGACCTTTCAACGAGAATTTCTGAATTTTGTCCAAAATTTTACTTGCCGGAGATGACAGGACATCTGGACTTGACCTGATTAGGTATATATCGAGGACAGGCATTTAGTATTAAAATATCCAGTAAGATAAAGTCACATGGCAGGACCTAGAGAAAACATTGTTGGGGGGGGGGGGTAATAAATCAAGATTTGCACCTATTTAAGAAGTTTATAAGAACATACCTAAATTAAAGCCACAACTTTAACATTAACTGCTAAATTAAAACTGGAATAACTGAAATAAATATAAAAACTACGCCAAGATTCTAAAAAATTATTTTACTACAAAATGATACCAAAAAAAAATGAGTTTATCGCCTATTGGCGAATTTAACTCACAAATTATATTGATTTTAATGAGTGTGAGATGGCTTCCTTTGTTTAGACAAACATGTGCTTTTAAGTACGGATTAGTCATTAGGATAAAAACGACTATAAGAGAAGTAAGAAAGCACAATTGTCTCCCATTGAATTTTTAAAGTCATATACAAGGTGTACATAAAATAATTCAGGGGTTTTAAAAAAACATATCGATTTAACGGTATGAGTTACGTAAAGTCAGTTAATTTAGAAGAAATCAGTAGCTCATCAAATTTTATCCACATCAGTTTCAGTTTCTTTTTTTCAACACTAGGTAGCGCTGTTCGTCATTGCCCTTGCAGTAACATAACAGACGCTCAGTTAATACAGTTCCATTCAGTTAATACAGTGCGATGGCGACGCAACAACAAAAGGCTCAGTGTGTTATCTGGCTTATAGAAACTGGATTGTTACCATTGTACAGTGGAACTTTCGGTGCGAGTATGGTGGTAATGCGCCAACGGACAAAACCATTCATCAGTGGTTACGTGCATTTAAAGAAAGGGGAAGTGTGTTAAAATAAACGGGTCACACATTAAAATCTACTAAATGGTAAAAATCTCGATAAATTTACTTTTAAGTACATATATATAACATTAACCTAATTTTATGACTGAATTAAAAAATTTTGCTTCAAAACCCCGGAGTTCTTTTATGGACACCAGTTATTTTGTGCCTACATCTTCAACATTACACAAAAACTAACGTTTTCGTGAAATCGTTATTACTATTGATTATTTAACACACTCTGATAGTTGTATTTCAGTTTCTTTAATCAGTATGGCAAAAACAATCAGTGGAATTCACACAAACGCAGCGAGTCCAAATTCAAAATGGTGCAATTTGTGCATTTGTACAAGATGAAGGTCTTGGCTGTAAAACACGGTAACTGATATTTTTGATTTTTTTTTCATGTAAAATTGTTTAATTGCATCCTGGCGACCTTTTAAAAAGTACAAACTTTATTTCTAAACACTTCTTAACATAGTTGAAAAGTGCTTATGAATTTGGTTTGTCTGTCCGTCTGACTCTCCGTATTCTAACTCGCGCATGCGCGGCAGCGTATTACTGCTTATTACTGTTCATTTTACGGTATAATACTGGCAGCTGGGAAGCCAGTATTATACTGTAATATCAGAACATTTTTTTTTCAGTGTAAGTCTTTAATTGGACTGTTATCAAGTTTAACTAATATGGTTTTGCTTTAAAAATTGAGTCGTCAAGGTAATCTCTTTTATTGTCAGTATCAAAATTGAATAATTTTGAACATGATCTTTTTTTCTAAAAAATCTTTAATTTTGAATCAGCACGGAGAATTCACACATCAGAGATCAACGTACTTTTTCAGATAATTTCTAACAGAAAGCACATAGATTATTATATCAATTTTTTCTTTCTTTGGCTAAATTATGAGGTGTTTTTTTTTTTATTATCCTGTTCAAAGCACTTTGTTAGTTATATACCAAGTTAGTTATATACCATATATATTATTTATTTATCTACTTGATAAACATTATCGATTGCATTTCGTCACGAAAGAAAACTGTTTTTAATGACAAAATCAAATATGAATAATTTTGAATAGTCAGTGTTTTTATTTATTATTATTTATTTTGTTTTCGCATAAACATAAAAATAGCTGCTCGAAAATTTCAGAAAATCTGTAGGAGAAATCAATGAAATTACCATATCAATTTTCGCTTCCGTGAGAAATCTTTAACAAGTCAGTGATGCGCTTTATTTTTTATCCAGCCGAAAGTTTTCTGTTTTCTTATAGAACAAGAAAATAATTTATTTAACATTATAAATTATTTTCTTTACATTTCAACCGCATCTTTATCATTATCTCATTTCGGACATTTCACTGGTATCTTTATCATTATTATTTGATGATAAAGAATATGATAAATAAAAAGGAATAAAAAGGAATATGATAAAGATACATCCGTATCTTTATCATATTCCAGGCAGATTAGTACCAGCTTCTTACATAGTTGCTAAATGATTCTACGAGGCTAATATTTCAGCACATCTATGTAAAAAAATAATCATCTACAGAATATATGGAATATTTACAGAAAATTTGCATACACAATTATTTTTTGTGCAAAGTTTATTTTTTATTATTTTTTTTACATTGTACAATTTATGAAAATACAGTGTGACTATAATCAGTATGTTGTTCGTGTTTGCATTACCTTACTAATTTAAATACTAATTTTGTTTTTAAAGGTTCCTTTAAATTCTATCTTCAGATTGAGTAAAACTGAAGTTTGGTCATTTAACTGTATGAAAAGGTAATTGATATAAATTGTTGCACAATTTTAAGTTGAGAAAATATATTTTTTCTTCTGTACATTTGTGCTTATTTAAAAATATTTATACAAATTTCCGATTAAATTTTCAACAGGACTGAAACTGCGCGTAAATTTTATAACACTGACAAAGGATGTGAATTAATTTTCACTTGCGTGGACTTTTAATGCGTTGTTTAGCAAAGTGAAAATTAATTCACATCCTTGTCAGTGTTATAATATTTATTAATTTGCTCAAATCATGTTGTTCTAACGAAACACGTAACCTACTTTTGTTTTTGGAGAACACATTGAGGGAAGTTCACTTAAAAACCAACGACGATCTCAATCATGTTTTTTTTTTTTTTTTTTTTTTTTTTTAAGTGAAAACTTCTTTAGGCGCGTTGGGCATTTTTTGAGATGGGAAAAAACCATTGAACTCGCGACACTGTTACCGACACCGACACCTCTGTATATTTGAAGTGAAAACTTCTTTAGGCGCGTTGGACATTTTTTGAGATGGAAAAAAAAAACATTGAACTCGCGACACTGATACCGACACCGACACCTCTGTATATTTGAAGTGAAAACTTCTTTAGGCGCGTTGGACATTTTTTGAGATGGGAAAAACCATTGAACTCGCGACACTGTTACCGACACCGACACCTCTGTATATTTGAAGTGAAAACTTCTTTAGGCGCGTTGGGCATTTTTTTGAGATGGGAAAAACCATTGAACTCGCGACACTGTTACTGTAACCGACACCTCTGTATATAAGTATGTACATGTATTGTGTATAGTTCGGTATGAGGTAGGGCGAGGTAGGGCGGGGACATATATATGTCATATATATATATATATACATATATAATATAATAATCATACCATATTATATTTTCATTTATATATATATTATTATATTTCATAAATATTAAAACATATCCTGACGATTCAAAAAATACGCACGTAATTGTTCAAGTTTTCACTTCTGTCGGCACTCCCGGAGTGCCAGAGTTTTTTTTTTTTTTTCTTTTTTTTTTTTTTTTTTGAAGGGGGAAAAAATTCTTTAAATACTAGCTTCATCTTTAGTAATCAATCTAGCTTCATCTTTAGTAATCATCTTTAGTATCAATTGTAATTTTCTGTTTAAATGTGTAGGAGGTAATTAGCGCACAAGTGTACGTCTTAATGAGAACTTGTAATAAATTTTCTTTTCAATATACATATTTTTGCTGCATACTTAAAAAAATATTCTATATTTTCTGAAACTACTTCGTATTAACGAAACACATCCTTTATATTTAGGAGAAAAAAATGTAAAGTGAATCGCTCACCAACGACAAATTTTACCATATTTCTTTTGAAGTGTAACACATTTTTTAAACACTATCGTCACTTTTAGTACAACTGAAGAATTTTTTCGCTCTTTGATTTCATGGCTGATAATTGGTACGCATTTTTACGGTCAAGTATGAAATGGTAATATATATTTATTTACTTCAATATACATATTTCGCAGCATATTTAAGAATACTATTTTGTATTAATGAAGCATTTATTATTCGACATATTTGGAGAAAAATTTTAAGCGAATCTCTCACTAAAGAACAATTTTACCATATTTCTTTTGAATGGGCAAAACATTCTTTAAACATTATCTTCATTTATAGTAAAACTGAAGAATTGTATTACTCTATGATTTCAGGGCAGATAATTGGTACCATATGAATTGGTAATATGTTTTTCTTTTTACTTGAATATAGTACATATTTTGCAGGATACTTAAATATACTATTTTGTATTAACAAAACACGTTTTCTTCTTTAAATTTGGGAAAAAACTCGATGTATTGCTATTTCTCATTTTTAGGAAAATTTGTTTATACTCAAGGGTATAAAATATAAATGTTACGTGATCATTATCGTATATATTATTTCTCCTGTCAACATCCCTTTTTCTAAGAATATACGAAACGTAGAACGACGGATGAGATATCATATGAAAAGATTTTGAACAGGCTTATACATACATTCTCCTAAAACATGTGTTTTGATTAAAATGTGCTGATAGTTAAAAATTAAATCTGCATGGATTTCATGAAAGAAATGAAAGGTTTTCCTCAAATTTCTGTTGCCACAAAAATAAAATACCACATTATATGATGCTCAGCAATTATTATAAAAAACACCGCATGGGTTTATTTTATATTCATGATTAAAAAGCGAAATTGAAATTGAAACCTTTAGATTTATTTTTCTATGGCCCATGTTTTTTCCCGAAGCGGATGACGTCATCCTCTAATGCAGTTAAAATAAGATTGTTAATTTTTTTTTTCCTCGCGCGTGCCTTTTGCAATCTTGGATCTGTTTTTACTCTAACTTTGATGGAATAAATTAGATGATATTCTGGCTTGACTAAAAACTAAATGTTGTTTGCAGATATTTTTATCCTCAATTTTTCTTTAGAAGTTTAAACCTGCATCTAATAAATATTACATATTGATAAAAAATATTAGATTGTAGTGTGAAATCCTCACACGGGCCCACTGGTTCATAAAAATTGTAGCAATATGCTTATGTTATAGAAATGCTTTCAAACTCACCAGAAAAAGAAACTGGTAATTGTGATTAAATCAGATAAATCAACTTTGTCATAAAAACTTTCAATGCATATAAATGTACATTTTGAAAAAATAACCTAAAGACCTTAAACAATAATATTTTCTTATCTAGAATGAATAACATACAACTGACAAAACGTTTCATGGTAAAAATATATTGAAATAATTTGTAAATAGTAAACATATGCAATAGCTGCAAAAATTATATTAAATAAAATTCAAATTTGTTTAGATAAAAACTTTTGGTAGTTCATTATTTGTAAAAACGTGTTCAATGCTTATTTGTGTTTAAATAAATAATTTTGAGAATATATTTTAAACTCCGAAAATCATCACTTTACACATAAACAAGACTGTTTTCTTACATAGATGTAATTAGAATATGACAATACTGCACAATATTACATGGCAGGCAACTTGAACATATTTTTATTACTCTACTTAAACTCTTTTGTGTTAACAAAAAATGTAATCTCCTTTAAATTTGGCGGAAACTTTCAGTGAATCTCATTTAAATATTAACAACGTAGTGCATTTTCCGAGCTTTAGGAAACATTTTTATGCTTATGGGAAATGCAATAAATGCTACCGGATCATTATTCATAATTAAGTTAAGAACATCATTATCTTATACAGACGCTTATTGAACACATGAGACCGGTAATTACCATTATATCAAATAATTCAATTTTGTCACAAAAACTCTCACAACCAATATATAAATGCATAATTAATTGAACGGTACAATAAAATATTATTCTTTTACGTGGAATGAATATTATAAGAATAAATTTTCATGTTATGAATATCTACAGCGAATTACTCCAGAAAACATCCCTGAAGTTGAATACAAAAATTATGATAAATAACAATGCAGATTTGTATGGTTTTATTATTCACAAAAACGTGTTCAAAGCTGGGTTGTTTATATTTTAAACGATGTTTTTGATAATATTTTCTGAATTTAAAAAATCGTGATTTTGGAGTATTTTTGTAATTTTTTTAAGCATTTAACACATGTAGAGGGCAGACCTTGATGCATATTAAAATTCAATAGAAAATCAAGTAACTGGCACACGGGAGAAAGATGTAGGTGAAAATGTTTCATATGATTTAAAGATTTGATTATCTACATCGAAACATCTTAGAAAAAATCCCTGTAAATGGATATAAAAATTATGATAAAACACAATGCAGATTTGTAGTTTTATTATTTACAAAAACGTGTTTAAACCTATTTTATTTATATTTTAAAAGATGGTTTTGATAATATTTTCTGAAATTCAAAAGTCATGATTTTAGAGTATTTTTTAAAACTGTTTTAAGCATTTGATATATATACAGGGTAAAAGTAAGCTGCGCCGCAGGCTCCCCGAAGGAGCGCGTAGATGACCACCAAACCCAAGTCCTGAGGGACTTTTATCGCGCCAGAGGTTTATCTCTCTGCGGCACTTCGGCCGGTCAGAGGACTGCCACCTGCGGACCCTCTAACCGTAAACCCACGTGTCGACGATATAAGCCGTTGCGATACGCGGTGAAACCATGGGGAGTCACCACGAGACACTTGGAGACGGGCCGGCGTTCTCCAACAGCTTCGGAGCTGGAAACCCAAAAGGGAACCAGGCCCTAGGCCTTAAGTCGGGATGTTCCAACCCGTACTTACTCTACCACAACTCGAGGGGTGTGAAAACCTACAGAGGTAGTCACGGTTCCCTCTAGTAGTGGACCATATATAGAGGGCAAACCTAAAGTCCTTGATACATATTAAAATTCAATAGCAGATCAAGTAATTGGCGCGCGGGGTGGGGATGAAAATGCTTCATATGATTTAAAGATTTATTTATATAAGTAAATAATAATAATAATACTTCAAAATCCAGCTCCTAAGTGACAGGAGTTTCCACTTCAAGACAGAAGTTTCCCCTTCAAACCAGAAACAAAAACCCATAAAAACCTCAAGCTAAGCAGCTTAAGGCTGTTTTGAAATCCCAAGGGGCTACTTTCAGACACATTTTTTAATTAATTTTTGTTCGGAAAAGCATAAAATGAGCATGTGTGGTTATTTAGAAACTATGTTGTAGAAACACCTTTCCCGGTAAAGGTGGAAGATCTTTCAGTAAACACTGTCAAAGTCGGTGTGTTGAACAGAATTACCGATGCTTCAGCGCGAGAAAGGGGGAAAACTTGTTGTCACACGAATCGCTTATAACTGGATAAGTAATTTATATATAAAAAAAGGGAAAGCTCATTTAGATTCCAAATCGCTTCTATAGTCAGACCTGCCGATTTTATGACTTTGCGTTTAAATATGAGTCAGAAAATATGCCACCAAGTTTCGCGTTGAGCAGGTCATTTGAGAATCACTTTAAGGCCATTCCCACGTACTTTTTTTGCACAATCTTCTACAACATTCAACATTTGCACTGGAATAGAGTACAGTTTGGATGTGATCCAAGCCACAAAACGTGCACATGTTCTGTGAAGGTTCACAAAGGAAAGCACATTTCGACTAGAAATTGCTTCAATAGCAGTAATACTCAAATAAGCAGTAATACACTGTCGCGCTTCCGCGGCAGAGTATTACTGTTAATTTTACGGTATTATACTGGAAGCTGGAAAGCCAGTATTATACCGTAAAATCAGCATTTTTTATTTTTTTTTACAATGTAAATTTATGTTTTTTTTTTTTCATAAGTTAGATTTTTATTAGATTTTCTTTATAAAATGATGAAATTTACACAAAATACGTATAATGCGAGGAATTAGTAAAAACTGATTCCATGTTTTAAAAAAGTTTGAAAGATTCAAGATAAGAATTCAGTTCAAGCATGTATTTGAAATTATGATTCTTTGCACAAGTAAGACACACTGAAGAAAAAAGACAAGTGTTTCTTAATATAGAAAAATATAACTACGAACGAAAACATGCAATAACCTCTTCCGAGTTACCCACGATTTCGAAAAACGTTCTTTATCTTTAGAAACCCCAGAAACCAATATATTTTCAAAATTTAAAGAACAATTTTTAAAAATAAAGTTTTTTTTTATGCCACTTTTTCTCGGAAAATTTTCCGAGGAGTTATACTGTGTTAATCAGTCTTCTCAAACCGGAATTTCCATTTTTATTATGTTATCCATTCTTAAGTAAATATTTTCATGTTCATCAAACATGTTTAACAGACAAACATGATAAAACATTAACTAACAATTGGGATATTTTCATTTTACCGCACTATGGGTTCAATATTGGAAAAAAAATTTCACATTTCATGACTAATATTTCCAATGTGAAACTAATATTTCTGCATTAATAACCGATCATGTGAATATTTCTAAAATAAAACAATATTTAAGCAATATTGGTATTTCTTTTTAACTATTTTGATGAATGAACTATTTAAGTAATTTGAACAGAAAATTCAACCTATGCTTTTATTGGACCCTACGAGAAAAAACAACGCTCAGATCCTCAAATTAATCCTATATATTATTCTTGTTGTCAACATCCCTTTTTCTAAAAAAATAAAAAACGCAGAACGATAAATGAGATATCATATAAAAGGATTTTGAAACGGCTTTGACATAGTACCTCACATGTCGTTAAAACGTGTATTTTGATTAAAATTTGCAATTAATTAAAAATTAAATCGGCATTGTTTTCTTAAATAAAATGAAAGGTTTTCCTCAAATTAGTGTTGTCACAAAAATAAAATAACGCAAAAATGATTACCTTTGAGGGAATAAATGAGATGATATTCTGGCTTGACTAATGTTGTTTGCAGATATTTTTAGTCGTTAATTTTTCTTTAGAAGTTTAAAACTGCACCTAAAAAAATATTGTACTGCATTGCGAAATCTTCGCACGGGCCACTGGTAAAAACTTATTTTTCGTAAGATTTTGATATCATATTATGAGGAAATATACAGATAAATAGAACAGTGCGAAGAAATTGGATTTTAATTTTCTCTTCATGCGATTTTATATACGAGCAAGGAAGACCGAGCTATGCTCGGTCAAAATTAAATTTGAGTTCAAATATCATGACCCATGACCAAAATGACCCACTAATTGAATTTTCTCGAACATGTGACTTAGCCCAACAGTCTTCTCGTGCCGGAAAACCATAGGATGCAAAATTTAGTGTAAATTGAGCCGCTTTTTAGATATTGACCCACAATGACCCAGAAATGACCCACTAATCGAATTTTCTCGGACATGCGACCTAGCCCAATGCTTTTATCGTGCTCGAAACTCGTAGGACACAATCAAAATCGTTAGAGCCGTTTTTTAGATAAAATTAATTTGACCCGCTTTGACCCAAAAATGACCCCCTAATCGAAAGTTCTCGAACATGTGACCCAGCCCAATAGTCTTCTCGTGCCTGAAAATAGCCGGATACAAAATTTCGTCAAAATCGTTTGGACTGTTTTTTAGATACAATTAGCTTGACCATGACCCAAAATGACCCAAAATGACCCACTAATTGAATTTTCTCGAACATGTGACCTAGCCCAACAGTCTTCTCGTGCCCGGAAACCATTGAATGCAAAATTTAGTGTAAATTGAGCCGCTTTTTAGATCTTGACCCACAATGACCCAGAAATGACCCACTAATCGAATTTTCTCGGACATGCGACCTAGCCCAATGCTTTTATCGTGGTCGAAACTCGTAGGACACAAAATTTAATCAAAATCGTTAGAGCCGTTTTTTAGATAAAATTAATTTGACCCGCGTTGACCTAAAAATGACCCACTAATCGAAAGTTCTCGAACATGTGACCCAGCCCAATTGACTTCTCATGCCCGAAAATGGTCGTGTACAAAATTTCGTCAAAATCGTTTGAACCGTTTTTTAGATACAATTAGCTTTACCATGACCCAAAATGACCCAAAATGACCCAAAATGACCCACTAATTGAATTTTCTCGAACATGTGACCTAGCCCAACAGTCTTCTCGTGCCCGAAAACCATCGGATGCAAAATTTAGTGTAAATTGAGCCGCTTTTTAGATCTTGACCCACAATGACCCAGAAATGACACACTAATCGAATTTTCTCGGACATGCGACCTAGCCCAATGCTTTTATCGTGCTCGAAACTTGTAGGACACAAAATTTAATCAAAATCGTTAGAGCCGTTTTTTAGATAAAATTAATTTGACCCGCGTTGACCCAAAAATGACCCACCAATCGAAAGTTCTCGAACGTGTGACCCAGCCCAATTGACTTCTCATGCCCGAAAATGGTCGGATACAAAATTTCGTCAAAATCGTTTGAACCGTTTTTTAGATACAATTAGCTAGACAATGACCCAAAATGACCCAAAATGACCCACTAATTGAATTTTCTCGAGCATGTGACCTAGCCCAATGGTTTTCTGGTGCCCCAAAACGGTAGGATACGAAATTTCGTCAAAATCGTTAGAGCCGTTTTTAAGATAATTTTTGCATATATATATATATATATATATATATATATATATATACAGGGTGTTCTAGAAAGGACTCCCCAACTTTGAAATGACATAACTTCGAAACAGTGAGAGATAGAAATGTGAAACAAGTTGAATGTTAGACAGATAGGTCTGGAATTTTTTATACATCAATTTAAAAAAAATAGTTCCAATATTGGACACGAGAGGGCGCTGCAATCACAAAGCTGTGTCTTTGAAATAGTTCCTGAAAGTGAGCTGTTTGAACTGAGATAAAAATCACATTACAATGGTTTCGATATGGTTACCTTTTTCAGCAACAACATGACGCAACCTACAGGTAACGTTCGAAATCACTTGTTGCAATATTTCTATTGAAATGCATGCACATGCCTCACAGATGAATTGTTAGAGCTGTTCCAACGTTTGGGGATTCTTAGAATAAACAGCGTCCTTCAAGTAACCCCACAAAAAGAAGTCGCATGGATTCAGATCCGGGGAATATGGTGAATACGGCATGATATTCTTGAATTCCGAATTATTCTCTAATTCTATACAACTTTTTTACACGTGTCAGCAATGAAACAGATGCACGAATGAAATTTCTGTCCTTCTGAGTACCATTTAAAGTTCCATGTGCTTGTGCTGCCACCTATTATCCAATATTGGAACTATTTTTTCACATTCGTGTATAACAAATTCCAGACCTATCTGTTTAACATTCAACTTGTTTCACATTTCTATCTCTCACTGTTTCGAAGTTATGTCATTTAAAAGTTGGGGAGTCCTTTCTAGAACACCCTGTATATATATATATAACCACCCACAAGATTTGCTCGTATTAGAATATATAATAATTACTGTATGTTTGGGGTAATTGAATTTTTCTTATTTAACAACAGAAATAGAAAAAGAAAATCATTTTTACTTTAAAAAAATTACCTGGAAAATACATTTTTAAAAACTCGCTAGATTATATCCGTTTTTACTCAAGAAATAAGAAATCGATAATAATAAATCAAAATTCCCATCTACTTTTAGCGCATGATCAAAATAATGTTTTCAGAAAAAAGAACATTTATTAAAAACATAACAGATAATTGAATTTCACTCGAAGAAATGCGTTGTTGCAATGAGAAGTAATCTACAGATTTTGTTAATAAATAATATTTTAGCGTGTTTGTAAATCATTTGCATATTCGACGCATACAAATATGAATTAGATTTTATTTGCAGAGCTAGGTAGAGTTCTACATGTAAAATCACTTATACAAATCATGTCATTTGTCATATGAGTAATTTAAAATGTTGTTACGGCTTCCCTTGATCTTGCAGACGACTTTAGCGCATTATTTCATTTTTTTTTTTTTTTTTTTTTTGCATGGCAACAGTTAGACTCTCCCGCATTTGTTATGATATTCCATAAATGATTCAGCATAGAATAAACGCATAACGGAGCTATTTTATTAGTTATAATGACAATGGGGTCATTAAATATCGTAATAAGAAGTCATTTCTTAATCATAGTAAGGATAATATAGTTATGTTATTTATTAATGATAGTAAAATTAATATAGTTATGTTCTTCAAGTGGCATTGTCCACTCATTCATTATGATAGTGTTCGAAACTGACTACGGTGTCAACACGTTGGATTTAACCTAATGTAATGTAAATATGTATACAAACATTTTAGTAATTTAGAAACTCTTTTCATTATTCGCATCAATGCATTACATAATTTCTCAATACAGTCCACTCAGTCAATAACTTTAGCGCAGCGTCAACAAATGTCTTTCGTAAAGACTATATACTTGTTGTTTACTGTTATGTTTATGAGACTGTATACTAAATGTTTACATATTTTTAACATTTTTCTTTTCTTCTAAATATTCAACTTTATTATTCGAAGGGTTCTAACCCTGCTTCTTTTGAACCGTAGGTATACAAACTATAATAGCAGGTCAACTAAAGTATGAACGGAAAAATTAAAAATTATGAAGTATTTTTTTAATATAGTATTTTTTTTTCTATTCGTAAAATTTCAATAAATTATTTTATGAAATTTCAATATTTTTATTATCATCAAAAAAATTAATTTTAAGAAATTTGCTTTTATGTAATAAATGTCTTATAACTTCTATGCTTAATGCTTTAAATTATGAATTCTCAACATTTTATACAAAAATAAAGTTTTTTTATCCCCTACGTAAGTTAATAATTACCGTAATAAGTTATTCATGAACACGACTCCGTAAATATTAGCAGTTATAACTGTCTGTTTTGGCACTAAACATATATTGTTATAATGTATATTCATTTTTCCTAATTAAACACAACTATCCTGTAATGATAACAACATTCCTTTTTCTTCTAAATTTATCTTCCGCAATTTTAAAAATAAGGTATTAAATCATAAAATAAATTTTCTTTCGTAATAAACAGCTTGTATACACTCTGTTTTATTTTTACTTTTTCATTATTTAAAATAAAAAAATCATTTTTTGCATGTATATTTTGTAATTAAAACTTTTAGAATAGAAAAATATTTTTTCTTCATTGAAATATAATAAAACAAACTACAATTAAAATATAGTTTTAATATACACCAGAGTACAACCTGGTGTATATTAAATTATGCAACCTGGTATTCTCTAGTTATAGAACGTACTGCTCGGTGTACAGAAAATAGGTGAAAAATATTTTAAATTGAAAACTATAACAGGTTTTTTACATCTTATAAAAAATTTTAGAGACAGACATAGCACATCATGTATATATCGGCGAATTGTTGCAGATAGAAAAGAAAATAGCCATTCGATTGGGAATATTTTCCTATTATACATAATATAAAATTAATATTCGAAAAAATATGTGTTGCAACTGATGCAAATTCCATCAGAAATTGATTTCTAGAATCAAATATGAAATAAATGCACATAGAAGCAAATATTCTAAATATACAAATCCAAAATTACAGTTTATTTCGCCAAGTAGATTTTGAGTTATATTGGGTTGTTCGCAATGTTCATTCCGTTTGAAAAAAAACAATTCGTACCGGAAAATTCTGCCCGTCAATCATTAGACATCGGAAATAATGTCTAATAATTAAATGGTAGAATTTTCCTGTACAGACCAACTTTTCCAAATGGAAAGAACTTTCATAACAACCCAATACTTAAAAAACTACCCGCATTTCAGTTTATTTAGCAACTGTTAAAAATAAATTAAACATTAGAAGTTCAAAGCTGTATGACTCTTAAACCGCTTCAACGAATGGTTTTTTGTTTGGCATGAGTATTATGTCAAAATTGAATGTTTGTATTGAAAAATGCAAAGTGTATTGCGATTTCAGTATCTACCGCCATTTAAGATTACACTTTAAACATAAATTGAAAGAATACATAATTTCATATCGAATGATTATTTCCGATTTTCTACGCGATATTTTGGATATTAATGTGTTTGGAGTGATTTCTCTGTTTTCTGATTTGACTGTCCAATTTTAGAAAATTATTTCACTATAAGTAAGCAATAAAATAGCATGAGTACATTAAGCAACAATCACCCATAATTTATAAACATCAAAAGAATTTAGTAATTTTAAATATATGAAATTACGAAACACATTTATTTTAAAAAAATTGTAAAAATTAAAAAAGTATGTCACTTTTTTTTTTTTTTTTTTTTTTTTTTTTTTATCTGTTACATTTAGAAAATATTAAAAATTATCTTATCCATTGCTTTAGAAATCGTAAACAGTTTTAAAATCAAAATACATTTAATTCTAATTTATTAATTATGATACAAAAATTAAATTGAAGCAATAAATTAAGTATTTAGAAATCCTAATAATAATGCAAATATTTTAATGTACAGCATTAAACTGCATAGCTGCCACTTATCACATGAGTATATTAAGCAACAATAACCCATAATTTATAAACATCAAAAGAATTTAGTAATTTCAAATATATGAAATTATAAAACGCATTTATTTTAAAAAAATTGTAAAAGTTAAAAAAGTATGTCACTTGTTTTTATTTTTATTTTTATCTGTCACACTTAGAAAATATAAAAAAATATCTTATCCATTGCTTTAAAAATTGTAAATAGTTTTAAAATCAAAATACATTTAATCCTTATTTATAATTTATGATACAAAAATTAAATTGAAGCAATAAATTAGGTATTTAGATATCCGAATAATAATGTAAATATTTTAATGTACAGCATTAAATTGCATAGCTGCCACTTATCACGGTTACTGTTACCACTAATTTTTAATGAAAATTTGTCCTTATTTAATCGATAAAATATTTCAAAAATAAAAAAAATCGCGTTAAAATTATTGATAACAAAAAATCATAAAGATGGCAGTTATGGTAATATACTAAATGCTCCTCCAAATTTAGTTATGTTTTACAATACGTATACTTATAAAACACTGATAATATATATATATATATATATATATATATAATACTTTTATAATATATATATATATTAATATGAAATATAATTAATATAATATATATAATACGAAATATAATTAATATTATATATAATACTTATATAATATATATATATATTAATATGAAATATAATTAATATTATATATATATATATATATATATATATATATATATATAATACTTAAAGACTTATTTTACGTGTACATTAAATAAATCTACTTTTTGTATTTTACATATTTTAAATTCCGAATTTAAAAAAGCTTGATATATCTCCTGTAACATAAGTTATAGAAATAAACTTCTTTATTTTTTCCGGCTTGCTATATAAAGCGAAGATTAAACAGTTCATTTCTCAGCGCTTATCTCTATTTTTTTTTAATCCGGTTTAACTTCTGTTTTATATTGAAAGAGATTTATTTTCTTAAATTCTTTTAAATCTGTATTTTAAAGATGTTTCTAAATTTTGTTCTTTTGATTGTATTATATAATCCTATCATGTATTTTACTTATGGATTTTAAACATTTATTTTTTAATATTTTTGTCTTTTTTGGTTTATTCAGTTTTACTGAAGAAAATTCTCCTTAATCTCAGTTTCAGCATCGGGTACTACTTTCAATAATAAATAAAAAAACTTAATTTTGAGAAAAAAATGTCTGAATTCTCAAAGTTCCCAAACTATTTACAAGTGGATTTTAGATTTAGATTTTACACACCATAACATTTTCATATACTATGCTAATCTTAGGAAAGTTGCTAAAAGTTTCGAGATATGGGTGTAAAATGGGATTTATTAAAATATAAATGGAAAACTAATAAATATCTTTCCTTTAAATATCTCCAATTTTGATGTAATTTAGAAATATCTCAGGGTTGAATCAACAAAATTTCAGCAATCTTCTTTAATAAAAAGCTATGCGTTGCTGACGACTGGGATTTTCGCTAATCGTTGCCACAGATTAATCTCGGAAAATGAAACATTTGAAGTTACTGAAAAAATTAATAGCTCGAAAAGTATTTGTCACAAAATTGTTAGACAAACTGCGTTAGAAAGGTAAAAAATTGTATTTTTCTTGATATAAATTTCAAATCCGATGATTATGCCGTTTTTCCAATATTCAATTTAAAAAATTACCAAACTTCACAATGGAGTACCATAGCGAAACCTTCACGTATAAAAAAATAATGATAACGCAATGTGTCCTGACGTTATACTAGCTATAGCACGAGTCACAAATTATAGTAACATTATTATTCTCTTAAAATATAAAAGTGAATTATGATGTCACGAGTGCATGATTTTTATTTAATTCTCGACAAATACTATATGCGCCATTTCTTTTTAGTATATATATATGTTAAATGTAAAAAATCTGTACAATTTTAAATAAAAAAAATAGTTTTCAGCGATGTTCTGTAACTCGGGAAGCCCGGTTTGATTCCCTAGTTAACAATAATTGATGTAAGTATTTATAAGTAATAGAAAAAATCTTGTTAAGAAATGACACTTAATCCAATTATATTTTGCACGTAACTGCAACAACAAAGAAAATTGATATTTGTCTAATAACTCTCACCGCATGAAGCTAAGAATAATGAACGAGAGAAAACTAACTAAAGGTAGAAATAACTATAGATGTAAACAACAACGATATATCCTGCATCAAGCATAGATTATGAAACAATTTCCAACACATCCAGAAAACTAGAACGAAACTTCACCGTTGAGAACGGTGAAAGAAGATATGTAAGTAAACAGTATAGGAACCATATAACACATTTACAAGTCTATGTTTAGCAATTATCTTTCACAGTCATAAATGTAGTCGAATTATTTTTTGCTTCCTGTATATGATCTACAAATTTGGATACATACACATAGCATGATAGTATTTCATTTGGAAAATTCACATTTAGCAATTTTTGCTAATCGATGGAAATGCACTTGAAATCTTTTTTACAGCCCTGTATATTATCTAAAGACTTTTGTAAATACCCCATACTAAGCTAAAATTTATTTCAGATAAAAAACGCAAAAGTCAATTTAAAACAAACTTCCAGCAATTACTAACCATAAACGCCAATGTACTTTGTTATTTGCGTAGACCAATGTTCTTGTTTACTAATGAAATTCTTTCTGAAAGGTTTAAAACTTTATACCAAACAACATAATCCGATGCATAATCTTATTCAACAATAATGACTGAATAATTTATTTCTGATAATAATATTTAAACTGCAGATGTTGTCTTACCATTAATGTATATCCTATTGAATTTTTACTTATTATATTAAGATCTTTTACGGATTAAAAACAAATGTTATTATTTTATTCTTTCTATATCTACGCTACTATTTTTTTCTTATAAATTGTGGAATTTATTTTTTTCGTCTCACATATTTTGCTGAATATGTTTGCCGTTTACGTCAATCGTACGTATTTTTGATCTATTTTCAGAAAAAAGACAATTGCTGCTAAAACCGTAAAGAAAAAAAAAACTCGGGGTTGCAAATTCGCATATTGAACAAAATTAATAAAACCAATAATCTTATACAATCGTTAATTAGCATACAGATACACGTTCGATGGACAAAAGAATACATAAATAAATATATATATAAATAAAATAAAATCAATAAAATAAAATAAAATAAAATAAAATACGTATTTTTTTTTCTCATTTGGGTCGACACAAACTAGTCTTTATTAGTTAACCGTAAGTGATTTATCTCAAAGTATTATAATATAAACAGAATATTTATCTTGCGTTAAAAAAATACAAAGGAAAAAAAAACAGATTATTATTTTTTAATGCAATACTTTATCCGTTCATTATATTCTTCTGTTTTTCAAGGTATGAGTAAATGCCTGATTCTACAGAAATATTCGTGACTATTTTAACTGAATTTGCTTATCATCGATTTTTTTTTCTGCGCAAAGAGAAAAGTTTCTAGGTAATTGAATTTCGAAGCCTGAAAACGTTTCGGATCAAATAATAGTAATTTATATCTTAATTAGTAAATTGTGTTTTGTTTTTGTGAATGGAATTTTTATATTCTTTTCTAAAAAAACTTGTGGTTCTTTTGCAATAATTTCCCGCACATGATATTCTTAAGTCTGCTTTTTTCAATAAATATCATTAGTAAAAACATCATAATTATCTTATATTTATCATGTTATATTCATAATTATATTTTCATCCGTTATACATCGGGAAATTTCCCTTTATTATAAATACGGGTACTTATAAATTTCTTTAGCAATTCTTGGATTCAGATATAAAGAATCTATTTATATTATAAAGAATCTATTTATATTATAAAGCAAAAACATATCCGTGAGTAACGATGGTGTCATATTGACGGTGGCAAGACTTGACCAATAAATTTCGCTTGTATTGCAATTTTTTTAAACGTTTCTAAACAATGCACAAATTTAATATTTAAACTCTGGAATAGAGAAGAAAAATGTTCTTTCAATGTAATTTTTTATAAAACTGCATTTCAATTTAATGTTTTTTTCTTTTTAAATGGTTTCTAAAATAATTTACAAGCATGATTTAAAAAAAAAAAAATCTATCCCTATCCCATGCAGGAAGATTTCGAAAGATTAATATGTCTGAACTTAAATAGTTGAACTCAAATAGTCCAGCATTTTTTTCTACCTGTACATAACGAAATAAACATAACGAAACGAACGAAATACATAACGAAATTAAAACATCACGTTATTACGAAACGTTATTACATAACGAAATTAATATACGATAACATCAACAATAAACAAATAAAATAATAAAATAATTGAAAAAAAAAACGCAAATTTAACCGACATATAATCGAACTACGAGCTCAGACCACTGAAATGATCAGAATAAAAAGGCTGCGGTAAGCAACGAAATGTTTAGCAATTCTTTCGGCTAATTAATTCCTGGCATGCAGCTAATACGAAATTATCGCTTTTAATAAATTTCAAAACTTTGAATATATTCTTGATATTTTTTCATATAAAAATGCTTTTTGGTGTTGTTAATTGGCAACCTAAAAACAGTTCAAATATAAAAAGTGTAATAGAGTCGTACAACTAATTATAACACTTTTGTAATGATATGATTCCTTTAATTGCTAAAGGGTGCAAAATAAAAACTTTATGAACAGTAACAAAGAAGCTTTATTAGATTGGTTACATGTTTCGGCAACATCGGAGCCATTATCAAAACAAATAAAAATAGTCTACAATTGCACAATCTATGATGTAATGATTTGAAATGCCATCAATTAATTTTGCACGTATTCTTTCAGATTACGCTGGTTACTTTTTCATTTTTATTTGGAATTTTTTCCATATTCGTAACCATGATGTTGCTTAAGCCACAATTTTGGCAAGTTAAATGAAGCTGTATCGTTACATGTTGAATTTTTACGTTTTACAATCTCTATGGTTTCTCTTACAATGGAGGGATAGTATAGATTGGAGGGTTAACTCATACTTTCATTAAAATTTATTTGGCTGATTTCTTCTTAATAGAACCTTGCCAGAGCAGTGGTTTTCACATTCAATGGTAAATATTTTAAGAAGAATCATGGAGCCCCAATGCGTTCTTCTATTTCAGGTTTATTAGCTGAATGTACTCTTCGCCCATTGGAAGCTAAAGTTTTTAGTACATTTGACTTAACGCCCCACACTTGGCCCAGACATGTAGATGATATTTTTATAATTTGGCAGTGTCGTCTTGAAGAATTTAAAATACTTATAAATCATCCAAATTCAATAGGCCAATAACATTAAATTCACTAATGAAATTAAACATAATAAAATACTGCCATTCCTTGATGTACACCCAGAAAAAGGAATTGATTAAAACAACAAAACATGTTTTGTTGAGAACATTTAGGTTGTTTTAGCAAAATTTTTAGTTGAAGTAAAAAAATTGGTTTTGTTGCTTGGACAAAAAAATATTGTTAACACTCTTACAAAATTTTAACAAAATTTCATCAATTTTACTTGAATTAACAAAATCTGTTTTTTTTTTTAATTTTACAATAATTTTGTAATTTCAGCAAAATTTTGTTGTTTTTGCAAAATTTAAATTGTTGTGTAGTAGACATAACTCTCTCACGTAACTCGATTTATTTGACTTATATAGCTATATAATTAAAGGATTAACATAATTTTTGGATAATTAAAACGTTTTTTTCATTGGGACGGACCAAGGTAGTTTTAAAAATCCCCCTGTCCCATTTATTACTTTCTTTTATCTTTACAAGAAGAAAGTATTGGAATCATGAAAATTTTCGACTTCCGGTTTCCGACAGATTTTAGAAGGTCCTGAACACGATTTGACTGTTTTTAGAAAAAGACTGTCAATGACTCTGTCTGTCTGTGTGTGACAAAAATTTTGTGGGCGTTCTATCTCAAGAACTAATGCATGGAATTTAATAAAACTTTCTATTCAGTTACTTCCTGATATAAATTGTTGCTGATTAGTTTTTGGTGTAAATCGCGCAACAGGTGGTGCTGCTATGTTGCATTTTTCGGGATTTCTGCAATAGCTCTATCTCATTTTCAGCAGTGAATTACGCCTGTAATTTTTGAACGTAACTCGATTTATTTGACTTATACAGCTATATAATTAAAGGATTAACACAATTTTTGGATAATTAAAACTTTTTTTCATTGGGACGGACCAAGGTAGTTTTAAAAATCCCTATGTCCCATTTATTACTTTCTTCTATCTTTACAAGAAGAAAGTACTCTGGTACTGGAAGAAAGTACACTGGTAAAATATGATAGCGAATTTTTATCCTGCTTTTTGTATGCATAACTTACTGCTCAAAATAAATTAAAAAATAACTATGTGTTGCCGTATGCTGGGCTTTGTATTGTCGTCTCATGTTTGCCGCAGAAATTTGCGTGCTCCTGATGACATTTCCATCTTGTGCTGCAGTTGCAGCCGTTCCGACATATATAAGAGTAAGAAATGCCGAGCTCAGATATCGTTCATTGTAGCTCAGTTGTAGAGCCTCCGAGAGCTGTTCTGAGGACCCGGGATCGACTCCCGACTTGGGCAATTTCTACTCTCTCGGTTTTCGCTTGAAAAAAGCGGGATAAAAATTCACTTGTTATTATTCAAGGTTTACAAGCGTAATTCACTGCTGAAAATGAATTAAAAAATAGTTAAAATTTCATATTTAGATTGGTTCATTTAACAAAAGGTTTTGTAGTATAAACAAAACAAGTTCGTAATATAACATATTTTATTATTTAAACAAACAAAATATATTTTGTTGAAAAAAGAATATAGATTGTTAAAATAACACATATCATATATATATGTAACAAAAATAATTTTGTTAATTCAATTAAAATTGAACCATTTTACTTGAATTAACAAAACATTTTTTTTGCTGACGACACAAAAAATGTTTTTGGAATTGCAAAAAAAATCAACAATATATTTTTTTTTGTTGATTCAAACAAAATTTCCATTGACCCATATTTAAACGAAAAGTTTTGTTGGGTCAATCAAATGTTTGTTGATTCAACAAAACTTTTTTCTGGGTGTAGTGTTAATCAGAACACATCAATGTATCGACAGATATGTTTTCTTGAAAAGTCTAACAAAACTACCATACCAAATAATGCATGTTTTCATTTATGGATAAAATTTCAGCCTACACGATGTTCATAAGACTTTTTTTTTCTCAGTATGTACTAAAAATAATTTAGATAATGATCTAGACAACTTTTGTAAAATTGCGTGTAAAGCAGGTTTTAAGGTACACTATATTAAGAAATTAATCGCGGATATTACCAATAATAAGAAGCTTGAAAATAAAATCGGTTCGCAAAAATACAAACTTTATACTCATCAATATTTTCCAAGCTTTTTTGAGTAATTAAAATACAGCCCTAAACGTATATATCTACATAACACTTTGCCGTTCGGCGACTGCACAGTGGTGTCGTACGTAAAGCAACTTAATTTTAATCCTTAAATGCTACATTGGCACCAGAATTTTGGAATGAAAAATTCCCTTTTATCAAGTGCATGAAGAAAAGATTTCATTTATTTTCAAATAAATTTGTTTCTAAATTCTACTGTCAATCAACTATTTCAATATTTTACGAATAGAAGTATTTTTACGAGACATGCGGACGGCAAAGTGTTAATAGACAACCCCTCCCCCCCCCATCCCCCATCGAAATTAAAAAATACCATTTGCACTAAAATTGACCCAATTAATTTTAAGAATTACCCCAGAGTATATGAAACCATTTATTAAGATAGATAAAGTTTTGAACTGTGGGTGGTTTTGAGTTCTAGGAATCATAATCGGCGTAGAACTGCGAAAATTTTCCAGAAATTCCAACATAGGGGAGAATGTAATAGGTGGTATTTCTTACGAAATCTACTTAAAAGAATAATGAAATATTTTATAATATTCACATTTCCCTTCCACGCCCCACAACCTCATTTCCTCTTTTCTATGTAATGAGATTTTGCATCGCATTCTAAGAAACAGTTCTTTAGGGACATTTCTTTTATTCGAAAGGAAGCAGCAAATAATACTGTCTAATAATAATTCTAATATAAATCAACATCATCATTCAATACAACTTTAAATACATTTCTTCATCATCAAGAATTCTTTCAGTACAAAGCAGAGAGAAAATGTTCCAGGTAATTGAATTTCGAAACAAGAACAAACTTCATATCGAATTTCGGTAAATTGTAACTTATTTAGTAAATACCCTTTCGGTTTAACGAAAGAAATTTTTGTATTTGTAGATTAAGCAATATACATGTAACAGAAGTTTTCATAATAAGATTTTACTTGATCATTCTGTGTGTAATATTTCAGATAAAGATTATTTCGAAACAAAAAATGCTTTGGATTGAAGAGTAATAATTTACAGCCCACAAAGTAAATTGTTTTTCTCTTTAATGATCGTTTTGTTTTAGTAGAGTAGTATACAACTTATATGTGCAGTCGTCCAAGAAATAGTAATTTGATTAGAAATAATATCTTCTTCAAATTTATGTTAATAAAAAAAGTTTACGAGATCGTATTCATACTGAAATTACACCACTCTTTGAAAGTTTTAAACGTGAAATTTTCACAAATTCTAAACTATTTAACAGAATGACTTCCGTTTGGTATCCTAAGGTTAAATGTACGGAAAAAGCCAAATATGATGTCAAAATTTGGTGTTCGTATTCAAAATTTCATAAAGAAATTTTATTTTATCTGACCAATAATTTAGGTTAAAACATTTTGAACCAACATTTAGAAAATGCTTTGGATCGAGGAATTAGAATGTGTATCTCAGTTTGAGTTTTTTGGTTTGAATAATACAATTTTTGTATTAATAGAATAAAAAACATATACGCAACGGATGGCAACAATTTTCCAAACGATATATGGTTTAAAATTTGACAAATTATTATTTTTTTCATTATTATTTAAATGGATGACAGAAACTTCAAATGACATAGATAGTGTATTCATTATTTAAATTAAAAAAAAATTCGTTTCATAATGTACTGAAAATGAAACAATTCTCTGACAGTTTTTAATTTCTGCTACAGATAATGAATTTCTAATGCATATAATTATGAGAGAAAGGCAGACATATTTCTGGCAAGCTTGTTTAGAGGTACTTTTAGGTACCTCTTGTGGGAATAGAATGCTTTCAATTTTTATAACTTTATTAAAATCACTAAAACTTTTTAATTCTGAAATATTGAAATTTCACTCGTTTTACCAATGAAATGAAATTTTTATCAAATCATTGTTTAATATGATAACACAAACTTTAAAATGTTATAGATAATGTATGCATTACTTGCATTTTTTAAAAAGTCATATAAAGATGAAGACAATTATTAAATGCTTTTGGGATTTCTGTTATAAATATTGCATTTTCAGCATACATAACTATATGTGAAAAAGATGCACTGATTCTTCACAAGCCATTTGGTTTAATTTAGGTATGCTAAATTTCTAGAGGGTCTGAAAACATTAAATTTTTATAATTTTGAATGATTCATTAAAACATCATTTCTTAAATTTTGAAGGACTCTCATCTTTTTTTCCAATGGCTCACTAATATAGTTTCAAAAATGTCAGATTTAAAAGGCGATAAATGAAGGTTTTATCAAATCAATATTTAAACTGATGACATATATTTAAAATGTTCAAGATGTTTTAATAACACAAATAAAAAAATCATAATGGACACTATGATTTCTGCCAAGACCATACTTTTAGGTACATTTAATGTCCTGGGGGTACAGAAAACTTGCAATTTTCATAACTCTAATTGATCCACTAAATTTTTTTTCCTTTTTGAAATACCAAGTGTCTGTGACATGTTTCACTAATGTGTTCTCCTCTAAAATTCTGTTTAATTTAAAATGAAATAAATCAGGTTCTTTTTTACCACAGTTTGATCTGGAGATATAAACTCAAAGATAATGTGTTCCTTATTTGAATTTTAAAATGTATTTCGTAATGGATCGAAAAGGAAGAAATTCTTTGACAGCTTTTGATTTCTGCTATAAGTAACGTATATGTATAGTGTATATGCATGAAATATTTTGTCTGTAAAGAACGATTTCTCACAAGTCTGATTAAATAATGGAGAAAATTTCCGATCTCTTGTGGATGTAGAAATATGTTAATGTTTATAATTTTAACTCTTTCATTGGCAAAATTTCACTTCAGGAATGTTGTAAGACTGTCACGCATTGCACCAATAATTTCTCCAATAAAATGATGTTAGATTTAAAATGCGATAAATTAAGTTTTTAAGAACTCATATAGAATTGATGCCACAAATGTCAAATGTGAATGGTAATATTTCATTATTTGAATGGAAAACATATTACACTGCACTGTAAAAAATGACGAATGTTTCTGAATGTACGAAAATATAATATAATGACGAATAAATTTATAATATAATATCATCCTTGTTAACCATGATTCTGAACAGTGTTTCTTTATCTTTAGAAACCTCAGACATCAATGGCATTTCGAGATTTAAATAATCATTTAGAAAAACAAAATTTTTCTAGCTGCCCGAAATTTTCGGAAACGTTTACGAGTAGCTTTTAAAGTGTATTAATCAGTTTTCTAAGCCCGGAATTTAGTTTTTTCCGATGATATATATTCTCAAGTAAACATTTTCATGTTCAACAAATATGTTTAACAGACAAACATACAAAATTAACAGCATTAACATTAACATTAAAATTAAGATTATTTCTTTACTCTTTCATGTAATAAATTAACTTATGCAGCTGAAAACGTTTACTTGAGAATGGATGACATTCGATAAATAGGTATTCCAGGCTGAAGAAACTGATTAATACACTATAAAAACTATTCAGAAACGTTTCTGAAAAATACGGGCAGCTACAGAAATTTTGTTTTTATAAATAATTCTTTAAATTTTGGAAATATTTTAGCAAAAAATTTTAGCTTTCTGGGGATTCAAAAGTCAATGGAACACGCTTTTCGGAATGTCGGATAACTCAGAAGATTATATTATATTTTCATTCGTGGTTATAGTATATTTTCATAAAATAAGAAACATTGATCATTTTTTACAGTGTGTAAAAAATGACCAATGTCTCTTATTTTATGAAAATATGCTATAACCACGAACGAAAATATAATATAATCTTCTGAGTTATCCGAAATTTCAAATAGCATGTTACATTGTCTTATGAATCCCCAGAAACGAATACATTTTCAAAATTTAAAGAATAATTTATAAAAACAAATTATTTTTAGCTGCCCGAATTTTTCAGAAACGTTTCCGAAGGGATTTTATAGTGTATTAATTAGTGTCATCAGCCTGGAATACCTCTTTTTCGAATGTTATCCATTCTCAAGTACAACTTTTCAGCCGCATAAATTAATTTATACATGAAAGAGTAAAGAAATAATCTTAATTTTAATGTTATTGTTAACGCTGTTAATTTTGCATGTTTGTCTGTTAAACATTTTTTTTTTGAGCATGGAAATATTTACTTCAGAATGGATAGCATTCGAAAAACAGGTATTCCAGGTTGAGGACACTAATTAATACACTATAAAAACTCTTCGGAAACGTTTCTGAAAAATTTGGGCAGCTAAAAATAATTTGTTTTTATAAATTATTCTTTAAATTTTGAAAATGTATTCGTTTCTGGGGATTCAAAAACAATGTACCATTCTATTTGAAATTTCGGATAACTCAGAAGATTATATTGTATTTTCGTTCGTGGTTATAGCATATTTTCATAAAATAAGAAACATTGGTCATTTTTTACAGTGTAGGTAATGAATTACAAATAAATAATTTCGTTGACAGATTTTGATCTCTACTACAAATAACGTATTTCTAATGCATACGTGTAACTAGTCGTTTAGAGCCACCGTAATACTTACCCATCATGGATATGCATAATATAAAATATGAAAATAAAACATGTGTAAACTATTTATAAAAGGCATTGCAATTCGAATAAAATCGTGGCTCGATGACGTCGTAAACTTTAAACGCTCTATTACTGAATTGCGTAAAAGCCATCTTTATAACTCCAAAATTGATAATCATATTAACTAACGGTTTACTGCGTCGAATTAAGCGTCTCATTTACAATCTCTATCTCTATAAAACACTAGGTGTCTGTGTCTCTATAAAACACTAGGTGTCTGCCCGCGGATTTCTACGTAATTATAAATCCTAGGACTCTAAAATTTTTGTCATGTGTAGATGTTGTCACCGGAAAGCGCACTTCGGCGCCGGATTTTTAAATTTTAATTTAGATTTTTTTTTTAATTAAAACGTGTATATGGAGTTTTGGGTTCGAGGCTTTTTACAGCTCTCCGCCAAGTTCACGGTAACGAAGCAGCCAGCCAATGAGAGCAGCGGTTATTACGGGATATAGCGAGCGATAGCATTTCCTTGTTTTACGGAAGCGGCTAGCCACAGATTTCATTGTTTTGTTTATGTTTGAGTTTTATTTTAAAGAAAATGAATATATTTTTGACTGATGGAGATTAAAGTAGGTTAGTTTTGATTGTATTCATTCTTTGTATGTTTAGTTGCCCCCATATATTATGTTTTAGGTAAGAATATAACTTGCATTTTACTGAATGGTTTCATAGCGTTCATATACGAATCTGCTCATGTTCTGAAATGAAACAAACTGTTTTCAATAACAAATCTTAATGAATTAAATTAATCTTACACTTTACTACAAAATGTACAGTTCTACAATTTATCGCATGTTACAACGTTCTCGGGAACTAAAAATGTAGTAAAAAACTCTTAACAGAAAGATTGTAAATTAACAAACTCATATATATAGGATATAACTTTAAACTGATATTCCTCATCAACTGTTGTCGAAATCAATGTAATGTAAATATTTCTTAAATATTATGATTTTGTTTAAGAATTGGAAACATTCAGTGAAATGTAGATTGTATTTTTTCATCAAAACAATTTGATTTGTAAGTATGAGGTAAAAAAAAAAAATCACTGTTTTCTCACATGATGAGTTTCATCAGAAAGTAAAACAATAAATAAATATGAAACAAATCTTAATGAATTAAATTAATCTTACACTTTACTATAAAATGTACAGTTCTACAATTTATCGCATGTTACAACGTTCTTAGGAACTAAAAATGTAGTAAAAAACTCTTAACAGAAAGATTGTAAATTAACAAACTCATATATATATAAGTTATAACTTTAAACTGATATGCCTCATCAACTGTTGTCGAAATCAATGTAATGTAAATATTTCTTAAATATTATGATTTTGTTTAAAATTGAAAACATTCAGTGAAGTGTAGATTGTACTTTTTCATCAAAACAATTTCATTTGTAAGTATGAGGTAAAAAAAAAATCACCGTTTTCTCACATGATGAGTTTCATCAGAAAGTAAAACAATAAATAAATATGAATGATTTGCGGAGCTGTTTCAAAATAATTATAAAGAATAAGTCTTTAAAAATCAAAAATCAATGTTATTTCTGGCCGAATTTTTTTTAAATAATTATAAACCATTTTAATTTGTAAGCATGTTGTAAAAAAATCACCATTTTGAGACAAATTTTGAGTTTTATAAGCATCGCCCAAGAACGGACATGGAATGTGGTATAATATTTATGTTGTCATCACACTCTTTATAATTATTTTTGTTGAGGGTTTTCGGGCGATGTGATTGAATTTTTGATAGAAACAGCTCCGCAAAACAGTCATATTTACTTATTGTTTAACTTGCTGATAAAACTCATAATATGTGAGAAAACGGTGATTTTTTTTTTTTTTACTTCATATTTACAAATTAAATTGTTTTGCGGATTGTAAGTATGAGGTAAAAAAAATAACCGTTTTCTCACATAATGAGTTTCATCAGAAAGTAAAACAATAGATAAATATGAATGATTTGCGGAGCTGTTTCAAAATAATTATAAAGAATAAGTCTTTAAAAATGTAAAATCAATGTTATTTCTGGCCGAGTTTTTTAAAAAATAATTATAAACCATTTTAATTTGTAAGCATGTTGTAAAAAAAATCACCATTTTGTGACAAATTTTGAGTTTTATAAGAAAAGCCCAAGAACGGACATGGAATGTGGTATAAAATTTATGTTGTCATCACACTCTTTATAATTATTTTTGTTGAGGGTTTTCGGGCGATGTGATTAAATTTTTGATAGAAACAGCTCCGCAAATCATTCATATTTATTTAATGTTTAACTTGCTGATAAAACTCATAATATGTGAGAAAACGGTGATTTTTTTTTTTTTTTTTTTTTTTTTTTTGAAATTCATATTTACAAATTAAATTGTTTTGCGGATTGTAAGTATGAGGTAAAAAAAAAATAACAGTTTTCTCACATAATGAGTTTCATGATTTGCGGAGCTCTTTCAAAATAATTAAAAAGAATAAGTCTTTAAAAATGTAAAATCAATGTTATTTCTGGCCGAGTTTTTTTAAAAAATAATTATAAACCATTTTAATTTGTAAGCATGTTGTAAAAAAATCACCATTTTGTGACAAATTTTGAGTTTTATAAGAATCGTCCAAGAACGGACATGGAATGTGGTATAAAATTTATGTTGTCATCACACACTTTATAATTATTTTTGTTGAGGGTTTTTGGGCGATGTTATTGAATTTTTGATAGAAAGAGCTCCGCAAATCATTCATATTTACTTAATGTTTTAACTTGCTGATAAAACTCATAATATGTGAGAAAACGGTGATTTTTTTTTACTTCATATTTACAAATTAAATTGTTTTGAGGAAAAAATACATCCTACACTGCACTGAATGCTTTAATTTCTTAGCAAACTCATAATGTTTAAGAATTATTTACATTATATTGATTTCGACAACAGTTGATGAGGCATATCAGTTTAAAGTTGTTTCTTATATATGAGTTTGTTAATTCAATGATGTGAAATTTATGATTATTTATTTATTGTTATTTACAATTTTTCTTTCTGTTACTGTTATTGGACTACATTTTTAGTTCCCAAGAACGTTGTAATATGCGATAAATTGTAGAACTGTACATTAGTATAGTAAGGTGTAAGATTAATTTGATTCATTAAGATTTGTTATTGAAAACAGTTTGTTTCATTTAAGACCATGAGCTGATATGTCTAGCGCTATGAAAACATTCAGTAAAGTTCAAAATATATTCTTAACAAACACATAATATATGGGGGCAACTACGCATACAAAGAATGAATACAATTGAAACTAACTTATGTGAACCTCAATTAGCCAAAAATATATACCTTTTCTTTAAAATAAAACTCAAACATAAACAAAACAATGAAATATGTGGCTAGCCGCTTTCAGCTGTGAACATGAACTGCCGTTGCTGTATCCTGGACCATCCCATATGCACACCTGCTCTCATTGGCTGTCTGCTTTGCTGCTGCGGATTGGCGGAGAGCATGGAATAGCCTCGAATCCAGAATTTCCGCATGCATGTTTTAATTTAAAAAAAATCCAAATTGAAATTAAAAAATCAGGCCTAGGTGTTATAATTACGGTGCTTTCCTCAGGCAGGAAGACAGAATAGGTTTGTTTGTATAGAGGTTTGTATGTGTGCTGTTTTTAATAAAGACAGTTGCATTTTTTCCGCGACCCTTTCACGAAAGTTTTTTCTGCGAACCTTTCAGTAAATCAGCATTTTTTCCACAATCCTTTGACGAATTTCGTATTTTTTCTGCGATCCTTTGACTAAATTCAAGTTTTTACTGCAATCATTTGACGAAATTTGCTTTTTTTGTGATCCTTTAACGAAATTCGTGTTTTTCCACATATTTTTGTCGAGATTCATGTTTTTCAGTGATCCTACGACGTAATTCGTGTTTTTTTCAGCGATCCTTTGGTGAAATTCAAATTTTTCCTGTGATCCTTTGACGAAATTTGCGTTTTCCCCGCTATCCTTTGATGAAATTCGCAGTTTTCCGTGATCCTTTGATGAAATTTGCTTTTTTAATGATCCTTTGACAATATTCGTGTTTTCTCTGCTGCCTTTTGACGAGATTCATGTTTTTTTAGCGATCCTTTGACAAAATTCGTGTTTTTTCAGCGATTATTTGATGAAATTCGTGTTTTTCTCGCGAACCTTTGACAAAATTCACGATTGCCAGCGATTCTTTGATAAAATATACTTTTTCTATTATGATAGGGAAAAGCGGACTAGGATAGGTAGATAGGGAAACCCCGTTATCGGATCGGGACATTAGATGTAATTAAGAAACATTTGTATATTTGTAATAATTAGCGAAAATGGCGAGATAAAGGGGGTGGGGGGGAACGACTTTTTATTAAATATCGCATTTGTTCTACATCAACTTCCTCTCACCACCAGGGGGTGCTTTGCTATCTCTGTTTCTATGGGCTGGATCACGACGGGGTATGGCTCTTTCCACTCGACATCAATAGAGCTTACTGTTTTTAGTTCGGATTTTCACCACAGGGGGCGCTTTTGTATCTCTGGTTCTATGGGCTGGATCATGACGGGGTATGCCTTATTCGACTCGACATCGATAACCTTAATGATTTCAGTTATGTTCGTATAGAACATATTGTGCCCCCTGGCGGTGGAAGGTGTAACTAAAGGATTTTGCAGCTAACTCGGGTTCTATGGGTCACATCACGACATGCTTTGACTCATTCGACTCAACATCAATAGAGCTTACCGATTTTAGTTCCGAGTTTTACCACCAAGGGGCGCTTTCGTATCTCTGGTTCTATGGGCTGGATCATGACGGGGTATGCCTCATTCGACTCGACATCGATAACCTTAATGATTTCAGTTATGTTCGTATAGAGCATATTGTGCCCCCTGGTGGTGGAAGGTGTAACTGAAGGATTTTGCAGCTAACTCGGGTTCTATGAGTCACATCACGACACGATTTGGCTCATTCAACACAACATCAATAGAGCTTACCTATTTTAGTTCTGAATTTCACCACCAAGGGGTGTTTTCCTATCTCTGGTTCTATGGGCTGGATCACGACGGGGTATGGCTCATTCGACTCTACATAGATAGAGCTTATCGATTTTCACCACCAGGGGCACTTTTCTATCTCTGGTTCTATGGGCTGGATCGTGAAGTGGTATGGCTCTTTCGACTCGACTTACGGTAATATATGGGAGTGTGTATGGCACGCCCAGTGTTTGCTGTCTAAGGTAGTGGGGCCCCAACATTAGATTTGTTTAAAAATAAAAAAAATGTTCAACACTGATTTCAGGTACATTTAAGGTTGTTGGCACGGGCAACGCCGGGCGGGTAAGCTAGTTAAAATATATCTTTGAATTGAAATTTTAATGAAATACAGGGTCATGAAAAATCGAAGAGTGTGGAAATATAATTACAAATATCTCAGCAACTCATTATCCGATAACTTCATTCTTTATGCAAAATTTATGTTTTTTATTATCTTTTATATTCATTCTCTAAAATAAACAATTTCAAAACTTTTTGTATCAAACTTTGTTCACAACTTTTATCAGAACAAATGTTTTGAGAGTCTGAAAAAAATAGTTCGGGATAATCGATATTACTGAAATTCAAAAAGCTTCTTTCATTATGACATACTAAGTACATACCAAATTTCAAGGCTCTATCTCAATTTGTTCGGGAAATAGAGCGCTTATAGACACACACACACACACACACACAAACACACACACACACACACACACAGACACACACAGACAGATGGGCGGCAATTTTTTTTTTTTTTTTAATATGTTTTTCGGAATCTCCAGTGTCTGAAACGTGTAAATTCGTCAAAAAAAAATCGATTTTCAAAATGATTTAAAACGATTCAATCAATATCAAAACGATAAGACTTATCTTATACTACGTATGATGGGTAAGTAAAAAATGTCATGTGTATAACACAAGATCGTTTAGATTATTTAAGTATAATGCAGAAAACGACAAAGATTGTAAATATAATTGGAGATATTTGAAGTTTTATATAAAATAAAGATATAAACGATTTTTTTTTGCCGAAAATAGAAGAAGATAATCACAAATGCAAATTTTTCTGGTTTTCAAACTGTGGAGTATGCAAATTTTGAGTTCGACATCAAAAACGTCGCTTCAGCGGCAGCGAATGAAATCTGACTTTCAACTGGATAAAAGAGAGTGAAGACAAGGATGATCGGCATTCAGTGATTGCTTTGTTTCGATGAGTACGATGTCTCAGCGAAGTCATTTGACAGATTCAGAAGCTTGGAGAATTGTTGGTAGGTTAGAAGGGGGCCAAACTCAAGCCGAAGTAGCGCAAGCCATTGGAGTGTCACAAAGTGTCATTTCCAGGATCTGGAACCATTTTTTGAGAGTGGATGTGCAGGCCGAAGACCAGGGCAAGGTCATAGACGGGCAACAATGCCCAATGAAGATCGGTATTTAGCGTTAACAGCTCGGAGACACCGAAACATGAACGCTACTCTTCTCCAACAACACCTTCGCTCGGCTACAGGCACCACGATTTCAACTCAGACTGTCCGAAACCGGCTCCATGCTGTAGGTCTGTATGCTCGCCGACCGATGGTATGTGTTAGATTAACATCAAGGCATCGTCGCGACCGCAGGGAGTGGGCAACCGAGCATGTCAACTGGAGGAGAAATGAATGGAGCAATATTCTGTTCTCTGACGAGTCCCGTTTTTCTGTGCATCCGGATAATAGGCGTATTTTCATCTGGAGGGACCGTGTCAGTAGGAATAATCCTGCGTTCGTGCACGAAAGTGTCAGATTTGGCGGTGGAGGAGTGTTGGTGTATGGTGGCATCTCTATTGACGGGCGCACTGACCTCTACATCATTCGAGATGGAGCTTTGACTGGTCGCCGATATAGGGATGAGATCCTCAAACCTATTGTAGTCCCTTACGCTGCAGCAATCGGAGATAACTTCATTTTAATGGACGATAACTGCAGGCCACATCGTGCAAACCTGGTGGAGGATTTCCTTTTCGAGGAAGGCATCGTTCGAATGGAATGGCCAGCGTGTTCTCCAGACATGAATCCAATCGTGCACGTTTGGGACGCTCTAGGAAGACGAGTTTCTGGCCGCCAACAACCCCCACAAACTCTCCAAGAACTGGAAAGAGCTCCTCTGGAAGAGTGGGGCAGAATACCCCAACTCGTCATTAATAGCCTCATTGAGTCCATGCCTCAAAGGTGTTCAACGTTGCTGGCCGCCCGTGGAAACCATACCCCCTACTGAAAATGATTTTCTTTGAAGAAAACACCTTTTCTTATTCTTTTTTTCTCATATGCACAAATTGTGTTTTTTTTTCTTTTGTACACAAATGCGCAATAAAATGAATTTTTTTTTGCCAAACATGTGTAATTTATTCTCATATAACCTACTATGTCTGTCGACCATGTATCAATCAGCTAAAAAGTTTCCCAGATACAAAATCCACCTAAAACTGCTATATCCTTTAATTGTTTTGAGCAGTGTATAACCGCGAACGAAAATATCCTCTTCCGAGTTACCCATGATTCTGAAAAGCGTTATTTATCTTTAAAAACTGCAGAAATCAATGTATTTTCGATATTCAAAGTAGCATTTTAAATATAAAGTTTCTTTTCCTGCCGTTGATTTTCGGAAACGTTTCCGAGGAGTTTTTACAGTGTATTAATCAGTTTCTCAAACCAGATTATCGGTTTTAAGGATACTATCAATTCACAATGAAACATTTTCAGTTGCGTAATTGAATTTATACATGCAAGATTAACAAATTAATATTAATTTTAGTTATATGCTGTTAAAAATATAATAAATTATAACACCTTGTAATAATATATTTCTTTTAAGTGATAAAAGGTGTAAACAAATAACATAATATACAGTAAAATAACTTTTATTAGATTGTTGACATGTTTCAGCTGACTTCAAGACATTTTCAAAAGCAAATGAGAATATATTGGCATGAAAAGCAGGAAATTTAGCCACAGAAAACGGAGCCTATAGCTAATATTAAAAAAAATAGAAAAACTACAGCCCAGGTAAGATTATATCAAGAAGAAACTATCCAAATAAATTTCAATGAAAGTAAAATAATGTTTCCCTCCAGTCTATACTATCCATCTATAATAAAAGAAACCGTAGAGATAGTAACACGCAAAAACACAATTGTAACGATGCAGTATCTTTTAACTTACAGAAATTGTGGCTCGAGTTACTCCATGGTTACAAATACAGAAATAAATAACCAAGTCAAAAAAAAAAAGATAACGCGCATAATTTATATACACGATATGGCCATTAATGACCGGCAACTTTCAATTTTAGACATTTTGTCGAATATTTAAAAATATACTTGTCAGATTCTTCTGGAATTTTAGGATTAAAAAGAACAGGTTTGGCTTGATATTTATCAATGTCGATTTGATAAGGAGGACAATTAGGGGGCTAAAAAAATATTAAAGAAAACAAATAATACTTTGGTTCACCCTGTAAAATAAAACGCACGAAATGATCTATCGCTACAGAATATACATAGGCAGACACTGTACAATATGTGTATTCATTTGTGTAAGAATAGCATGTATATTAATAGAAATATAGCAATTTTTTTACAAATTAAAAAAAAATTCTTGCGTATTTTTTGCTTATAACATACAGGGTTTTTAACCAAATTTAACGCCAGTTTCAGAAAAATTGACAAATTGTAGTAGAAATAATATAGTGCAATTGGAATATAAATATATTAAATATTTAAGGAAATATGGGCAGTTGTATAAAATAATTTTTATCTGCGCATGCGCGAACGATAACAAGGATTTTTTTGCATAATTTAATAGTCAACTCTATCGAGTAACTTATTAAAAAAAATTAGTCAAATATCGTAAAAATTTAGAGAGATATCGGCGTTAGAGTGAGCTGTTTTTTAGCTTCTCACAAAAACTTGTTGAATGATAAGGGATTGTTCACAAATTGTCATGTTTAATTTTTATACTATATTTCATTTTTTATTGATACTTTAGTTTGCCTTTTAAAACATCATTTCACCAGGTTATAATAGTTTTGGAACGGATCCTTTGATTTTGATTATTTTTTTTTAGTTTAAATAAGCTCGTTAGGGTAGTTTTTGAAAGAGAACTAAAGTATCATTAAAAATTCGAAAATAGTATGAAAATAAAAAATGACAATTTGTTGAAAATCCCTTATCATTCAATGAGTTTTAGGGAGAAGCTAAAAAACAGCTCACTCTAACGCCGATATCTCTCTAAATTTTTACGATATTTGATTGATTTTTTTAATAAGTTGCTCGATAGAGTTGACTATTAAATTATGCAAAAAAATCCTTGTTATCGTTCGCGCATGCGCAGATAAAAATTATTTTATACAACTGCCCATATTTCCTTAAATATTTAATATATTTATAATCCAATTGCACTACATTGTTTCTACTACATTTTGTCAATTTTTCAGAAACTGGCGTTAAATTTGGTTAAAAACCCTGTATGTTATAAGCAAAAAACATGCAATATTTTTTTTTATTATTTTTTTTTAAATCGCTATAACTTTATTAATATACATGCTATTCTTACACAAATGAATACACATATTGTACAATGTCTGCCTATGTATATATCCTGTAGCGATAGATCATTTCGTGCATTTTATTTTACAGGGTGAACCAATGTATTCTTTTTTTGTTCTTTAATATTTTTTTAGCCCCCTAATTGTCCTCCTTATCAAATTGACGTTGATAAACATGAAGCCAAACCTGTTCTTTTTAATCCTAAAATTCCAGAAGAATATGACAAGTATATTTTTAAATATTCGACAAAATATCCCAAATTGAAAGTTGCCGGTCATTAATGGCCATATAGTGTATATATTTTTATATAACCGTGCAATTATAGAGTATTCTAATTTGTTTTTTATAATGGCTCGGAATGAGCCGAAACATGTCAACAATCTAATAAAAGTTATTTTACGGTATATTATGTTGTTAGTTTACACCTTTTTGGCATTTAAAAGAAATGTGTTATGCTGTTAATTTGTGTAAAATGTCTGTAAAAGATATTTGTTGAACACAAAAATGTTTACTTGAGAAATGATAGCATCCTAGTAACCTATATTCAGCATTGAGAAAAATAATGAATACAGCACAGAATCTACTCGAAACGTTTCCTAAAATCGCTGGCAGCAAAAGAAACTTTGTTTTCGTAAATTCTTCTGTAAATCTCGAATATATATTTATTTCTGAGGTCACTAAAGGTAAGCAACATTTTTTAGAAATCGTTAGATTACTGTTTATTTTCGTTCGTGGTTATAATATATTTTCATAGATTAAGAGACATTTGTCTTTTTGTTACATAATGTATGTTTTATGTATGAGTGTATGTGTAATCGCTTGCGAGCACAGAAAGCTTTTAAATTTTATAACTTTATATAATATATATATTTTTATTAATTTGGAAAACCTGTCAAACGTTTCACCAATGTAAAATTATGTTAAATTTATTCCTCCTATCCTGAATGGGTCGAATGAACCCCTTTCTATAATTTATTTCATTTGATTCGAACGAGAAATTTCTTCATATAGCAATTTAAACAAAAGCCACAAACAGCTAAGTTAAACAAATAAGTTAAATAGTTTTATACATAAATTCTGGCGTGAAATCTTTTTATTAAGGTTGAGTAAAATTTGAACAGGTTAGGAAGGTAAAATTGAGATAAATTATATTATTGAAATCTGTATTTAATCTGATGGAATAAACTTAAAATGAGATATAAAATGTGTTCATTACTTAAATTGAACAAGAACGAAAAATCATGCGTCAAGCATAGATTATGTAACGCTTTCCAACATTTCCAAAATAATTTTACAAATCTTTACCGTTTAATAAGGTGAAAGATAATATCTAAGTAAACAAAGTCAAGGTCAAACTGGGCGGGGTGGCCTACCTTTCGACTTAAGCTCAACTAACCCCGCCCATCTAAATAAACAATTTAGAAAACGCATAACAGATTAAAAAATCCAATTTCAGGAATTACCAAAAATATTCGGAAAACTATCCAAACTCTTCTGTGCAGACGTGTATATCGTCTATAGATTTGTATATATACTACATAGAATGCTAAATTTTAGTTCAGTTGGGAAACGCGAAGCACGGTTTAAAATTCGAATTCTAGAATTTCAGTATATAAAAGGAAATGTAAAAGAGAAATTTTGTGCTGCCCTGTATATGATCTATAGCATTTATAGACACCAAGTAATAGACAAACAATGAGTTAAATTTAAAAACACCTTCAGTAATTGAAAAAGCACTTCCAGCATCTATTGTTAATAAACAGTACCGATTTTTTTTGTGTTTTCCTGTAAATGAATGATGAATAGTATACACACAATATTCTATAGTATGCCTCTTGTACTCTTGTAAGACATCTGAGTGATATATACCAATTTCAATATGTTTGAAATAGTGAAACGTTATTAAAATAAATCCCAAATGATTTTTCTTCATAGACCATAATGTAACGGAATTCTTTTGAGTGTCCCTGTAAAGGAACTATAAGTGCTATACATGCCATATTCTATAATAAGTCTCTTGTAGTGCATCTCAGTGATATACAGGACCGAATACAATAACAATAACCAAAAACAATACCGATTTTTTTTGTGTGTTCCTGTAAATTAATGATGAATAGTATACACACAATATTCTATAGTATACCCCTTGTACTCTTGTATGTGAGTATATAAGTTTCAATATGTTTTAAATTCAAATTGTGGAGCATCACTAAAATAAACCGCAAATGATTTTTCCACATAGACCGTAATGTAATGGAATTATTTTGAGTGCCCCTGTAAAAAAAGTATAAGCGCTCAAAACTTCATTTCCAATACGGAACATGCCATACTACACCATAATAACCATATCAATTGCATGACAATCCTAAAATATTTACGTGAGTTAGAGCACGGATAAACAGACAGACAAACCGGATCCATAAACACTTTTCAACTATGTTGGAAAGTGTTAAAAACGACTTCAAATTACATGTATGAAATGCAAATGAAGATAGTATTTGACAACTTATGATATATGCTATTAATAAAAAAAATAAAGAAATTTTAAATGCGTATAAATAGGTTTAAAAGATACAGTGATTCGTGACATGTATGTTTAACACTTTTTCTGATTTTTGAATATTTTTCAGTTGTAGAAATAAAATATTTTAAAGTTTAATCTTTTTTCGTTTTATAAGTTATTCGTAAACGTCCATTTTTGAATATTTAATAAATAGTCAAAACACATCTATAACAATATTATTAACTTTAAATTTCAAAAGTCTTCAAATTTATATTGCATAAATAATTGAATGATTTCCTACATATAGCGTTTTAGTGTCTTTAAATGAAATGGATTTTTTAAAGACAGTAACTTGTTTCACCAATTTTTTGTCATAAAATGTCAAATTTAAAATGCGATAGATTGTGTTTTTATCAAATCTATACTCAAACTGGTAATAGAAACCTGCAATTTGTTGCATTATCTGTTCGATACTTAAGCTAAAAATAGTTTCAAATTATAAATGTGAATTTCATCTGTAGAAAGTTAACAATTTATGATTTTCTGACAACAAATAAACTGAAAACTTATGATTTTCACTATAAATAAGTTATTTTTAATAAAAAAATAAATGCTTTGAAATCTGCGTAAAAAACGCATTAACTTCTAAAAATGAATTTAATTTGTTTTCGATGTATAGAATCCCTTGCGGGTGTAGAAATATTAGCCTTTGAAATATGACGATAAAATGACATTTCGAAAAAAAAAAATGTCTGTGGGACATTGAATTACTGTTAAATAAGTTGGAAAATAAGTAAAAAGAAAAAAAAAAACTTAATATATATATTGCATTGTAAATTTTTGTCAGGTTTAAACTCAGATACAATTTTAAAATGAGATTTTTTTTTTGTATCAAAGAGTTTTATAAAATGATGATTGGAACATGAAATATATTAAATTATTCATTAATAAAATTTTTTAAAAGTAATAAATTTTATATTATAAAGATATCGATACCTAAAAAAGTTGAAAAGAAAGAGATACTTTTGCGCTTGTTATTTTTGTCACAATGATTATACAGGGTCATTCATAATTCCCTCCGGGGTTTCGAAACGTTATAGTAAAAAAACGAAGACGAATATGAAAAAAAGAAACATATGGAATTATTCCGAAACTTTTCAAGTTTTACTTACATACATTACAGGTGTTCTATGTGTGAACCCTTGGTCACACGGCATACATCCATGCGATAGTCCAGTTCCTGCCATACTCCGTTTCTTTAAATCTGAATCAGTGGTGTCAGTTCAACGGGCCTTTCGTAATAAATATCGAAAACAGGGACCAACTGACAAAACAATTCATGTGTGGTACCGGAAATTTAAAGAAACGGAGTATGGCAGGAACTGGACTATCGCATGGATGTATGCCGTGTGACCAAGGGTTCACACATAGAACACCTGTAATGTATGTAAGTAAAACTTGAATAGTTTCGGAATAATTCCATATGTTTCTTTTTTTCATATTCGTCTTCGTTTTTTTACTATAACGTTTCGAAACCCCGGAGGGAATTATTAATGACCCTGTATTTAAATTATTTTTTCCACATTTTATAAGAAAATTTGGTAGAAACAATAATTGATAACAACTATGCTTTGACATTTTACGGACCGTAGAATCTCAGAATTCTTTGAACTTAATTAAAATGATTTGAAGTTAGACTGTAAATAGTGACCTTGACCGTTTATCAAATAATACAATAGTATAATTTAAAAACAAAAAAGTCCTTCCGGCCTATACCGGGACGAAAAGGTAGTTTCCATATTAGAAGTATTTAAAAATTCAACTCATTTTACTCAAACACCCGAAGCTAAAATGCTTGGAACCCAATTATAGAAGATTCAATCCCGGTTTTCTTTAACACTGAATTTGAATGTGAATTTCAGCATGAGAGTTACAGCATAACAAAAATTAGATTGTTTCAAAATGTCAGCCAACCTAGAATTTCAAACTGCTATACCTCAGCCATTTTTTAAGCCAAAAGAAGAAATGCTCCGGAATCCTTATATCACGATCTAACACATAACGGAAACAACTTTTTCAACTTATTATTTCTTATACATATTTTGGAAAAAAAAATTAACTGTCAGCCATTTTGAAACAAGATGACCAACGAACTCGGTCGAGATCTTGGTATGTCCTGTATAAATGATCAGTCACATTCATATTGGTTAAAAAATACAAGAGTTACAGCATAGCAAATATCAGATAGTTTCAAAGTGTCAGCCATCCTAGATTTTCAAACTGCCATATCTCAGCATTTTTTAAAGATAAAGCCAAAACAAAAAATGCTCCGGAATCCTTGTATCCCGGTCTAACACTTAACGGAAACATTTTTTACAACTTATAATTTTTTGTACAACTTTCTGAAATTAAAAAAAATATATATATATTTTTTTTAACTGGTTGCCTTTTTGAAACAAGATGGCGGATGAAGCTGGCCAACGAACTCGGTCGAGACATTGGTATATCATATACACATACTCAGGGGTCGGAAGTAGCACACTACAAGTCGCGAAACTACTGCAGTCACTACTTTTTACAGTAGTGTGTAGTGTAGCGCGTTACATTTTGAACAATGTAGTGTAGCGAGTAGAGCGGTACAAAAAATCAGTATTTTGTAGCGAGTACCGATGCTACTTTTAACGCTACTTCAAGGGGGAAAATGTCCCAATTTGCAAATCACGTGGTTCAAACTTGCTTCTTTTGAGCAAATTGTGTTCTGCTCAAAAAATTACGAATCTCAACTGCAGTTTATAGAAACGCATCACATGAAGTTATAGATTTTTTTCCATTGACACTTGCTGCTAAAATCAAATACTACCCTTACCAAAGAAAATAATTTTCTTGCTGGCAACACTTGTCTATTTACTCGTTTTTAGGTCTTTATGTTTTAACGTCGGGTTTCTTATTATTCGGAATTGCTTTACTTAAAGATTTATTCATTGTCTGCATTTAGAGTTGTTTTTCTGTAATTTTTCAGATTATAATATCTCTCTTAATTTTTCTACGAATTGTGCAATATGTGTATAAACTACATTTTCTTGTAAGTTATCTTTCTTAATTTTTTAATGCCCTCAGTTGTGTCACATTAATTTAATTGTATCCCGGTAGACACGATATAACAAGGGGTTGCTGTGTTATTTAATTCAGGTCTTCAGTTTCGAATGTAAATTGAATCTTTTACAAAATTTTTACAAAATCTGAAAGTTGTTGAATACTTTTAAAAAGTAGTTTGTAGTCGCTAATTTTTAAAACAAGTAGTAGTTTTTCCGAACTCTGCACATACTCAGTAATATCCAAATCGATTCATAAATAACAAAGTTACAGCAGATATAATAAACAGCAGATATGTATATAATAATATATATATATCATATATATATTATGATATATAATAGTATATAATAATATATATATATATCTGCTGCATATATATATATATATATATATATATATCTGCTGCATATATATATGTATATATATATATATATATATATATATATATAATTTTCACCGATCATGATATAGATATATATATATAAATCAACATTTGGAAGGAGGGTGCTGTTGAATCTTTCTGGGGTCTGGGGGTCATGATCGGTGAAAATATACCAAAATTTTCTCGATCTGCTTACCTCCGAAAGGCTGCAATAGGTAGCTTTTTAAAATAAAAGCTACTTAAAAGAGTGTTTTTATTCGTGTAAATGTAATATATTAGAAACTACAGATAGTGAATATTTTTGCACAATTTCAAACCGATTTCTTTCTTGTAGATTAATTTACATATCAAAATAATTCAAGTGTAAAATGAACATTATCTGTTTTTTTACAGTTTGTTTTGAGGGGACATTGTACCTTTTCTCCTGATTTACGCCTGCATCAATAAAACTAAACATAAGTATTTACCGTGACTTGTTCTTTATAAAAGTAAACAATTTTCCCAGTTTCTAATTTTTATAATTTCATGCAAAATTAATAAATCAATTATAAACGTAGAGTTATGAAACTTTACATTTAAGTTCTACAAATGGCTTTTTATTGTGTGATTCTCCAAATTGTTGATGGGGGCAAAAGAGTTGTAGCATGTTTCATTATAAAAAAAAAAAATATTTTTTTAAGATGTAGGATTTTTTTTAATTCTACAAAATACTGAAACTTTAGATGAAATGTAAACTTGATATTTACAGAGTAAATGTAATACCTAGCTTTAATTTATTATAACGAGCAGGAAAGACCAAGCTATGCTCGGTCAAAATTAAATTTGACTTCAAATATCATGACCCATGAACAAAATGACCCACTAATTAAATTTTCTCGAATATGTGACCTAGCCCAACAGTCTTCTCGTGCTCGAAAACCATTGTATGCAAAATTTAGTTTAAATTGAGCCTCTTTTTAGATCTTGACCCACAATGACCCACTAATCGAATTTTCTCGAACATGTGACCTAGCCCAACAGTCTTCTCGTGCTCGAAAACCATTGGATGCAAAATTTAGTGTAAATTGAGCCTCTTTTGAGATCTTGACCCACAATGACCCACTAATCGAATTTTCTCGAACATGTGACCTAGCCCAATGATTTTCGCGTGCCCGAAACTCGTAGGATACAAAATTCAATCAAAATCGTTAGAGCCAGTTTTTGGATAAAATTAATTTGACCCGCTTTGACCCAAAAATGACCCACTAATCGAAAGTTCTGGAACATGTGACCCAGCCCAATAGTTTTCTCGTTCCTGAAACTAGTCGGATACAAAATTTCGTCAAAATCATTTGAACCGTTTTTTAGATACAATTAGCTTGACCATGACCCAAAATGACCCAAAATGACCCACTAATTGAATTTTCTCGAACATGTGACCTAGCCCAACAGTCTTCTCGTGCCCGAAAACCTTTGGATGCAATATTTAGTGTAAATTGAGCTGCTTTTTAGATCTTGACCCACAATGACCCAGAAATGACCCACTAATCGAATTTTCTCGGACATTTGACCTAGCCCAATGATTTTATCGTGCTCGAAACTCGTAGGACACAAAATTTAATCAAAATCGTTAGAGCCGTTTTTTAGATAAAATTAATTTGACCCGCGTTGACCCAAAAATGACCCACTAATCGAAAGTTCTTGAACATGTGACCCAGCCCAATAGTCTTCTCGTGCCCGAAAATGGTCGGATACAAAATTTCGTCAAAATCGTTTGAACCGTTTTTAGAGACAATTAGCTAGACCATGACCCAAAATGACCCAAAATGACCCACTAATCGAATTTTCTCGAACATGTGACCTAGCCCAATGGTTTTCTGGTGCCCCAAAACGGTAGGATACGAAATTTCGTCAAAATCGTTAGAGCCGTTTTTAAGATAAAATTTGCATATATGTATATATAACCACACACAAGATTTGCTCGTATTAGAATATTTATCATAATAAAATAGGTTCTATTGCATGTGTTTAAAAAGTTATATAGCAGGAAAGAGAAGGTTAGATAATTTTCATTTCTATGCATATTTTGTTTTGTTTAAGAAATTATGTTTATTTAATTGCAAAAATAGATTTAAATTTTCGAACTTACTACAATATTGTACAAGAAGTATTCATCTCATTTTAATATAATCAAAAATATTTTGTTTATGATAAACCGATCAAGTTGGATATCGTGCGTAAAACGTGACAAATGAAGCGCGTTCGTATTATAACTAGTTTCAGTGAAATGAATAAAATCGTCTGCTATTGTGATATGATGAATTTTCGTAATAAAATAAGTACATTTGGCAACATTTTATCTTTTGTTGACATTTACTGAAAATTCCAATGGGAAACTTAAGCCTAGCTTTGAAAATTTCAGAATTTGAAATCCATATTTAGACTCTTTTCCCATTTAATATCTATTTCTATGGAAACATCTATCCAAAAAACTGTCGGTAGATTATAGGATTGCTATAACTAAACAATTTTAGTATACAAATTCGCTTTTTGAATTCAGTAATACGGAAATAATATGACTGTATCTTAAATAAAACGTAATCACCATGGAAACCTAGAATCATTACTTATCATGGGATATCATTGAATTCATTACGTATGATAGGATTTAATAGAATGAAGAAAACGTTTTTTAATATATTTTTAAGTTTTGATTCGAGCTTCATAAAATTTGAAATGTCTCGACAAAATTCTGCATCTATTATATATATATTAAATTTCAAACCATTCGGTTGTGTAGTTTTTGCGTGTTTTATGCGGACAGACGGACGGACCAGAGGACGACTATAGGTGCTATTATAATTACGAACGCACCTAAAAACGCCACCCAGCTGGATACAATGAGCGAAGTTAACTCTTGCAATCACAGCTTTTATATCCACATGCCCCATATATATTTACATTTTGTACCGATTTAAGATATTTTCAATAGACAATTTTTATGAGAAAAATCCTGAGCGAAAATTTTATGAACCATTTTTTTTCCAGAATAAATTTTTAAAAGAAATTTTAATAAATTTTATACTTTCAGTTCAAATTTCAAGAAACTTTTTCCATTGTAGATGAATCGGTTATAAAAATTGTGTGTTCACAAAAAATATTCTTTGGTACTGAAAAGTGTTAAGTACTTTACAGTAATCTCGAGCAACTAAGAAATAATCGAAGGTTAATCTTAATGCTTACTTTTGAAGATAGAACGAGATCATATTTAGTTACAGTATTTTGTTTCCAACTTTTTCAAACAAGAAATTTGAAATATTTTCAATTCTATTTTAAGAAGTGTGATTTTTTGTTGGAGATTTTAATACTACGTGAAGGTGGTTTTTAATTAAAAATTGTGTATGTAACGTACAATGTCTCAGAAATCCACTATAGTTTAAAAAATACTTTCAAATAACGTGAGAATTTAATGCATATGACTACTATTGCAAATATAAATAAAATAAATAAAAATCCTTATTTTTACTTGCCACACTCTAACATTTTTAAATTGAGGACATACAGTTACAGGTAAAAGAAAAGAGTGCCTTTCCGACCGAAACACAGAGAAAAACTGGTTCGCAATGACATCACTTCCGAACACACCACATAACAAAATTTCTAGGGACAAAATTTTGTCCAGATTTCCAGCACACACCTTCGCCGCCTTTTCCCCTTCTTCGTCAGTGATAAATCGCTGGCCGCCGAGAAACGAATTTAGGTATCGGAAGAGGTGATAGTCACTCGGCGCAAAGTCAGGACTGTATGGAGGGTGCTCAAATTGCTCCCAGCAAAAAGATTCGATGATAGATTGTGTTTGAGCAGCAGTGTGTGGACACTCATTGCATTGGGGTCATACACCTACGATGAATGTCCGCTGCTGTCATGTTTTTTAATGTGTAAAATTGGATTAATGACCGCATTTCAGAGTCAGCGGGATTATTAATCAACTTAAACATGTTTATCGCTCACTCTGAAGCAACACACTAGCACTGTAGTTGCACACCTGGCCTCAGCTTTTAGCGCACAGGATTTCGAGAATTTACGCGCATGCGCTTAGCTGTAAGATATTTTGTAACGGATCTTACTTTAAAAATAACCCTCGTATAATGCAGATACTTTTTTAAAGTTATGATACTTTGTATATATATTTCTTTAACTTTTAAAACATGTGTATTCAAATTGCAGATAATCTAGTTTTTAAGATTTTATTTATTTATTTTTATTTTATGTGTATTTAGAAATTTGAAGAAGTTTATGAGACATAAATATAATGTGTTGAAACTTAATTAGATTATTGTTCGTTTTAAGCATTCACGTACCAAAGAAGAAAGCTTCATCATGAATTGTGATCTAATAAAGAAATAGGAGAAAAATAATACGAAAATTTACGATAGTTTTTTGGCAGATTTTAAAGTAATTTATGTACATTTCAGATTTGAATATATCTTTAATTTTCTTTTTCTTTATTTCCAGGTATTACAAAACGTGAAATTTCTTCTCAGGTGAGTCAATATTTCATATTATAAACTAATTTGACCCCAATGTCTTATTCTCAATATAAATAATCAAATAAATTTGATTTCGATTTACAGCATTTTAAACTATTCACGGAATGAATAAATTTTTCATGGTGAAATTTAGCTTGGTGCGCAGTATTACTTTCAATATATTACCGCTTAAAAGATATACAAATATGGTTTTATGTAAATGAATGACTATTTTATCTTTTTCTTTTAAAAAAGAAAACAAACTTACAGAAAATAAATTCCAGATCTACCTTAAATTCTAGTTCATCTGAAAGCAATTTTATTTTGAGTTTAGATTTTAGATTTTTTAACAATTTTTAACATAGTTGAAAAGTGCTTATGAATTCGGTTTGTCTGTCTGCCGTTTGGTGGCTGAGAGGTTCTGCTCTCAAAGCTGGTAGACAGCTTTCAAATGGGTTCAAACCCCTCTCGCGCTCGTCGACCTAACCGTTCGGAGTTTTCCGTGGTTTTCTTCAAACCTTGCCGTAAATACTGGTTAGGATCCCTTAAAAAGACCCCCACGGAGGGCACTCCCCCCAGGGTCTATATCCCTCGTGTTGATAATTGGCCGTCATAAATCACTCCTTCACTACTCCTGTCTGCCGTTTGTCCTCGCTCTAACTCGCGTAAATATACTCGAAATTGTCATTGATGCATGATATTAATGTTTACTACAACTTGTTCAGTATTGAAAATGAAGTATGTAGCATGTACAGTTCATTTACGGGGACGCTCAAAAGAATTTCGTTACATTACGGCGTATGGAAAAAATCGTTTGCGGCGTATTTTAATGATGTCAGATTATCTCAAACATAGAAAACATACATACATACATTACATATTGAGCGTGATATGTATTGATGAGGTGTACTACAAGATGTTTAGAATAGAATATGATGCGCATAGCATTGATCGTACATTTACAGGGACATTTAAAGGAATGCCGTTACATAAAGGTTTATATGGAAAAATTGTTTGCGGTGTACCTTAATAATGTTACACTATTTCAAACATATTGAAATTGATATATCACTGAGGTGAATTACAAGATACTTATTATAGAATAATGTGTGTATAGCATTCTTCGTTCATTTACACGGACACACAAAAGAATTTGTTTACAGCGCTGTCTGATAACAATAATTGTTGGAATTGTCGTTTTCAGTTGTAGTACGCGTTTTTGAATTCAACTAATTTTTGTATATTACTGGGTTTATATAAATTCTAAAGGTCCAATACAGGGCTGCACAAATGATCTCGCGTACATTTCCGATTATTGACGGAATTTGCTGTAGGGAAATTTTCAAATGTGCTATGCGTTTCCTAATTGAAGTAAATTGTAGAATACTTTCTAGTACACATACAAACCTACAGATCCTATACAGGACTACACAAAATAATTTGAATACTTTTCCGACTATTGGTGGTAATTCCTGACATTGTGTTTTCAAATGTGGTATGAGTTTTCTAAATTATTTACTTAGACATTCTCTTTTACCTTAATGGGGCAGATTTTTTTATAGACATCCTCTTTCACCATAATGGGGAAATTTTTTTTAATAGACATCCTCTTTCACCTTAATGGGGCAGATTTTTTTACAGACATCCTCTTTCACCATAATGGGGAAATTTTTTTATAGACATCCTCTTTCACATTAATGGGGAAGTTTCTTTTATAGACATCCTCTTTCACCTTAATGGGGAATTCTTTTTTTTTATAGACATCTTCTTTCACTTTACGGGGAAAGTTTTTTTTTTTTTTTTTTTTTTTTTTTTTTTTTTAAATCTTCTTTCACCTTAATGGGGAGTTATTTTATAGTATACTAAATATGTTGGAAAGTGTTTGTAATCTATGCTTCAAGCATGATTTTTCGTTCTTGTTTTAATCCTCAAAAGTTTTGTAGATTTAGTTTTAAAATATTGAATATTAAATGTTTTCCTATTATATGATATTTTAAAAATATTTCAAATTAGTATGTAAAAAAAGAAAATTAATGATTATGCTCATTTTGTGCAAATTGTTACTTGGAAGAGGGTGCTTCTGGAAGTAAAATGTTCATTAATTCTGAAAAAACGATTTGAGTGTTGTTTAAATAAGACACCGAGAATCTATTGGTAAATATCCAGTTTTGAATTTATTACCAAGATATGGATGCTTTAAAAAAAAAAAAAAACCATTTGTATACTAAAAAACACGCACACACGCACGAAAAAGAAAAAAAGACAATTGATGCAAAGTTCTATTATTGTCGAAAAATGGAAATAATGAACTGGGAAGAACATGGTGGAAAAAAAGGAATTTTAAAAGAAATGCAAAAAACTTTTCTAACTTTATTTTAACAGCACAACTTCAAATGTAAGAACATTTGAGTTTAAACGGCTTTTCACTCTCATCAACATTTAATACAACAAGTTGGAAATTGTACGTCAAACGTTACAAACGAGGTGCGTTCGTACGCACGTTTTAGAATTAAATTCATAATATCCCGTGCGTAGAACGGGTTAAACAGCTAGTTAAGTATATATTTTATGACACTGTTCATACAAATATCTTAACTAGTTATATAAATATTCAGATATATATGTATCAGCTAGTTATATAAATATTCAGATCTTGATGATTTTTAATTCTGTGAAATGAATTATATCGTCTGCAGATTAATTTCTGTCATAAAATAAGTATCTCGGTCGCTTGACGATTTAACATCCATCGGAAGCTCCTCTAACAAGAAAGCACCGATTTTTTTAAAAAAAATCAAATTTCGTAATAAATATTTTTATTAATATCTCCTAAAGTTTTGATTCGATTTTAATAAAATTTGAAATGTCACGACAAAATTCTGCAAAGATAATATATTTTAAATTGCAAACCATTTGGTTGGGTAGTTTTTGCGTTGTTATATGCAGACAGACAGACAGACAGACGGACAGACAGACAGACTGACAGACGGACGGACCAAGCGACGACTATAGGTGCTACGTATTTATATAATTACGAACGCACCTAACAAGCTGGAAATTGTACGTCAAACGTGACAAATGAGGTGCGTTCGTACTGTAGCTAGCTATATAAATATTCAGATCTTGATGATTTTTAATTCTGTGAAATGAATGATATCGTCTGCAGATTAATTTCTGTAATAGAATAAGTATCTCGGTCGCTTGACGATGAAACTTCGGTAGCTCCTATAACAAGAAAGAACCGATTTTTAAAAAAAATTCAAATTTCTTCATAAATATTTTTATTAATATCTTCTAAAGTTTTCATTCAATTTTAATAAAATTTGAAATGTCTCGACAAAATTCTGCAAAGATAATATATCTTAAATTTCAAACCATTCGGTTGGGTAGTTTTTGCGTTGTTATATGCGGACGGATGGACAGACAGACGGACGGACCAAGCGACGACAATAGGTGCTACGTATTTATATAATTACGAACGCACCTAAAAACGTGTAACTGCATAGTTGAAAGAAAAAGTAATTATGCTCGAATTATGAAAATTTTCCTTTTTATGGAAAAGGTATAGTAGGGATATTTTTATAGCTCTCCCCCCCCCCAAAAAAAAAAAAATAAATAAATAAATAAATAAATAAGTAAAATAAAAACAGTTGAAAGAAGCATGAAAATATTAAGCGTGTGGTAGAATTTTCACAGTTAAAGAGAGAATAAGATATTTTTCTGCTTTAAAAAACATTTGCTTTAAAAACCTGACATTTCATAAATATTCTTTCGAAGACTTTTTTTAAAAAATTTAATCGCTTTTAACGATTTTTGTCCCAAAATGCATAAGCGAGCGGTATTTGTTTCAAAGCTTGCGATTTTTTCAAAACAATGGTTTTTACGTCTGTGCCAGATATATCGCAGCAAAGGATAAACTCATTTCTTTGAGTTTTTAAAAATGAAAGCTTATATATTTTCTTAATAATAATTGGAGGATGCTTTATTAAGCTTTTTTATTCGCTCATTTTTGTTATAAACAAAACGATATCATATTTTTTATTGAAAATTGATATATTAAATTAGATAGTCCTCAATATTGTTCAAAATGCAATAATAATGAAAAATATCGCTGTTCAGGAATGGCGAATCTTTTGACATCCACGTACCAAATTTTTGAAACTATATATTTTACGTGCTCCTGGCGTAACAACAAATAAGGAAAAATATTACTGGATTAAAATTACTTGAATTTTTGTTTATTAGGATTAAGAATTATGGGTGACATCAGGTTTTTTTTATTTATTTACTTATTTATTTATTTATTAATTTATTTTTTTTTGACGAGGCGGAACCACAATTTCTCATGAGCAATTTTTATATCTTAAGTTTTTCCACAACTGTAAACTATAGGCGCCGACTTTACAGTGGCTAAATAGGCTATCAGGCTTACTAATACCACTAATTTTCAGAAAAATGTTTTGTTTATCCTATTTAATCACAGTGATTAATTAAGACAACGTTAACATTTTAAAATTAGTTGCATAATTTTATCTGAATTGCCCCCATCAAGTCTGCGCCTAAGCTCCAAACCCGCTGGATAATGACACATTCACGAAGTCATTTTCATTCGTAAATGCATAAAATCTGCTGATATATTTGTAAATGTATAAAACTTGCAAATGTTACTCAGGTACCAAAAAACCGTACAGAATTTCCTATTCTCTAATAACTTCTTAAATGGCGGTGGGGTATAATTTATACCGCTTAATTTTAAACAAGCACAAAAAATAGCAGAATTTTTTAACAAAATTTTACTTTTATCACTTTGATGAAAAAAAAAAAAATTGTAAATTTGATTTCCCTTATTTTCAAATAACATTTTTTTGAAAATTCTGGTGTGAATTGAATATTAAAGAAACAGAATTACTTCCCCCTGTAAGGAGTAAAGGCAAAAAAATATTTTAGTAAATAAAATCAGAGTTGCCTATATTCGTCGTGCTACATCTAGGAAAAAAGAATCCAAAAAGCGCTTTTTTTTTATAATTTTAATAAAAATTTGGTTTTTAGAAGTGCGAAATATGTCTAATTTTATGAAAAAAAATTTTTTTTTTCTAAGTGGGAAAAAGAGAAATTGATTATTTTTCAATCCGAAAAACTCTCACGCTCCTTATATATTATCATAAAACCAAATTTTAGCTTTAAAGCTGCTCGTCAGTAAACTTCCTGATTCCCCTCGCTAATGTTAATTCAATGGGCGTAGGATGCATTTGTATATTTAAAAAAGTCCTTCCGGCCTGTACCGGGAGGAAAAGGTAGCTTTCCTATATCTTCGTTTTAAAATTTTAGCTAATGTTACACGAAAACAGCAAGTTAAAATGCAAAGAAACGTTTGCAAAAGATTCGTTAATACTGAATTTGAATAAGAAATTCGCCAAATTATTGAGCAATAGCCAAATTATTGAGCAATAGCCAAATTGGCTTCATTTATGAAGACTTATTTTGGTCGCCAAATTTGTCGACATTTCGCCAATTTTTGCGATATTATGCCAAATGTCGCCAATTTTGTCGCCAATGTCGCCAATTTTGTTGCTAAAGGATATGAATATATAGTTTTATGCGTATGATTAGGAAAAGTATTACAACAATGATAGAAAATAATTTGCGAGTAATCGCGTTAATGTGCTGTTTTGTTTCAAAATGTCAGCCAACCTAGAATTTCAAACTGCTCTATCTCAGCCATTTTTTAAGATAGAGGTAAATCAAAAAATGCTCTGGAATCCATGTATCAAGGCCTAACACGTAATTAAAAAATAAATTTGAATTGTTAACTTTTTTGTATATTTATTTTCGTCTTAAATTTTTAAATGGCCGCCATCTTGAAACAAAATGGCGGACCAAGCTGGCCAACGAACTCGGTCGAGACATTGGTTAGCTTAATACACACAATTAGTTTCAACAAAATTGATTTATAAATACGAGCGTTATCGTATGACATAGGTCAGATATATATATATATATATATATATATATAGTCACAGGTGTGATCTTATAATGTTTCCGTTTTTACTTTTTAAGTACGGAACCTTAAAAGTAGGATCACCCCTTTCATGCTCTGTGTCGCACTAATCAGCATCTAAAAAAAAATTTACCGCACTACCGGAAGTCGTAATTTCTTAAACCGTACTAAGCAAGGGATATCTGTATATGCAAGTTCAAGAGGTAAAAATTATATTTTCCGAGCACTGATGTTTAACATTTTTAGTGAAATTATTTCCAATGTTGATTTTAAAAGAAAAAAATCATTTTGTGATTTTTTTACTCACAAAATTCTATTGTTTAAATTAAATGTTTTGAAGATAACTTTATTTTAAAGTATGTCTTCTCTCTATCCGATGTGTAACAACAAATTTAATTTGACAAAAAATAGAAGAGATTAAGTGTATGAATAATATGAATAGTGTGTGTGAAAATACAATAGAAAAAATAACGTAATATGGAACAAATAATAGTCTTCTTCTTTTTTTTTTAATCCCATTTTCAAATATTTCTAATTTTGTGTGTAATTTGTTGTTTATCTCTTTCTCTCGCTGTTTGCATACATAGATATACCTTTAAACAAAATAATTTATATATATTTACTGATTTATTTGAATATCATATTTAATCAAATAAATTGATATTCCAAATATTTAAATATGATTCCCATACGAATAAAATAAACAGTAAAAAGTCCTTTCGGCCTGTACCGGGAGGAAAAGGTATCTTTCCTATATCTTCATTTTAAAATTTTAGCTAATGTTACACGAAAACAGCAAGTTAAAAGGCAAAGAAACGTTTACAAAAGATTCGTTAGTACTGAATTTGAATAAGAAATTCGTCAAATTATTGAGCAATAGCCAAATTGGCTTCATTTATGAAGACTTATTTTGGTCGCCAAATTTGGCGATATTTCGCCAAATGTCGCCAATTTTGGCGAAAATCTGCGCTAACGGATATGAATATATAGTTTTATGCGTATGATTGGGAAAATTATTACAACAATGAAAGAAAATAATTTGCGAGTAATCGCGTTAATGTGCTGTTTTGTTTCAAAATGTCAGCCACCCTAGAATTTCAAACTGCTCTATCTCAGCCATTTTTTAAGATAGAGGTAAACCAAAAAATGCTCTGGAATCCTTGTATCAAGGCCTAACACGTAATGAAAAAATAAATTTGAATTGTTAACTTTTTTGTATATTTATTTTAGTTTTAAATTTTTTAATGGCCGCCATCTTGAAACAAAATGGCGGACCAAGCTGGCCAGCGAACTCGGTCGAGACATTGGTTAGCTTAATACACACAATTAGTTTCATCAAAATTGATTTATAATTACGAGCGTTATCGTATGACATAGGTCAGATATATATATATATATATATATATATATATATATATATATATATATATATATATATATATATATATATATATGGATATATCTATATATATAAATCAACATTTGAACGGAGGGTGGTTTTGGGGTCTGGGGGTCATGATCGGTGAAAATATATCGAAATTTTCCGGAACTGCTTTTCTCCGAACGGCTGCATTAGGTAGCTTTATACTTTTTTGTATTGACAGCTACCTAATATCTCCTCGGGTAATTAATATTTTTGACTTCAGTATTATGTGTAAACTTCTCAAAGGATGTATCGTTTTTTCTTAATTGTCAAAATGTTTTTAAAATATATACTTGTTTTTATGTGAAGTGTAAAATCTTATTCAGTTTCGCTAAGATTTTAATACATAAAATTATAAATTAAGCGCATATTATAGAAAAATTTAAACGCCCTTATGATTAACATTCAGCGAGGGAAATCGAGAAGTTTACTGACGAGTAGCCTTAAACTACGGAAGTATTAGTTGAAAATCGCCATATAAAATTCCTCAATGACTTAAAAAATATATATAGAAACTATGATTTTTTAAAACCCCATTTCAAAAAGGTCTATCAAATTGTGTCTATCAGTTGTTATTTAACAAATGCCAAGGGATTTTGCAGTTCAAACATAAATGCAAAATCTTAAAACTAGATAAATAATTTTGTAAATCGTATGATCTTGTTATCTATATCTTGTTATCTAAATATACAAACTATATTATATATTTATTCGTTAAATTCTAATTACATTACCATATAAAAACAACTGAAAACTGAGCTAAGTGATTTAACGATGCATGATTAACGCTCTTTCGAAACGTTTAAATTTGCTTTCAAAATTATTTAAGTATTCTTTAAATGATAAATTATTAAATTATTTCTAATTTAATTTCAAACACCACAATAATAATGTCTTAATATGTGTTTTCTCGTGAACCTAATCTTTTATTTTTATTAAACCAATTATTTTATACAGGAACTTTTAGTTTATTTTCTAGCATTTAATTACTATTAATTTAAGTTAATTTACATTCGTTTAAATCATGTAATTACCCGATGTTAAATAATAATGGAAGCTAATGTATTAAGAATTTATTTGAAAAACGCTGCAATTTCATATAATTAGTCTGTAAGTTTATTTCTAAGAAGGTAGGTTATAACTTAAAACGCTTTGCAGCTTTGCATGTATCATTTTGTTTTTCTTTATGAGTGAATATTTTAAATATTTTTTTTTTCTCTTTCTGAGCCTACTTTTTACTTTTCCTTAATTATATTCAACGTTTCTATTTTCTGACTAAAACAATTCACAATTTTTCATTCATCAGAAACTCATTACAAAGTTACTTATAATGTTCCCTAAGGATAAACGGAGAGTTTATAGTTGTTAATGACTTTAACGTGGAAATGCAGTAAAATGTATTATAAATATTTTCTACAATTCATTTGATAAAAAGTTCGATACATTTAATAGCTCTTGTAGCAACTATTATTTACAGATATAGTTAGAATTGCTGTTTGTTAGGAAATGCGTTTTTATACATTTTTAAGGGAAAAAAAATCAGAGTTTTATTATTTTAAGTGAAAGGAAAAGTAAATTACAAATAACCTGAAATCAATCTCATATTACAGTGTATTATAAATGTTTTCTACAATTCATTTGATAAAAAATTCAATACATTTAATAGCTCTTGTCGTAACTATTATTTACTGATATAGTTAGAATTGCTGTTTGTTAGAAAATGCGTTTTTAGAAATTTTTAGGAGAAAAAAAAATCAGAGTTTTATTATTTTAAGTGAAAGGAAAAAGTAAATTACAAATAACCTGAAATCGATATCTTATTAAAATACATTTATAAAACTTAAACGATTCTGCAGAATAATTAAAACGTATCTTATATACAAAATTCTTAGATGCAGTAAAATGAAATATAGGGGAAAGTAGGGTAAAATTGTGTACCTAAAGATTTTCCTTTGTTGACAAAAGTCTAGAATGGCGTAAATATCGGAACACCCCACAAAAGTGTTTGGAAATATCTGAGCTATTGAACAACCACATGTTTTGCCTTTTACTACAGGAAATTTCTTCTCTATTTGGGAAAAGGGGTTTTCTATGACCACCTGAAACAGCTCCGAATTTCAGTGGTAGAGTAAAACCGGGTACTAATCAGAAATTAAGTTTTACACTTCCAGCAACAAAACGCTTTATTGTAATAAATATTGAATCAATCATTAAAACATATATACATTTTTTAAGGTCAGTAACTTTCTTTTCAGTTTTCAAGCAATTTTTAATGTTGTCATGTAATGGCTTTCTCAGATTTTATTTCTCGTATCCGCTGCACTCATCATGTACCCACTCTTTGCAGACTGAACATTGTATCCATCCTTCACCGCCTGTTGCGTGAAGAGACAATTTATTGCAAAATTCAATGCAAAACCATGTGAAACCGGTTTTACACTAACATACGACTAAAAATCAACATGGTCCTTCACCTGGGTAGCTGGATGTACCCACTTCTACTTGGCATCAAATATCGTACATAAGCTATAGAAAACAGTCGTTAAGTTAGTTAAATCGATCCGTCAGGCTGGATTTATTTAAGAGTATAAAAGATGGCGAAGAATTAAATCTTTTGAGGTAAATTTCTTTCCAATACCTCTGCAGGGACACGGAGATTAAATCACTTCAAAAGCCGATGGCACACTGCTAGGGGACGCTAAAGGATGTAGTTAAGAAAGGTGCTGTCTACAGGGCAGCATCCATCAGCGAGAAAACAGGGTACCCGGTTTGACGCGCCTACTCTGTTTTACCACATTCTCTCCTATTCTGTGTTTCAAAATAACTGTTTCATTTTACAACACAAAGTTTTGGTAAACATAATTTGAGTAATATTAAGAAATGTACATTTCTTTATATAACGCAAATGTTTCATATCTAACCCTTTTCTTGTTGTGTTTAATTAAAAATATTGTTGGTTTCTTTCAAGAATCATGCCCGATCTATGCACTATAACTTTGTTTTAAAGATATCCTCAAAAAAATATATTTAGCGCTCAACAGTGAACTTATTTGACACATCTATGAACTCATTTTCAAAACTAAAAGCGTGGAATAGTCAGAAATGAAATTCGAAGTGATTTGGTATCGAATAGTGTTTTTCATTTTTTGATAAATATACTATTACATATTGCGTTTTAATCGACTGCTGTTTCATAATGTTCTTTTTCGTGCTGTCGATTCAGGAAACTTTTGTTCAAAATGCCAGCTTTGATAGCATTTTCTGCTATTCATTTGCATTTATCGAAAATTGGAAAAAACTGTTCGATATCATAGTTCCTGAATAAGAGAACTTGCTGGTTTCACATGTCTAAGAATAAAAATGACTTCATGAATGTGTCAAAAAGTAGACCTTTTGACATGAGACTTTTAAAAATCTTTTTGGAACAGTGTGCATAAACACCAAATTTCCACAACTAAATGTGTGTGTTTGAGCAATATTCTGAGCCTAATTTGTTTAAAAAAATATGTGGTTTTTGATACCTGTGTTTGGCTTTATAAATTTTTATAATTTTTTTCTTGTAAAGTCAAGATTTCCTCTATATCCGGAAAATTGTTTGTACATTCCTCTTCTGTAGGTATTTGAGGAGTGAGAAACCTCGGAAGTATATGCGCCCAGGTGCGATTTTGACAGTTAGCGATGAATGCAAGTCCACATAAAATAAAACATGCTTCTGCACCAGCCTCTTAAAAAAAAAAAAAAACTATTGACTGTAAAAACGACAAATTTTGTATATTTCCATCACACTATAATACGAGATATAAGACAAAATAAAGAAATTCAGTGTCTGTTAAACTTAACCAGAAAACAGTCATACTATTATAAATATACCCACTCACAGACACAAACAGACAACGACACAATTTGTTTTACTTATGGTATTTTCTAAAGGGGCTCTTTGGAGTCGGAGTGAAGCACAGTTTTTCTTTATTCATTGCCTTCTATATTAACATTTGAGGGGTTTAGAATGACAGTGGAGTAAGTCAAAAAATTAAAAAATCTAGATAACCGTATTTGCACTGAATGTATATTAATTTATATTGAATGTGACAGTCAAATAAGTCATAGTTCACTTAAGAAGTCTCAAGAGGGCAAAACAAGTTGGACCGTTTAATGAAACGGATACAAGTTTCACAAAACCCTTTATTTCTCAGATGACTAAATTTTGACTTACGCCACTGTCATTCTAACCCCGTCATTTATTGGCTAGTATTTTAATCCAAAATCATTTCTATGGAAGGATATATTTCTTTATTCATTCGTGATCTTCGGCAAGTTTCCAATGCTATTATTCTTTTTTTCTTAGAGTTGTTATATATGAATAAGAAAACTTTAAGTTATATTACATGTATATAATATTACATGTGTACATAGTATTACATGTATATAATATGGCATGTATATTCTGTGCTGCATTTCGAATTAAATGATTAAAATAAGAATATTATTTATAATCTTCCACATTTTTGTAACTTTTATTAAAATTGTCTATGTAGTTCCCGGAATAAGTTCCTTAATCTCATATCAATATAAACTATTAATTACTATGAACATTTCTTGTGGACATCTTTTGTTATTATTAATGTTAATGTAAATTTCCATTGATATTTATTTGATAAAATTACATACAATTTCCCAATTTTTAACGCTAATTATGATGTTATTAAATAAATAATATTTGTGTAATGTATTCATGAATGTGACATTTCTCTTTCTATGTATAGACATTACAAATAAAATAATTTATAAATTTCTCTAATATACTATATTAAGTGCTCTTTTGTATATTTAGTCTTGATGACTAAATATAATTAAAATAAACTATGTGGATTATAATACAAACAACCTTTTATGATATTAATTTCTTAAATGAAATAGAGATACTTGAAAATAACACTGCTATTGAATTCAATAAAGCAAATATGATAAAGTTTCAGATAACTGTTTATATTTACGTTTGTTGTAAATGTACAGAATTTTGTTAAAGGAAAGATTATAAGTCACTTCAGCTGAATTTTAACATAAGTCCTTTTACTATTCACTAATCCCATTTTACTTTAACTTATTTGTTCTTTTACTCTGTAAAAACTGTTAGTTTATCTCTGAACAGCTAAAGTTTATTTTAAAATATTACATGTAAATAGAATTAAAAACAAAATATAAATATCATTATCAAAACGAAATATTCTCGAATTAATACGTAATTTTTATTTCTGTTGCATCTACATCTCTCGTTATAAAAGTCGGAAAGCTTTTAATTTTTTTAAAAAGAGTTTTAAAAATACATTTTGATTTGAAATATTTAAAAAATCGATGCAAAAATCTGTGTTTTACAATAAAAAGTTGAAATTCTGAAATGTTATTACATATTTTTTCTAAATAAAATTTAAAATTCGATTTTTTTAATTTAGTTAAAACTAGATATAGATAAAACATTTTTTCTTCAAAGGGAAAGACAAACATTAAAGTATCATGTATTTAAGCTATTAAACGTATTTCAACAACTGAATTTTAACTTTTGTTCCTTCAATATTTACTGGATAACTTCATTTTTTTCTTTAACACTTTTTCTTCTTTTACACTGTAAATATCATTAGCTTTTCTCTGCAAAGCTAGAATTTATGTAAATATTGATTCACATAATATGAATGAATCATACAAGTAAATGGGATTAAAAAAGAAAATATGAATATTAGTACCAGAATGAAATTTTCTTGAATTTTATTTCGAGTACTTGTTATCTTGGTCGTTATGAAAGTTCGAAATTTTTTAAATTTAGAAATTCTTTAAAATATATTTTTTCATTGAAATGTTAAAAAATCTATGCAATGTATTCTGCGTTTTTCAATAATAAATTGCAACTCTGAAATGTCATTATTTATATTTTCTGAATAAAATTGAAAACTCTATTTTCTTCATTTTGTTAAATTTAGATATAGATAAAACACTTTTATTCAAACTAAAGAATAAACTTATCGGTATTCATATACTTCAGCTATAAAATTTATTTCATCAACTAAATTTTAACTTTTTAACTTTTATTATTTGAATATTTAGTGGATAACTTCATTTTTCCTTAACTATTTTCTTCTTTTACACAATAAATACTAACTACTTTTTTTTTTTTTTTGAACAGCCAAAATTTATTTTTGAATATTACAGAAAAATGGGAATTAAAAAGGAAGTATGAATATCATTATCAGAAGGAAATTTATTTGAATTCATACGCAAATTTCATTTCGATTATTTCTTATCTCGCTCTTATAAAAGCTAGAATACTTTTAAGTTTATAAAACAATTTTAAATGCTTTTTTGCCTTAAAATATGAAAAAGTTGATACACTAAAATCTTGTTCTGCACAATATAGGACGGTAAAAAGGTCTTTCCCTGATTACAAAAAAAATATTACGAAATAACCAATGAATGTAATACTGAAAGTTTTTTATTATGGAAAAGTCATGTTCCTAAGTTTTATTTAGTCCACCTTTCTTGAGTTCCTTGGTGACCAATTTCCTAGAAGATGGATCGGACGAGATGGACCAACTCCTCTATATTTTTTCTTTTGGGGGTTCATAAAGGATAGAGTGTTTGAAACACCAGTAATTTCCTTAAACAGTAAAATATATTGTCAAATATATTTAACCAGTAAAATTTATATATTTAACCAGTAAGTATTTAACTAGTAAAATATATTTGACCAGTAAAATATATTGAAACACTCAAAGTCAGGATCACAGATGCTGTGTCTAGTGTTACAGCTCAAATGTTGGGCGATACATGGTGAGAAATGAAATACCGCCTTGACATTCTTCGAGATACCAAGGGTGCTCGCATGGAAATTTACGGACGCAAGTACTTGTTTTAAAAGCTTGATAATTGTCTTTGTAATATATGGAAGCAAGCATATTCCTAATTATATTAGTTTTCTGCAATAAATTATTGTAATCAGGGAAAGACTTTATGACCACCCTATAAATTGAAATCCTGAGAAGTTATTATTTATATTCTCGAGGTAAGTTTTAAAATTCGATCTTTTTCATTTCATTACATTGGTATAAAATAAAATACTTTTCATTTTGAGTAAATGACAAAGTTTAAAGTGATTTAAAGTATCATATTCTCACAATTTGTCAAATGTCATCTCAGGGATATGTTACACCTTACACACGCAAAAGTTTGCATATTTCTGTATAGCGAAGTTGAATACCATTGGACAATGGGATAACGTTGACCTCAAAATACGAACACGTAACCTTTCATTAGTTCTGCGTCAATTCGTCGGGCACAATTCATCGTGCACAATTAATCGCAGCATCAATTTGTCGCGGCGCGGTGACAGCTCGTCGCAGCGTCAATTCGTTGTGGTGTCAATTCGTCGTGGTGTCAATTCGTTACGACATCAATTCGTCACAAGGAAAATGTTTTTGAAGACTATGATGATAACATAAAGACAATTTAGTAAAAATGTTTAATGATAATTAGTTTTTTAGATATAGATAATTATAACTGACAATTTACATGCGATTATATTTAAAAAACAAATTATCATTTAATAATTTTGCAAAATTATCTTTCGTTTTATCATCATAGAATTCAAATTCATTTTCGTTGCGACGAATTGACGTCGCTACGAATTGACGCTGCGATGAGTTGTCGCTGCGATGAATTGTTCCGCGATGAATTGTTTTGCGATGAATTGTTCCGAGATGAATTGTGCGCGACGAATTGACGTGACACCCCGTTCATTACGCTTCCCCTAATAGAATTAAGGGGGCTCAATACCTTTCACTTTGGTAAAAAATGACAAAAATCTTGAATTTCATAGTTTTATCCTAAAATGAACATTAACATTTCTAGAACATTGTACCCAAATTTCCTGACGAGCTGATAAAAAATAAAGGAGATGTGGTCAATTTTACGTCTCTCTCTTTAATATCTCTTTCCTGTAAATAAAGTGTTTGAGCTAATTTTTCTCAGTTTGAATTTTTTATATACTCTATGTAATCAAAATACTAAGCCTTCCACAAAAATTGAGCAAATTGTGTAAACTTTTTTAATGTAACTTTACTTTCTATGACAGTATTGATCTTTTATCCTAAAATTAACCTTAACATCTGTAGAACATTGTACCCAAATTTTTTGACGAGCTGATAAAATCTAAGGAAGATGTGGTTAATTTTACGTATCTCTCCTTAATATCCATTTCCTGTAAATAAAATGTTGAAGCTAATTGTTCCCAGTTTGAATTTTTTATATTCTCTATATAATCAAAATACTAAGCCTTCCACAAAAATCGAGCAAATTGTGTAAACTTTTTTAATGTAACTTTACTTTCTATGACAGTATTGATCTTTTATCCTAAAATTAACCTTAACATCTCTAGAACATTGTACCCAAATTTTTTGACGAGCTGATAAAATCTAAGGAAGATGTGGTTAATTTTACGTATCTCTCCTTAATATTCATTTCCTGTAAATAAAATGTTGAAGCTAATTGTTCCCAGTTTGAATTTTTTATATTCTCTATATAATCAAAATACTAAGCCTTCCACAAAAATTGAGCAAATTGTGTAAACTTTTTTAATGTAACTTTACTTTCTATGACAGTATTGATTTTTGATATCTATAAATTTCTTTCTTTTTTTATAATCTAAACTTATATGAAATTTTCATAGGTTTATTACATATACATCCAATTATTATTTTTTCTTTTGATGTAATTTTTGTATAAAAAATTTGGTACTTAAGTTTGTAGAACAAAGTACCTTGAGTATAAAATAAAAAAAAATCTAGTTTGAAATACCAGAATTGGAAAAGAAGAAAAAAATTTTTAATTGTTAAATTTAAATACAAAATTCAATTTTTTAGAAAAAGTATTAATTTGTTAACAATTTAAGGCCTTTTATTATATGTAAGGATTTTTCATTATTGAAACGTGTTCCAAAAACTTTAATCTACACTGAGAAAAATGACATTTTTAAATCTGAGTAAATCGATGTTTTCATTTTGTTATGAAACTTTTTATTTCAAATAGAATGACCCAATACTTTCCATTCTGAAATACCAGAAATACTCAGAATATTGAAACATGGACACACTTTAAACTGAACTGAACATAGAGGTCAGTTCATACTCATTTTGAAACATGGACATACTCAAAAGTGATTAGGGTCAGTTCAAACTTATTTTTGAAACATGGAAATACTTAAGAATGAGTACATAGAAATTAGTTCATACTCATTTTTGAAACATGGATATACTCAAATAGGAGCACATGATGTTTTATTCTTGAGTGTGTGCAGGTTTTCAGAAATGAGTATATAAATGGTTCAAACTTGAGTAATTTCGATTCGTAGCCATTTTGACTATGCGAGATACTCAGATTTGAGTATTTTTTGAGCCGCTTTGAAGATGTCGTTTTTAGAGTGTAGGTGTAATTTACCGAATTGATATTATTATTTTTTTTTTGGTCCTGAGTCCCCTTAACATAAAGAATCGTTTCAAAGCTGTTCTTTTAATTTTATCGTCAGCGTATTTAAGCTAAAATATGTGTTACAACAACTGCATTTTATCATTCGTTCTTCCGATACTTACTGAAAATCTTCTATGTTCCACCTTTTCAACTTTTACATTATAAATACTATTAGTTTTTCTCAGCTTAGCCAAAATTTATTTAAGAATATTGCAGATAAATGGGATTAAAAAAGAAAGCAAATTAAGAATAGAAAATGAATTACGAATATCACTATCAAAAGAAAATTCGCTTGAATTCACTTGCACTTTTTCTTTTTCGATTACTTCTTATTTCGCTTTTTATGAAAGCCAGAAAGCTTTTAAGTTTATGTGAGGTTTTAGTAAAATGTTAATAAATCAATGAAAAGCAATGCATGTTAATAATAAATTGCAATTCTGAAAAGTTTTAAAGTTAGATTCTTTAAATAATTTATAAAAGGGCTTTTACTCTATTATTTGAACCTATAGATACAGATAATACTTTTGTAACAGAAAAATATTAATGATTCATTTGTAGAATGAAAGAAAGATTATTTTTTTTAATTTTAAGTGCCCAGCATTGTTTCCTTAAAATATTTATTAGATTAATATTGTTGTTGAAATTTTTTGAAAAGAAAAAAAAATGTTCTTTAAAAAAATAAATTAATATTACTTTCTAATGAATTATTTTAATTAAAAAAAACTTTGTCTGTTTTTTCTTTCGGAAATTTTTCTTTATATTTTTCTTCTTTTACATTGCGTACATGTCTATCTCTACGGTAAACATTTATTTAAGAATATTGGAAGCAAACAAGGCTGGAAACTGAGTTATAAATATCATTATCTGATTGAAATTTATTTGAAATCATACGCAATTTTTATTTCGATTACTTGTCATGTCTCTCGTTTATGAAAGCCAAAAATCTTTTAAGTTTATAAAAGCTTTTAAAAGGTATGTTGCATTGAAATGTTGAAATGTCGATTCAATGTAATATTGTTCTTCAGTAATAAATTAAATCTTGAATGGTTATTATTTAAAAGCCAGAAATCTTTTAAATTTATAAAAGGTTTTAAAACATATTCAGCTTTGAAATGTTAAATAAACGACGCAATGTATTTTGTGCTTACAATAATAATTTGAAATCCAGAAATGATATTACTTATATTCCCTAAATAACTTTTAAAATTTGATTTTCTTTATTAAGTAAAATTTAAATATAGTTAAAACATTTTTCATTCATTGTAACGGGTAAACATTAAAGTATCGATGTACTTAAGTCGTGAAATATATTTGAACAACGGAATTTTAACTTTCGTTTTATAAATATTTATGGATAACTTTGTTTTTATCTTTTCCTGTAAACACTGTTTGTTTTCCACTGCAAAGCTAACATTTATTTATGCATATTACAGATTAATGAGATTAAAAAAGAAATGTAAATATCATTATAAGAATAAAATTTACATGAATTCATATGCAATTTTATCTTGATTACATATTATCTCCTTCGTTATGAAAGCTAGACAGTTTTTACTTTTATAAAAGTCTTTAAAAAATATATTTTGCTTTGTAATGCTCAAAAATTGATGTAATGTATTCTGTGTGTTACAATAATAAATGGAAGAAATTTTATTACTTAAATTCTATATAAGTAATATTTGAATTTTATTTTCTTTAAATCGTTAAATTTTAAGATTGTTGCGTAACTTTTAGTTTCTTTTCAGAATAAAATGTTTATTCAATAGTATAAAGTAATAGTATGTATTGGTACACTTATTCTGCAAAATGTGGTTAATCAACTAGTTATGTTTAAAAGAAAAATTAGTAAGCGCAAAAAAAAATGTAAACGTACTAAATAGCGAATCTGAAAAGAAAGGAAAAGTTACGCAACAAACTTCAAATTTAAAACTTTTGAAAATATAAAAATACCAAGTTTTAATTAAAGGAAGAAATATTTTCTTTTTTTTTTGAATAATTACATTTTATAATGACTTTCTTTTGCTCTGAATTTTTAGTAACTGAAAAACAAAATTTTGTAAGATAGTGTATTTTTAAATCTCTTTTTTCCATAATTTTGTAAAGATAGAAGATATTTTCTATCGGAACTCTATCATTAAAATGAAAATATGATAGTTTATTTTAATAAGTGTCATTATTTCCGGATTAAAAATTCTACAAAGTTTTCGTACTTTCTATATAAAACAATACTTTAAAAGATATTTTGAACACATACAAAAAATTATAAATGGATAAACTTTGACGCGCAGTAAAGTTTAAGTAAAGTCCTTTAGAGTGCACACATAATATCGTATTTTATTTTTTATAAAACTTTATACCAATTTAACATGTACTAAAAAAATAAACTATTTTTTAACTTAACAGCGGACAGTCTCCTATTATGTGTAGCTTCTACTTTAATATAATATAGTTACACGGTCAGATTCCATTTTCCTATGACTAGACAATAATAATAATATTAATATAAATTTTGCTTTTATTTTTAGTATATATTTTAATAATGACAATGCACATTGTTTTGTCTGTTTAAAAAATACTAAATGAACAAAATATTCTTTTTAGTTAAAAGATTTCGGGAAAAATGTTAGAAATAACACTACAACTTTAATAAGTATGAACAAAATCTTTGGCACATATGAAAAAATTTCTGAAATTAAACATTTAAAAGATATAAAGAAATAACTCGATGGATAAATTTTAATGCTTACACAGAATAAATGGATTTTCAATAGAATACATTGAAACATAATTTAAAAATATTTAGAATGTTCTGATATTTTGAAATTCTAATCAATACACAGTAAACATGTTCTGAATATACGGCTAACAAAAATACTCTAAGCTGACGAATTTCACAAAAAAAAAATTAAATCTTGGATAGCTAAATCAGCAATATATATATATATATATATAATCCAGCAAAAACATGATTTTGGTCTGAACTAGCACCACCCCCCTCATTAGAAACAAGACAACACAAGAAAACACAGTAGAAAATATATGTAAAAATAAATATAAACAGAAACAAGCTGCGGCCTCATCAGCAGTGGGTAAATTCAAAGGCAGCCAAGCATCCGAACAAAAAATTAACAATTAGTGGCAGTGGGTTTCGGCCAGAGCGCTGCGTAGCAAAAATTCAAAATGTACAAAAACATATTTGAATACTTACTTAACAGACACTCCCCCCACCGTACCCTACGCCACAATATTAAGCGAATGCTGTACCAATATCACAATACTGAAACACCATAGTTGAAACAAATGTCTCTTCGAAAATACACACAACCAATTCAGCCACGTTGCCACAATTAAAAAAGTAAAACACGATAAACAAACCAAATCCGTCATTCAGTACACAATCCAGATTCGTTCCACGTCGGATGCCAACAAACACAGTCATCATCATAAAACCGTCCTTTTCAGGCTTTAGGAATTACGAGTCATTTACTGTTGAATGTAAGCAATCTAACAATAATGGAGGCAGTCTGCAAAATCTGAATAATTTTTTATAAATTTTAGAGGGATATTGCTTTTATAATATAAATTACTGATAAAATAAAATAGTTAAATATTAAACAGGTTTTAATTTGAACAAATTCTGTAAAAACGGTAAATTTGACCTATTGTAATATTTATATATACTAGATGGTACCCCTCAAAACTTGACGGAAAAAATTACAATAACAATATTAGTAAAATAAGCTTCTTTATTACATAAGTAGAAGTGCTTATGAAACAATCTTTTAAATATTTTATTTAAAAAAAAATTTCCCCCAGTGAATTACATTATTATTTACGATGCAAACTCCAAACAAACAATCCGTAAACAAAATGCAAATCAGTTTGATATGACTGCCCTGTTCCTCACGGCAAGAAAGAAAATTTCCTGAACCTATGAAGTATCATGCAAATAGTATATCCCTACGTTCGTCTCATATTCAGTCAATAAAATAACATATTAAATAAGGCACACATTAGGTACATTGAATTTCGTTAAACATTAAATTTTCTGGTACTTTTCTATTATCCGGTCGACCACTTTTCATAACAAAAAACTATCGCCAAACTGTAAAATTAAACGCGAAAAATGCAGTCCGATTTACTTGATGTCAGAAGCATTATACGTGTTTGTTACGTCATCAAGTACTTTTTAATTCGACATTTGCGTCTATTTTTCATTATGTTTCACTGATTTATTAGTTATTTCACTAATTAAAATAACAATTGTGTCCTTAAATTCATGTATTTTATTTATTTATTTATTTTGATATTCCAATGGCAACGTTCTCCCGTTTATTTGGCGTTACAGTTTGACGATAGTTTTTTGTTATGAAAAGTGGTCGACGGGATAATAGAGAAATACCAATTTTCTTATTCTTAATCTGAGAAAGAAACAATAATCATGGATTTAATTAATTTTGCAATATGCGGTGTAACCAAAATAATTTTGATTAAATCAGTACAGATATCGCAGACGCAACTGGGTTATTTTTTGGCGCTAAATGACGATTTTTGCTTTGTATGGCAACCTGGTGTTTTATAATAAATTTCAATATGTGTGTAAATAAATAAAATAAAATATGTACTTTTATGTTAGCTGGACATCAAGGATAACTCTCCAAATCTTGTTTCAATTGGAATCATTTAAATTCCAACATTTTACGTGAGATTTGTTATTCATATTAATATGTTTACGTTTAGATATTTTATTATGATTATATTCTAGCTAATTAAGTTTTTTTTAAAGATTTTATACTACAATGTTAAAATATTACCTAGTTGATATTAGCTAATGTCAAAAGATTGGCGAACCACGGAGTTCAGAGAATAAACTCTATGTCCTCAAAAGTGGGAGTTGCCGTCTTTATGACGTCATAAGCAGAAGTAAATGTGTAATTGAAAATTACAGCTAATTAATTAAATTTTCGAACAAACGAATGCACTATAACAAATCTGTGTCCAAATATCTTTCATTTAAAAAAAGAATGGTGTTATTTGATGCAGTAGTTTGTTCTCTCGGATTGTCGAAAGAAATCGCTTAGCGTTTTAAATATATAGATATACGTTTGTGAATATTTGAAGACCAATGAATTAATTGATTCACATTAAACGGAAAACTGGTACGCTTATCAAAAACTGAAATTTGTAATCCATTTTTAATCAAAATTTTTAGATCAAGATAATTAGCGAACCTGTTATTATCATTAGTTTTCTTTAATACTAAAGAGTCAGGGTAAATTACTTGAGAAATCACCCCAAATTCTTCATCGAAATTCAAAACAATTAAATCATCTATGTATCTGTATGCAATAAATCGAACATCAGCTGTATTGATATTATATTGAAACTCATAATAAAATAAAAATAAATTAGTGGCCGTAGATGAATAACTCGTACCCATCCCGATACCATTGATTTGGGAGTATATTTTGGAACCTGTATAAACGTAATTGTTATAAAGACAGAAATGACATAATTTGAAAAATAAAGTATAGTTGAAATCCATGACATCTAAAACCAATTCAGCTGTCTTTAAAAGTGCTTCCTTTAAGCTATTAATAGGGATATTTGTAAATAAACTTTCGAAATCATAAGTTTGGATGGAATGTATATTATCACTTTTTATTTTCTTTGCAATTTCATAACTATTCGAAATTATCCAAAAGCAGTTAGTATCTTTGTATTTGTATTTTAACATGTTTAAAACTTTTTTAAGCAGCTCTTCGAATTTCTTATTGAAGTTATTACCAATACTATTGACACTACTGCATATAAACCTGTATTTAACCGGTATTTTATGAAATTTGAGGGAAATAAATAAAAATGGAAATGATAAGTTTTTATTGCAAGGAAAAGGAATCTTAGTTTGTTTAAAAAATGTCAGATGCTTTTTAATAAGTGTTTGTACTGAAGAGTTATACATTTTGTAGGTTAAACTACTATTCAGCTCTGCATTGAGCATTTAAGCATAATATTTTTTTTCAAATAATTGCAAAATTACCAGCAGCCTTATCGCCTGGACAAAAAACAGAAATTTCTTTCAACTTTGTTATTTCATTTCTAATTTCCGCATTGAGATTATGATATGTATATTGAGAATTATTAATAAAACTATTTTGAAAAGATTTAAAATCATTTAATATATGAAGTTTCCAATCAGTAAAAAGGGGGATTGGTTTATTATATTTGTAACTTAAATTTAAAATAAAAATGTTCAAATCAGCTTTAAATATTTCCAATGATCTCTTTTGATTTAATATTTTATTAATGCGATACTTAGTACCAAAATTCATTAAATTACGGAGGTATACGTTAGCAATAATGTTTAGATTTCCAGTTACAATGTGCTGACTATTGCTATCCAAGAAAGTTAAATTTTCATAATCCTTACAATGGCAATCTAAATTAAGGTAAGAGTCAAGATTTTGAGAAACATTTATGTAATTAAAAAGCGTACTGCCTAACGTTTTAGTATATTTATAAGTTGAAATAATTGTAATATTTCTAAGTGATAATATGCTATTATAATGAGATATAATTTTATTCAACTGTAAATGATTAAAACTTTTCTGTTGAAATGTACATACAAAATAAAACTTTATCAATACTTGGAGGTTTGAATACGCCAACTTTATACAGCAAAATATCAGTAACTAAATCTATAAAATGCGAATTAGCACATTTAAAACTTTTCAACTTAAAGTGTAATTTTTTAAGAATTTTAAGTTTTAAACCAAATAAAATTGTTTAAGTTCCTTAATATTATAACTATTGCTAAATACATTACATAAATCCTGTAAAATAATGGAGGGGTTTATGTCAGAATATTTTCTCTGTAATAATTTATTATTGTGACTTCCACGTCTACCTCGATTATAAAGAAACGAAGGTATAAATACTGGTGAAAAAAGATTATATATAGGGTAAATGTACCAATAGTCGGCCACTTAACTGTTTTTTTGTATATAAATCTTAACGTAGAATTTTTAAAAAACGACACAACATTTTTAACAGTGATATATGTTAAAACATACGTTTCATATTATGTTTCAGCAATTATTTTTAAAAAACACGGTAATAGTTTTTTTTTAGACAAAGTTAAGTTCAAAAAGGGCAAGTTCTCCAATAGTCGGCCACTTTAAGTCTGATGTTCGGCCATCACTGCACCAATAGTCGGCCACTTCAGAATTTTGTTTTACCTGAAAAACGACTCTAACAAATTTGACTAAATTTTGCATTCTACCATTTTCGGTTATAAGAAGATGATTGAGCTATCTCACATGTTCTAGAAACATAAAGAAAGGGGCGGTACCAACTGTCGCATCACGGCATTCCGATCTAGTTGTTTTAACACTTTTATGCATTTTGAACATGAAATATATTTAGTATGTAGTTTATTAGTATACGAGTTCATTTGGAATCCGCAGTGGAAAAGCGTAGGGAGTGGCGGTCCCAACTGCCGCATTCCAATCTAGTGGTTTTAACACTTTTCATTGAAAAGCAAATAATGGGGGTTCCAACTGTCGCATCTAATCGAGTTGCTTTTAACACTTTTCAACATAGTCGAAAAGCAAATATGCATACATTCGTGCATCAGCGAAGGGGCGGTCTCAACTGCCGCATCACGGCATTCCGATCTAGTTGTTTTAACACTTTTATGCATTTTGAACATGAAATATATTTAGTATGCAGTTTATTAGTATACGAGTTCATTTTGAATCCGCAGTGGAAAAGCGTAGGGAGGGGCGGTCCCAACTGCCGAATTCCAATCTAGTTGTTTTAACACTTTTTAACAGAATTGAAAAGCAAATAATGTGGGTACCAACTGTCGCATCTAATCGAGTTGCTTTTAACACAATTTTCAACATAGTTGAAAAGCAAATATGCATACATTCGTGCATCAGCGAAGGGGCGGTCCCAACTGCCGCATCACGGCAATCCGATCTAGTTGTTTTAACACTTTTATGCATTTTGAACATGAAATATATTTAGTATGTAGTTTATTAGTATACGAGTTCATTTGGAATCCGCAGTGGAAAAGCGTAGGGAGTGGCGGTCCCAACTGCCGCATTCCAATCTAGTTGTTTTAACACTTTTCATTGAAAAGAAAATAATGGGGGTTCCAACTGTCGCATCTAATCGAGTTGCTTTTAACACTTTTCAACATAGTTGAAAAGCAAATATGCATACATTCGGGCATCAGCGAAGGGGCGGTCCCAACTGCCGCATCACGGCATTCCGATCTAGTTGTTTTAACACTTTTATGCATTTTGAACATGAAATATATTTCGTATGTAGTTTATTAGTATACGAGTTCATTTTGTACCCCGCAGTGGAAAAGCGTAGGGAGGGGCAGTCCGTACTGCCGCATCCCAATCTAGTTGTTTTAACACTTTTCAATAGAATTGAAAAGCAAATAATGGGGGTTCCAAATGCCGCATCTAATCGAGTTGCTTTAACACTTTTCAACATAGTTGAAAAGCAAAAATGCATACACTCGTGCATTAGCGAAGGACCGGTCCCAACAGCCGCATCACGGCATTCCGATCTAGTTGTTTTAACACTTTTATGCATTTTGAACATGAAATGTATTTAGTATATCGTTTATTAGTATACGAGTTCATTTTGAACCCCGCAGTGGAAAAGCGTAGGGAGGGGCAGTCTCAACTGCCGCATTCCAATCTAGTTGTTTTAACACTTTTCAATAGAATTGAAAAGCAAATAATGGGGGTTCCAAATGCCGCATCTAATCGAGTTGCTTTAACACTTTTCAACATAGTTGAAAAGCAAGAATGCATACACTCGTACATCATCGAAGGGCGGTCCCAACAGCCGCATCACGGCATTCCGATCTAGTTGTTTCAACACTTTTATGCATTTTGAACATGAAATGTATTTAGTATATCGTTTATTAGTATACGAGTTCACTTTGAATCCGCAGTGGAAAAGCGTAGGGAGGGGCGGTCCCAACTGCCGCATTCCAATCTAGTTGTTTTAACACTTTTCAATAGAATTGAAAAGCAAATAATGGGGGTTCCAAATGCCGCATCTAATCGAGTTGCTTTAACACTTTTCAACATAGTTGAAAAGCAAAAATGCATACACTCGTGCATCAGCGAAGGGCGGTCCCAACAGCCGCATCACGGTATTCCGATCTAGTTGTTTTAACACTTTTATGCATTTTGAACATTAAATATATTTAGTATGTAGTTTTTTAGTATACGAGTTCATTTTGAATCCGCAGTGGAAAAGCGTAGGGAGGGGCGGTCCCAGCTGCCGCATTCCAATCTAGTTGTTTTATTACTTTTCAACAGACTTGAAAAGCAAATAATGAGGGTACCAACTGCCGCATCTAATCTAGTTTAAGAAAAAGCTACTGTGTACGAGCATTTGCGACTTAAAAGTAACCCCGATATCGAATATCAGTTTTCTATCACTATTAATTCTAAATAAATCATAATTTAGAATGATAAATAACAATTACTATAATTTCAATTTTTTAAATTTCGAATTTTATAGAAACCATTCTTTGCAAGAGTTTACATCTTAAAAGAAACCCCCATGCAAAATTTGAAGTTTCAAAGCCAAACTAATTGCAATTTTAGAAAATTTTTAGTTCCTTTAAAATTTCAAATTTTTTAGAAACTGTTCGGCTACGGTCAGACAACTTACGTACGGAAAAGGTTATCCATGTCTAATTTCAAGTTTCTATTCTAAAATTTATAAAAAAAACATAATTCAGAACATTTTCCTCTCATTTCGGCATTCTAAATTTCCAAATTTTTAGAAGCCTTTCTTAGCCGGTCGTTTATGTCTTAAAATTAACCGCAATGCCAAATTTTAAGTTTCCAGGAACAAAACTATCACAGATTTTGAAACTTTAGAACGTAACAGACATGTTAAATTTCAAGTTTATATTCCTAACAATTCTACATGAATTGTAATTTAGAACTTTTTCCACTCATTTCACACTTTTAAATTTCGAATTTTTTAGAAAACAACAACCATGCCAAATTTCAAGTTACTACCTCCTTCAATATCACAAAAAGGGCAAGTTTGGAATGTTTTTTGCTCATCCATCTACTTGCGAAAAGTGGCCCTGGCGTAAAATATAGTCTATGTCGGAGCAGAGACTGCCACCTTTACTTTTGAAATTCTTTCGGTAGTTCTAGTAGTTTCCCGTACAAACAAACAAACAAGCACGTAAAAAAAGATTTTTTTTTACATAATATTATTATAGATGTAGAGATAAAGTTATATCTACCAAACAATTTTTTAAAAAATGTGGCACTCCGGGAGTGCCGGCAGAAGTGAAAACTTGAACAATTACCTGTGTATTTTTTGAATTGTCAGGAAATGTTTTATTGTGCAGGAAATACTTTTAAATCAAGTGTTTTTTATTCATTATTATAAACTACTACTACAAAAATTATATAACAATTTTCATTTAATACGCTATTGTACATGAAAAATCATGCATATTATTTTACATACAAAAATTTCGGGAACCAGACTTCAGTCGCACTAAACCGCTTACATTCTTCTGCGTTATTATACCGCTTACATTTTTCTACGTTTACTATACCGCTTACTATACCACTTACATTTTTTCTGTGTCACTATACCGCTTACTATACCGCTTACATTTTTCTGCACTTACTATACCGCTTCTATACCGCTTACTATACAGCTTACTATACCACTTACTATGCCGCTTACATTTTTCTGCATTACTATACCACTTACTATACCGCTTACATTTTTCTGCGTTACTATACCGATTACATTTTTTGCGCTTACTATACCGCTTACTAAACCGCTTACATTTTTCTGCGTTTACTATACCGCTTACTATACCACTTACATTTTTCTGCGTTTACTATACCGCTTACATTTTTCTACGCTTACTATACCGCTTCTATACCATTTACTATACAGCTTACTATACTACTTACTATACCGCTTACATTTTTCTGCGCCTACTATACCGCTTACTATACCGCTTACATTTTTCTGCGTTACTATACCACTAAATATACCGCGTACTATACCACGTACTATACAGCTTACATTTTTCTGCGCTTACTATAGCGTTTACATTTTTCTGCGTTACTATACCGCTAATTATACCGCGTACTATACCATGTACTATACCACTTACATTTTTCTGCGCTTACTATACCGCTTACTATGCCGCTTACATTTTTTTGCACTTACTATACCGCTTACATTTTTCTGCGTTTACTATACCACTTACATTTTTCTGTGCCTACTATACCGCTTACTATACTGCTTACATTTTTCTGTGCTTCCCATACCTTACTATACCGCTTACATTTTCTGCGTTATTATACCACTTACTATGCCGCGTATTATACCGCTTACATTTTTCTGCGTTACTATACCGCTAATTATACCGCGTACTATAATACATACTATACCGCTTACATTTTTCTGCGCTTACTATACCGCTTACATTTTTCTGCGCTTACTATACCGCTTACATTTTTCTGCGTTACTATACCGCTTACTATGCCTATTATATTTTTCTGCGTTACTATACCGCTTACTATACTGCGTACTATACCGCTTACATTTTCTGCGCTTACTATACCACTTACATTTTTCTGCATTTACTATACCACTTACTATACCACTTACATTTTTCTGCTTTTACCATACCGCTTACTATACCACTTACATTTTTCTGCGTTTACTATACCGCTTACATTTTTTCTGTGTTACTATACCGCTTACATTTTTCTGCGCTTACTTTACCGCTTCTATACCACTTACTATACAGCTTACTATACCACTTACTATACCGCTTACATTTTTCTGCGCCTACTATATCGCTTACTATACTGCTTACATTTTTCTGCGCTTCCTATACCTTACTATACCGCTTTCATTTTTCTGTGTTATTATACCGCTTACTATGCCGCGTACTATACCGCTTACATTTTTCTGCGTTACTATACCACTAATTATACCACGTACTATAATACGTACTATACCGCTTACATTTTTCTGCGCTTACTATACCGCTTCTATACCGCTTACATTTTTCTGCGCTTACTATACCGCTTCTATGCCGCATACTATACAGCTTACTAACCCGCTTACATTTTTCTGCGTTACTATACCGCTTACTATGCCTCTTACATTTTTCTGCGCTACTATACCGCTTACTATACCGCGTACTATACCGCTTACATTTTCTGCGCTTACTATACCACTTACCTTTTTCTGCGTTTACTATACAGCTTACATTTTTCTGCTTTTACCATACCGCTTAGTATACCACTTACATTTTTCTGCGTTTACTATACCGCTTACATTTTTTCTGTGTTACTATACCGCTTACATTTTTCTGCGCTTACTATACCGCTTCTATACCACTTACTATACAGCTTACTATATCGCTTACATTTTTCTGCGCCTACTATACCGCTTACTATACTGCTTACATTTTTCTGCACTTCCTATAACTTACTATACCGCTTACATTTTTTTGTGTTATTATACCGCTTACTATGCCGCGTACTATACCGCTTACATTTTTCTGCGTTACTATACCGCTAAATATACCGCGTACTATACCACGTACCATACAGCTTAGATTTTTCTGCGCTTACTATAGCGCTTACATTTTTCTGCGTTACTATACCGCTAATTATACCGCGTACTATACCATGTACTATACCGCTTACATTTTTCTGTGCTTACTATACCGCTTACATTTTTCTGCGCTTACTATAACGCTTACTATACCGCGGTGCAATAGCGCACAAGCAAACTTGCGGCGCGCCTGTCCCGCCCTACCTCATGCCTAACTATACACAATACTTGTACATACTTATATACAGAGGTGTCGGTTACAGTAACGGTGTCGCGAGTTCAATGGTTTTTTCCCATCTCAAAAAATGTCCAACGCGCCTAAAGTAGTTTTCACTTCAATAAACTCAAAAAAGTACAATAAGTTATGTATTCATTATTCAGCTCCTGGTGGCCGACTTTTGGACATGTAAGCAAAATTAATACTCAATGGTCGGCCACATTAAAATTAATTAAAAGCAACAAATTAATTTACTTTTTATACTCAAAAACATTAGTTTATTTACCCTGCTAATATTGTAGCCTTATAATTTTAGAAAAAAATAAAAAATTAATTAATACTTGCTTTTTAAAAGAATTGCCATCTGTTAACAAAAAAATAGGGAAAATGGTGATTTGACCTCTATCTTGAAAAAAAATGGCTGATTACAAATTCAATAAAAATACCCATAATTCTTTGGTGATGGTTTATGACTTATGAAAGATGGCTGCATATAACCAAATTGTAATATTTCATTTAGAACCAAAAATAAGCTATGCGTAAGGCATTTTATCTCAATGTGGCCGACTATTGGGGGGTGGCCGACTATTGGTACATTTACCCTACATGTAGAATCGCCAGTTTGATAACTTAACTTTGTATTCAGTCCATACGGATATAAAGTTCTTAAACGAAGTATGTAAAAACTTTCACTACTTAATCTGAAAGGATCATCAATAATTTGTTCTAAAACGTGAATTTTAACATTATTAAAGCCATGTATGTGAAAGTGTCTAATTTCAAAAGACGAATTAGGATCATCTTTACTAGATGAAGATCTGTGATTGTTCATTCTCATATGAAGCTCACCGTATGTTTCACCCACATATTTCTGATTTCAAATTGTACAGGTTAAAAGGTATATGACATGTGTAATTTTTCAGAGCTGAAAATTTAAGTTAACCATATTATGAGTGTATGTATTAGCAGACAAATCTCCATTAGGTCAAGTTTTACATCTTTTATCTTTACATTTTTTCAAAACCATAATTATTTTATTTGTTATTCGTAACATATTAATGAATATTTTTATCGAGCGAATATACGCGTTGCAGAAACAAGAAAAATAAGAAAAACAAGAAAAAGTGAGAAAAACGAGCCAGTCCAAAACCAAAAAAATATAAAAAGCACTTGCATTCCAATTTAGCGCTAAAAAAAGCTGCACACAACTAAAATACAAAAATATAAGCAGTAACATCACATCATAAACAAAACAGATATATATTCGTGTGAACAGCGCCAGAAGCTGCATATTAAAACACACGAATTCAATATAATCCAGCAAAAACATGATTTTGTCCTGAACTAGCACCACCCCCCTCACCAGAAACAAGATAACACAGGAAAACACAGTAGAAAATATATGTAAAAATAAACAGAAACAGAAACAAGCTGCGGCCTCATCAGCAGTGGGTAAATTCAAAGGCAGCCATGCATCCGAACAAAAAATTAACAATTAGTGGCAGTGGGTTTCGGCCAGAGCGCTGCGTAGCAAAAATTCAAAATGTACAAAAACATATTTGAATACTTACTTAACAGACACTCCCCCCACCGTACCCTACGCCACAATATTAAGCGAATGCTGTACCAATATCACAATACTGAAACACCATAGTTGAAACAAATGTCTCTTCGAAAATACACACAACCAATTCAGCCACTTTGCCACAATTAAAAAAGTAAAACACGATAAACAAACCAAATCCGTCATTCAGTACACAATCCAGATTCGTTCCAGGTCGGATGCCAACAAACACAGTCATCATCATAAAACCGTCCTTTTCAGGCTTTAGGAATTACGAGTCATTTACTGTTGAATGTAAGCAATCTAACAATAATGGAGGCAGTCTGCAAAATCTGAATAATTTTTGATAAATTTTAGAGGGATATTGCTTTTATAATATAAATGACTTATAAAATAAAATAGTTCCTTATTAAACAGGTTTTTATTTGAACAAATTCTGTAAAAACAGTTATATTGAATGGAATTTTATGGTGGAACGGTTATATTGAATTATATTGAATTTGTGTGTTTTAATATGCAGCTTCTGGCGCTGTTCACACGAATATATATCTGTTTTGTTTATGATGTGATGTTACTACTTATATATATATATATATATATATATATATATATGAAACAAATTAAAAAATTTTCGCCTTTGGCCTCATTAAAACTGTAATTCTGTGTAAATCCCATTATTCTAAATTATTTTCTCGTTCCAGTATTTCGATTGTCAAAATTCCACCGTGCTAAAATACTTTGTTCTAAATTCATTCTCTTAAAAAAATGGCGCTCATTGATGTTCTATTAAAATTTACGCACTTTTATTTCTTTAAATAAAATGCATCCTAGAATTTAATTCTTCTAAAAAGCACCAATCTCCCAGCTAAAAGTATTTTACTCTTTTGAAATGACAATCTATGTATTTTTATTTATTTTATTTTTATTTCCCTACGTTTCCTGACAAAATAATATTACTTCTCAAATTATGAAATACTTTAGTCTCAATGTAAAAATTATCTTGGCATCTTGCCATACTTGATAAAAACCTATGTATTTCTTTTTTCTTTGCTTCTCTTCTTATTTATTCGAAGGGATTAGATTTCACGAGATTGTTCTAGAACATTTATTTGCCGCGCTTTTTCCAGCTTACGGTAAAATCGCTTCTATATTAACGCGCCGAAAGAATTAATCCGAGAGCGCTGATTGGTCGAGAGACTTTTTAGTAAACATGTATTCTGGAGCGTTCAGAAAATGATATACGGCGTTTTTCCCACGTTTGGGTCAGAAGGTTCCAGGATTCGGTGGTGTATGCAACCCCGACATGTACTCCCTAATCATAGAACATTCTCCTTGGCTGCCGATAAATTCTAAAAAACAACTGCCTTTTTAAGAGCAAAGATGTCTTCTTATTAGTTAAAATTTAAATCATCAAGTTTCGCCACGGTATTAAAATCAGCACGTATGGATTGAGCATCATAATTAGTAAAGCCTAGCCAGTTTGTCTTTGAGTTTCGAATAAAAGTGAAAAGAAATGGACTGTCTCATATTTGCATTCTTTTACGTACACTATGAAGGAGTTCTCGATGCCTGACTGCTAAATCCTTGGTTGAAACCCTTGCCTTGATTATGATTCAAGTTAAATCGTCACACACACACACACACACACACACACACACACACACACACACACATATATATATATATATATATATAATCTTCAGATTCTTAATTATTATAAAATTTATGCGCGTTCACAATATGAATTTAACAAATTCTTTTTTATTTTTGTTTGTTTATTTAATTCTTAAAAGTACATATATTTTACGGCCAAAAGTTATCATATTTAATTCTTTGAAACTTTCTTCTTCATGGTTAATCCTTTGTGTGCAACTGCTACAAAAGAAAATGAAAGAAACGAAAAGAAAAGAAATGAACATATTACAAAAGAAATGAACTGAACATATTACAAAATAAAAGAAAATAAATAATAGGAAAATTTTTTTTTTAACGTTGACTCTAAAAATAAACTTTTTTTTTTCATGTATTTACTTTGCGTTAGCTTCATCTTTAATCAGATCTCTTTCATGTTCATTTACATAGCACATTTTAAAACATCACATTTTAATTAGCATGAGTACGTCATTCGTTTTTCAGGAAACATATTTATCGGCTTAATTTCCATTCCTAGTAACTGTTCATGTAAATTATATATACACACTGCTCAAAACAATTAAAGGATATTGCAGTTTTAGGTGGATTTTGTATCTGGGAAACTTTTTAGCTGATTGATACATGGTCGACAGACATAGTAGGTTATATGAGAATAAATTACACATGTTTGGCAGAAAAAAATGCATTTTATTGCGCATTTGTGTACAAAAGAAAAAAAACACAATTTGTGCATATGAGAAAAAAAGAATAAGAAAAGGTGTTTTCTTCAAAGAAAATCATTTTCAGTAGGGGGTATGGCTTCCACGGGCGGCCAGCAACGTTGAACACCTTTGAGGCATGGACTCAATGAGGCTATTAATGACGAGTTGGGGTATTCTGCCCCACTCTTCCAGAAGAGCTCTTTCCAGTTCTTGGAGAGTTTGTGGGGGTTGTTGGCGGCCAGAAACTCGTCTTCCTAGAGCGTCCCAAACGTGCTCGATTGGATTCATGTCTGGAGAACACGCTGGCCATACCATTCGAACGATTCCTTCCTCGAAAAGGAAATCCTCCACCACGTTTGCACGATGTGGCCTGCAGTTATCGTCCATTAAAATGAAGTTATCTCCGATTGCTGCAGCGTAAGGGACTACAATAGGTCTGAGGATCTCATCCCTATATCGGCGACCAGTCAGAGCTCCATCTCAAATGATGTAGAGGTCAGTGCGCCCGTCAATGGAGATGCCATCATACACCAACACTTCTCCACCGCCAAATCTGACACTTTCGTGCACGAACGTAGGATTATTCCTACTGCCACGGTCCCTCCAGATGAAAATACGCCTATTATCCGGATGCACAGAAAAACGGGACTCGTCAGAAAACAGAATATTGCTCCATTCATTTCTCCTCCAGTTGACATGCTCGGTTGCACACTCCCTGCGGTCGCGACGATGCCTTGATGTTAATCTAACACATACCATCGGTCGGCGAGCATACAGACCTACAGCATGGAGCCGGTTTCGGACAGTCTGAGTTGAAATCGTGGTGCCTGTAGCCGAGCGAAGGTGTTGTTGGAGAAGAGTAGCGTTCATGTTTCGGTGTCTCCGAGCTGTTAACGCTAAATACCGATCTTCATTGGGCGTTGTTGCCCGTCTACGACCTTGCCCTGGTCTTTGGCCTGCACATCCACTCTCCAAAAAACGGTTCCAGATCCTGGAAATGACACTTTGTGACACTCCAATAGCTTGCGCTACTTCGGCTTGAGTTTGGCCCCCTTCTAACCTACCAACAATTCTCCAAGCTTCTGAATCTGTCAAATGACTTCGCTGAGACATCGCACTCATCGAAACAAAGCAATCACTGAATGCCGATCATCCTTGTCTTCATTCTCTTTTATCCAGTTGAAAGTCAAATTTCATTCGCTGCCGCTGAAGCGATGTGTTTGACGTCGAACTCAAAATTTGCATACTCCACAGTTTGAAAACCAGAAAAATTTGCATTTGTGATTCTCTTCTTCTATTTTCGGCAAAAAAAATTTCGTTTATATCTTTATTTTATATAAAACTTCAAATATCCTTTAATTGTTTTGAGCAGTGTATTTATTTATTTCTCTCACTATTTGTAATTAATGAAAAAAAACTTAATAATTTGTTGGGTCTGTGTTTTCACCTTTAGGCAGAAGAAACTTTAATATATTCTTATTTTCCATTGTAGTTCAATATCAGTAATTTATATTTTTAAACATCACTATAAACTACTCAAGTCATCATTATATAATTCATTCAATGTTAAGTAAGCAATATCAATTAAGCTAAATGTGTAATTCGGAAATTTTATTTTCTTGTAAGTTTTTTTCTTGTTAGGTTATTAAATAGGAAACAAACGGAAATATTCCTATTTCCTATTCTATTTAGTGATTTTATTTTTAATCGTTTTGTGTTTTTGTGTTTGATGTTGACATAAATTTATGTTCGTAATTTTTAATAATGGAGCATTATGTTTACTTACGCGTAAATGAAAAGGTTCATTTTAATTTAAAAGAGTAATTTATACTTTCTAGTTTTTAAGTTTGGCGATGAGAGTATTTGATTTTATACATATTAAAAACTATTATGTTACAAAATTTAGCATGGTAAAAGTATTAAATTTTTGATAATAGAGTGCCTATACTTTAAATTTCAGTAAGCTATTAAACTGTCTATTGTTGAGGCAAAAATATGTATTTTTAGCTGAAATAGAAAAAAAATTATGAATCTCTTTTATTATATGATCAAAATTAAAAGTATTATTTTTAAATAATCAGTAACTAATAAGTTACAAATATGCATGATCGGTATGAGAATGGGGCATTTAGGATAGAAAATAAAATAGAATACAGTTCTATCTGTATTAGAATTTTTTAAAAATTAAAATAGGTATTTATGCCAAAGAAAGTAATTTTTTATTACAGATTTTATTTGTACAGATTAGTTTTTTTCTTTTCGAAAAAGTTACATAAATATCTATTCTAGATGGAGTTAGAAAAAAAAACAACTGGGAAATTTCTTTCACTACAATAGAAAAGAAAAGATCAAGCAAAAAATTATATTAAAATTTGTCACCGGATCATTTGGCACAGCCCTGAAAAATGGCTACTTTCGATGTTATGACCAGAGGGAAATTTTAGATATATTACATATCTGCCAAGTGCCAAATTTCATTTTTTTAAATTAAATAAAAGTAATTTTAAACAATTTTTTTAAAGAAATGTTTCCTGCTTCTATGTGATTTTTTAATAGCTTTTATTTATTTTTAGGGGTTTCGTTTGATTAAAAAAAATATATTTACATCATAATATCCTAGTTTCGAACATTCCGTTATTTTTTTTTTCAAATAAAATAAAACCAACAATGTTCTTGAATAATAAAATCTAATTAAGAATCAGATGGAAGAAATATACGTTCTAATTTATGAATGATCTAGAATTCGTTAATCTAGATTACTCCTGATATCGATAGCTGTCAACAGTGAGGTAAAACCTTGTTTATTTTTATTGTGCGCAGTCAAAATAATTGTAATAATTAGGTTTTTTATTTGTCAGAAGTAAGATCAGAATCATATGTAATTTAAACAATAATGAATCGTAAGTTTATAAATTTCAATATAAAGAATGTACTCCCTTAATTCAAATTTATCAATATTAATTATCTTTTTCATTTAATCGTATTTCATGTACATATGTAAATAAAGTTTCATGTTAATTTTTAATTTTCTCTGAGTATAATTTGTAGTAGTGTATTTAATTTGAATAAGGTCTGCATAGATTTTATTTTAACTGTACATTATACAATTAATATTCCCTTGTCTGGAGCAGTCATTAGACTGAATTTATTTAAAATTCTCTACATGTATAACAATGTTTAAAAGTCAAGTTTTGAAAAAACTACACAACGTCAGTTTCAATCTAAAGTATTTTATAATCAGATTAACAATTTTTTTTTATTTTAAATTGTTTGTGCTTAAAATTGTATTAGTCTAATTTAGCCTCTCATATAGGAAAGAAATATGCGATTCTTTAAAAAAAATAATTAATGTATGCCTGTTATAGATAAAACCAGTGTAATAAAGGTTTTTTTTTTTTTACCTGTCACCTAATGTCTATGTTAGGAATACTTCATTTCTAGGCGGTAACCGGGCATATGAAGGGGTCGGGGCAACAAAGAGCCAAGTAACATTTTTGGTGAAATAAATCAATCTAACACTGTATTCCGTTGCTTAATATTATAAATTATGATATCCAACATATAATTTGTTTCTAATGTCACTTGGTGGCAGCCTATGTGACAGGTTTCGTTTTTACCCCAGATGTTTATGCCTTCAATGAAGTAAGCTAATTTACACAAAATGTAATAGTAATATCATTAAAGTAATGCCATACTGTTACTCAGAATATCTCAAATGTTACTAAGACATTGGCGAAAAAACTTTAGGTTATGTATCTGGATTTGAGTAATTTTCAAATTTTCAAATTGAAATATCTCAAAAGTTCAAAAATGTGGCTTGGCACTCTTTTGCCCCGATCCCCTCATATATATTATAACTTGTCTAGAACATCCCAACACAACGATTAAAAATGAATTTAAAATTAGGACTTCCTAAATCTAAATTTTTATAATTCCTAATTTAATTGACCGATTGACTTCCCGTTTAGTATTTGGAAGCAACATTTACCGAAGAACCCAAATGTGATGCCAAATAGATGTCAGAATTAAAAATTTGAAAGTTTTGTTACAACATCTATGGACAGGTGATTATCAGCATAGCATTAATTATTAGAAGTAATTACTAATTGATTGGAACAAGTCACATTTTTAAAAGATGCTTTGCGGCAAAGCTACACTGTAAGAATAAACGGTAGAAATTACAGTAAAATTTGCTGTAAACTTATGCATCCAAATTTCCAGCATATTTTACTGTAAATTGACAGCAAAATATGCCTTAAATTACATTATGTTTGGAATTTTACAGCAAAATGTGCTTTAAACATGCTAATTTTACTGCAAATACGACTATAATCATATTAAATTTTACAGCAAAAAATGCTGGCAATTTGGGTGCATAAATTTACAGCAAATTATGCTGAAATTTTTGCCGTTTTTTCTTACAGTGTAGTAGGAGCTGGGGGGGGGATTCTTCTATTTACAACAACTGTACATATTTCATAAATTCTCAGTCTTTTATAGGAATAACCGTGTGTCAAAATTTTGTATCTTTACAGCCTAAGGATGTTTAAAAACAATCAGCCAACTCCTACGTTTTATGAATATAGGTCAGGGATTATATACTAAGTATTGCGATGAGTTTTCTTTTGTTTTTGAATTTATTTTACTTTTTTAGTTTATTCTGATAAATTATATTGTAAAACTTTAAGCAGTGTAATTCTATTTAAAATATATGTATATAATTAAGAAAAGCAATTAGACTTTTAACGGGAAAATAATGCTAAAGTAATTTTTGAATTCCCCCAGTGAATATTAAGATAGCAACAATATACAAAGCACGCGGTAGAATTTTCAGTTTAATCTTCAATTAAAGGCTTGTTATTGCAAAACTTGAATAATAGGAGGATCTTTTATTGGCTTTAAGTGGAACATACATTACTGCAAATAAATCAATTAGTTTAAATGAGGATATTACTTTTTTAATTGGAAACAATGGAATCATTTGTTTTAAAGGAATTTTACGCATTTCGTACTCTAATAATTAAATTAAAAGTCGTTCGAATAATATTTAGCACGTATTACGTTCAAAACATTTTGTTTTGAATTTCAAATCAGCCCAACTCTTTTATAAATGTTACATTAGGGCATTAATGTAGATGAAAAGTAATCTCATTCCTTATCTTTTACCAACGTTGCACTATCTCAAAAAATTAAATAATTAGCCTATTAATTTGTGGAAAGAATTACATTATTAAGATTATTTCAAGTCATTTAATTACGCTTTTTAAAATAAGGCTTTAAAACAATTTTAATTCATAACTTTATTCCGAAAATTTTTTCGTAAAAACATAACGTAAGATATTAAAATAAATGCCGTTATATTAAAATAAATAATAACATTTATTTTAATAAAACGGCACAAAGTTCAATCCACATATTTTAAATAACTTAAAATATTTATACCCATGTTTTGTTTTTAGCTTAATTTCTTTTGGATGAACACTCAAAATAATTTTACTCTTTCATTCATTGATTTCTTTTTTAAGAGAAGTAAGACTGAGTCTAAACATTCAACTTTCTTTCTGAAAAAAAAAAATCTTTTAAAGTGATTTATTAAATTACAACTTACGTATGAAGCTGAATAATTATCACTAAATAATTTACTTAATTTTAATCATTTTAATTTTTCTTTAAATCAATGTTTCCATGCATCATTTTTATTTTTTTTATACTATTCTATGAATAAATATGAATAATTACACCCTAAAATACACAATTTGCTTTTTTAAAATGTTGTTACACTATCAAGCAAAATCAAATAACACTCAAATAAAAATGAATAAAATTAAATAATTATTTGATTTTAATCAAATAACCGTGTTAAATTTTTTAAATTAAATTGTATTATTAACAGTTTTTTTAAACTAATTAATGATGCGTTAAAAGATAATGCTTTAAAAAGAATTATTAACTAATCACTAAGTTCTTAATTAATTCTGAAATTGTATTTCTAAAAACAAAATTTAAAATATTTACACGCTCATGCTTTCTTTTTAATTTTGGAAATTTTGTCTATTGACGGGATATATGAATATTTTTTCCTATCATTATCTTACTTTTTTTAAATAAGAATTTTAGATTGTGTTGAATCATTTAGTTTCTTTTCGATAAAAATACTTATTCAATTATTAATTTCTTATTAATCTGTGCATTTATCATTTAATTACTTTCTAATTTTTATTTCTGAGAAAAATATTTAAGGCTTTTGCAGGCATAATTTTCAATTACACCTTAGTTTAATGCATTTTCTTTTACATGTTAATTTTAAATTATTTCTTTTCATTGAGTAGCTCATTTTCTTTTACTTTTGATTTCGTTGTTAACGACTTAGCTCCTAGATGAAATAGCTCTTACGGACCATGTATCCACAATTGGATATACTGGAAACAACGGCTATAATGAAGAGATTTGGTTATTTTGCTCGTTAAAAATATTGTGATTTTAAATCACGCTTTGAAGTAATGATTTACACCAAAAATAACAATTGGTTACAAACCCCATTAGTGATCACACCAAACATCTAGAATTGGACCGTGTCAGCCCTCAGTTTCTAATTTGGTTAACTTTAAGCCAATTGTTTTAATTGCATGCAATAAACGTGATCGAACTTCTAACTAGAATGAAAGGTTAAATCTTAACATAAAACTGTAAGTAATGGTAAAGTACTCAGTGCTGTGTATTTTCCCAGATATTCCAGTATATGAATTGCTGATTGGATAATTAAAGAATGAGTTAGTAAAATTACACAAACCCCAGAAATCCGCTTTAAAACTAACCTTTGTAAATAATCAGTCATATGATGCATAAAAGAAAAATGAGAGATAATTAAAATTAACAATAGAAATACTAATTTTGATATATGTACAAATACATTAAAAAAAAGAAAATTTAAAATTAAAAATTTTTAAGCTACAACGTAGCTGACTTCAACGATAATGTGATCTCTAATACAAACACTCCCAACAGGAGATTAATTGCAGGCAACTGTATTTTTGTTATTTTGTAACATCCCATAACAACCAACTTAGTTGTACTACAAAATAAAATTGTATTCATAAATTATGGAAATATTTATACTTGATTACATAATAATTCATATTTGAAAATAATTAGTTAATCGCATGGAAATTCAGATTTTAAAAATCACATTTAATTGGATAAATATCCAAGTATTTAAAATTTGGTAAATATTTAGTTATTTAGATAATAATCGCAAGTCCCACGCTTGGCGTAAACTCCCTAAATAACAACATATATATATATATATATATATATATATATATATATATATATATATATATATATAGTTCAGTTAGTTAATTTATTTTAAATATTTTATTCTATTCTGGTTTATTTGTTTATATTCCTCATTTTATGGTTTAAATTATGTGGTACATTTTTAGATCAATTTGGAAATTTTTAACTATATATATATCTTTATAGTCACAGAACTAATAATAAAGTAGAAGGCAATATAACAAACAAAAAATATTCGTATTTATACCTCTATAATAAATATTGTAATGCAGCATTTTTCAGTAAAATTAATAAAAATAAAATTTATTTAATTTCATCTACAAAAATAAAAATCACCTTCTTTACTACAAAGAAAATTTATAATGGCATCTGTAAATGTGTGGCCAATTAGAGTGAAAAAATTAAAAATTAATTTTTCTTTGTTATGAACATATTAACATATTAATAATAACTTAGCGATATGGGATAATGCACTATTGATATACAAGGGAATTAATTTATTTATACAAAATTGAGTTAATTTCACGTTTCTCTAATTGACCTTTACTACATACATATTGTTTATTGAACCTGTCTGAAATGTCAAGAATTTCTAGAAGCAAAGTGTTAATGTGCATAACTCTTCGCAAACTTTACTAACTTGCTTGACATTATCAAGATAACACTGTTTCTGTCTTACTTAAAATGATAAATGACGGCGTTTAAAATATCCAAAAATTTAATTTCCTTAAAAAAAATGTTTTTTTAAAGAGTAATGAAACGTATCTCATTCTCTGTGAAGAAATACATTTAATTTAATGACATTTCAATTATTTTTAAAACCAATTTATTGTAGTTTTATACATCGATAGGTACTTTCGAAATACTGAAGATTGTGTATTTAATTAATATCACTACTTACGATCAGTATTGGGCAATATCGAAAATACATGTATTTGAAATACATTTTTAAAATATGTTTAAATTACATGTATTTGAAAGACATTTTCAAAGTACATTTGTATTTTGTATTTTGGTTACCCCAGCGAAATCAATTTATTTGTACAAAGTTATGTTAATTTTACGTTTCTCTAAATGACCATTATTACATACATATTGTTTATTGAACCTGTCTGAATTATCAAGGATTTCTAGATGCAAAGTGTTAATGTACATAACTCTTTGCAAACTTTTCTAAGTTGTTTGACATTATCAAGATAACAGTGTTCCTGTCTGACTTAAAATGATAAATGACGCCTTTAAAATCTACAACAATTTAAGCTCCGTAAACACAACAGTTTTGTTTAAAGAGTAAGGAAACTTATTGAAATCTCTTTGAAGAAATGTATTTTATTTAATGATATTTCAATTGTTTCTAAAACCGATTTGTTACAGTTTTATACATATATAAGTACTTTAAAAAAATTGAACAGTGTATATTTAAGATGCAAATCTACTTTACGACGCCTGAAAAATAACTGATTTTTGATAATTATCTTGACTAAAACATAAAACAGAATGAAATTTTGTTTCAAGATATTTATTATGTCAATCATTAGTATCATTAACATATTATTGTTTAATTATAAATAAAAACGGTGGCTCTGGAGCTATGGCAACATAGTGATGCGAAAAAGTTCGTTTGCAGCATAATATTGACATATTCCATTGGATTGTTTCAATATTTAAGCCAAAATACAGTCGAACCTCGTTAAAGCGAACACTCAAGGGGAAACTTTATTCTTCGTGTTAAAAGTAGTTCGTGTTATCCGAACTTAAATACATTACATACAACTGCACGGGGCAATCGGAAACTGTTCGTGTTAAAAGTAATTCGCGTTAAGCGTGTTCATGTTAACGAGGTTTGACTGCATATGTACTAAACAAGTTTACGTAATAAAATAAATTTACGTTACAAAAATATGTAAGTTTACGTATGTACGTTGGGAGAATTACCATTGCATAAATTTCTCCGTCTGTGACTAACATTTATTGAAGAACGTCACAAGCAAATAGAGCATGAAAATTAATTACAAATATCGTTATCAAATAAAAATGTACTTCGCTTCACTCGTAATAATTTTTCCGATTACTTCTTATCTCGCTCGTTATGAAAGACAGAAAGCTTTTAAGTTTATGGAAGGTTTTAGAAAGTATTTTTCATGAAAATGTAAATAAATCGATGAAAGGCAATGTGTGTTCCTTTATAATAATTGAATTCAGTTCTATTTATATCAATGTCAGAAATAAGCTTAAATCAGAACTTTTTGGTAATTGCATTTAATGTATGTACAAATCGATTTCGTGCCACAACAATTAAATTATATTTTCACATTCATCTCGTAACTGAAAATTTTCTTTACATTTTTCTTCTTTAACTTTGCAAATACTAAAAGTTTAACTTTCTCCGGATGATGTTAATTTAAAAATGTTACAGGCAAATAAGACTGAAAAATGCATTAGGAAAATTACTATAAAAAGAAAATATACTTGAATTTACTCAAAATATTCTTTCCCTACTACTTCTTATTTCATTCGTTATAATAGCGGAAAGCTTTTAAGTTTATGGAAGATTTAAAAAAAATATTTTTCCTGAAAGTGTTAATAAATGAATGAAATAGAAACATGTGTCTCACTATAAGAATTGAATTCAATTTTCTCGATGTCCAATCAGAAATATAAAATCATTTTGGATAATGAGTTAAAGATTATTAAAAAATACAAAAACTATTTTTTGTATTCAAATTTTAATTGCTTAATAGGCGTATAGCCAACATAGTGAAAAAGTACCCAAGCCGGGACTCGAACCCGGGTCATCAGATTAGCGCACTGACGTTCTATCAACTGAACCACTTGGGAACGATACTCAGCCTGGAGCTTTTCCACCATAACATGTTGGCAAGGCTACAAACGCAGCACAAGATGGAATATTTTCCGTGATCCGCCAATCCTGGGGCAAACACGAAACCATTGAAAATCCAGCATCCACAATTGAATAAATTCTTATTTTAATACTTGGAAATTTTTCCAGAGAAAATTTCTCACGCCTTGCATTCATAATATTCAAATTTTAATTGCTTAATAGGCGGATAGCCAACATAATATGTTGCTGAATTACTATGATGCTGGATGCTACGATGCTGGATTTTCTTTGTTTTCGTGTTTGCCCCAGGGATGGCGGCTCACGGAAAATATTCCATCTTGTGCTGCGTTTATAGCCTTGCAAACATGTTATGGTGGAAAAGTTCCAGGCTGAGTATCGTTCCCAAGTGGTTCAATTGTAAGAACGTCAGTGCGCTAATCTGATGACCCGGGTTCGAGTCCCGGCTTGGATACATTTTTCACTATGTTGGCTATACTCCTATTAAGCAATTGAAATTTGAATATTATGAATTAAAGGCCTGAGAAATTTTCTCTGGAAAAATTTCCAAATATTAAAATACGAACTATTATTTTGTTCAATTTCAAGCCAGTTCAATTATTATTATTTTTGATATACATGTTGGTGCTATACATGTTAGTGTTGTAGTTGTTATAGTATCGCTTTTCGCTGTCGAATAGACAACGAGCCCCCAAATCGGGATTCGTGTTTTACGAAGTTTTCAGTAACTTGGTTTATGGAAACTAAGCAAGTTTTTTACTGCGAACTTTAATTACTTGAAACTGTTTCTGGAATCTTGACTGTTGCACTTATAGATGTATGTAATTTTTCAGTGGTGTTTTTCTAGATGCCAAAGCAAGATATGCATATTAGAAAAAGGTACTTAAGATTATGGTGAGCAGTTTTTCTTACTTTATTTATTTATTTATTTATTTATTTTTGATACATGAAAGGCATACTGCTTTTGACGCAGCATGTCTTTGATTTACTTAGTTATTTTTTATTAATTCAATGCAATTAAAACTTTAATAAAAGTTTGTTTTTAAGTTTCATATGTCTCATACTTTCCACTGTTTTAAACATCTGTTAGGTGGAATACTAATAAATGAAATACCACCGTAATATCATTACTTCCTTCCATCTTTACAAGAAGAAAATATTTTATTAATGAAAATTTTCGACTTCCAGTTTTCAACAGATTTATACGTTTTAGAAGGTCTTGAACACAATTTGACTGTTTTTAGAAAATGTCTGCCTGCGAGTCTGTGACACTGTCTGTGTGTCAATATGTGACAAAAATTTTGTGGGCGCTCTATCTCAAGAACTAATGCACGAAATGTAATAAAATTTCATATTCAGTTAGTCCCTGATATAAATTGTGCTGATCAGTTTTAGGTGATAATCAACATTGGTAAAGATCAAATTTGTCTGTCTGTTGTTAAAATTTATTTCATAATATTACAGACAAAAAAGACTAATAAAAGCATTAAGAAAATCATTATAGAAAGTAAATATACTTCAAATTGCTTGCAATATTCTTTTCGATTGCTTCTTATCTCGCTCCTTATGAATGCCAGAAAGCTTTTACGTATATGAAAACGGATCAGGGTCCATAAGCCGCGTTTTTGGCCCATGAAATAAGACTAAAATTCAGTTTTGTTATACTGACTTAATTATTTCACTTTTTAATATTACAAGGTTTATCATGCACCATTTCAACAATACTTTTTGCATTTTGTTCGGATTTATTTGACTTACACAAGCTCACAAGTACGGAAAAATACGGAATTTCTCTTGATTTTACCTCAATTATTTATATGAGCGCAACACTTTCTTCTTTACATATATTATGAAATACATCAAAATGTACAATATATGTTAAAATATAAGTGTTGTAAAGCTACGCTCATAGTAAAATATTAACAAAAAAGAAAAATGATGCGTCAAGCATACATTATGTAACACTTTCCAACGTTTCCAAAATAATTTTACAAATCATTACCGTTTAATAAGTTGAAAGACAACATCTAAGTAAACAATTTGGAAAACGCATAACATATTTAAAAACTTAATTTCAGGAATTTCCAACATATATTTCCAACATATACAAAATATCCGAATACTTTTATTCAGCCCTGTATAAGATCTATAGATTTGTATACATACTACATAGGATGCTAAATTTTAGTTTAGTTAGTAAACGCGTAGCACAGTTTAAAATTCTCCTTCTGGAGTTTCTGTCAATAAACGGAAATGTGTTCGCGAACTTTTGTGCTGCCCTCTATATGAAATACAAAATTTATACACACCAAGTAATAGACAAAAAGTGAGTTAAATTTAAAATCGCGTTCAGTAACTTAAAATGCATTTCCAGGAATTATTGTTAACAGACAGTAGAGAATTCTTTTGTGTGTCCCTGTCAATGAACGAAGACTGCTATACACACAATATTCTGTAGTAAGCCTCTTGTAATGCACCTTAGTGATATATATAAATTTCAATGCGTTTAAAATAGGAAAACATTATTTAAATAATCAGCAAACGATTTTTCTCCATAGACGTAATGTAACGGAATTCTTTTGACTGTCCCTGTAAAGTAACTATAAGTGCTATGCACACCCTATTCCATATTAAGCTTCTTGTAATGCGCCTTAGTGATATATATAAATTTCAATGCGTTTAAAATAGTGAAACATTACTTAATTAAACCGTAAATGATTTTTCCCCATAGACCGTAATGTAATGGAATTCTTTTGAGTGTCCCTGTAAAAAAAAAAAAAACTATAAGTGCTACACACTTAAGTTGAAATAGGAACATGCTATAGATAACGAAAATAACATATAAAAATTGCAGCGTAATCCGAGCAAATTTACGGGAGTTAGAGCACGGACAGACGGACAGACAAACCGAAGTCATAAACTCTTTTCAACTAGGTTGGAAAGTGTTAAAAATAGAGAGTTAAGTAACTACATTCCTTCACCTCACTAAGAGACTTTAGGATGCAGCAACGTGTTTAAACGTGCTGAAATGAACGTAATTATTGCTAATAACTGCAGTCCTTCACCTTAGTCCTTCCGGCCTATACCAGGAGGAAAAGTAGCTTCCATATTCCATGTTTTTAAAAATTCAACTAATTTTATTCAAACACCCAAAGCTAAAATACCTGGAAACCGATTATAGAAGATTCAATCCCGATTTTCATTAATACTGAATTTAAATCCGTATTTCAGCATGAGAGTTGCAGCATAACAAAAATCAGATTGTTTGAAAATATCAGCCAACCTAGAATTTCAAACAGCTATATCTCAGCCATTTTTTAAGATGAAGCCAAAACAAAAAATGTTCTGGAATCCTTGTATTACGATCTAACCCTTAACGAAATTTTTTTTCAAATTATATATTTTTTTATACAACTTTTTGAATTCTTTAAATTTTTTAAATAGCCGCCGTTTTTAAACAAGATGGCGGTTGAAGCTGGCCAACGAGTATGTCCTATTCACATACTCAGTCACATTCAAATCAGTTCATAAATAAGAGAGCTACAACATGACAAATGTCAGTTGTATATTATATATATATATATATATATATATATATATATATATATATATATATATATATATATATATATATATATATATATATATATATGTATATAAATCAATATTTGAATGGAGGGTGGTTTGGGGGACTAGGGGTTCTAATCGGTGAAAATTGAAAATAAACTAAAAATTTCTGGAATTGCTTTCCTCCGAATGGCTGTAATAGGTAGCTCTTTACTTTTTTGTAATGAAAGCTGCCTAAAATTGTAATATATCCCTCCATATTAAAAAAAAGTAACGATTTGGAAATGGACCAATGAAATTCTGCGTAGATCTTCCCAGCTTTTTTTTTTTCTTTCCACTGTTGCGAGGATAAAAGAGAAATAATAAATATTAAAGACACGTGACTTTTAAGCCGAATTTTTTTATTTGCAAGTTAAATATCGCTACTATATTTATCCGCGTGCACTTTATTTTTATAAGCGAATAAAAATTCATATTTATTGTGACGTTACGGAAATATTGTCCATTGGGTTTATTTTATGATTATGCATTTGTTGATGCCATTTTTTCATTACAATTAAACACAAAACATATTTTTATTCATATACATGGTGTTTGGAAATGTGCCAAAGGATTTGAAAATGCACCAATGAAAATCTACATAGATCTTTCCGGCTTTTTGTTTCTTTTCTTTTCTTGTAGAAAATAGGGATTGCTGCGCGATACCGAACGGAATCGCGAAGCGATTGGAGAGCGTAGCGAGCAGGGGGGATGAGCCCCCTATACATATATATATATATATCCTATCCCCCTATACATATATATATATATATACAAATATATATTGTATACATAGTATATATATATCAGAATGTTACAGGCAAATACGACTAGAAAATGAACCGTGAATATCATTATAACAGAAAATATAATTGAATTCACAAACAAGTTTCCTTTTTTCAAATTCATCTTATCTGGCTCGTTATGAAAACCAAGAAAGATTTTAAGTTTATGAAATGTTTTACAAAGTAATTTTCCATCAGTAAATCAATGTATATTCCGATATAATAAATTGAATTTTTGAAAATTTTGAAATAAAGATTCTTTTAATGAGTTTTAAAATTGTGTTTTCTCTATTCGTTTATTTTATATGCAAATAATAATTTTCAAACAGAAGAAAAATGAAAAACGTTGCGTCATTGATGCTATAAAATATATTTCTACTAAAGCTTACGTAAGAAGGATCGCCTCTTAAAAATATTATTTATTAATATTATATTTCCAAACTTTTGAAAGGGTAATATGACAAATAAGAAAAATGAAAATATACTTAATCTTTAATACAACTTAACTTGATATGTATTTTTAAATAAACTATTTTTATGAAAAAAAAAACTTAACTGGATTAAAATAAATAATAATAAACAGGTATTTTGTGATAGAAAATTAATTCATATCTAATGATCGAAATTGTTCTGATTTGGCTCTGTGCCATTAAAATAAAATAATTAATTTTTAATCAGAAAACCAACTTATTTTAAATGATTTTTTGTTATTAATTGGAATATATGAATCTTTTCTTGAAAACTTTATTTAAAACAGTAGAAGAAAAATATAGTTACATTTTAAGGCATATTATATTTAAAAAATAATAATAATTTGGAATGCATATTTTATTTTTGTTTTTTTAAATAATGAACATTTCACTTTTTACAAAGGAATATTTAAAAAATAAATATTTACCAGAATTTTGTTTTAGTTATTTAATCTGTAACAAAACGCTTCTATTAGTTATATCCAATTCAGCTTTTTTCTTTTCCTGTGTACCCTTACTTATTAAACATACCAATTAAATCAATTCTTTAAGTATTTATCATCCATTTCTTAGCAAAGTAAGAAATGCAAAGTTTTGCTAATAAGGATTAATTAAATGAAAATGATGAAAGATGTATATCAAACTTTATTAATAAATTAAAATTGCACTTTTCCAGCAAAAGAAAATTTCACTCACGTTTGTTCACAATGCATCAATTTATGATTGCAAACACTAATAAAAGACGTGCACAATTGTAAACACGTATTCAACAGAATAAAAATACAAAATGCAATTACAATTTTCTAAATACTATAGGCAAATTGTATGATATAGTAATATATTATGATTGAAGAAAACTAAATGGCTTTTAAAATTATTTTATAAAGATAAATTTAGCTCTATCAACATCAGTTAAAATGTAGCAATGATAAAATACTCTACAAAATAATAATAATAATAATAATAATAATAATAATAATAATAATAATAATGGCTTCTTTAAACTTACGTTTACAATTGGAATTAAGTTGTCAGCGGTTCCGAAACTTTTTCCTCTCCTTTACCCTTTGCTGTAGCTCCAGTTTGATCGAACAAAAACACAGTAATATTTAAAGCTGTGTTTCTCACATTTTAATTTATTTTGTCAAGTCAACAGAATTGTGGTTAAATTACTTTTAAAAATACAATCAAAGTTAAATTTTCAAAATTTCAGTATATTCGGAATGTTTAAAATTAAAGCAATTCATTTAACGGCTCCTTAAAAAATTGTAGATGAATTAAACAAGAATAGATTTTCAGAAATTTCAATGATAGAATTTGAGAAAAAAGGCAGGATAAATTATATTAAATACTAGCTGTTACCCGTGACTTCGTTCACGTAACATTAAAAAAAGAATAAATGCATTAACTTAGTAAAACATTTCACTTGATAATTAACAACATATATAATTAACCAAAGCTTTATCACATTTTATAGGAGACCAAACGGTATTTATTTGCTATAGGGGCCTTGACATAACCCAGTCTTAAAAAAGTGAAATTTCATGCCAAATAATATATACACTCGCGAAAATGATACTGCAACTAATGAAAAAAGGAGGACCAAGTAAAATCGTGAAAATCGACGAATCGCTCTTCGTAAAACGAAAAACAACACTGGCAGAATTCTTCTATACAACAGTGCATTTTAGGTGGTATTTGGTGTACAATTTGTATATGTGTGCATTGCTAAATGGGCATTATTATATTGTTTATTTGCATAGACATATGTTATATATTTCTTACTACATTATCTTGTTTATGTATATATTAAATTAAGTGCTTCACGCTAAGTAGTGTAAATAGTGAACAAACTGCTTGTGGATTTTATAAATTGATAGATATTTCACAAAGTTATAACAATCTGATGCGATTCTAAAATGTAAATAAGGGTTGCTAGAAAGTACTTTATATTCTGCCCAATTTAACCTCGATATTTTCTCTATCGCGTCAAGAACACTATAAGCAAATAAATACCGACGACACAAATCTGATAATCTAAATTTACATATTTTTGTTAGTATATATAGGATTATTTTTATTAATTTCCTACGCTTGAATTTTTTTACGCTTTCTCTAGGGTTAGGTGTCGAATAAATGTACTTTCTTGTTATTTTATTTTGCCATTTCTATTTATTCTATTTCCCATTCATTCCATTTATGGATATTGATTTCATTTACATATTCGTGTCAAAGAATATTCTTTAAAGTTATTATCAGGATTAGGATAGGATACGATTAGGGTTAGGATAAGGAATAAAAATTGAACGACAATGGCATGACCGATTCAGGTTTAAAGTATGAACCAGGAAGTCTATTTACATCATGAAGCAATAAGAAAATTAGAAAATTATCGGCTAATATTTTTTAATATGTTTTACAGTCATAGTTGGCATCAAAGGTGAGCGGGGAAATGATCATCTAAAATACCATTAAGTGTTTACCACGCAAAAAACAAATCTGGTTACAACAATGTATTTAATTTTGCGCCAAATTTCACTTGATAAAAAAAAAAAAATCAAATTGACTATGGACGTAATTACAGACCCCTAACCTTCCTATTCTCAGAAATGTTCTACCTATATGTAAAAAAAATTCTACTGTATAGAACGCGCTTTCCCGTTTATAATGTTATGAAATGGCGCGATCGGCTTGTTCAAGTTTACACAATTCGGCTGGAAGAAAAGATTCATTACTTTTTTATTTCTTCTTTGCTTTTGCATTACGCGAATTTGTTGGTAAAATCGATTTTCTTTTCGATAACATTGTTGTTTTTTAAGTTTAAAAAATATTGTAATTTTACTTAAACTTTGCTTTAAAATCTATGCAATTTTTCTTATCCTGCAAGACTTTACAAAAATCTATTATGAAACAACTTTGAAAAAAAGCTATATTTAAAAAAGACAACAAAGTTTTTCCTATTTTAAAACTAAAAGAAATGTAAAATTAAATTCCGGTTCGAAACGACGATTTACAAATGTGTTTTCGATTGTGGGAAAATGATAGAGGAAAAATGCTGTTACTTCGACGCAATCATATTAAACCTTTAGCTTTTATGAGAAAAGCAACTTTCTTTTTAAAAATATAGTTATTTTTATTAAGATTTTCTGATTTTCGATACGGATAATTTTGCGATGCATATCATTGACATTTGCCATCCATTTTTTTTTTTTTACTTTTTAAAATTTAAATTAAAAATATGGTATCTTTATGTTAGCCGTGTGCAGACGATAAATCGCCAACCTATCCCATCATTCGTATTGAATTCATTAAAAATATAAATATTTCACTCATTTCATTTAAAACACAGAACTTTAATTTACAACACATACATTTTTAATATATATTTTACGTACATTTAAAATAATTCCTTTCATGTGAAAAAGAAACAGAAAAAAAAGAGAAATTAATCACAAATAATTTGATAACCCAAGATCATTTTATTTCAACATTAAAACAAATTTGTTTTATTTTTCTATATATCACATTATATTCGCTTGCTTTCCATACTTACTCGTATTTATGCACTTTGTATTATTATCAAATATTTGAAAACGCACGTTTTATTTCTAATATGACATCATTTCATATTCTGTTTAATTCTTAAATAATTCATTTCCTTTTCATTTTTTACGTGGAAAATTTTCACTTGAAAATAAATTGTTGATTAAAAATTATTACTCAGGGGTTTTATTTTATATTGGCAACGATAAAGTATTAGCAACGGTAAAATAAATTTAACCATTTTAAAAAAGTTGCAAAACCGGTTGCAAAGATACTATATTTTAATTTTCAAACCATTCGTTTGGGTAGTTTTTGCGTTGTTATATGCGGACAGACGGACAGACGGACGGGCGGACAGACAGACGGACGGACGGACAGACAGACGGATGGACCAGACGACAACAATAGGTGCTACGTATTATATAATTGCGAACGCACCTAAAAAAGGCTATGATTAAAATATAAAGCTATAGTATAACGTTAAATACGAAAAAAAACAAAAAAAACAAAACAAAAAAAAATCCAACTTGTTCAGAAGTATGTTATATTTTACACTGTACGATATTTTATTGTCAAGCCCATGAAGTAGAAGGAAAAATTTAATAATAAGCTTTGAAAAGGAAGTTATGTTTAAATGAAACTTGTTACATCGTAAACATAATTTCATATCTTTATTCAAAAGCGATTTTAATTATACTGAATATTAATGTTTCACGATGTAAATCAATTATGTTAAACACAAAATCTTTAACATAAACAGTTAAACTGCTGTTAGTGTCAGTATAGTTACAGAGAAATGAAATATTGCTATAGAAATACTCATATTAGAGTTAAGCTACTAGTTATGACTAAATCGCCCATAAGTATTAGAGCTACTGTTCAATCTGTGCATTAAACATTGGAATTACCTACAGCTAAGTTTCGTGTTCAAAAGAGCCGCTAGCGCAGGCAATACAACACACAAGTGCATATAATTTGGATTGTTCATTGAGCGGAAGTTTAATAGATAAACAGAATTCAGAAATACTCCCAAAATATAGAAAGTCTGTGTATTTCGTATAAATTAAAGATTTTAAATATTATTTTGTACCACCAAACGTATATATTGCGGAGGATATGAAATCAGAATGCATGATGAAAATATTAATATCTACAAAATGATTTATATTGCATGAATTTTATTTCTAGATTTGCATAAGAATATCACTTACACATACAAATTTTAACTTGGAGATTAATTGTAGTCACTGGAGTATTTTATTAATTCTATAAAGTATTACCCTTTTATAGTTATTTTTTATATCTATTTGAATAAATCTTATAATATTAAAATATACTTAACTTTTATTTTGTTGGAAGTTTCATTTACAATATATATATATATATATATATATATATATATTTATTATGTATTTGAATTTAAAAAGAAGAAAGAAAATCTGTTTTTGATTATTAGAACTTGGAAAAAGGAATACTGCGGTTTTTAAGATGATCTTGATTTATTTCCTTGTATTTACGAATAACATATAATAAATCCCCCCCCCCTCTCCCTGAAAATTTCATTTACAGTGTATTTTTATTGTGTATATTAATACAGAATGTGACTTAGATCTCAAGAAATTGGGATTTTTAAGATGGTTTTCACTAATTTCCTTGCATCTATGAGTAAAAGAATATATAGTATATATAGTTTTTTTTTTTTTTCGAAAATTTCATCTACAGCGCTTTTACTATGTATCCAAATTAGGAATGTGATGATAATTTTGTTTTTTATTATTAGAACTTGAAATTTTTTATTTTTTTTATTATTATTTTTTTAAGGACATTTGTTTAGTTCTTGTATTTAAAGATAAATATACTTAGTTTATATATATATATATATACTTGGTATTTTAATTCAGAATATGATGATAGTAAGATTTTGCCTTTAACTAATATAATTTAAAAGGGAATTAGCGATTTTTAAGATGGTTTTCGTTTACTTCGTTGTATCTAACAATATATTTAGTTTTTATTAATATTATTATTATATTAACTGTTTAGGGTTTTTTTTTTTTGAAAAAATATTGATAGTTGTACGTAGGTTTTCGTATCAAGGAGGAAAATAATATTTCTTTTTATTTTGCAGAAAATTCAATTTAAAAGATTTTATTTATTGTGTATTTTAATATTGGATGTTATGCTAAGAAAATTCTGTTTTTGGCTAATAGAGCATGCAAATAAATCTTCGATATTTAAGATTTTTTCGATGACATCTTTGTATCTAAAAATAATCATTGTTTTTGGCTAATAGAGCATAAAAATAAATCTTTGATGATATTTATGATTGTTTTCCGTTACATCATTGCATCTAAGAATAAGCACTGTTTCTGACTAATCGAGAAAACCTAAAATTCATTCTTAATTAATTAACATATCATAATGGAAATTGTTTTCTCTATCCATTAAGCCATCTTAATCCTATCCATTACTGTGATTAATACAATCGAGAATATTCCCAGACTTATATCGTATGCTTTTCTCCGCCCATTATCTCTGAAATTTACAAATATATAAAATTTAAAAAAATAGAACAAATAGCGCTCATGGGATAAGAAATGTCTCTTTAAATTGTAAAATTATTGTTTTTTGCTTCAAATTTTTATGTTTTTAATCTCAGTAAGGTTGGAAATGTATTAAGTTATTCAGATGAGATTTTTCATTTGTTTTTTTAAGAGAATAATAAATGGACATGAAAATTATATTTTGCATTTTTATTTTTATCCCGTGATAGTTTGTTATTTAATCATCTTCGCACTCTCTATCCTTACCGCATTCACTAAAGTTTTCAACTTCAACCTTAATAGTTGTTAATTGTATAAAAGTTTTCACCAGTAGAAGTTTAATCCTTATTTTTTTCGTCCAGTTATAATAACAGTACAGTTGAAACCCTTATTTCTTATGAATTGTTAATTTTATGTCTCAAAGAAAACAAAATATTTACAGTAACATAGTTTCTCTAGATTTTATCTGAGAGGTTTTCATTGTAAAACCTTATTTTACAATGTCAGAAATGCATGCTAAAAGTAGTTTTTTTGCAGATTGAAGTATTGTTTCGGTGCAGATTTACGAATAGAATGGATTCATACAGAAAACACGATTTTTTTAAATTTTGGATAAGGTGAGTTTTGACTCACGTCCTCATATATTGAATGAATAAAGTTACGAAATTTAAGTTCTTTTTTTTTAATTCATGACACACTATAACACAAAAAATTCTGATAAAAAGTAATATAATAAATATGAGTTCAGTCAGCAATAGTTCGCATACATAAATTTCTCAGCAAATATATTTTGTAATACAGTCTAGATATTGCCCGATGCTTGTATTTAGTGGGCTTCATGTTAATTGTGTTTTATGATATTAAACACAAAAATGTAAGTATTTTACTTTTTTTATGGTGTTTGAAGACACGAACGCAGTGAATATTTTAACTTTAGTTTTGAAAGCTATGTTGTAAGCAATGAAATACATACATTAAATGCTCTTACTAATGTCGATTTGCAGTAATCCTTATAGATTTTGTTGCAGAACTCCATTCTACATGAACCAGGGCGATGCCTGAACACATGCATAATGCTCCTAAAATTTAGCTGTTCAGTTTCAATCATATTTTATAATATGATATCATTTCGCATTTCAATTCATGGGATGCAGAAACAGGGTTAGAAAATGTGACACTAAACATATATTTTAGCTATGTCAATCATGTTTTCATGATATTAAACACAAACTAGTCAGATGTTCCAGTCCCAAAGCTTCTTCTATCTCATACCTGTTAATACTTCAAAAAAGCGTATTATTTTTTAACTATGAAGAAATTATGCAGTTTTTAAAGACAGAAAATGTAGTATAGTAGCGCCACCTGTTAAATTATTTACACGAAATCCTAATCAGCCCGAATTTATGTTAAGGTTTAACAGAATATGAAGTTTCATGAAATTCCGAGCATTAGTTCTTGAGATATGACTATAGATAAAATCGTGTAAGTCCTGAAAAATGCAGCATAGCAGCACCACCTGTTAGATGACTTACACCAAACCCTACTCAACAACAACTTATGTCAACGTCTAACTGAATCTGAAGTTTGAAGAAAATCCGTGCATTAGTTCTTGAGATAGAGCTATTGCAAAAATCGTAAAAAATGCAGTATATAAGTGCCACCTGTTCGGTGATTTACACCAAAAACTAATCAGAACCAATTTATAATAAGGACTAACTGAATCTAAAGTTTTATTAAATTCCGTGCATTAGTTTTTGGCATAAAGCGCCCACAAATTTTTGTCACATACAGACACACACAGAGACAGGCAGACTCCCAGACAGATGTTTTCTAAAAAGAGTCAAATCGTGTTTAGGATCTTCTAAACCGTATAAATCCGTCGAAAATCGGAAGTCGAAAATTTTCACGAATCCATTATATTTCAAATAAAGTAAAAATAAAGCATTTCTCCTTGTTAAGGATGTTTGAATGCGCGAGAACAGTCGATGATTTTTTAACAGGAACTTAAACCGATATATTGTAAAAAAGGAAAATTTGAATAATCACCTAAAAACTCGCACTAATGCTGATTTGGAGTAATCCTCAGTGATGTGTTGCGAGACACCATTCTCCTTTGAATCCAATTGATGTCAGAATGCATGAATAATGTTCCTATATTTCAGATTTTCAGTTTCAATATTTTATATAAATATCATATCATTTCACATTTGCATTCACAGGATCTAGAAGGAGAATAAAAAATATGGCACTGAATATGTATTTCAGTTATGTCAATTATGTTTTATGATATTATGCAAAGGTTTAAAAAGTATTTCGTCTTCCTTGTAAAAAAGAAAAATTGGATTAATTACATCCTAATAAATTAATTACATCATTGCATTACTAATTCTGTTTTTCAGGTGACCATTCTTTCTGATTCAAAGTTATGCAAGAAATGTATGCAAAATTTAACTATATTTTAGCTGTGCAATTCCAATATTTTTTAAAATAAAAAATCTTTCACTAGCCGAAACATATCCATGAGTAACGCTAATTTAGGGTGGCCAATAAATCTAGCTTTTACTACAATTTTTACTTTCTTCTATCTTTAACAAGAAGAAAGTATTAGATTCATGAAAAATTTTGACTTCTGGTTTTGACGGATTTATACGTTTTAGAAAGTCCTGTACACGATTTGACTCTTTTTACAAAATATTTATCTGTGAGTCGGCCTATCTGTCTCTGTGTGTGTCGGTATGTGATGCAAATTTTGTGGGCTCTCTATCTCAAGTACTGATGCACAAAATTTAATAAAACTTCAGATTCTGTTAGACCTTGATATAAATTGGAGCTGATTAGGTTTTGGTGGAAATCGCCCAACAGGTGGTGTTGCTATGGTGCATTTGTCATGATTTCGACAATTGCTCTATGTCAAGAACTAATGCACAAACTTTCATGAAATTTCAGATTCAGTTAGACGTTGATATAAGTTGTTGTTGATTAGGTTTTGGTGTAAATCTTCCAACAAGTGGCACTGCTATGCTTCATTTTGCAGGATTCATCCGGTTTTAGCGAATGTCATATCTTAAGAACTGATGTACGGAAATCAATAAAAGTTTATAATCACCTGGACATTGATATAAATTGGTGCTGATTCGTTTCTGTGTAAATCACACAACAGGTGGCGCTGCTATGCTGCATTTGTCACGATTTTCGCAATAGCTCTATTTCAAGAAATAATGCAAGGATTTTCATCAAACTTCAGATTCAATTAGAAGTTGACATACGTAGGTGCTCATTAGGTTTTCGTGTGAACCATATTACAAATCATATAGGTGGCGCTGCTATGGTGCATTTCTAGATTCTAAAATGCATAATTAAAAAGAAATATGCTTTTTGAAGTATTATTAACATGTATGAGATATAAGAAAGTTTTGGGATTGACACATCCGACTAGTTCAAACTGATATATGAAAGATGAACCCGTTTCAATTTAAAACTATATAAATAGTTCACCGTTTGTCTCCGTTTAATATTTCATAACGAAATTAGGACTTCATCAACAAATAAATAAAATGGTAAGATGTTAAATAATATAAATAATACACAAATATAACAGACATGTAATGAAATTACTCCCTGAAATTATCAGAATCAAAGAGGCTGCTGTAAGTAGCGAGATCTTTTGTGATTTCTTTATCTATTAACTTCGGAAATACGATAAATACGAAAGTATCTCTTGTAATACATTTCAAAACTTTAGTTCAATAGGTAATATATATTTTTATATAAAAGTAAAAATTTAAAAAACTGTATAAAAATCTACTAGAGTTTTCAATAAAAAAAATATCTTTCACCAACTTTCCATTACCTTCGAAGCCCGGATTGAATCCACTAATTTTCAAAAAATAAAAAATGGATCAGAAAATTGGATATTAAATACATAATTTCGCTTTCAAAAACCTTTGTATACGAAAATTCCTTTTGTCATTTAGAATTGCTTCGAAACATATACAATATAGTGTAGTTTTAAATAGTCTACTCAACATTTTAATACACATGAAAATTATTAATTGACGCCACCATTTTATTATCATAAGGAAATACATTAAAACATATTGATATGAAAGAATATTTAATAATTTAAAGTTAACTTTTATAACTGTCACTATATACAGAAAATACTGTATATGGTGATGAATTTGTAGATACTAGATATAGTGATGAATTTTTATAATGCATAAAAACATTGACAAATTATGAAGTTTTACCATAAAGTCTTTAACACGTATAATTTATAGCTTCTAAAATTTTTATGATAGATGACTGAAATTTCCTATTAAATGAAGTGAAAAATAATCAATCTTTGTAAATATGAAAATCTCAGCATGAACGCCTTTAGTTCCACGCAGGATATATAACTCGAGGAATGGATGTAATAGATATTCTAGTCTTTAATATATCAACACTTTGCGCGTAAGATTGATATACTTTAAAATACCATAGTCTTTATCATAAACGCATATAGAAAAAAATATTGTGGGGTATTCAAGAGAATATGGAAGAACTGTGACAGGCACCGTGCTTGTTCTTGATTTGGGTACATTTTAAATTTTTTCGAAAAAATTCAGGGATTCTTTTTTGTACATTGAACGCTAAAAAATAAAATTTCATATTTTTCAATTCATCTATTATTTTCACTCATCTATTATAAACACTTTAGAAATGATGAATATTTATAATGGGGGGAAAGATATTATGCACAACTTTTTTTATATTTTTAAGGCTTCAAAAATTTGTAAGTAAAAAATATCTTATACTAATAAAATAAAGTTTCGCTCTGTGTGTGTGTCTGTTGGCGATGGCTAGGAAAATCTAGCCCACCTAGAAGCCAGAAAATTTAGATTTAGGTAGTCCGAACCCTCTCCTGATGCACCTGAACCTCAGAATTTTAATATTTCAATTATTTACTGAAATATTAATTAATATCCACAAAGAACTCTCATCAAAAATAAGCTTTTTTCTCTTAGGTTGGTTGGTTGCATCGATTCTTCACGGAAGTAATGAAATAAACCAGAGTAGCGATGCATAGATAGGGATTTCTGACTAAATAGTGTCAATATGGATTGAAGCGCGATTGAAGTTATCAGCGTACAACCATGCTATTGTCGCGCCACCTGTTGGCGCGACAATAGCGACTGTGTAATTTGTCATGTGCAATGACAAATTACACAGACGTCCCCCTGTTTGAAATATTTTCCAGGCACGTTTTTCTTCATAACAATTAGCCGTGTTTAAGTTTTTTTTTTTTTTTTTTTACATGACATATTATTAGGATAGAGATTATTAATACAGAAAACTTTATTTAACAGATTATTTTTTATATTTGCGGGAATGGAGAGGGGCAAGGGTCTAATTACATTTAGCAATTTTAACATTTTAGCTGCACCCGTAGTTCGTTAAATACTGTTTTATATAGAGAATACCGCTATTTTAAATCTCAGCTAATAGCGTTACGAACTTCTCCAAACCAGTTTCATTTTTACTAAATTATGGTAAAAATTAGCCTTCATAGCTTCAAGATGTATTTCTAGAAATCAGTTACCAGAATTTCCGAATAATAGTCTAAGCCAAATTTCAAATTAATTTCCTAGCTTAACCAAATGAATTAATCTTTAAAGATGTATAGTGATGCTCCTAATTAGTTATTTGCTAAAAGGCACTTGAACAACCCCTCCTTCAAAATTTTTTTCTCTAACTGCGCTCCGTTTCCATTAGCCTTCATAGCTTCAAGATGTATTTCTAGAAATCAGTTACCAGAATTTCCGAATAATAGTCTAAGCCAAATTTCAAATTAATTTCCTAGCTTAACCAAATGAATTAATCTTTAAAGATGTATAGTGATGCTCCTAATTAGTTATTTGCTAAAAGGCACTTGAACAACCCCTCCTTCAAAATTTTTTTCTCTAACTGCGCTCCGTTTCCATATCTCAGCAACTATCTTTCCGACTTCAACGCAAGTGATTCTAAACATTATAATTAACTTAATAGTCACCCTTTATAACATTAAACTAACTTTATGAGTAGTTGTTACCACTATTTCCGAATAATAGTTTAAGCCAAATTTGTAATTAAGTTCCTAGCTTAAGCAAACGAACGAATTTTGAAAGATGCATTGTGGTCCTCCTACTTAGTCATTTGTTGAAGGGCGTTTGAGCAACCCCTCCCCCTCCCCCTTCCTGACCCCTTCTTCAAGGTTTTTTCTCTAACTATGCTCCATTTCCATATCTCAACAGCTATCTTTCCGATTTCAACGCAAGTGATTCAAAACATTCTAATTAACTTAATAGTCACCTTTTATATCATTAAACTAAATTTATGAATAGCGTTTACCACTATTTCCGAATAATAGTTTAAGTCAAATTTGTAATTATATTCCTAGCTTAAGCAAACGAACGAATTTTGAAAGATGCATAGTGGTCCTCCTAATTAGTCATTTGCTGAAGGGCACTTGAGCAACTCCCCCCCACCGGCCGCTCCTTCAAGGTTTTTTCTCTAACTATGCTCCGTTTCCATATCTCAGCAACTATCTCTCCGATTTCAACGCAAGTGATTCCAAACATTATATTTAACTTAATAGTCAACCTTTATAACATTAAACTAATTTTATGAGTAGCGGTTACCACTATTTCTGAATAATAGTTTAAGACAAATTTGTAATTGAATTCCTAGCATAAAGAAAAGAGCGAATTTAGAAAGATGCATAGTGGTCCTCCTAATTAGTGATTTGCTGAAGGGTACTTGAACATCCCCCCCCCCCGGGTCCTCCTTCGAGGTTTTTTTCTCTAACTATGCTTCGTTTCCATATATCAGCAACTATCTTTCCGATTTCAACGCAAGTGATTCCAAACATTATATTTAACTTAATAGTCCCCCTTTATAACATTAAACTAAATCTATGAGTAGCGGTTACCACTATTTCCGAATAATAGTTTAAGCCAAATTTGTAATTAAGTTCCTAGCTTAACCAAACGAACGAATTTTGAAACATGCATAGTGGCCTCCTAATCAGTCATTTTCAGAAAGACATTTGAACATCCCCTCTTCCCGGCACCTCGCTAAAGGTTTTTTTTCCCCTTTAACTGTACCTTATTTCAATAACTCGGCTAATAATGTTCCCATCTTCTCGAAACCAGCTCAATTTTGTAGCACGCCTACTATACAGTAACGTAGGCAGTGGGGACCTGTTTCAGAAGTTCGTTCGGAAAGAGGTTTGCTTAGAACACAATGCTCCCCTGGCGATAGTATGGGGAAATAAAAGATTTTCCGGAGCGTACGAGCATGCCCGGTATACAGTGCCGAAGCCATCGCAAACCGTAGCCAGAGTTTCATTTTTTAAGATATTTAAGTTTATTACAGGGGTTCGGGCAACGCCGGGCGAGTCAGCTAGTACAAAATAAATTATAGGCGATATAATAATTTTTATTGCAATGATGTAACATGTTACATAATTCCGCTTGAGGGTGATAACTTGTATGCTTTCTGACGTGTTACGTAAAAGGTAATTTAGATAAATTCAAACTGACATAAGAGTAATCAAAAATTAATTTTTGGAACTATCTTATAAAAATAAAATATGAAATAAAATATTTCATGATTAAGAAGAAATGCCTGAAATTTTCAATATAGACTTTATGACTATGGGGTATATTCTCAGCTTCAAAGTCATTTTTAAGTACGAAAAAAACTAACAAAGAATATATATTTTTAATCAACAGAAATATAAATAAATATTAAAATTAAATAAATATCAGTTTCCCGGACGACTTTGATATACCTAAATAATTTTTTCCAAAATATTGAACACATATTTTTCGTTTTTGGATCGGATGTACATTTCTCGAGTTATTTCTAGACTTTTCGTACATCATATATATATATATATATATATATATATATATATATATATATACCAGCGTGTGCATGCGTGTACATAATATATTTTTGTATAATCATTAAATACTAATACTAATCTAACTAATTGAACATAAAAATATAAATATAAATTTTAAGCAACCTAAACTAAGCAAAATGTTTACTAATTTTTTATTACCACAACAAATAATTGATAGTTTTGTCTATTTGAACACAAATTACGCAGGATGTTTAATATTGATTTATTTTGCATGAAGATACATTTTATTGTATTTTGAAAATTAATGGAGAAAATAAAAAAAATTACTGAAATTTTGGAAACGCGGATATTTTACTTACAGATCCCCCCCCCCTACCCCACAAAAATAGCTGCGTTTCTCCGCGAATTTGTTTTTGGCAATTTTATAATGCTTAAACATGCACATTTGAATATTTAAATATATATATATATATATATATATATTTCTTACCATAAATATTAATTCTACAACTCGTTCACAAATTCTTTATTAGAAACCGACCATTTTTGAAAGTATAGCAAGCAGTTCTTAACAAATGTGCTAATTCTTACTAACAATGACAAAATATTTTTTTATTATGACTCTATCCAATTTTAAATTTAATAAAATCATTATTTTTTAATCATTTCATTTTATATTTTATTTTTATACTTTGATTTCTACTTATTAGAATTTTAAATATTTCGTTATGATACTGTCACAGCTATTTGGAATACTTTTAGCGATCGTGATTTGGCGCATAATGAACTCCATTTTTGTAATTCATATACAGTTTTGACCAATAATGTTTATTTGAAAGAATATATGTCGATTTATCACCTACGACAGACTAACGAATAAGTACCTTAAAATTAATTTATAAATTCATAATTGAGTTCTGAAAAAAATAAATTGTTGTACTATCATCGGAAACATACTCATGTGCATAATTTGTATTATTTTAGCATATCAGTAAGTGAGTGAAAAACGGATTACAGACTTCCATATTTACATATAAAATCAAGTTAAATAAAATAGTGTAAAAAGAAGTATAAAAAAGTTCATTTATAAGGGATTCTACTCTATATAGCATTCAAATTTTCTGAAGTCTGTCACAATTTATTCGTCCAAAATCTCCTGGCTGTAAAAACTGTGTCGTTAAACAACAAAGGAAAAAAAAAAGTGTCAATATATTTTATATATGCGATTGCTATTACATTTCTACTGCGCTACAATTTCATTCTTAGATTTCTTAGAAAGGAAAGAAAGTTCTTCCGGTCTGTTTCGAGAGAAAAAAGTAGGTTAAACAAGAGAGAGAAAACACGTAGCTAAAATGAGTGGAACCCAATTATAAAAGATTTATTCCCAGTTCTCTTCAATACTGAATTTGACTGAAATTTTTCAAAATTGGTCAGCTATAGCCAATTTGGTTTCATATATAGAAATGATAATGTTCGCCAAATTTGTCGATATTTTGCCAAGTGTCGTCAATCTTGGAGAAAATTTTATCCTGGCGGATATGAATAGGTTGTTTTAAGCATATGAGAGTTGTAACACAATGGTTACAGCAATGGAAGACAATTTGGTCGCATCCATGTTCACTAAAACTCATATATTAAACCAGTTTACGGTGGAAATCAGCTGTCTTGTTTCAACCATTCAGCTATTCTAAACTTTTAAACTGCTATATCTCAGCCATTTTTTAAGATAGAGGCGAAACAAAAAAAATTTCGAAACCTTTGTATAGAGGTCGAATACTTAAAGAAAAAATAGTTTTGGGATTTCTGATTTTTTTTTTATCTTTTTTTGAATTTGTAATCTTTAAATGGCCGCAATTTCGAAACAAGACGAAGGATGAAGCTGGCCAGCCTTTGGCAAGACCGATACACATGCTTAGTCACATCCAAATCAGTTCATAAACACCAGTGCTATCGCATGACTAAAATGATATATTTATATATTTATATAAATCGAAATTTGGACGGAGAATGGTTTTAGTGTCTGGGGGTCATTTTCGGCGATTCGGTGATCAATCAATGATTGGTCTATATTCTGGAAAATATAGCGATATTTTCCGGAATTGCTTCCTTCCTATCTCGGCTGCAATAGGTAGCTTCTTACTTGTTGTAATGGCCTACGCATCTCCAACAGTTGAAAAATGAAAGCGTGTTGCATTATCTTGAGACAACCTGTATAGAGTATTATTAAAAAAAACAAAATACAACTTACTAAATGTGCAATATTTCGACCAAAGAAAACGTTGTAGTGAACAAATTGAAACTAAGTTATCTAAATTCTCGAAGAAATATTGTTACCTAAACATTACGTAAAATTTATTACCGTAAAAATTACCTTAATATAATTTTTAGCACATAATTAGATTGCAATTAAAGATAATTTGATTTAATAAATTTCCAGACGCCGAAAATTAGCTAATAATTTTACCGTTAAAATTATCAGTGCTTCTTTTTCTACCAAATTAAAAGCAATTCACAGAAAATAAGTCAATTAATTTTCTACTTTAAGCAACTAAATAGATTAGTATAGTTAACTTCTTATTAATAATCGTTATTTACATTGTACCGAAATATATTTTATTAAAAATCTCTTGACGTACAATGTAAAAAGTTATATTGTTACCTCTTAATTGCATTTTATGTGTTTTAAGTAAATGTGCACGAAATATATGTTATAAAAGGAATTACGGAACGTGCCTGTAGAAAGCATACATCCATTTGTTTTTTTTTAAATTGAATTTAGGAAATATTATAAACATTGCATACAATTTTATCACATGTAATAATATTGTATTTTTTAGAAAAAACGCACTGGAGAAAATAAGCATTGGATACTGTTGTAAAGTGGTCATAAACTTTAATGCCCTTTTATTCAATTAAAAATATACAAGTTTGCGTAATAATAAGTTTAAGGAAAAAAGATACCATAAAACCTCGGTTATCGAACACCCTAATTGTCGAACAATCCGATTCTCGAACGCGAATTTTGAGTGAAATTTGATTTAGCTCTCGACCACAAAATCGGTATTCTTCCATTGAAAGTATCGTCGACAAATATACCGAATGGAAAGAACGTAGAAACTAGTTGTTGGGGGTCACCGTAATACTTACCCATCATGAATAGGCATGATATAAAATATGAAAATAAAACATGTGTAAACTATTTATAAAATGCATTGCACTTCGAATAAAATCGTGGCTTGATGACGTCATAAACTTTAAATGCTCCATGACTGAATCGCGTAAAAGAAACATCCTTATAACTCCAAAAATCATAATCATATTAATTAACAGTTTACTGCGTCGGATTAAGCGTCTCATTTCCAATTAAAATATATCTTTGAATTGAAGTTTGAATGAAATACAGTGTCATAAAAAATGGAAGAGTGTGGAAAATAGGATTCCAAATATCTCGGCAATTCATTGTCCGATCGATTTCATTCTTTATGCAAAATTTATGTTTTTCTTATTGTCTTTTATATTCACTCCTTAAAATAAACAATTTCGAAATTTTTATATACCTTTTATCAGAACGAATATTTCGAGAGTCCGAAAAAAAGAATTCCGGATAATCGAGGTTACTGAAATTCAATAGGCTTCTTCCCATTATTACATATTAAGTACATACTCAATTTCAAGTCTCTAGCTCAATTTATTCGGGAGATAGAGCGTTTACAGACACACAGACCGTTGAAGGGCAAAAAATTTTTTCTAAAAATATGTCTTTTCGGAATCTCCAGTGTCTGAAACCTGTAAATCCGTCAAATTTTTTTTTCGATTTTTAAAACGATTGCAAGACTTACCCTATATAACGTATAATGGGTTCGTAAAAGCGATCATTGTTTTTTTTTGTCGTGTTGTTATTGAACGCAAAGCCCACATACATTGTGGTACAGTGAACACAGCATTAATGAAATTCATGAATTTTGACATTCTGGTACAGAAAGGTTGCTGAAATCCTTGATTTTAATTTAATTTATTTTTCCTTCTTTTTCACTGTTTCTTTTTTAAGGAGCGCGAAGTGCATGTATATGCGATAAAGTGATCCGAATGCTAAATGTTTAATGCCTTTTTATTCAATTAAAAATATAGAAGTTTGCGTATTAAAAAGTTTAAGGGAAGAAAGATACCATAGAACCACGGTTGTCGAATACTCCGATTCTCCAACGCGAATTTTGAGTGAAATTTAGCTCTCGACCCCAAATTCGGCATTCTTCCATTGACAGTACCGTCGACAAATAGACCGAATGAAAAACCGTATAAAAAGCGATCAAGTTGATTTTTTTGTCATTGTTGTCATTGTTGTCATTGATCACGCACTGATCACGCAAACTCAACATACATTGTAGTACAGTGAACACAGCATTAACGAAATTCATGAATTTTGACATTCTGGTACAGCAAGGTTGCTGAATTCCTTGATTTTATTATTTTTTTTTTCTTTTTCATTGTTTGGTTTTAAGGAGCGCGAAGTGCATGTACATGTGAGATAGTGATCCGAATGCTAAAAAAATTGAAACATTTTGAGATTAAAGATCAGTGAGTGAAACTAGTGGTCTTAGTGATCCAAATGAATAAGAATTATCACCTCTCACATTCTTAAACACACATTCATTCTCAAACGCAAGTCCTCCACAAGTTTCATCATTTAAGGAATGTGTACGATCTTTGTTAAAACTTTTATTTAAAAAATTATAAAATTGACATTGTTTTACATAATATGTGATGTGTTTTTATATTTTGCTGTATTTTCTCTACAGTGTAATTTTTGAAACTGGTAAATACATGGAGTAACTTGGGAAGTGGTATCTAACTAATCGTATTTTATAATTAGTAATAGTAAAATTTGTTTCAGATGGTTGGTTGGTTGTATAGGGTTTAATGGCACAAGGTCCCATTGGGGACAAACAGCGCCAAAATTTGTCTCAGATCTCGACAATTCGCTTCTCAAACAGTTATTTTGAGCCAATTTTGTTCGAGAACCGAGGTACACCTGATAATGAGTGGATTTCTGTGGTATTACATTTCAGAGAAGAAACATTCCCCTAAATGATACTTGTATCACAAAATATTCTTAAACAACAAAGAAATCAAACTACAAACATAAACACCAATTTTCTGGAGTGTATAAAGCGTATAAAGATTATTTTCAATGTTTCTCCTTTATTAAAACTGTGAAGATATTAATATCAAATAAATATCTAAATGTGCAAACATTAAAAGGAAAATAAAATGATTTCATCATGCCGAAATGAATATAGAAAACATAATAAATAAATGTTGAAAGAAATAGTTAATATAATTTTCAATCGAGAAATTACCCTTTAACCAAACTATTATTTCTAAATCAGCGGTTCTAGGTACAGCGGTCTAGGGAGGGGTCTAGGTAAAAAAGGATCGTGCTACAAAATAACGAATGTCCGTTAGTTTGTTGGAACCTTAGAATTGCATGACGTAATAAATCATCTTACATTCCATGTAATGTATACATTGTCAAAAATAAATGTATTAAACGTATACAATATATTATAAGATTATAAAGTTCACGGTTGGCTATAAATGTTTATGAGGATTAAATTGTATTATCACACCAATGCCATTTCAACCTTTTTGACGTTTATTCAGTAAAATTTTCCTCACGTGTGCATCTATAATAAATGCTTTTACTTGAAAAAAAAAGTTTTATTTGAGTAAATATGTTAGTATTTTTGTCAATACTTAAATGGCGCTTTAGCAACAGACTGTCATTAATATTACTGTTGACCACATACTTCCCGTTGGCCCATTCCACGCCCCTTATCAAACCCTAAACATTGGCTTAGTGATAGATTTTCTCGTCCAGCACTTCGTTTAAAGTTAAAACCTCTCCAACATACTTTTTTTTTTCTATTCCAAATTGTGTTATTCTATACGCCGAACACCGGACTGGCTCTTAGCTTTACTTTTACCCGCATCCATTTTATTTTATTTTTTATTTATTTATTTTATTTTTTATTGATTTTTTTTTTAAATTTTAAATCCCATTTCATATTCTGATTCATTTACCGGCTCAGTGGGCTGGACTCAGGCGTGACCCTCTCAACAGGGCTATCCTCTACAATTGTTCAACCTTCGCATCTCCTCTCCACAAACTCATTTTCACTAAAATCAATAAATTGTCCCTTCAAAATAAGATTCTTGTAAATTTTTCAGCCTTTCTCTCGTCGTAAAAGTTAATGGCTCATCACTTTAGATGTTTCGGGATTTACAGTAACCTTAACCTAGGCAGTGGCGGGGCCTGGCAAGCTCCAGTTTTGCATTTCCAACCCTTGCTTATTCCAAATTATTTTATTCTAAATTTAATTCGCTACATGCTGTTATACCAGTGGCGGACGGCACAATTCCGGAGCGGCGAGTGGCGGTGGCCCAAAGATCGCTTCTTATATTGAGTTACTTCTATAAATATAAATATTTTGAGACGCCTTAGCAGTTAAGTTCCAGAACCTCTCTCTATAATGTCATCAACAGACCAAAGTATGCTGCAGGACACCACACTTTCACGTAGTCCAAGCATGGTGCTAATAGCATCAACAACAGAAGAATATCAAATTTCGGACCTAGTGAGAAATGGGAAGGTCATTCTGAATAAGATGCAATCCTCAGATACCAAGGATGAATGCTTAACGTACATAAAGAATCTGCGTTCGATACTTATAAAAATCGATAAAACAGATAAAAAACAGCAAGAAGAACAGCGCCTTAGAATCACACAACTAGAAGAAAGAAACCGTGGCTTTGAAGAGCAATGCCATAGCTTAAGAGCAGGTTTCAACAACTTAAAAACCATCATCCCAACGCCTGCAGACATAGCCGCGTTAGTGAGAACAACACTAGAAGAAGTAGAGAAGCAAAAGACCCTCAAAAACCATTGCACCACTCTAGCGCAAAACACTTTACATGAATCCACTGAACATGCCATCTTCCAAGCCACTAAACAAACCCTTCCTAAATCCCTAGTGCAGCTGCCAGCAAGATCCCCAACCACTGAAAAGCAACAGTTCACAGACAGAAGGAACAGGAGAACCATAGTAGTAAGGGGTTGCTCAAGAAAATCAGGGAAGGAAATTGACAACATTTTCGCGAAGCACCAGATTACCAGCCCAATCATTCTTGAAAAAGTGACGCAAGGAAGATTTCATCTGGAAATCCTGTGTAAAACAGAGAACGACAAGGAAACCCTGATAAGGGACCTGCAAAAAAACAAGCACCTGAAGAGCGAGCTCAACTTCGTAACCAAAGCACCGGACCACCACAAAATGACCCTTCTAGGCGTCCCAGACACTGTCACAAAAGAAAGAATCATGGAGACTTTTGAGTCAACATACAAGGTACAGCCTGGTGACGTCATCATCCTAACTGCCCTCAAAAATAAACGTTCTGAAGATGCCAAGGACTGGATAATACTGATGCCACAGACGCTGGGCCGGATAGTGATAGCAGATGGGGGCATCACCATGGGCTTTAGAAATTGTCAACTTCGCCCACACACCTACATACAGCGTTGCCGAAACTGCCAAAGTTTTAAACATCCGACAAAATATTGCAAGAACAACACTTTCTGCGAAAACTGCGGACAAAAACACCCTCGACGTTCTTGCGATGACAAGCCAGAATGTATCAACTGCTGCGAATCAAACGAATACAACGAAACACAATATCAGACCGACCACAAAGCGTCGGACTCGTGCTGTGAAATATACAGAACTCTATACACCAGGGAAAAGGAACGCTTAGATGACATTTTCATTCCAAGAGCCCACCTACCGGAGCCTTATCTCCCTGAAAACCAGCCACCTTCATATCCAGAAGCTCACTTTGGCTACAGTAATTTCCAGACGTCCCCCACATTGCATAGTTCTAGCCTTCATCCACGAGGACGTTCAGGGACTCAGTTCAACAACTGGCAGTCTGACGGCTACAACCACCCAGGTAACTTTTAATCTTAAACTAACATTTAATATTAAACCAACTTCTAATTTTTTTTTTTTTTGTTAAACATACTTTTAATCTTAAACTAACTTTAAATTTTTAAACAAATTTTTAATCTTAAACTAACTTTTAATTTAAAAGTAAAGCATACTTATAGAGATGTCTCACGCACCTCCCTCTCCATCTTTAGGCCAACTAAATTTCCTACAAATTAACTTAAATCACTGCAAAGCAGCAAATGACAGTGCAAAGAAGCACATTCTTCAAAATTCTATTGATATCGCACTACTACAGGACGCCTACTGCACCACAGATGGAACTCTCGAGGGTTTTCCAACATCATGGGCAATCTTCCCCTCCAAAAAAAACAGCGCACACTTGGTCATTAGGAATGTTGAGCTAGTGTACTCACACCTCTTCACGGGTAATCACTGTGCCTTTGTCACCATTGACGCTAAAGAAGGCAAGACCATCATAGGGTCGACCTATGCGGCGCCTTCAGTCGATTTCGAGGAGTCAATGGAAGAATGGAGCCATCTAATCACACAAAAACACGCATTCATCTGCGGAGGAGACTTCAATGCCAATTCTGCTCTGTGGAATTGTGTACGGGAGGACCTCCGCGGGGAATTCCTCACAGAACACTTAGTGGTACATAACCTAGCAATTGCAAATGTCAACAATTCAGAGGCAACCTTCATAAAAGTAAACTCTAAAGGTAATGTCATTGCCAGGGGCTGGCCAGACCTCACACTCACGAACACACAGACACTTCAAAGAATCTCTCAGTGGCAAGTCATAGACATTTATAGTGCCTCTGATCACAAATACATACATTTCATATATCAGACAACTACACTTTACACGTTGAGAAGACGTTTTAACACCTCGAGGGGTAAGGTCCATAAATTTGACAAAATTCTAAAAGCACGGAAACAGGCATTAACTGAACAACTTCACAATATCAACAACACAGAACAAATCAATACTTTCACTACCAAATTCATAGAAGAAATCCGTTTAGCAGCAAGTGCTTGCTTCCGACTAAAAACAGTTAGAAAAACGCGCTCGTTCTCTTTCTGGACTCCCGAACTCAAGGCACAGAGAAACCTACTTACGGCACTCAGGCGGAAAATGAAAGCAACCAGACAACTCGACCCAAATGCGGATGAGCTAAAGGTCTTGGGTGCTAGATATTCGAAGCTTGCGGCGCAGTACAAGCGCAGTGTCCAGCTGACCAAGAATGCAGCGTGGAGGAAGTTCTGTAGTAGTGAGTCCAATCCTTTCGGCACATCGCAAAAATTTTTCACAGGAAAATATTTCACTCCTGATGAAATCAAGCTTGAACTGCCTCCCAGCGAAGCATCTAGACAACACAGTTTAGAATTCCTTCCAGATCAGGTTTTTGGCAAGACAGCATACCCACAACACGATAACGAGGACATAGAATTCACAGCACCACCAGACAAACCCTACACAAAGACTGAATTAAGAATGGCCCTTAATTTACTAAATGACAAAAAAGCACCAGGTCCCGATGCTACAGACATCCGATTGTTAAAACAGATATTCAAAATTCTACCACAATTACTCACAGACTGGGCAAATCTTTGCCTCTCTCATAATTACTTTCCACTTGTCCTGAGACAGGGGGAAGTCGTATACTTCCTGAAGCGAGGGAAGTCGCCCTCTGAACCGCGCTCATACCGGCCGATCTGCCTACTACCAACGCTAGGAAAATTGCTTGAAAAGCTCCTGGTCCAACGATTGACCTTTTTTCTAGAAACTAACAATATCCTGCACCCCCGACAATTTGGGTTCAGAGAGGGCAGATCTTGCGAAAAAGCTCTTCATGCCATCATGACTTCCTGCGCTGATAGCATTGCCCGTGTAAATTACACTTCCCTCGTCTCACTTGATATACAGGGGGCTTTCGACAACGTGGAATGGCGCGACATTATACGACAACTACAAGTACTCAACTGCCCAAGAAATATAGCTGGAGTCATCCGCTCCTACTTATCACAGCGCAGCGTTCTAATCAACTGGGGTGCAGGCACCTCAATTCACAATTTAGAAAAGGGTTGCGCACAAGGCTCTTGCCTCGGACCCATTCTTTGGCTGCTAATAGCAAATTTATTCCTTAAAGAATTAGACAAACTAGGTTTCCTCCTCTACGCGTTCGCGGACGACTTCACCTTTATTTTTTCGGGCCGCATCCGTTTGAATTTGGAGCAAGAGGCAGCTTCAGCTCTCCCTGTGTTCTGCCAGTTACTGGAATCCCTACACCTACAACTTTCACCAGGCAAATCTCAAGCACTGACATTTGCAAAACCACGCCTTCTGCGTGGCAGGAACCCAATCATTCGCGTCAACGGGACCAGCGTCCACCATGTTCCATATCTCAAGCTTTTAGGCATAACTATCGATAAGCATCAAAATTGGCTAGCACATCTACATCAACTTAAAATAAAACTCATAATTTTTCACAACAACTCACTAAAAATGACGTCAAAAACATGGGGTATTAGCAACTTCATGCTTAAAATATGGTATCACACTATAGTACAGAAAATTATAACATACGAGGCAGCATATGGGGGGGGACACTTAACAAAACAAGCAATAACAAAGTTGATCTCACTACAGCGAATGTTTCTCTTACAAATCTCACGAGGCTACAAAACAATCTCCACTGATGCATTAAATACCATAACTGGCATACCACCAATCGACACAATACTCGCATATGAATACACCAAGGGACGTATTCTCCACCTTAAACATGAACCGACTGCAAGCGAATTCCTTCCAAACACCAAAATACAGCACAAAGTTCCAGGATGGCAGATACACCCCTCCGATGAGACATCTCACTTCCAAGTAAACACCAATCTTAATTCCTTCTCCCCATCCTCTAGAATTACTCTCTTCACTGATGGGTCCGGAACTGTCACCGGCGTGGCAGCAGCATTCTGCGCCATGGAAAGGAATGCCGTCACCCATCAGTGGGCCTGCAGACTAGATGACCACAATTCTGTTTATCAGGCAGAACTCTATGCCATCCTAAAAGCCCTGGACTGGATCCAGACAAACACCACACATCCCTTCGTCCAAATTTATAGCGACAGTCTCTCTGGTCTGCAGGCTATCTATGCCCATAGAACCAAACATCCGCTAATCCTAGAAATCAAACTTAAGTTAAAGTCCCTTCTAAATAGAGTAGCTCTTGGCCACGTTTCAGCGCACACGGGCGTTCAAGGTAATGAAATCGCGGACGCACTCGCAAAGGAAGCAACAGCTAAACCACACATTGACATTCATCTTTCAATTCCTTCCACATACATAAAACGTTTACTAAAAGCAAATATACTCACGGAATGGCAATCAATCTGGGATAACAGCAGCAAAGGCCGACACACATATAATTTAATACCGAAAGTCTCAATAACACACTACAACCTCTCCGCACACACAACAGCATTTCTCACGGGACACGGTCCCCTTTCGAACATACCTCTACAAATTTAAATGTGCAGACACATTCCTTTGCGAGTGTGGCGCAGAGGCGTCGGCTCCCCATTAATATTTCACCTGCCCGTTAACAGCACAGTGGCATATTAGGAAGCCTGCAATCCCTTCCAAGGAATGGCTTCCTAATATTCTAAAGAGGCACACCCTAAACAGAAAGCTACTTAAAATCTATATTTTTCTGACAGAACTCTCTAACCTTACCTAGTAGCCGTCAGCTGCCACTCTCAATGCACAAATCCTATTCAGTCCCTGCTAACTGTCGCGAAAAGGGTCCTTCCCTAGCAGGGCCAGCTTATATTTGATCTGGTTGTTAACCATAGTTTGTATTTGTATTTGTTTTAAACATTCTACCCCGCTCCTTGTCATGTTTAACGGCGGGTCCAGCTTCGGCTGTAGTTTGTAAATTTTTTTCTTTTTTTAAGACTTTAATAAAGGGGACCGGGAGGGACACTATGCTCTACAGACTTCTACTAGTCTGAGCAGTCCCTCTTAGGCTATCAAATCAAATCAAATCTAGTTTCCTAATGGAACTATCTAGCAATTGAGGGTGTTAGAATGATAAGTGAGTCAAAAATTTCAAATTTCTAGATAACCCTATTTTTACTGAACGTATATTAATTTCTGCTCAGTGCGACAGTGAAATAAGTCATAGTTAACTTAGGGAGTCGTTACAAGGCAAAACAAGATGGACCACTTAATGCAACGGCAATACGACAAGTTTCGCAAAACCCTCCACTTCTCAAATTACTAAACATTGACTTACTCCACTGTCATTCTATCCCCTTCAATTAATTCTTTACTTGGTACATAAAGGAATATTCCCTTTTTCTTTTCTTCTTTTCCTACTGCCCTCGGATATGGTCATTCACTTTAACGAGGTCTCGCTTTCGTTTTACTATCGCCTCTTGTCGTGCTTATGGCGATCCGATCTACTGTCTGTTACATCTTTATATATTTTTCATGTTTCTTACAGTCGCTCATTACTCGCGTTTTTTTTTCTTTAGGTTTATGGACTAAAAACTGTATTTTTTTCCGTTTAAGATCTTAATAAATGTGTCCAGAAGAGCATCTATGCTCTACAGACCAGATTTTCAAGTCTTATCAGCCCCCTTTAGGCGTTCGAGTGCTATGATAACAACAAAAATACTTTGAAACTTTGTGACATATTAAAAAGTCATAAATTATAAATCAAAAAATCATATAAATACCATTTTTCTCTGTTATAAAAAAAATTAAAAATTTAAATAAATTCATTTGTGGCTTTTTGCTTTATTTATTAAAATTTTAATGTTGCGCATAGCATAAAAATGTCTGATTGTGATTAATATGAAGGAAAATAATAATGTTCTGTTCTTGTCAAAATCATTAAAAATGACACAATAAATGTTGAAATAAACAGCTGAGCTAATATAATTTGCAATCGGGGAATAACCCTATTGTGCAAAACATTATTTCTTCCTTAGCGGTCTATGCACTTAACAGAATCGAATCCTGCTGTGGAATGTCCAATATCCATTAGTTTGTTGGAACCTACAGTGGCGTGACCTAATAAATCAATTTTCATCCCCTATAATGTTTACTTTCTCAGAAAATTAAAATAAATGAATTAAAAGTATACACTACATTGTGATGTTATGTTTTATGCTGGGAATGTTCATGTTGGCTGTAAAAAATCATCATATTAACGACATTTCTGCCGATATGAGGTTGATTCGCTTCGAAATCATTTCCAACGTGTGCATCTGCAGTAAATACAATTTCTTGAAAGAAAAAAAATGTTTTATTTTCATAAATATGTCAGCATTTTCGTTAATCGTCAAAAAGAAGAAAAACAGTGTAACAGCAACAAAAATATTTGGAAAATTTGTGACTCGTTGCAAAGCGTTCCTGTAATAAACTGATTTAGTTTCAATCTCCTTTTTACATGTTTTTTTTATTATTATTATTTTACAATTAAGTATGTATTTGGCACTCAAATTTGTGACTCATTCCAAAGCGTTCCTGTAATAAACTGATTTAGTTTCAATCTCCTTTTTGCATGTTTTCTTTTACTTTACAATTATGTATGTTATGTGGTATATAAAAACAAACATATGAATGAGTATTTATGAAAACATATGATTACAATGAGTATTTGTTGAAAAGTACTAATGACAGGGTTACAACAATAGCGCCACCTTTTGGCCAACTTGGCGAAATATCGCCAAATTTAGCGACAAAATAAGTTGCCAAATATGAAGTCAACTTGGCTAATTTTCAAGAAGGCTAATTTTCGAAATTTCCATTTAAATCAATTATTTTTTTATAATATTATTTCATTGGCATAGCCTACAAAATTTTATAAAGTGCCATAAAACAAAACAAAAATAAGAAATCATGTTTTTTTTTTTTTTTTTTTTTTTTTTTTTTTTAAGGCCATTATACTTCTTTTTATTAAAACTGAAATGATGTGTCCCTCATAAAAATAATAATTTTCATGTCATAAAGAGAAAATAAATGCTCTTTTACATCACAAAATTAATATAGTGAACATAAAAACTGCTGAAAGAAATATTTTAGCTAATATAATTTTGAATCGAGAAATAACATATAACACAAAACATTATTTCATTCTCAGCGGTCTATGTACTTAAAAGAAAAAGGATCCTGCTACTAAATGTCCAATGCCCATTAGTTTGTAGAAACCCTACGATGACGTGACCTAATAAACCAGCTTTTATTTACAAATAATGTTTACTTTCTGAGAAAATTATAAAAAGTACATTAAACGCAAAGACTAACAACATGAGAATATGTTTTGCATTGGGGATGTTCATGGTAGCTATAAATATTTATGAGGGTTAAATAATGTTATAATATTAACACCATTTTAGTCATATATTAGTTTAAATTATGTTGATTCAGTAAAACGTTTTCCCTTATACATGTTTATTTATAGAAAAATTTATAACTTAAAAATAAATGTATTAACATTGGAGTATTTGTATTTTTGTCTTTGCGCTAACAGAATAAACCCACAGTGCAAACTTCCGCAAAAGTACTTTAAATCTACGTGACACGAATAAATGAAGGGTCACTTTATTAGTAATTAGTAACTATACATTAGTAATTATACATGTCTAAAAATAATAATATGTTTTAATTTTTTTACCTCAATATATAAATAACACAACAACTAACTAAGATTTCTCCAATTTTTACTCATGTATAAAATTTTCATCAAATAAATGAAGAAAATTACGCAGTTTTATCTAAAAAATTAACTTTTGTAAATTCCTTTTGAAGAGTATCGAAAAAGCATTTGTTCTTTGTATAAATATTACACAATGTGTGAAAATGTCTTACAAATTTTATGTTATGATGTTTTCATGATGCGTATTTTTTGTTTTTAATTTATATGTCTAGATACAGCTGTACGCAAGAACCCGAGGTAAAATTTCAGAGTAAAAGTTGTGCAAGTAGAAGAACTACGTTTCAGTATTTAAGATATATATATAACATAACAAATAGCCTATCTTAAATTTATTCTAAATTTTCTCACTTAATTTACTATTTTCCGTCTTTAAAATTTCTATTATTCTTTTTGACAATTTCCCCTTTTTAAAAAAGCTTATTGATTTCCTATTCCAATTTCTTTTCAGCCAATTTCTTTTCATTTTGGCATTGCGCCATGAAAATTTTCTCTATAATGTATTTCGATGGGACGTCTATTATTCTTTTTTGACACATTTCTGGAAGTTACCAGAAGTTTGCTTTCTCCGTTTTTGGTATCCTTGGTCTCTCACTTTTTATTATTCTGCCGTTACTCCAAAATTCGAGGTTTTGTATTTGTAGCCTACCGCGAAAGGGTTTAAAACCATTGGAACACAACTTTTTCAGAAATATCGTCTGTTAAAAAATAGTCACGGCATTAGAAGAATGAATCCTGTTTTTATAGAAATTAGCCATCAACTTCATTTCAAAAACAACCTTGTTAATTAATTTGAGAGTGCTCCTTTTTTGCGAGACGAGTATATAAATAAAGAAGTTGTTCTCAAACTGTTTGATTCTTTCTCGGGGAAACATCTAAGATTTTCGACGTTCATCTTTATTGTTTTTATTCACTCGGTTCTACGCTAGCAAGACAAGCCTGTTACTAATTATGGTCGCCCATTTAATTGATTGCAACCTCCTGTTTTTAGTTATGTAATCTATAGTGGTATTGATTGGAATTAAGTTCATTTTTCCTGTCCAATGTCATTGAATATGTGTTTGTTTGGAAGGTACAATCCTTAATTCATTGGCTGTATAATATTTGTTATGGCTGATCCCCGTAAATAAACAACTTCTGCAATCGAGTAATTTCCGAACACTGCTTAAAAGGAAATATCGTCATATACATCTTACACACACACGCACACACACACACACACACACACATATATATATATATATATATATTCCTTTCCAGTTGAATAAATAAATAACGAAATTGAGCACATTTTGCATTTATTTTCTTTCAATATATACCTAGAATTACTGTATGAAATATTTTAGTACTAATCAGCATTCATGTGAATGTGAATATAATAATACAAGTTACATAAAGATCCGGAAAAATTACTGTATAATTCTTTGAATTTCTTTCCTATCTATTCGGTGTGTATTTCAAATGACAAGGAATATATCATAACATAGCGGCATGTATGTAGAATCCATACGGAGAAAATGTGTGCTTTAATGTTGTTAATTATTATTAGCCACTAAATACCAGATATTGCAATCTGTGAGTTCCATGCCCCTTAAAACTTCCATACTGACATAAAACACGCATGAGGGAACGCCTTATATTTTTGTACCTTTGGTGATTATTCAGTATTCTTATACTTGAGTACTACTAATTCTGAATAGTATTTTTTGTATTAATTTAACCGCAGAAAATTATTACAAATTCTGCTATTAAATAAGGAAAAGATGCAATTCGAAAATAGTGTTAGTCAAAAATCAGAAAGGTATGAACCCCGAGTGACAGGCTAAGCTCGTTCATAATTGCCAAAGAGTTGATTATATGTCAGTGAGATCTGGATTTTGAATCCTATTTAATCCTCTTACTGTCACGAGGAAATATACTTGTTCAATAAGAAACAGTTTTCATTAGATTTATTATTTAATCCATTAAGGACTGGTGGTACCATATGGTACCAAAATAGCTGCCAATCATTTTGCTGTTTGAGTACCAGTATTTTTAAGAGAAAAATTTGCTTTATTTGATGGCAAAAATTCCTCCATGGGACTAAGTGGGACCAAAGTTCTATTCTGAAAAATTGCTTCGAAACGCAATTTTTACATTTTAATGAGAAAAATAATTCCGTCCTTAATGGGATAAATTCATATAATTCTACAATTATAACCCAGCTTTAAAACAGTAACTAATGGTTAATACTTTCAAGTTTGTTTTTAAATCAGTTTTTTATATCATGCTGAGAAAATTCTCCTTTTGGATAAAAAAAAGGAAAAACAACGTTATAATATTAATATTGAGAAAGTTAAGAATATACGGCAAGTTTTCCTTTTTTTTAATTTTTTGTTTATATATCTATCAACATCACGTTTTTCTCCATAATAATAATTCAGGTTTCGTACATCGACTTCTCTTTCAGTAAAAATGAAGTCATCCTCCACAGAACATGTGAATTTTATTCATATAATTGTTTATTTACAACTTGGCTTACTGTAAGGTAAAAGAGGCTTTGCCAAAAACACGCTGAAAGATAAAAATATATATCTGATTAAAATTACGTTTCCATTTTATTTACTATTTTATATACAATAGGAGGTATATGATTATTACATTCAAGAAAATGTGTCTGGTTGTTGATTTATTTTAAGTAAAATGCGTAAGAATTTATAATTGTAGATCAATTAACATTAAACATTGCTTATATGTTCAGTTAAATGTAAAATCTTAAAACTATTATAACTATACATAGTGTATATACAGGGTGTTTATAAAAAAACTATCCCGATATATGAGCCCATAACTGTCATATACCGTTCACAGAAACTGAATGAAATTCTGGCCTAAAGTATTTTGAGGTATGCGCTCAAGAATCACGTGAAAAACAACAGTTAAATTCTAACAATTACGGTTACAGTGACAAAATTTCGAAAATTTCAAATGGCAACACCTACTTTTTTTTATTGGAATGTGATCTTCGTAGTGAAAAACCATACAAAGTGTTGGAACGGTACCTGTAGCACGAAAATCGCCGACGCTAGACAGACTAAGAAGAAAAGTGAAAACAACCAATAAAGGACAGAGAAGCAACAGAAAGTAAAATATTTTATTGTTCAGTGCTATCCACCATCTGCCGCATGTAAAGTGTCGTCGTGTGTAAAATGGAAAATGTATGAAACACAATAAAATGTTTTGTTTTCCGTTGCTTCTCTGTCCTTATTGGTTGTTTTCACTATTCTTCTTAGTCTATGTAGCGCCGGCGATTTTCGTGCTACAGGTACCATTCCAACGCTTTTTAGGGTTTTTCACTATGAAGATCACATTCCAATAAAAAAAAAGCAGGTGTTGCCATTTAAAATTTTTGAAATTTTGTCACTGTAACCGTAACTGTTAGAATTTAACTGTTGTCTTTCATATGATTCTTGAGCGCATACCGCAAAATACTTTAAACCAAAGTTTCATTCAGTTTCTGTGAACGGTATGATAGTTAGGGGCTCATATATCGGTATAGATTTTTTATAATCACCCTGTATTTTTAAATTAAAGAAATTTTGAATTTAAAATCATACTGCCATAATATTTCTTTCTTTCTTTCTTTTATTGTTACTTTACTTTCAGTTAAAATGAGGTTTTTTTTCAGACGATAAACAAACAGAAAAAAAAAAACATCTGAAGTAATTAATAATCAACAGTTCATTTGTTTACATTCAGCCATTTTACTTTCAGTGAATTTTTCTATTATATGAAACATTTATTGAACATAAAAATAAAATGATGAAGATCTAGATAAAGATTAGGAAAAGAAAATATCTAAGTATTTAATGCAAAACAAAATTATTGGATATTTTGTGGGAAAATAATTATAATTTATTCATCCTAATTCTGAAAGTGAATAAAATCAAGTTATTAAAAGTATTTTTATTAATCTTTTTTTAAAAAAAATTGTTATCTCAACAACCATTAATTAATTAATGGTTATTGAAATAACAATTTTATATCAAAAGCTAAATGTCAACAAAGCTGATATAGAGGAAGACAATGTAGCTATTTCATTTTTTAAATAGAAAAAGAATGCAAATGTCTAATTGATCTAATTAGAGATGTTTTAAATGCCTATTTTATAAATTTCAAAACAATAAGGTCTTACTTAAATAAATTTAAAAGGAAACTAAATAGCACGTTTTTATAATTAAATTATCACAGTAATGTATATTTAGAAGCAATGATGTGTATGCAATTTGCATAGTTAAAAATATAATTAAATAAATGAACGGTTAGAAGTAAAAACGACGATAAGAGAAAAATGCAATTGAGGTAGTTAACTCTTTTTCTGCATAGGTAAAAATGTAATTAAACAAATGAATGGTCAGAAGGAAAAACGACAATAAGAGAAAATTGTAACTGAGGTAGTCAACTTTTTTTTATTGTTATTTATAATAAACAGGGCAAATAAGAAAACAAAAATACTGTACGTTATTTTACTCAAATATATTAAATGAAATTTAAAAACATTATTTTACAACTTCGCTTACAATTTGTACAATTCATGATATAAATATTTCAGAAAATTCCTACCGGAAATTCCCCAAAGAAAACCATAAAATAAATAACCAATTTGTTACAAATTTAATTCTTTAATCATTCAAGCAAATGCACCTGCATGAATTAACGAATCGAGCTCATGGGACACACAAGTAGCTGAAAAAAAATGTTGATTTAGAATGGACTATTTGTTTATTCTTTCCAGTTCTGCACCTGCGAAACTCTTGAAAAATAACATACGAGCAACGACTTATCAATCAGCTAGAAGTTTATAACTTTAAGTGGAAACTTTGCTTCTTGCTGTCTTTTTCAAATGCTCCTGAATTATTCATTTGCTGATCAGACAAACTTTGAACCTGTCAGAGTGGAGCGTCAAACATAGACAATGAAACACTTTGAAACAAATCCAGAAAACTGTAATGAAACTTCACCTTTAAATAAGGTGAAATAAGATATGTAAGTTAGATACTTTAGAAAATATATAACATTTTAAAAAATCCAGTATTAGCGATTACCTTCAATGGTCGAAAAGGTATTTTAATTATTCTGTGCAGCCCTGTATATAATCTATAGATTTGCAAATATACTATATAGCATGCTAAAACTTAGTTCAAATATAAAATTCACTTTTAGAAATTTTCGCCAATAGATGAAAATGCATTCGAATTCTTTTCTAGAGCCCTCTCTATTATCTAAAGACATTTGTACACACCACATGTTAAGCTAAAATTTAATTCAGGTAAAAAACGCATAACACAACTTAAAATGCACTTCCAATAATTACCAACCCTAAATGGCGTCGTATCTTGTTTTTTTTTTTCCGTAGCCCTGTAATTTATTTATATTCTACAAACTTCTACTTATATACTAAATATAGTTCGTAGGAAATCATAGAGCAATTAAATACTCCCCTTAAGCAATTATCTCACATTGTCAATAATGCTTTGTGTTTATGATCAAATTCTGTTTATGATCAACAGAATTTATACACACTGCATACAATGCAAAATTTTATCAACTTAAAAACGCAAACCAAAGCTGAAAACACAATTCCAGAAAACATCGCTCATAGGCAGTACTGTAAACGAATTTTTTTGTGTGTCCCTGTAAATGAACAATAAATGCAATGCACTCCATACATTTCAGTAAGTAACTTATAATGCACTTGAGTAATGCATATACATTTCATTATGATTGAAATAGTGTAACACCTTTAAAATACACGGCAAGCAATTTTCCGCCGTGGGCAATTATGTAACAGAATTCATTTGTTTGACACTGTAAATGAATAATAAATGTTTAGCATCCCTTATTCTATAAAAAGCATGTCTTAGTGCCCTTCATAAATGCATACCGATTTCATTATTCATTATCCAATTTCAAATGGTGTAACATCATCAAAATGTACGTGAAACGAATTTTTCCCATTGACCGTAATGTAATGGTATACTTTTAACTGTCCCTGACGAACTGTAAATGCTACACACTACATTTTAATAGTGACTGTGCTATAGTAAACGTTAATAACATATAAAATTTACAGGGCAATCCGAGTATATTTACGTGAGTTAGATCTTGGACAGACGGACAGACAAACCGAAATCTTAAACAGTTTTCAACTATTTTGGAAAGTTAAAAAAAAGGTTCTATTTTCCTATACGTAAAATTTTCTTTGCATTAATATGATTCGAGAGGGTCTCAAAATAAAATTTTAAATTAACTGAGTTTTGCGAAATATTTTAAAATAGAAATGCAATAGTATCAACATAAATAATGCTATTGTATTTCAGACGAGCTCACCCACTCCGCGTTGCCCGGGCGGGTGAGCTAGTAGTTTGTATGATGTTATATCTTTAACCCGGTTTTGTATAACATTATATTTTTAGAAGAAAAATTCGCAAAAATATATGAAAATTTAGTGATAAAAGAGCTGGTAAGAAGATGTTTTCTTGTTTTTTTTTTTTTTTTTTCACATAGGTCGTTTCATAGTTTTTTTTTTTAAGTTCGTATTGCCAGAACTCTTTGAAATTTGTATCCATTCTAAATATAGCAGTTTTACAGCCCGTGTAAGAATTTCGTGAAAAAATATTGTTATCTAGTTGTAAAATAAATATATTGTCTTGCATTTTTTTCACAAATTTCTCAGATTTTATTTATTTTTTTAAATATTTCTACGCGTCCGAATATTTCGAAAATTTTGTAGGTGCTGTAACTCTGGTCCATCGAAATTCTCTTAAAATATTGTATCGAAATACGGACGTTTAGTTACTTTTTAGCATAAAAAATGATCGTGTCCATGAGGCGTGAAATGCCTTGCGTTCAACAGTATTTTTGAAAGTGTTAATATTCGTATTTTTTTAAACCAATTACATCGTCAATTAGAAAAATGTTTCAGCTTTAAAAACACATTTTAGGTTTGCGAGTAACTTTAAAACCGTGGAGGGGTGTTGCCATAAGGGGAAATACATCCTTTGAGAAAAGAACCTTTTTTGAAGATTTATTTTCAAAGGGTTAACAACGGTATATTTTTTAATTGATTTCGGCAGTTGAGATGTAATAGTACGATAGTTCTGAATATGTCTGAGTGAATATGTCTGAATATGTCTGAATATGTTTTGTTTATTTAAAACTGCGAATTAACGCAAAAAAGAGAAAAAAAATAAAGAAAGAAAAGAAAGAAAAGAAAAGAAAAACAAACTGTCTTTCGGTTTTTCATCTCCTCTTGATGCATAAATTAGAGTCTGAGCATGCGTAAGGGATTTTGTCGGCTCGCAAAGAAAGATATGAATTTCGATGAGTTTTTTATTAATATATCGGTTAATTATCAAATATTAAAAATCTGAGACTCAGGTGCATCAGGACGTGCCTTGACTATCCTTACCGAAATTTTCAGACTTTTAAGTGCGCTAGATTTCGCTAGCCATCGCCGCCACACACACAGAGCGCAACTTTCTTTTATTAGTATAGCTATATGCCCTTGCTTAAGTTAATGAATCCAGCTTATGTTGCATAAAAGGAAAAAAATGTTGATTGGAAATGGACTATATTTTTATTCCTTAGTATTATGCACATGGAAAACACATTGAAAAAATTACACAAGTAGCAGCTTATCGACCAGCTTAAATGAGTATACCTTTCAATGAAAATTTTGATTCTCATAGGCATGCGCCTGAAATATGTGAAAAATTATTGATACGAATTGGACTTATTATTATGCACCTGCAAAATACTTGGAAAAAATTACACAAGCAGCGGCTTATCGAACTGCACTGCAAATCCCTGAAACACATTTTACTCTAAATACAACGCATTATAAACGCTTGAGGTGCCAAGATGTGTTTCCAATCTGTTTAAGGCATTCTCATGTGTTTGAAAATGTGTGATAAAATGCGTTTCCCAAACCCCGGCTGTCACTTTGGTAAAGATTTAATGGAAAGTGAAACACATGCGTATAACAGAACACATTCAAAACACATTTCAGTAAACGCCATATTCAATGCTATATTCAGACATTTTTCTTCGCGTAGGATTCATGAAACTCCAGGAGGAAATTGCACTTTCAAAACAATAAAAATTTTGAAAAAAAAAAATCTGAAACTTTTTGCTGTATATTTGTTTTAAATGTTTCTACGTGGAGAAAAAGTGCGTAATAATTTTATTTCTTACAGCCAAAGATGACGTCATTGTCGGGGAATGTATACATTTGATAATCCTAAAAATAAAAATGAATTAAAAAAATAAATATTTAAAATATTGCAAAAAATAGAAGATTTTGGGAAATTATAATTTTTTACATTAAACACTAGTGAAAAAATATTTTTTTCCACATTGTTATCTATATTTTATGTACTATGATATATAAAATTTAAAAATAAATGTTATTAGTGCAGTGTTGCAGTGAGAGACGTTGGGTCTCGCTAAGTAGTTAAAAGTGCTTTGCCAGGGCCCCGCGCTATGTTGCGCAGGCCGCACAGTCAACCTCCCCGAAATAAAAGATCTGAAAGCACTGATCGTGATAGGTCGCTAATTTTTTACGGTCGCAAAAATGTTATTGCATAAAAAAATGATAGTATAAGAATTTTGTATATCGTCTAAGGAGGGGACCAATATTTTCGTGCTGATACCCATCACCAGTGTTGAATTCAAGGGGTACCCATGCGGGGACATTCAGCCCCCCCCCCCGGGAGCATTGAAATCAGTGTTGAATTCAGGAGGTGGCCCGGGGGGGGCATTCTCCCCGGAGCTTTGAAATGTCCCCCCCCCGGAAGATTCGAGATTTTATTATTTCAATGGTAGAAAGTGGACCCCCCCCCCCCCCCCCCCGAAGAAAACTGTCTGAATTCAACACTGATTGAAATATCCCCCGCCGGAAGATTTGAGATTGTATGCTTTTAATGGTTCAAAAGTGCAATTTCCCCCTCCCCCAGAGCCATAGAAATCCCTCCCAGAGAAAAGGTTCTGAATTCAACACTGTCCAGCACCTTTAAAAAAGAAAAATAAAAGCTCCTACAAAAATCGTCTGATAAAAACGACTCCAGTTCACTGAGCCCTCAGTGCTCCAGTTAGCTAAGTTCAGACGCATGCGTACAGGTACTGTTATGGTTTTCAAGCATCCGTCCGCTTCCGGTCCGCCATTGATTTGCAATCGTCACGTGTTTCTGTGTTTTTGTGTACCCTGTTCGTTCTATGGGATCTGAACTGTATGAACTACTAACCCTAAACCGTACCCAACACAGCTAATTTGATTTATTTAATTTTGTTCGAAGCGTTTCCCAGAAAAGTACAGAGAATCATCAAGAATCAAGACAAAATTTGTTCAAAATATCCAAAGTTGTGATCAACCGTCACGCCATGAAGTTTTGATAATTTCCCGGGAAAACATTTGCAGTGTAAGTTTTTTCTATATTATTTAAATTTTTTGTCGTAGGAATTATATATGCATGGATATTAAAGTTCTAGATTTTTGTTTTTTGATAAACCGATGTATTTATGTGTAGGATTTTTATAAAATAGTGTTATTTTTTGCACCTTGTGACTTATGTTTTGATGTTGGCTGAAATTTAACAATCGTCAAAATGCATGCTGAAGTTAATTACTTTTTTTTTTTTTAAATTATTTATTGACTTTTTAATATTTACATAAGGGTATAAATACACATAATATGCATGGTTATTAATTTATTTTTAATTTCTTGCAAACTTTAAACAATTATTAATTAATATTAGATTTTTAACTATGTTTATCAAAACATTATATAGGACCTATTTCTTTTTCTCTTTAGCTTACGTATTTATCCAACTAGAATGCCGTTCTTACTCGTTTTAATTTCTAAAAAATCTGTTTACAATTTATCTGTTAATTAGAGATTGTCCTTCAAGCACTTTATTTGTCAATAATATTATGCATTATCTCTTTGATTAATTAACTAATTCGATTTTTTTATTACTAATATTGCTTTTGTTCTTTTATCATAGAAATTCATTTAAAAATTACTATTAATTATTTTCCCTTTAATTTTTTTTTATTAAATGAAAAATAACGAATGTAATTAAATATTTATTTTTTGCATAATATTTATTTTCTGTTAATTACGAAATAGAAATTAATGATCTGAATTTGAAAATGCACCTGCACACTCTCAGTAACGTTTATTAAGACTTCGGTAACAATAAATTATTTTTTGTTCGAACTTCCTTTTGCCTTTCCTTGATGGAACTTTGCAGAAGAATGTGTTTTGCAGGTTTTTATTATTTTAGTATGAAGTGAAATCTAGCTTAGTATTATAGCTATCTATATATAGGGTAGATGTGCCAGTAATGGACACCCTTAAGGAATTTCTTTTAAAATTCTTTTTTAATTAATAGTTATAATTGTTATATTCCACATTTTTTAATATTATATTAATCTACTAACAATATTTAACCATGCTCATAGTCACACTTCCCAATGTGAATTGAAATTTAATTGTAAATAACAGATATAAATCAAAACACCCTAAATTCCAGTAATGGACACACCACAAAAAGTAATAGATAATTTATATTATGATTGTATTTAAAACTAAAATTTAAAGAAAACATATTAATGAAATTAAAAAAACTGAATTTTTATTGGTTATTTCTTTGTAAACCAAAAATGTTGAAAGTAGCCCATTACTGGCACATCTACCCTATATAATATATCAGCATTTATATTTTATTTTTAAAAAGTCTAAAAAACTGTGGAATAAACACAAATAATTTAAATCTTAAGGAGGTAATTTAGAAAAAAAAAAAACATTAACAAAACGAAATGCAAAAAAAAGATTGCATTTTATGAATCATTTAGAAATGATCCTCATATCCATAGAATAAACAATAGTAATATGTAAAAAAAAAAAGTACTATTGTAATTTAATTACGAATTTACAACAGTGTTTGCAGATTTAAAATAATATGTGACATAACTTTGATTCTTGAAGTAGTTTTCAATTCTTTATTTGCAGAAATTGCTTGAGAGTGAATGATACACCTGTTCTCTCAAAAATTGTCATTTTTGATGATTGATATTTAGTAAAAAGTGATCTGCTGCTTTTTTTTTTTTTTTTTTAAATAATTATTTTCAAAGCTGTTACAACAGGCTGGCAATATTTTGATTTCAGCTAAATAGAATGCCTGTGTGTTCCAAAAAATTATTATTATTAAAATGCTAATGTTAGTTCTAACTACAATTTAAAGAAATCATATTAATGAAATAAAAAAAGCTGAATTTTTATTGGTTATTTTTTTTATAAACCAAAAATGTTGAAGGTGGCCCATTACTGGAAGGAGGTCCATTATTGGCACATCTACCCTATATAATAACATATGAGGGGGTTACAATGACAGTGGAGTAAGTCAATATATTTAGTAATTTGAGAATTGAAGGATTTTGTGAAACTTCTTGTATTGCCGTTGCATTAAGTGGTCCAACTTGTTTTTCCCTCTAGTGATTCCGTATGTTAACTATGACTTATTTGACTGTCACACTGAATAGAAATTAATATATACGCTCAGAGAAAATATGGTTTTCTAGATTTTTTTTTTTTTTTTTTGACTTACTCCACTGTCATTCTAACCCCCTCATATATGGCACATATATGATTGTTTGATTATATATATAAACTTTGTGATGAACTTGGCTAAATCATAACTACAATCTTGGCATAATTCATAATTGTGGGGGCCACTATAACCCTTAAGTACGAAAATCATTATTTTATATATATTGTATTTATATTTATAATATATTAATCTAAAGTGAAAAAAAAAATCTAGTTTGCATTAATTTTAAAGTTACTTTTTATTTTATTTTTTGTAAAAAAATATTAGAACAAAATTTATTATACTAAAAAGCTAAATCAATTTTTGCAGAAAAGATTCTTTTTCTTCTATCACCGTTAGATTTTTGGAAATTTTACATCTCTAGTAAAAGGACGTACATACATATTTATTTATACATATATGTGTATATACATATACTATATATAATTCACTGGTGCCCGGCTAATTGAAAAGTACCGTAAATTGTATATATATAAAAAGCATTTATAAATATATATATATATTTATATGTATAAAATATTTAATATATATATATATGTGTGTGTGTGTACATAAACATATATAAACAAGCATAAAAATTAATCAAGTTTGTTTTTATATATGTTTATATTATTTGGCAACAAATCCCACTTTCTGTAAACCCAAATTGTGCCAAGCTTTTTAAAAAAAGAAAACAAGGTTCCTGTACTGAGAGAAATTAAATATCCGTCAAATCAAAGTATAAATCTAAGCAAATTGAAAATGCTGTTCTCAGTCTTGTTATTTTATATTTAATAATTTTAATATTTGTGCATTATGTAAAGCCTTTTATTATTTATTTATCTGTCAGATCACTTTGAAAAAGTTATGAGCTAGTTTCAAAAGGACTGATGGAAGCAATTAAAACAGACAGGTATGCCACATTTGTTTAATTTTCCAAGCCCCTGGAGAATGCAAAGTCTGAAGAGTATGACATTTGGCATAAAGGCATTGGCTGATCTGAGCTAACATCTTTCATCTAAATACTGTCCACTCGGTAATTGTTTTTCATATCATTAAATAACATATACTTATGTGTACTATTTTATACATTTTTATTATTTTATACATGTATTCCTTCGATATGTCATGAATGTTAGAATATTATTTATGGAGGAGCGAACAATTAAACATATATGCGTGAGAGCTTCTTCAAAAGGTTGAAATTTATCTTTTTAAAACCATTTTGTGTATTTTCTTAATTAATGCAAAATTATAAAAATATCTGTTATAATATGATTAAATTATAAGAATATTTTATTAATGTATTACTTGAAATAATTTCTACTGTTTTTTCATTCCTGACGTACCTTATTAATGCAGATCTTGTTTGTTACTTGTATTATTGGTGGTACCTACATATTATCCGGGCCAGGTCAGTTACAATTGCTATTATAAATAATATTTTTTTGTTATTTATTATTGCTCATTTATTATTTGTTTATTTATTTTATATTTATCATTTTTAGCAATGTTATGTACCTAATAATAAATTACTGTTTTGTACATGATTGGTAACAATAAATAAGATTGGCAACCATTTTTGGCAATCTATCTCTCCTGGCTAGGATAATACGCAAGTACTCTATTATTTCTTGGTAACAATATTAAATTTAAAAATGATTAAGGATGTTTGAGTTATTGTTTTGAATTGAATTTTGGATATGACAATATAGGAGAGGAAAAACATTTGTCAAGAAACAACAATCGTTTAGAACTTGAGTTGTAATTTAATGAAATATATTTTTAAAAAAATAAACTATTCAATTACAAATTATTTCAATAATGCTTGCAAGCCTCATGCTTTTTCGTTTAAAAACTTGTCAACTAGTGTGATATTATTCAACGTAAAAATATATATTTTTTCTTTGGTCGCAACAACTTGGTCTGTTTGCAGCCTAAGTATTAAACCTCGGAATAGTGCATATCACATTGTTCACTATTCAGAGTTAAAGTCATACGAATGGAATGTTGTCATATAAATTTTCATTCCTAGTAAATGTTGTGAAATGAAAATGTGTTTGCAGAGACATCTGCTTTTCAAGAGTGTTCATTACAGAGATTTTACTATATATTAATCAAGCATCTCCAAAAAGTAAAATTCTACTTTTTTAAAAAGCAATTTTGATTATTTTTTAAATTAATGCAAAAATACGAGGAAAGCATTGTAAGTGTATAAGAGGGTGTGTGTGGAGAAAGGGATTTGATCCTTAGACAGCTGTCAAATTGAAGGCTTATATTATGAGCACCTGAAAATGATGTTAAGAAAGTTGTTGTCTCTTCTTTCCAAAGGGATATTTTCTTTGGAATTTAAAAGGGAAAGGAAGTTTGCTTAAAGTTCTTTTTGGTAAATAATATATTTTGTCCCTTTTATACAGCACTTTTAGATAATTTCATTTATGTATTTCTGGAGCAAAGATCACTTTGACATGCCAGGGGTCGATCCAGGAAAAATTTGGGGCCTGTTTAGAGCCCCTTCACAAAAATCTATTTAATAAAATGGGCCCCTTCACAAAAATCTATTTAATAAAATGGGCCCCTTCACAAAAATCTACTTCATAAAATGGGCCCCTTCACAAAAATCAATTTGATAAAATGGGCCTTTCACAAAATTCTATTCCATAAAAACATACTATTTAGTATTTATTTATTTTTTGTGATGTTTTAAAATGTGTAATTTGTAAACAAACAAGTTCACCAGAGAGGAAAACTTCAGCAAAAGGATTTTAAAAAGTTTTTGTTTATAAATTCTTGGTTCGAATTTGATTAACTGGATTTCAACTTTCGTTACAAAATGTTATTTTTCACAAAAATATAATAAATTTCACAAAAATAACCTTTATTTTTCACAAAATGGGCCCCAAGAAAAAAAACCTGCATCAACCCCTGCATGCATATATTTAACTGAGAATTTTATTTTTTCCAAAAAAAAAAAAGGGTGCGGAATCTTACCACTCAAGCTATCCAGTATATTTGTTTTTAAAAATTAATCACTGTTTCAGTCAACTGGCTTTTTCGGATGAGGGGGACTGGCCAAATTCTGGTAACCCTGTATTTATGTGACCTCTTTTTTTCAGCTAAGTGTATTTTGTAAAGTAAATTTCTAAGAAATGTCTGTCACATATTATAAATGTTTTATGTCTGGTGACTGATGTGTAGGACTTAACCAGTTTATTATAAAAATGCCAAATGTATTGTATGATCATGTAGCAATAATGGCTTGGTAGTAATCAAATCTGTAATGAACATTAGGTACTTCTTTGTTATAGGTGTCTTGGTATAACTCAGTGGTAAGAAAGTGCAATTTTGCACCAAATATAAACAATCATGAAAATGAAACAGCGACCAATGAAACAAATTTTCTAATCTGCACTTAGCTTGCTTTTCTCCAGCACACAATTTGTCTCTGATAAATTAAAAAATTGACATTTCTAAAATTTCTAACATGTTTACTATTTTTAATTTACCAATGAACCCCCCCCCCCCCAAAAAAAAAAAAAAAAAAAAAAATCATTTTACTATTTGAAAGAATCTCTGTGAAACTCATCATAATATGCAACTTATATATTAGAGAAAAAATATCTGGAAATACAGTAGACTCTTCTTAAATCCACATAGCTTAAAAACAAGAGATTGGGCAGATTTTAGAATTTTGCAGATTTCTGGTCAGTTTTGTTTATATTTTTAAACAGTAATTTGAATTTAATAATGCACTCAAAAGTATAATAAATGCTTACAATAAAGTAAAATAATAAAAATTAACAAAATTATTATTTTTTAAATATTAAAAGTAAAGGTCAAGTAAATAATTCATAATACATAACTAAATATGCATAGTGATGAGAGATTTTTTCCTTGAATCATTCAGTGAAATTCTCCTTATAAATATACACTAATAATTCCCATCAAAATCTTAAAATAACAAAGTTTTCTTTCATGTTTAGCCATACTTAATAACCAAAAAGTTTGATTAATACATAAATGTATTTGTTAAAAAGATAAAGCCACTGATATCAGGACTATCTTGAAATTCTTCAGAAATAAATTTATGCTTCCTTCATGAGAAAACATGAGAGTTCAATCATATTAACTAGAATTCCATATTAAAATGTGTACAGAATGTTATAAATTTTTTTATAAAAACTTCATTTTTTACATCTTAAGTCTCAGTGTTTAAGTCTGATTGTTTGAGTCTAAATGATGTGCGGATTTGAGGGAGTCTACTGTACTATGTTGCAAAAAGAAGAAATGTGTGCACAAGGCAAACTAGTTCAATGGCTCTTAAATACCTTTTTCTTTCGGAATTGTGATTTATGTAAGGAACTAGAGTTAGGAACTGACTTTAGTCTGATTGTGGAAAAAAACTCTTAAATCTACTTATAAAGATTTAACAATATGATGAGATTTAAAAATGTAAATAAAGATTGTCAGAAAGTGACTTTGAAAATTTTGCTTTTCCTGCCAAATTTAACCTTTATTTCTAACACACCCACGGCATTTAAAAAATTTTCAAAAGTAAAAGAATATTCTCAATTTTAACTCCCCCCACCCCCCCCAAAAAAAAAACCCCTCTAATTTTAGTTGTCATGAGGTCTGTACCTAAATCCAATCTTGTTTATATGAAATAGAGTTAAGTGGCAGTACATTGCATATGTTTTTGACTGTATGATAATTGTAGACACCCCCCTCCTTTCCTTTAATGATGTCGCTATCAATATCTACAAATTCTTTTTTATTTTACAATTTTTTTTTTTTTAGTTTTTTTTTTTTTTATGCCAGATGTTGGGGGTATTCCCTATTTTGTAATGAAATTAAAATCATTTAATGGCTTTAATAATAACTTTGTATTTTAATAAAAATACATAAAACTCTTTTGATGTAAAAAAAAAAAAGATTTTGGTTAGATAAAAAATAATAAAGATATCAAAGAGAATTGTTTCACTTCTTCTTGGAGATAGCTTTATAACATTATATATGCACAGCCCCTAATACATAAAAGTATCTAAAATTAAAAAACTGGCAATCTTGTATCATAATTTGCACATTGAATGTATAAGGAAAGATATTAAGTATACAATTTAATAACTAAAAAATTAAATGTAGTAGTTTTTGTTTAATTGATGTTTAAAAAAATACCCTTTTTTTACGATGTAAAGTATTTGCATGTTTTTTATCATGTAGAGAGTTTTCAATTTAATTGATTACTTATGGTTTTAATTTCAGATAGCAATGACTATTTGCAGAATATAATGAAGTATCCTACAAATTGGCCTTTGAAGCACCTTAGGTTTTGTTTGTATCACTATTATTTTAAATATTTTGTTATATAATTCATTCTTATTGTAGAACTTTGGATTTAATAAAATGTTTCGTTTCAGTAATCTATGAAATTTATCTGATTTATTGAATTAAAAAAAGTCTGTTTTTGCATTCATTAATTGAATTTACATTCATTATTTTATATAATGCAGGGTTCGCGCAGTTAAACCACAATTTTTTAACTGTAGAAAAATATTGTAAATTCTGTGAATAAACAAGGCCGTTACGATTTGATGTATTTAAAACTTGTATTTGGATTTTTTTTTTATGGAGTATGCGAATCTTGATATTGTATATGTATATATTGCATTTAAGCTTTGTATACATCCCGGGCGCAGAATCGGCGCAACACTGCGACGCACGTCGCAGACTCTTGAGAAGGTCTGCAGCCTAATTTTTAACTGTTAGAATCGGTTCACGATCGGACACGAAAAAATCGTGAATTTCTCCGATCGGCTGCGTAAAAGTCACGATTTTGCCAAATTTCGCCGATTGGACGCATAAAATACGCAAATTTTGTCGATCGGGTGCATATAAATCGCGAATTTCATCAATCAAGTGTGTAAAAATCTTAATTTTTGCCCATTAAGCATGCAAAAATCATGAATTTCGCCAATCGGACGCGTAAAAATCACGAATTTTGCCGATTGGGTGCGTATAAATCGCGAATTTTGCCGATCGGGTGCGTATAAATTGTAAATTTCGCCAATCGGGTGTTAAAAGATCGCAAATTCTGCCGATCGGGTGCGAAAAAACACTAATTTCGCCGATCAGGTGCATTAAAATCGCAATTTTCGCCGGTTAGGCGGGTAAAAATCACGAATTTCATCGATCGGAACAGGTAAAAATCACGAATTTCGTCAATCGAGCGCGTATAAATCGTAAATTTCGCCGATCGATTGCGTATAAATTGAAAATTTTGCCTAACGGACCCCCAGCTCCCCAGCACCTCAAAACAAAATTCTCTCTGTGCTATTAATGGTGGCCTTAGACAGCCCAGTCATTTTAGTAAGTGGCCCTTCGCTTAAAATGTTGTGTACCCCTATGTTAGAGTTTAGAAAAATAAAACTCTGCTAGAAATTATTTGCCTTGTGCCATAGTAATACGATCCTTGCCACATGCGATTGACGAGCTCCGATTCCCGAAACCGAATTCAACTGACATGCTCATTCGAACATCACCACCACTGAATTCCGGTGATGTGGCTGCTGCAACTCAATCGAAAACCACTTTTCTTCCTGCTCCATCGACATCTTCTGCAGTGCAAGTGCTGCCACCCGATTTGGGCATGGCAAAATTGCTGCAAGTAACATTTAATATTATCCCATCAATATATAAATTTTGATATTATCACATTATATCAATCTTTTAAAAAATTTTAGAAGTTGGTGTTCAGGTGTTATTACTTACCCATCATACGTAGTATAGGGTAAGTCTTGTAATCGTTTTGAAAATCGAAAAATTTTTTTTGACGGATTTACACGTTTCAGACATTGGAGATTCCGAAAAACATATTTTTAGAAAAAAAATTTTGCCGTCCGTCTGTGTGTCTGTGTGTGTGTCTGTGTGTCTGTAAACGCTCTATCTCCCGAAAAAATTGAGATAGAGACTTGCAATTTTGTATGTACTTAGTATGTAATAATGGGAAGAAGCCTATTTCATTTCAATAACCTCGATTAACCGGAACTATTTTTTTCGTACTCTCGAAATATTCGTTCTGATGAAAGGTATATAAAAATTTTCGAAATTGTTTATTTTAAGAAATGAATATAAAAGACAATAAAAAAACATAAATTTTGCATAAAGCATGAAGTCGATCGGATGATTAGTTGCCGAGATATTTGGAATCCTATTTTCCACACTCTTCGATTTTTCATGACCCTGTATTTCATCCAAATTTGACTTCAAAGATATATTTTAATTGGAAATTTGACGCTTAATCAGATGCAATAAACCGCTAGTTAATAGGATTATTATTTTTGGAGTTATAAAGTTATAAGGATGTTTATTTCAAGCAATTCAGTAATCTTGCCTTTAAGGTATGTGACGTCATCAAGCCACGATTTTATTTGAATTGCAATGCACTTTATACGTAATTTACACATTTTTATTTTAATATTTTACATTATGCATATCCATGATGGGTAAGTATTACGGTGGCCCCCAACGACTAGTTTTTACTGTTATTGTATTTTCTAACTTCAGAAATTTTGACAAATTTTATGAAAGATTTTTCAGACAATGTATGGGTGTTAAAAATTCTGAGGACAAAGGTAAATTATTTTTAAAAGTACTTTCCTTTTATGTTAATCACAAATAATTTGGGGTGGGGGGGTGAGTGCATGTAACGTAATGCGAGGGACGTTTGTCCTTAAGTTCTGCAGACTGTTTTTAAAGTTTCTACTTGTGTTGCAGACTGTAGAAAAAAATTCTGCTGCTGGGGTATACATATCTATTATTTTAAGTGATTAGCATTTTATTGTGTAATGCATATCTTTTTTTTTTTTTTTTTTTTTTTTTTTTTGAAAAAATTAAGAACTGTTCTTGCACTCAAATCATGTTTTGATAATTTGTGAGTAATAGTAATAACCATTCTTAGAGACTTTTTTTGTACTATTGAAGGATACAAATAAACAAACAAAAAAATAAATATTGAAATGGCCAATATCTTGAATAAGTTTCCTAATAAACTACAGGTTTTTATTTTTCTCTTTTCTAGAAAACTAATATTATCATAAAATGTTACAATATTTTTTTTGTCATTAATTTGTGCTTAAGCAATGTATGTTTATTCTTTATAACCAGGGACCGATTTACAAATTTGGAGGCCCTGGGCACAGATGCGTATGGGGGCCTCCTTGCACCGATGCTTACAGCAGCCTTGAGTAATATATATATATAATATTGAAAACAGTACTTATTAAGATAACCGCTATTAACTTTAATAATTTCTTTAAAATATCAGTTTAAAAAAATTAATTTGATAATCATTAATTTACTTTTAAATAGTTATTTCATAATTATGAAATTTCAATTGAATTTTATTATGAATTGTGTGGTGCTGATTACCTTTCTCTATGCAAGTCCACATATCTGGAATGATAAAGTATGCAGCAACTAATAATAAATTTACTGCAGTACCAAGCTATAATTATTGAAAATATTAGCATATCCTATTAATCAAATAAATTTTTCTTTCAAATACAAGATTTCACTGAAAAAAATTTTTTTTTTAAAGTAACTAGCAGAACCACATGCCTTTGTCCATGTTAACCATAAGGCATAACAGGTAAAAGAAATAAAAATGAAATAATATGGCGATTCCACAAACAGAGTTCTGTACATTCTTGCACATAAATTGTTAAAAAATCAGGAAAAAATAAAGTTACTTTGACAAATCGTAGATAATCTTTGACAAACACATTTTTCCATATTTTGTTTTTTAACCATTAAAACTGTTATGGCCAATAATTGAAAAATCTTCAGTAGCATTTGGGGGCCCGTGTCCCGAATGCCTTGCCGTAAATCAGATACTGTTTATAACTATATTTGAAACTTATATTTGGATATATATTTTTTTTCTTTTCTTTTGTGAGTGTAAACAGTAAAACATAAATATTGGAAATTATTTAATTTATTCTCCATTTTCACTCTAAAACAGTGGTTCCTAATGTGAAGCATCCCCCCAATTTGAATTTTTAGGGTGGCAATTCCATATTTGCTATACTCCCATTCCCTTATTAGTTATTTTGTAAAAGTAATGTTGTAGACTAAAAATAAATGTTACACATTCAAATTTCAAAAATAAAATGAAAAAAAAAAAGTTTTTTTATCCAATTTTTGGAAAGTATACCTTCAAAAGTTCAAAATACAATCACTACCAGAATAATTATATGAAAACATTTAGATACTTGTATATTTAAAATTACTTTATAATTTTAATGATCTTAGACAACTTTTTTGACTTTGCATTTAATGAGTCTTGTATGTCTTTTCATTCTGCAATATATTAGATAAAGAAACTTTTACAAATGAAACTATTCAAGTGTATATTTAACATGTTTGCGACAAGTGTCCTTTACAGAATTTTGAATTTTTTATTACCAGTAATTTTGGTAAGAAAATTTTGCCTAACGTAATTACAAATATAATCACTAAGTCTAATTTATTCACTATTCTGTGATTAAATAAGAAAAGTTTTCAGGATTCTGAGTGCTGTGTGTGTCACATATATGCAGGTGGTTAAAACTGACTGTTTTAATCCTTTATGCTCAGAGTCCTTTTAAATTGAATCATAATGTTATAAAAACTATTTGATTCATCCATTACCTACAGTATGTTTCAGAATCAGTTTTAAATACTTTACTCTATTATAGATAACAAAAATAGTCCTGTGAATCAAAAAATGAGATTTTCTCGCCTATGTCTCATTCTAGTTTCCATTTTCCTGCGTGATATGCAATGCTAAGTTTCTGCTGTGAAACATCTCAACAATTTGTAATTTTTTTACTTACATTTCAAGGTCTGGGAAATAATATTATTTCTCTAAGTATGTTTTTTTTTTTTTACTTTATTTTTAAAATGTTTTATAAAGTGGTATTTATAAGTACCAGTATTAAGAAGAAAGAAGCAATTGTTAATATGTATACTTGTAGCTCAGGTATATCAGAATTTAACATAGCCTAAGATGATTTGTATTTCTTTCAAATGAAGTTTTTCGTACAGATTTTTTATGATAATGTTTGGCAAAATACTCAAAAAATTCTATTAAATGCAGTTTCGACACAGATCATGGATTTCTGTTTGATTCCTCAATTACAAATTTAGTGCTAAGAACATTAGGATTTTCGAATGAAAAGTTATAAATTTAGTGTACGGCAGACACTAATATACATTATAGCAGACACGACCTTTTGCTGCATAGGAAACAATTGCAAACAGTGCATAAGGTGGAGGTAGACAATAGACATATTTCTTCGAAATGAAGAAAATGCATTATAATAATATTTAAAATACTGCTTAAAATTAATAAAGTTATACAGAAATGATTCTTGTTTAGTGCTTAGCTGCCAACTGCTCTGATTCTTTGGCACTAATAATTAAGGACAGAAATTTCTCCCTTTTCATATCGTAGAATTCTGTGATACAATAAGATGAAGAATATTTTAAATAAAAAAGTGATGCTAAAATAATCTTAGCAGTTGGCAGCTATGATTGTATTATGTAAATAGAGATATTAGCACCCAAAAACTTTTCACATGTATAAACGAGGTGCTAAAATTAATCACAAAATATATCATTGCTATCACATTTAATTCCAAATGCGAGAGTCTCTTCAAGAAATTTTGTCAAGATAAAAGTACAGACCATGAAATACTACTTTGGTTTCACACTAAGGTAAATATAAGAAAAAAAAAAAAAGACTCTTTTAGATAAGAATGCGAAAATAAAGTTAATTTCATTTATAAGGTTATATTAAAAATATATTACTGATAACATTATTACTTGTTTTATAAGCTTAACACTATGTGACATTACTTGTCATTTGTATTACTTTTTAGGCTTCCACCATGTGAATTTACCATGATGAAAGATCTTTTTGATAAAAATTATATGTTACAGCGGGTAAAAATTATTTTTATCAAAATATAGCGAAAATACATATTTACTAATAAAAGCTTTGAAAAATGCGTTTGTTGGTAGCAAATGTAAATATTTTCTAACTCTTCATTTATGCATAAAAAATTTAGAAATACACCTTCTGTGGAAAAATCAGCAAAGTTTGTGAAGTTAAATACAACGATGTCTATCTGAAGTAAATTTTTATTTAAAACTTCTATGCTTTTACAATCTGGTTTTACATTTTGTACACCAAAAATTTACCATACAAACACACCAATTTGTATTGGTGTTCAATGTTTTTGTACTTTCAGTAAAATTTTATGTAATCAAGTTGAATTGAAAGAATACTAGTTATTTTGATTTGTGTTTTTTAAGACAAAAAGGCTTTAGAAACATTGTTTAGTGCAAGGTTTTTTTTTTTTTTTTTTTTTTTTAATCAGCTTGATCTTAATCATGATTTAAATCAACCACATATTTAAAAAAAAAAGAAAAAGAATAAAACATTGCTTTCACTTAACTTTTAAAAATTATCAAGGTATTTTGTAATAAATGTTATGTTTTGCCTAAAATGCATTGGAAAATTTAGGAATGTGAGAGACCAAAAACCCAAAGTCGATGCTTTTGTAATTTAATTTAAATTAAAATCTTAACAGATTACCATAAGTATTTACCTATTAGAAAATATTTAAGTCTTTTGGGAATTTTAGAATTAATACAAAAACATGGAGATTTTTTGCAAAGATATAGAAAACTTCAGAAAAAGTATAGACCTTTCCAAAGATTTTTTTATTTATTTTTATCTAAAATTTTCATTACAATTTATTTAGTTATTATTAACATGTAAATAACAAATTGTTCGATTTCCAATGCAGTTTATTTATAGAAAGATTTGGAAAATAAACTATTGATAACAAACTTTAAACGTGTGCTATTTAAAAAATTTTAATGAATGAATTGTTTTAATGAACAGTAACAATTAATTGTTTGATCCCTGACCTTTTTTCACTAAATTTTGCATATCTATTGGTTTCACACTATGCATGAAAATATTCAAATTCTTCAGTATTACTGTTTATAAAAGAGAAATGTTCCTCTGTAGTATAATACATTAAAGAGTAGGTTATTAGAATGCACAATAGGTCTGAAAGGATTAATTGTAAAAACTATTGTGAATGGAGAAATTTCCAATCAAAGTTGTTTCTTAAAAAATAAAAAATGAGCGATATATATTGGATTAAATTAAATCGAATAAAAGTTAAATTTCTGAGTGTTTGTCATTTTTATTTTGAGAATATATGTAACAGAAGTTAAAATTTGTGGCTTAGCAAAAATTTCCAATAATATTCCTAGGTTCTATATAAAAGTATACATGGAAAATTAAATAAGGTATATTTTTAAAATCTTGATAAGACAAGCACATTTTTGAAAATTTAATGGGATTTTATATATTAAGTGTTAGTAGTAATAATTGAGCTTTATTAATAAAATATATTTTTAATCAAAATTTTGAAAACATACATAATAAAATCTTTGAAAAAATTCCTCTGTTGGCAGTAAGTGTGAATATTTTCAAACATTTCATATATTTATAATTAATTTAGTAGCACACGTAAATATTTTAAATACCAAATTCAGCATTTTATTTAGTTTCTATAAAATATTACTGATTTTTGCCATTTTGAGGATTTATTTTTAAAAGCTAGAATTATTTTCTTTAAAGCTAAAATGCTGAAAGTTTATAAGGTAAGTACTAAAAGGATACGCGAAAGCATAGATAATTGATGACATTGTACAGGCTATTTTAAAAATTTGTCTGCAACACAGATGATGCACTTTAGTGTTGGGCGATGACAAGAATGCTTTTCAAGAAGCATCATTTCTCTCAATTGTATGGACATCTCGAGTGTGTTACTTGTTTCTCAATGATACCAGTCTATAAATTGTTATTTCTATCTGATTCTCTCTCTAATTTTAAGTCATAATTTCTCATTGAAATGGCTTTTCCCATCTTTTTTGTTATTAACTGAAATATGAGGAAGCAGAGTGTTTATTATTCAGGAGAAAGGGGATTTCGAGATACAGTTCTAGCTTTGGAGGGTTTTTCCCTTTAATCTCTAACTTTCTCTGGTTTTATCACCCTGGATTGGCTGCCCACAATGAATTTATCCTATAGTTGTAGGCATATGCATTTTCTATAGATACCTTTCTTATCAGCATTTGCACAGTTTCTTCCAGCAGTTTTCCAGTTTATCCTCCTTCTCCTGTTTATATACACTTTAACACATAATGTTATACATTTTGGATTGCATTTAGAGCAGATAATCTGATGCATATGCACCGGGAGGCATAGTCTCTGAATACAGTTATAGCTTTATGGGTTTTATTTTCTTTCTTTTATCTAATTTCTTCTGGTTTTATGACCTTGGGTCGCTACCCACAGTGAATTTATCGTACAATTGACAATATTGTAGGCTTATGCATTTTCTATAGGTACCCCCTTTTTTCATAATTTGCTTCGTTTCTTCCAGCAGCCCCCTCCTTACTTCTATAGAATTTATTTTTCATCTCACTCCTCTTTCCTTTTCTCCGTTATCAAGACGCTGACAGCTTAGCTCCTCCTTACCCTTATATACACATTATCTTTACTCTTCACTCCACTCTGTTTCTGGGGTATTCGGAACGAGTACCATTAGGTTGTCCTCCTTAAATGTACCTTTACTTTTTCGATAGGGGGCCTTAGTTTCTGAAATATGAAGGGCTTTTGTTCCTTATTTTCAAATTTACTCCTTTCCCTCCTTTATATTTTTTTCTATGCTGGGTTTTTACCTTTTTAGGTTCATGGTCCTATGCCCTATCTTTCCCTAATTTTCTGTTTTATTTGGACAACATTTGTAAGCTTTAGCAGATTTTTGCCCCCACCACCATGTGGCGGTTTTGTTATTTGTATGTTGTTTGTACACATATTTCTTGTCTTCTAATTATCCAATTTTTATGCAACTTTCGTCATTGTATCTGTAGTCATTTCGTCCTCCACATTACTTCCCATCTTCTGCAGTAGAAGGCGCTCAGTATTCCCTTTTTATTATCTTACCAGTATCTGTCCGGCTAGTTCTACTTGCATCTGGCATTATTGACTTTGCATATTTCCCCCCTCCCCTCCCCTCCCCTCACCATCTTTATTTTAGTTATCATTCTGCCCCCTAGAGGGCGCTCTCTTTCTTGCGCTTAAAAAAAAATAAGATCACAGTTGGTTCTTAGAACATACAGTAATAAACATCATTAAAATAAGTAAGAAACAAATGTGATCTTAAATGTTTTTTTTTAAAATGCGCAAGAGGGCGCCCTCTGCCGGGGAATATGCAAGATGCTAATAGAACTAGCAAAAAAAGGCGAGATACTGGTAAGATAATAAAAAGGAAAGAATGAGTTTCCGCTACTGCAAAAGATGTAAAGTGACGTGAAGGAGGAAAAGATTACAGGTACAAAGATGAAAGTTGCATAAATAGAAAACAAGAATTACTATGGGTACAAACATACAAATAACAAAAGTGCCACATGGTGGTGGGGGCAAAAATCTGCTAAAGCTTACAAACGATGTCCAAATGAAACTGAAATTTAGGGAAAGAGAGGGCATAGGCCCATGAGACTAAAAAGGTAAAAACACAGCATAGAAAAAATATAAAGGAGTCAAGGGGTAAATTTGAAAATAAGGGGCAAAAGCCCTTACTATCTCAGAAACTAAGACTCCTATCGAAAAAATAAAGGCATATTTAAGGAGAACAACCAAACGGTACTTGTTTGGGATATCCCAGAAACACAATGGAATGAAGGGTAAAGATAATGTTAAAAATATATATAAGGGAAGGGTAAGGAGGGTCTAAGCTCTCAAGGTTATGACAACGGAAAAAAAAAAGGAAACGGAAGAAAAGTGGAGTGAGATGAAAAGAATATCTATAGAAGGAGAGGGGGGGGGGGAGCTGCTGGAAGAAACGGAGCAAACGCAGAAAAAAGGGCGTACCTAGAGACTGCATATGTCTACAATTGTCAATTGTAAGGATAAATTTACTGTGGGCAGCGACCCAAGGTAATAAAACCAGAAGAAATTAGGGAGAAAATAAATAAAATATGCCTCCCGATGCATACGCATCACGCTATCTGCTTCAAATGCATTCCAAAATGCATAACATTGTGTTTTAAAGTGTTTAAAAACATGTGTTGTGAATGCGTTTAAAAAAGCGATGCGTGTAAAAAGTGTTTAAAACTACACCTCACGAACACATTATTTAGCACCAGGAGTAAAACATATTTCACCACACGAGAACACTTGGAAACACATTATGAACGCATTTTATGCGTGCAAAAGTCGGCCCGTTTTTGTGTTAGTTTTGCGTTCTGTATTGTGTTGCCGGGATTTGCAGTGTGCTTGAATGAGGATAACTTTAAATGGAAACTTTGATTATCGCTGTCTTTTCCAAATGCACCTGAATTTTGTATTTAATGAGCAGAAACATATGAAACGTCGAACTCGTTATAGTAGAGTATAAATAATATTATATTTCAGATAGGATTCAAGAGAAATATTGTTTGAATTAATATTTTTATTTCATGAAACTCAAGATAAAATTAACGTTTAATTGGAATTTGCATGATAATACAATTACATAATTACATTTTTAGTTTGCATAAATGGAGCTGCAATAGCTGATACATAATAACAAAGGAAATTTGTAAATTAATCTTTGTTTAAAATATTATATTTCAGTTTTAATAGGTTATGTATATCTATAATTACATGCAGCTATTTATATAACTACCATGGCTAATATCCTTATCGTAATGTGCAATAATTATGTACAATAAAATAATTTTAAACAATTGATTAAAATTTACAGAAACATATGTACCATTTTACACAAAATCATGAAATGAAATTTACAAAAACATAGATTACAACATTCAATTAATAATTTAGTAAAGCTTGTGGAATTCAACATATAAACTTTAAAAGTGCACCGTAACCAAAAGTTTTCAATGAAAACCGTAAAATGAATAAGTATTTTTTTTTAATACACACACCATTAATCTTTCCTTTTTTCAAACAAATTCCCTTGCATAAATTAACTAATCAAGCTCATTGGACACAAAAGCAAGTGACCAAAAAAAATGTTGATCGGAAATAGCCTTTTTGTTTATTACGGCTAATTATGCTTTACGAACCACTTGAAAAGGAACACACAAGCATCGGTTTATTGATTAGATTGAGAGTGGGTAACTTTAAGTAGAAACTTTCATTCTCCCAGTCTTTTCTAAATGCTCTTGGAAATTTCATTTATTGACTTTCAATATAAATTTCTGAACGCGTCAGAGTCAATGTATTTTTTTTACACAAGAAAAACCTTTCTTGCATTAAAACATTTTTAGTTGGGATTAAACAAATTAAAATTTACGTAAATTTTTCGGAATATTATTTAAATGAAAATGCAAATAGATGAGACATATAATACCTAAGATAAATTTCAAATTATTTGTTCAAAATATTATATTTCAGCGGTATTATAAATGCCTTTATAACTCTCATGGTTAATATCTATATTGTAATGCGTAAAAATTCATTATGCAAACAAAATGTGAAAATGCATTAACTCATTAGAAAAATATACTAGTTTACTTAGTTTTACGCAAAAACATGACATGGAATTTACTAAAAATAGATTTTAAAATAACATGCGGGACCTAGAATAGAATTAAGCGAGAAAACATTCATTTGATGTCGTCAACCAGACATTGATAATTTCTAATTTTGAAATAAACATTAATATATTGACAGCAACACTATATCCCCAATAGATCTGTTAAAGTTCTTGATTGTCAAAAACTACGACCAGCAGCTGACAAACCGAAATCTTTCATTGTTAATGAATTTTCTGTTGTTTATTTAAATCTATTTTTGTAGTCTCTTTTATAATGCCTTTGTCAAGATTAATAATGAACTATTTTCATAGCAACAAAGAAAATTTATTTGTAATTTGTCACGTGACAACAATTAAATAGTACTAGCATAACTACCTGGTTTGTTTCTGTGTAAAATAAATAAAAATGCAATTTCTTAAAAATACGGCATTCACAATAATGTTAGCTTTTTGCATTCGAACCCATAAATTGCTAAAAAGACAATCAGAAAAAAATGACATTACTTTCGTAGAATCATACCCGTAAGGCATGGTGACGTCACGGCGACGTCAATGTGAAGTCACACTGTGACTTTGTGACCGTCGTCGTGACGTCACGTGACGTCGATGTGAAGTCACTGTGACCTAAATGTGAAGTCGTTGTGGCCGTTTTCAAGGCTTTCTGTGACCTCACAATGTGACTACTTTGTGAAGTCACCGTGCGACTTCAATGTGAAAAGTGTGACGAATCTGCATCGGATAGGGTGACCAAATTTTCCCCGCATCCGATCCGGATTGTTCGGATCGACATTTTTTTTTTTTTTTTTTTGCTAGACGTTTGTGACATTTGTGACGAATCTGCATCGGATTGGGTGACCAGATTGTACCCGAATCCAACTCGTAAAGTTTAGATACATATATTTTTTTGGCTGCAGGTTTGTGACAATTGTGACGATTCTTCATCGGGTCGAGTGACCATATTTTACCCATATTCGATGAGGAAAATTACGGGTCGGTTAATTTTTTCTTTTCTTTTATTCTCTTTCTTTTCTTTTCTTTTTTTTTCTACAGGTTTGAAAGAATATTTTATTTTTTCTTTAGATCAAGTTATTATTTTATTCTAGTTTTTCATATTAATCCAAACCCAAGCTGCAATAATAAAAACTCAACCCTAAGTCAACCCGAACCCGAAAAAATTACAATCAATTTAACCCAAACAGAATAACAACGACAACAACAACAACAATTATCGCTATTCTTACTCGGCTCAAGCTGAACGTCATGTCGGGTGCGGGTAAAATTGGATTAACCAACCCGATGCAGGACTTAAGTCGGGGTTTTAAATTATTTATTTTATTTTATTCTGTCTATTTAGTTAAGGTTTTGCTTGGGCTCCGATTCTTATATGAATACCATATCAGGTCGGGTAACGCGATTTTGAAACGATTTTTTTAAAATCCTGCAATCGAGTGAGACAACCCGATTTCAAACGAACCCAAATCATTACCATTGGTTACACATTAAATAGCAAAAGGTGGATTTGCAGATTTTCAAATTAATTATATAAAAGTGGTGGAATGTATTAAAATTCTGTTGTTCAATAATATAAATGCAACATTTTTTTGTATTTTCAGCTCGGTATTTAAAAATTTTAGAGAAATGCTTTTAAATAAAGCAAATAAGTACTATGTGATTTTGCTATAAATGGGAAACGGTACTTTTCAATATTATTTTTAATTTTAAGAATTTTGATAAAAATTGTTATTGCAGCATATTTTAATAGTCAGTTAAAAGCACATTTTAAAAAATAAAACTATAGATTTATTTAAAATGTTTACAAAATTAAAATAAATTAATGCTTTAATTCCTGCTATTTTTACAAGTATTGATATTTTTTAAATTTATTTACTTTACTTTTTATTATTATTTTTTTTTTTTTTACAATTACTAAAATATGTTATAGAACACTGTGCATGGATTTCTATTTCAATTAATATTAGATTTTATATAAATTTATTATTATTCTATATAGTGAGGAACTATGAAATTTAACTCTTCTTCATGGGATTTCATATATAGAAAACAAAAAGAAATCTGTAATACTAATTCCATGCAAGGTTTTATTACATACATAATAAAGAATATGTATAAAAAATAATAAACTGAAATACTAAAGGAAGTAAAGAACTTAAAAAATATAAGAATGAACAAAAAATCAATATTGAGAAAAAGTGATTTATTTAGTTTTCATGAGTGAAAAACCCTTGAATGGCAATCGTGTACATATTAAAAATACAGTTTTGAAATTTTAAACCACGTGTATAAAAAGTTTAGATCTATAATTTGAGATAATAATAAAATAATCAATATTTTAACTGTGATAAGGTCTTTAAGCCTTGAAATTTTAAAGGGTAATTTTTATTAACTATTTCAATAGTTTATAAACAGTATCTTATATATTTAACTAGTGAAAATATTCGAATAATGTATTCCCCAAAATATTCACATCGGGGTCCAGGTTTTAAATCATATTTAAAAGAAAAATAACTGTATGTTTTAATTTATTAAGAAAGATTTTTGAAAAATATTTCATAAAAGTTGCCATTTTTGAAAAAGAAAATTTAACTTATAGATCAAAATACATTATCATACATGGAACCTTTATTTTATAACTATGTTTTAACCCTTTGTGACTCGACAACATCAGTTTGAAAAATATTTACTCTGACATTACATCATTTTAAGCAAGTAAAAAAAATAAAAATCATAAAAATAAAAATTATTTACTAAAAGATACTTTTTCATATTTACAATAAACAAAAAATTATATAGTTTCTTCTCATAAATATTGTTAAATTTTTAATACAAAATTGTGTACGAACTTACCTGTGTAAAAAATCTATTTTTGGACATCTGCAGACTTTTAAATTCAACAAAGTTAATTTTATTCATAAAGGTATGAAACTGTTTAAATGATAAATAAAACTTTGATATTAAAAATTAACTCAGTATCGTCGTATGTTGAGCTTTCTATAAACAATTTATATTAACTACTGCGTTAAAAGATAGCAGTAATAAAGAAAATCATCTTATTAACCCCGCTGAAAATAACTTTGTCTTTTGGTATGTTTAGAGGTATGCAACTGCAGTAAAAAACATACTTAAAAACAATATTTTGGTTATTAAAATATAATAATGTTACTAATTTATTGTCAATTATTTATGGAATTGTAATAAATGCATCGATAGTGACACATATAATTTATCATATGATGCCGGAGAAATATCTATCTGGGTCGATGTTTCGTGACTAGGCAATAATCACAATAATATGTTGTTCATCATAAATAGAGCAAGCTGATTTAAAAAAATCTACCGTAAAAGTTTTAGAATAAAGTTTGGCCAAAATTTTAGATATAAAGTCCATTTGAAATGTAGATAATCATAGTTACATAACCCAATAAAAAATAAATTATAAACATAGTTTCAAATATTTAACCAGTTTTTAATATGAAAAAATATATAAATTCAGATAACAACATAAAATAGAACCACACATTGGTTTATTATTATTTTTTTTTTACAGGATTAGGTGGTAATTATAAAGAACATTTCCCTTTAATAATAATTCTTTTATAATAGTGTACAGATGTTTTGAAATTTATAACTATAAAATGATTCAGGAAATTAATTTAGTGAAAGTAATTATCTGATTAAAATCGTTGACATATTGTTACTTATTTTAAGAAAATAAACATTAAATTTAATAAACTTAACTGATAAATGTTAAACGAAATATTTAACTTTTGTAAAATACTGCATGAAAGTAACTGAAAACGATATAACTAAATGCAAAGCTAACAGGGAAAATAATATTTTTCCATACCTCTTTTTCTTTGTGATCTTCAATATTCTATTTTGACGTAAAAATAGCGAAAGTTTCTTGAGAAGGCAAAATTCCTCCAAATGAAGTACAATAACATTGGCGGAAAACAAATTTAACCACGCAAAGGAATTGTACTTTTCATGGAAAGAAAATTCGTATAAAAATTGTATTTGCGGAATCCTGTGCAGGTTTTTAATTTTAAATACGTAGGAATTATACACGCTCATAACACGCATATTGTCCAACGAACTGACATCCAAAGATTAAATACACTGTTGTGCGTCTCTTATTCTGAGGTTAAAAAAGCAGACGATAATTTTGAAAGCGTTTAAAACACCTGCGCGCAATTAATAGCAGGGCAGATGATCTTTTTTTCTTTTTTTTTTCTTCTTATATAGTTGATGTTAGAGTAGAAGGTTAAAAAGGCAGAATATTTCTTTTTATAGTCTCTCCAATTAAAATTTCTTATTTGAAGATTTATTAACACTTTCCAACCTAGTTGAAAAGTGTTTATGACTTCGGTTTGTCTGGCCGTCTGCCGTCTGGCCGTCTGGCCGTCTGCCGTCTGGCCGTCTGCCGTCTGCCGTCTGTCCGTGCTCTAACTCCCGTAAATATGCTCGGATTGCCCTGCAATTTTTATATGTTATAATCATTATCTATAGCATGTTCCCTATTTCAATGGAAGTGTGTAGCACTTATAGTTTTTTTACAGGGACACTCAAAAGAATTCCGTTACATTGCGGTCTATGGGGAAAAATCATTTGCGGTTTATTTAAATAATGTTTCACTATTTTAAACGCACTGAAATTTATATATATCACTAAGGTGCATTAGAAGAAGCTTAATATGGAATAGGGTGTGCATAGCACTTATACTTACTTTACAGGGACAGTGAAAAGAATTCCGTTACATTACGTCTATGGAGAAAAATCGTCTGCGGTATTTTTAAATAATGTTTCCCTATTTTAAACGCATTGAAATTTATATAAGGTTCATTACAAGAGACTTACTACAGAATATTGTGTGTATAGCAGTCATCGTTCATTTACAGGGACACACAAAAGAATTCTCTACTGTATGTTAACAATAATTCCTGGAAGTGCGTTTTAAGTTACTGAACGCGATTTTAATTTTAAATCGCTTTTTGTATATTACGTGGTGTGTATAAATTCTGTAGATCCTATACAGGGAAGCACAAAAGTTCGGGAACACATTTCCGTATTATTTAACTCCAGACGGAGAATTTTAAACTGTGCTACGTGTTTCCTAAGTGAACTAAAATTTAGCATCCTATGTAGTATATATACAAATCTATAGATCCTATACAGGGCTGAATAAAAGTATTCGGATTACTTAGATGTTATCTTTTAGCTTATTAAAGAGTATGATTCGTAAAATTATTTTGGAAGCGTTGGAAAGTGTTACATAATCTATGCTTGACGCATGATTTTTCGTTCTTGTTTTTGAAGCAGTTTACCTTTTTTTTACGATTAGTTTCACAATAATAATACTTGTATAGTTTTTTTTTGTAAGTTGTAAAAAATATCAATATTTATGGCGTATAAAATAAAATATTGTTTAAATTTTTAGGGTACATAAAAAATATTTTAATGGACAAGAATGCAAAATCATAAAAAAAGTAAAATTTGCATAGATCGTAATAATTGCAAAATGTGATCCTAAAAAAGTAAAAGGTTGGGGGGGGGGCATTTTCCCTTTTTCAAAATTTCCTTTTTTCTTTATTAATGTCCTGTAGAAGAAACAGCTTGTAAAATAACAATATTTTTTTAAAGAAATTTGTGGTTAATGAAAAACGGACACGTGAATAATTATTTAAATCATACACATTTTGCATAATTTTTTTTTTAATTTCATTTTATATTCGGAAAATGTTAAATTTATTTACAAAGTATGAAACAAACAGCAAAATATATACTGGAAGAGGTACTCAATCTACTTAAATACTAAAGAAAAACAATTGTTATCGGAAGTACACCACTGATTTTATTATAATAAAGCGTCTGTTTTTCACAACCCACCTCCCCTCAAACAAACAAATCTTTAATTACCATAGTAAATTGAGGTACAGTTTTGAAACATATTGCATTTGAAAGAGAATTTTATTTTTCCTATTCGACGGTTAAAAATTGAAATTGTGCAATATTTAGAAGTTAAAAAAAAAGTCATTGTAAAAGCGAAATTTACTGTTCAGTTGTTGCCGCTGTTAACATGACGTCATTGTTACTCTTGGATAGCTTGCGCTCTATAATATAGATTGTTGCTCTCAGTTTTACAAAAGTTGTTAATTAATATGAAAAGCAAATGAGAAACTGCCTTAATTTTAAAAAAAAATTGTTCATGGAGTACATGCCGCATTATGTTTGTATTATAATTTATAATTGCATATTGATTGAAAATTACCTATTTATAAAGCATTTTCCTGTAAGTCAGTAAATAAATTAATCAATATAGCTTAATTTTCCAGGGATCATAAAAATCAGTCAGAATCAGACCCTTTAAGTGCATTAAAGCATTCCTGAATAATATATATTTCTCATCATTTTAAAATATATTAAAAATTTACATTTTGGTCAAACTGTGACTTCACAACATGGTGGTATTTTGATAACACAGGTGACGTAGTGTTTGTGACTTGGAGTAACGTCACAGTGACGTCACAAAATTTTAAAAAATGTCAGAAACATATTTTTTTTTACATTGAATAACATATTTTGTAGTGTTCTTTCAATTTTTTTATGATTTCCAAGCAATTCACATTTTAGTCACAATGTGACGTCACTGAGTGGTTGTATTTTGGTCACAGATGTGACGTGACGTACGTGACTCACTGTGACGTCACGATGACGTCACTGTGACCATGCATGCTATGCGGGTAATAAAATTCCTCAGCTTTATAAATGAGAATGCGCGTTTTCATTGGCGCATGTAAGAGAAAAATATACGATTTCTCTGATAATACGGGAAAAGGTGCAAAATATTCAACCAGATGACGTAGTATTTAGTGAAAGTCTATTTTGCATAGCGTTATTTTTATATGGAAACTTACATTTTCATTCATAAAAACTAAATCTACAACGATTACATCAAAATCACATCATTTTCTAGACCCTTTTGGTCTTGACGTGAGTCATGAACTTTTGTTTGAAACGAGAAAAAACGGATTCTAAAAATCGTGTGATATGTTTCATTTCCTATTTAATATAAATTTTTAAAAATTGTTATGACTACATCTAAAGTATTAAAACACTTAGATATAATGTATGGCTATAAGATATAGCTGTGATATAATAACGAAATAGGAAATAAAACAGATCAACCTTTATTTAGAGTCAGTTCGATCGCTCATAGAAAGTTACGTCATATACAATAGATAATTTTTTTCTTGACATTTTGTTCTTTTATCTAAAATATATGTTTTACAGTGGATGTTTTAACTCCAAATAGTTTTAAATGAAGATGCATTTTAATGCACTTATAATAAAGTTTTTATATTTTATATGCGAAAAATGCACGCTTTAAGCGTATCTTTTTTTACAGACCGCCGGAGTCACGTGATGCTCCAATCCACCAATGCAGATATACGAAAAGAGCATCACATCACTCTAGCGGTTTGTAAAAAAAAGATAAGTGGAATGCACCGTGGTAGCCTGTCTTTTTCGTTGGCCTCGGTCTGCTCAGAATGACGTCAATTTCGGATGCGAAAATATAGTGAGTGGCTCTGAATTTTTATTTGTTTATAAAAACAAGTACACCTGTTATAATTCGTTTAGAGTTTCGTTCATCTCACGAAACCCTATCACTCCCGCTTCGTTGTCTGTCCATCACAGAGCCGGTTCTCGGAAACTATGAACTTACAGTCATGAAAGTTTGTGTACTTATAGCTAAATACCTATTATGAAGATCAAAATTATAAAATTGGAAAAAATCGTATTATTTCAATATATACAGATAAAAAACCAAAAATCTAACAGCCTTTCCCTATTAAATTTAAACATTTTTTGTTATAGTAGATGCCACCAATTAAAAATCCACAATAAAATTCTTTCTGCAATAATTAATTTTCTATTGAAAGATTTCCACATGAAAAATGAAAATGTAATAAAAAGTTTCACCAATTGAAAAAAATATTAATATGACGTCCATATTGGTAATAAAACGGAAATTTTCAAACATTTCTCAATAATACAGGGAGTATGAGTGTGTGTAAATACAGAAAGCAGCTTAATATGACGTCATTAGAGAATTAAAAAGAAAATTAATTTGACGTCTAACATTTTGAAGGTCTCTATGCAACATGTTTAATTTTGAAATAGATTATTTTTTATTATCGCATTTAGTCAACATGATATATATTATTATGACAGAGTATAATAGCGGGCTTTGCCCACTATCAGACCGGTTACGATTTAAAAAAAAAAAAAAAAAAAAAAAAAAAGAACGAGAAAATAGACCGGTAAATTTTTATTTTATAAAAAACATGACTTTTTTTTTTTTGAAAATGAAATTTATTTGGATTTATTAAAAAAAGATAAAATGTTTTGAAAGGAATAGTTAACGAAACCCTATGTGCGATCTTCGATCACACTTACCCACTTGTTTTAATTCTTCCGTCTTTTTTTACTGTATGGCGACAGGAAAAAAATGTGTGCTAGAAAATTAAGAAAAGTAGTTTTGTATAATGATAAACTATATCAGGTGGTCAAAAACGAGATAAAGAGGAGTCTGATAATTTTTTAAAGTAGCCAGTAATTTTTCTCGGGTTCTAAAACGTCTGTAAAAAGTTTCGTGCAAATCGGTCAACAATCGTAGATTTGTATAAGAAACATACGCCCACACACTTATTTTTATATATATAGATAACGTAATGTGAGAAACTAGTGACCAGCTAGTGACTTTTAACGTTAAATCTATTCACTTATGTATAGAGTAAACTTATAGCATTGTAGTGGGCGCATAAGAGCTTCACTTTCTCAGATCAATAAATTTGAACCGGGTGCGCCATACATTCGTTAAAAAAAAAGGACAAATAATGCTAACAAATTACGGTTTACATGAATGGAATTAGAAGGAGATCGAAATTTTTTTAATAACAGAAAAAGTTGCTGTTAAAATATTACCGACATTAAATAGCGCTGGTATGCATAATATGAAACTGGTTTATCAATAAAAAAAACCTCGATGCACATAGATTCTTCATTTGATGCCAGCAGTATGCTGTCGATAGCAGATCAAGCGTTGTTGGTTAAGCTGTTTTACAAAAACGGGGAATCAGCAACCGTTGCATTGCGAAAATTCCTCACGGCATAATGACTCAAGAATAGAAAAGTGCCCATGCGCTGGGATTATGAAGCTTGTCAGACGCTTTGAAAAGAAAGTATTTTACTATGACTAATTTGCATACATCTGCTTCATATTATGCGTGTCAGCGCCATCTATGGGTATTTTTTTGAACCGCGACTCTTTTTGTTATTAAAAAAATTCGATATTCCTCTAATCCCTTTCGCGCAAACAGCAATTTTTAGCATAATTTGTTCCTTTTTAATGAATTTTGAAAGTTTTAACGAATTTATGTTGCATTCGATAAATCCCTAAAGATAACCAAAAATTTCCAATAACAAGTTGGAAATTGTACGTCAAACGTGACAAGTGAGGTGCGTTCGTACTATAGCTAGTTATATAAATATTCAGATCTTGATGATTTTTAATTCTGTGAAATGAATAATATCGTCTGCAGATTCATTTCTGTCATAAAATAAGTAGCTCGGTCGCTTGACTATTAAAACTCGGAAGCTCCTATAACAAAACAGCACCGATTAAAAAAAAAATCAAATTTATTAATAAATGTTTCAATTACTATTTTCTAAAGTTTTGATTCGATTTTCAAAAAATCTGAAATGTCTCGAAAAATTCTGCTAAGATAATTTATCTTAAATTTCAAACCATTCGGTTGGGCAGTTTTTGCGTTGTTATATGCGGACGGACGGACAGACAGACGGACAGACAGATGGACGGACCAGACGACGACAATAGTTGCTACGTATTTACATAATTACGAACGCACCTAAAAATAGTAAAATGAATAAATTTTTTTATTACAAATATAATTAAGCCTTCCTAATTCCATATCAAACCACTTGTCCAAATTAAGGCACGAATCTTATTGGACACAAAATAAAATAAAAAAATAAATGTTGACTGTAAATGAGTATTTGTTTATTTCTTCTAATTATGCACTTGACTTATATTTGACAATAAAATAAAGAAATACACACAAGCAACGACTTATTGATCAGCATGAGAGAGAGTGCATTTAAGTGGAAGCATAAATTTATAGTGTATTTTGCAATTGATCGAGTTTTTTTTCAGTTATTGATTGGACACATAATATTTGAAACCAGTTATAGTTGATAAATACGATTTTATTTTACGGACAAATAAAATCTCCCTTTCACTAAAACAGCATGAAATTTGAATTATGTTACTTTAAATAAGGATATTTAAAAGATAAACGTGTAATTATCGTCACTATTACTGAGAAGTATGCGCAATATATATCATTTAGCATGCTATATATCATTAGCATGTTATATGTCATATTGCAGTTACAAAATACACACAATTAAAATTTTCCGTGATGGAACAGTGGCGCAGCATTTGGGCGATTGATCACCAATAAATTTTATTAGTATTCTTCGGCTTCAAATATCTCATAAATTCTGTTCTTAAATAAGTCTATTTAAATTTAGCGGTGGCATTTGACGGAGATTTCATTGAGACCTATTAAGCTACAAGGCTGTTGTCTCGAATGATCCATACATTTTATTCATAGAAATACATACAGGACTTTGACAACTTACATAAATATTCCTCTTGAGGACGGGATAGACACAATGAAATAGAGACAGCACTGAAGCCACACACACAATAACATCCATACCTTACTAGGATTTGAACCCGGGACCTGACCGTGGCAGTCGCCTCCGCTGCCAACCACGCTCCCTGGCCGGCAATTGGTTCGCTACTGCGCCACTGTTCCATCACTGAATTTTATATTGTTAGATAAAGCCACGTTATTTTATAATAATATAATTGAAAGACGCTATGGATTTACAACTTTTAGAAATGTGAAATTTGACTTTTATTATTCTAATTTAGTCACTTCTTCTTAAACAAAATAATATATTTTACAAATTAAACATGGCGAACAGACTGTGGTGGGAATAAATATATTTAAGTATTATACGAGTATTTCAGAATATAGAAATTGTTTCCTAGATTCTTTCAAAAATAATTCTATTTTTGGAAAATATAGTTTTTGAATTTTTCAGAGAAAGACAAATTTAACCAATAATGCTTACCATATTTGTTGCGACTTTTCTTTTTAATCCACATTCATTTACAGATTGTTGCGGTTTTCTGACTCAAATTCGAGACTCTTTGGTGCAGACGATATTCTACGAATTGAACTGAATTAACTTTTGTTCATGAAAGAAATCTGTTCGATGGTTTTGCGAGCAATAGACGACGTAGATTAAAATGAGTAGAAGATTTTGTATGAAAATATTCAGTTTTATGTATTATGATAGTGTATGTATTTCGTGAATTAAATGCTAGTTTTCGTCTAACCATCGAGATTCTCCATTTAAAAGCGTTCCTTCGAACCCACTTTCTGGGGTAAGAAAAGTTTATGAGATTTATTGATTTACGTAAGATAAAGAGAATTATTATATTATATTTTTATTTCATAGATGTGCAAAAAAAAAAAAAAAAAATCTATATAACATTGTAACTTATAAATTTCAACAAAATTTTATTTTTAGAACAGATATTTTTTCAACAAAATTACTTTTCTAATGATTTTAGGTTAAGACATTGCATTAACGTTAATTTAGTCATAAATTTTTCAAGCTGTTCATGAACAATTTGTTTTCTTATAGAGAAAGATTTTTGAAAAATTGTCACTGAAAGCTTTCATTTAGAAAAAACTTATATTTCTGCTGTTTTACAATTTTTCTTAAATTTATATCTCTAAACATGCGTGTTGTATGTGGCATAATTACATTTTTCTTCTAAAAAATACCTCATATGCTAGCTTATATAATTAATTTTATTTTTGTGATTTTACAAAATAACAGGCAGAAAAGTTTGAAATGCCGCATTTTTCCTAGTATAACCCTCCCCCCCCCCATTTTATTAACACTAAAAAATGTAATTTTCACTAAATAAAAATAGTGCAAGTATAATAAATATACGAAAAAATATAAAGCAATATTATAATAAAATCATAAGAACACATGTTTACATCTTTTTTTTAAGAACAATATTTTATGTAAATTAGTATAAAACCAGATCGCTATTTCTTCACACAAATCTGATAGGGGATTTAAAATTACTGTCCAAGTTCAGATAATTTTATCAACGTCATCAAAGAGTGCTAATCTAATTCACAAATGTCACATAAAAATAAAATGTGGAATTAATTTTATACACTACTCTTCTTGTTTAGAAAAAAATATTTGCATAAGTATGAAAAAATAAACTTTTAATGGAATCTTATTTACTTGATTTCCTGTACAAATATATTATTTAACTGTTCAATATGCAAAAATGTATAATTTTCAAGAAGACATTGAGATGTGCAATCTATGGAGACACTTATATATGCATCACTTCTTAAAGAGATGTTTGATGACAAAGGTTTAACCTTTATGTTGAAATCTTTGTTTTAAAGTATTTAAACATTATTATTTAAAATGGAAATTTCACTATTAGCTAACAAATGACCGTTTACATAATAGAACAACGGCATTATATGATGACGTAGTTTCAAATGCTAAGATATTGGCAAAATCATATCAGTGTGCCGCACATTATCTCCAGGTCGTATTTACTCCGACAGACTTTTCAGCATTTCTCACACTATTGCTTTTCGGATGACGAATGTGATGATATTTAATAGCGTTAATAAACCACTAAAATAAACAAGTTCGGTTTAGCTTTTCAGGTAATTTGCATTTACGTAAAACAGCTGTTTGGAATTTCTGTCAGCATAATTTTTCGCATGATGTGTAATTTGTGATGATGTTCCATGACGTGATTTAACAACCGAAATTCCAAAATTTCGGCAGTCTGTCAAACTTTTATACCAAGTTGCGAACTATTATTTTCTTAGAAAGTACCGAAACTTCCGAAAAGTACCTTTTCTTATTTTAAAAACATTGCCTTTCGAATGATAAATTAATTGCGATGATATTCAACGACATAATTCAACATGTAAAACTCGTAACTATGGGTAGATCTGCTGAGCAGTTTGTGTTTATGCAGACAGTCTTTTCGTATTCTTTTTTCTTCTGAATTGCATTTAAACTATTTTCAATGACGTAATTCTAGTTTCAAAAATTGCAACTTCGGTTGGTCTTCAAGACATTTTGCCAGGTTACACTTAGGCAGAACGAGTGTTTAGATTCCTAACAACAACACTTAGTTCAAATTATGTGTAGTTTATGATGATGATAGATGCCGTAACCTTTCTAGGTCTATAATTGAAGAAGATTTGTACATAAAACTTCAAGGATAGAAGAGACAATAGAAGATCAAAAGACTGCTGTAGAAAGAGATAAGTACGAAGAGAGCTCATTACCCCTCTTTGGAGGAAAACTCATAGACTTTTCAACATTTTGTAAATGGTTATAATTTTTTTTAAATATATAATCAGCATAATAAATCTTAATTAAATAGTTAAACACCAGGAAAAAACAAAGAATTTTTATTATGAATCGCCTTAAGGAAAGTTATAAGTGAGCAATTCTTTTAAGCTAACAATACGAGAACGATAAATCAAGCTTTTCCTTACGAAATTTACTGTCACCTTTTATTAAAAAGGAAATGTGAAAAATTAATAAATAAATAACTCTAAATTCCTTAAAGATTTACACTCACATTAACTACTGTTGTTGGCTAGAAAACCAAATTTCTTGTACGTGTTCATATGAGTACATTTTTAAGAGAAACATTAAGTAGAAATAAAATCACCAAACTGTTAAAGGAAACACATGTTTATTCACAGTAAAAAAATAAGCGCTTTTTAACACATAAAAAATTTCCAGTTTCATCATGATTTTTATGGTGAAAACTATTTGTCTCATTATGTACCATTACACTTTTTCTTACGCATCATACGTAGTTTAGGGTAAGTCGTGTAATCGTTTTAAAAATCGAAAAAAATTCTTGACGGATTTACACGTTTCAGACACTGGAGATTCCGAAAAACATATTTTTAGAAAAAAAAATTGCCGTCTGTCTGTGTGTGTGTGTGTGTGTGTGTGTGTGTGTGTGTGTGTGTTTGTGTGTCTGTGTGTCTATGTGTTTGTAAAAGCTGTATCTCCCAAACAAATTGAGATAGAGACCTGAAATTTGGTATATACTTAGTATGTAATTAATAACTGGGTATAATAATTTTGTCAATATATGAGAAGAAGCCTATTGAATTTCAGTAACCTTGATTATCCGGAACTACTTTTTTTAGAACTCTCGAAATATTCGTTGTGATAAAAGGTTTATAAAAATTTTTGAAATTGTTTATTTAAAGGAGTGAATATAAAATACAATAAAAAACCATAAATTTTGCATAAAAAATGAAGTCGATCGGATAATGAGTTGCCGAGATATTTGTAATTAAATTTACCACACTCTTCGATTTTATATGACCATGTATTATGTTAAAATTTCAATTCAAATATATATTTTAATTGCAAATGAGACGCTTAATACCCCGCAGTAAACTGTTAGTCAATATGATTATCATTTTCGGAGCTATAAGGATGTTTCTTTTACGCAATTCAGTAATAGCGCGTTTCAAGTTTATGACGTCATCAAGCCCCGATCGAGGCTAACGAAAAAGACAGGCTACCGCGGTGCATTCCACTTATCGTTTTTTACAGACCGCCAGAGTGACGTTTTGCTCTTTTTGTACACCTTCATTGGTGCATTCGAGCATCGCGTGACCCCGGTGGTCTGTAAAAAAAGATACGCGTAAAGCACCGCGGTAGCCTTTCTTTTTCGTTAGCCTGGGCCCCGATTTTAAACACTCTATCTACTGAAAAAAGATGATGCATATCCATGCCGGGTGAATATTACGATGTCCCCCAACGACTAGTTTATCTTATCAGTAATGTCAGGACCCTCCTGTAATGAACTTTTACGTACAGGTTTGCTTTAATTTTTTAACTAGTTTAATATAATTTTTCCAATAATAATCAAAATAATTGAAAAAGTTAATGTAGCAGAAATATTATTAAAATTAATTTATAAATAAAATACATTAAAATTCTACTGAAAAATCAAAATCAAAATTTTATTTTTTTGGTTACCATTTCACAAGTAAGTAATTGGTAACATATTTGCCGAAACGTCAGTGAAGGCTTACTGTTGAGACCCGAAAAGTTTTTGGTTTCTGTCTGTTTGTCTGTCTGTCTGTCTGTCTGTCTGTCTGTCTGTTCCGCGATAACTGCCGTAAAAATGATCCGATTAGTTTGATTTTTGGTAGGTATGTTGGTGAGATACCCGGAATTAGCTGTATAGTTTTTAGTAACATTTGGTTCATTCGCTCGGAAAATATAGAACATTTCTTTTTTTTATCCTAATGCTTTCCTATGGGAATTCAGACGATTTTGAATTTTTTCAGTCGTTGAAAATAAAATGTCGCATTTGATTAATGTATTTAAACGGTAAGTTATGAAGGCTAAAATTTATCAAGTCAGGTCTTAAATTATTCAAATTAATTTGAAATTTTGTTAATACATTCGTCAGATTTTTTAAATTAGGTGTATAATTTTTGGTGCAATTTTATACATCTGTTCTAATAATATAATACATTTTATTCTATCATTTTCTGCAAATTTTAAAATGCATTTATTTTTATTTACCTCTTTAATTTAACCGTAACCTAGCAACTAAATTTTAAAGAATATCAAAATAATAAAATTCAAATAATTCAGACTATTTTGCTACAATATTTTATTGGGTGATTTTAATATTTTATTGAGAGATTTTAGTATGCTATTGCCATCGAGTTAGATCAAGATGTATGTATGTAAAATAAATATTATAGAATGACCATCAAAACTGTTTTTCCGAAACAAAAATTGTAATAACACTAGATTTCTGCAATAGATATAAGTGAAATACAGTAGATTCAGTTTACATTTCCATAAGTTGCTTTTGTACACAGAGATATTATTCAACTTATCTATCAGATGCGAGTGTTTCGTGGTTGGCAGGTAAGTAAATATTGCTATTTAGGTACTAGGATAACATGAAATTATTTTCTGAATTTTTGCTTATCCTAATAAAACCACTGTGTAGAACGAAATCCAAGATATACTAGAATCATTCACACAAACAATAGGAAATCACGAATATAAATTTAATAAGATTACGGAAAACATTTCTTTTTAGGTCATAATGCTTTCCTATGGGAATTCAGACGATTTTGAAAATTTTCATCCATTGAAATAAAATGGCGCATTTGATTAAGGTATATAATGTGTAAGTTATGAAGGCTAAAATTTATCAAGTCAGGTCTTAAATTATTCAAATTAATTTGAAATTTTGTTAATACATTCGTCAGATTTTTTAAATTAGGTGTACAATGTTTGGTGCAATTTTATACATCTGCTCTAATAATATAATACATTTTATTCTATCATTTTTTACAAAAATTTCCAATGCATTTTTTTTCTCTCTTTCAATAAATGGTTGCTAAGCAACTATATTTCAAAGAATATCAACAAAGGAAAATTCAAGTGAATCGCATTATTTTTACGCGAAGTTTTATTAAAAATTGCCACTTTTCGGGTTTTAAGTTTTTAATATGCTTTTTTTTTAATGAAATAGATGAGAATTTATTTTAAGTACTAAAAAATGATTACCAAATCGGTTTTCCAAATGAAAATAATAAAAACGTTGAATGAGTAAATTGAATATAGGTCAAATAAGAGGAATTTAAATTTGTATAAGTATAATTTATACACGAAATTTTATTCAACTTCAGAAACATATGATGTTTAGTAGTTGGAATATAATTATTCTTTTAAGGATAGGATAAAATCTCTTGTACAAAGAGATGGTTATTCTAATGAAATGAAAATTGCAAATACATTCAGACATATACTCAAGAAATAAAATAGCACAATTACTAGAAATTGAGAATAGAATATTAAAGCGATAAAGGGGGGTTCAGGGGGCGGAGCCCCCCTGAAATAATGTATTGTTATTCTGAAAAAATACAGTAATAAGTAGTTTATCCTATCATTGCATAACATTGTGTTTAAGGGGATACTTCTAAAATTTCCGAAACTTTCGATAAATTTATATTCTTATCAATGTATAAATAACTTAAAAAGATGGAATTTTAGTGTGTCAAATATTTTTCAGATAATGTTAAAAATTAGTAAGAACAATGATTTTTTGAGCTGACGTTGAGGCCTCTGATCTGTAGATTTACTAGTCTATTGCTTCAGGATTAAAACTTTTTTATATGTTACACGTAGATACTTCTTACTTGAAATAAAATCCCAATTTTTCTAACCTATTTTGTTAGGAAAATGTATATTTTCTAGTTTTGGGATAAATAATATCTAAACGCAATCATATAATAGCTTCAGGCTATAAAAAGAAAAGTAAGTCTTTCTTCGTACCAAAATAATGCTATTTATTTCTTGGTCACATTATTGCTGACACAAAAGTGTATCATATTAATATGATGTTTTTGGTAAAACAATTTTATTTAATTATGGTTCAGTATTGTTCAGTCAGTATTACCTAGAATATATTTTATATGATGGGGGAACAAAATGTTTATTGCTACTTATTCATATGTTTGAGATTAAAAGTATATGCAATTTGTTGATAGAAGAAAAAGTTTAAGTTATTATAAAAAACGGGTTTATTCAGGTTTATAAGTGTGCCTTTATATGTTATTTAATTTTTAATGTATTAGAATAACTAATTATTCATTTCGAAAATGTGTGTTATCACCTAAAGCACTTAAAAATTTTGAGAAAAGAAAATTTGAATTGCTATACAGCGCAGAATAAAAACATTACAAAAGAATTGTATTATATTCACGCATTGGATGTCCTTTAACACTTAGGATGCTTATTATTTACACCGGTTAGTACAGGATATCTCCAGGCGACTATTTGTTTTTACTCTTTTCTTTACCGCTATTTAAGAACAATAGTTTATGCAAAATATAAACAAAAAATTACCATGAATTATTATATAATTAGTAGTATTGAAAAATAATAAACAATATATGTTCCTTTAGCTGCTATAAGTGGTACACTCTATATGTAACTTTAGTAGCCAACGCAATATTGTACACATGTTTTTTTTTTCTCCTGAAACATCTTTAGACTGAAGATAAGAGGGGTGTAAAAAGGCGGTAAAACAAAACGCAAGTTATTTGCTAATTATATTGAAATGTGTTTTAATAGTTAAGTTATAAGGTAAAACAAAACTATCTCTCATGAAAGTTATTTATATGTTAAAGATATTAAAAGCTGGTTAATTTAGATTTAACCTGTATAGTAACTCGAAATAGAAGACCTTCTTAATTAAATACATACACTAAAACAAACATTTTGGTTGATTCTTCTTAAAATTGCTTGTTTTGCACAGCACCCCTTCCTTTCCTTTTAGAGATACTGTGCCATTAAATCACATTTAATAGCGCAACCATCCAACAATCGTTTTAAAAATACAAATTTTCTGGTCACTTTCGTTTTATTTATTTTGTATTTTTGTATATCAATTAAAATATTAATAATAATAATAAAAAAAAACATAAAAAAATCTGAAAACATGCTTGGCTGATTATAATGTATGATGGAATTTTTGTTAATATAAGGGTCGCCCAAATGAAAGTGGAATTGCTGTAATAACTCCTTCATTTAAAGAGAAAGATGACTGCGCATGCTCCTGTAGAGGGCACAGCATGCTGGGAATGCATGCGATATCGTCAGATCCCACCAGATGCGTGTGTGATAGCGTAGGAGCACGTTAAAAGGCATCGTTCGCATCATGGATGCCTCCAAACGGTGTCAACGCGCGGTCGTGCAATGTTTAACAGCGGAAAATGTGAGTGCTAGTGAAATCTATCGTCGAATGCAAAATGTGTATGACACGGCCTGTATGTCACGCAGATCGGTCTTCCGATTGTGTAGAGATTTTCGTAGTGGAAGAAGCAGTACTGACAACAGGTCATGACCTCGCCAAGCGCACGTGGTTATCACCAAGGCCCTACAAGGTGACTTTGTCTAGCCTATCTGTTTCGTCTGTATTAATTCTTTCTTTTGTATACTAATTTATATTAATACCATTAAACCATTTCTCAAACCGACTGTAGTGCCACTATCATTTGGGCAACCCATATATGGTATAGATCCATATATATGTTTTTTTAATAAACAAAAACCATTTTTTAATTCTTTTGTTAAAAATTATCTCTTCTCTTTTCCTTTTATTCTAAAATCATATCTCATTTATTAACAGATTAATGCTTTATTCTTTTTGCAGGCAGACGCAATTTATTCTCGCATCTCTTGACTTTTTAATTTTATATGTACACCGCAGCTCGAATGTTAGAACAATATGTTTCTCGCTGTTTGTGTATGCACTTTGTCCGGTATTATTTTCTTTCTTTGTATTCTGAACTTTGAGCATCCGCTAGTTATCAAAATACATTTACTTTTAACCTTGTAATTATTTCACTTTAACACAAAATTTATATACATCCGCATTTTATGTTTTTACAAATTGTTATTTCTGTCTCTATATTTTAGTTGATCACAGATGTTTCCCAGAGTCTAAAAGCCAGAAAAAGGTTACCGATGTACTTTGTAATATTACAACCCCCTCTTTAATCGCCAAATTAAATATATTTCTTATCATTAACGGTTATTTTTGTCTGGCGTTAATGGGTCTTGCCAATTATTTTATTTTGGCGTAAAATACTCGCTGACCTGTGAACATTGTCATGATTTGAGATTATCAGTCTTTGCTGAGATGTAGAAGTGAAAACACTTCTCTTAATGCTCCCCTGCTATGGAGCAAGCCGACCACCTGTTTGCTTTGATTATTATGCTACTTTTCGCTTCAAATAAAGGTAATTTCGACAGAATGAGTTCTTATTGTATCTCCGAACTTTTGTTGTGTCTCTTTACTCAGGAAACGTATCTGAAGTGTTCTTGCGGTACAACGAATTTCATTTTAATCACTATGTTCTATTATAGTAAAATATTCGCTGTGACGATCAAGCCATCTCTTCAATAATATTATTAGAATGCAAACGACAACTATTGTGTACTAAAACGATTGCATACCATATATATTAACATGAAAGCAGAATAATATATTGAATTAAAAAAAAAATATTTTAGAACCATTTTACACAATCAATTAAACAAGCAAAAACGGAAGATCACGTATCAGCCCAAATACCCGGATACTCCAATCGAAATCTCGTTGCAATGGAACGTGATAACGCGCTTCAAACTTACTAATAAGAATTGTTAGAAATGAGAAACAAAAATTATTCGTTTGCTCGTTTTGTAAAAAAAGACCGAAGTGAGTTTCAAATATTTCAAGTTTGAAAATTTATTTTAGATTTTTTTTTGTTTGTTTGTTTAAGAAGTTTCGGATAAATATTGTTCTCTCTCTCTATCTCTGAATTACTTCCCGCTTGATCCATTATCAAAAATCATCCATTTTAGATAAAAGCCCATTAATAATGATTTTTTTTTTCTTAGAACATTTCATTGTTTTCAGCAGAGCAACAGAATTTTTTTCATTCACATTTCTCTTATTTCAATTCCTTCAATATCACCTTTAAATAATTTTATTAACGAGAATTGTAGAAATCTGTGGTTGTTTCATCCATTTTAAAGGATTTTATTAAGTCAAAATTTAAATATAAAAATACATTTTCAACATTTTTTCTAAATCGCGCAACACCAGATTAAAAAGAATTTGTATATATTTAATTTTGTAACATAAATAATCTCACAAGCATAGATGCTGGGTAGTATGTGGAACATAATTTCATTTTCCAATTTCCCAGTGCAATGGACCCTGGCAGCTTGCTTCAAACTAACATTAAAATGGGAAAATTAAAAAATAGCAGGAAAAATATTTGACTAATAATAATAATAATAATAATAAAAACAGAAGTAAATTTTCAAATAATTCAAGTTACCTTTATTTCTTTTCTTTCTTTCTTCTCTTTTTCCCTTTTAGGTGCGTTCGTAATTATATAAATACGTAGCACCTATAGTCGTCGTCTAGTCCGTTCGTCTGTCTGTCTGTCTGTCTGTCTGTCTGTCCGCATATAGCAGCGCAAAAACTACCCAACCGAATGGGTTGAAATTTAATATATATAATCTTTGGAGAATTTTGTCGAGTCATTTCAAATTTTATGAAAATCGAATCAAAACTTGAAAAGATATTATTAAAAGTTTTCTTTATTCTATTAAATCTTATCATACGTATTGTATATGATAAAAGCACAAGTCATGTGCCTGAGGAAAACAAATACGAGCTAACCACATCTTTTTCCATATGCCAATCGGCCATTTTTATTCAAAATTAATTTTTCTAATAAAATTGCGTAAAAGTTACATTTTTAGAAAGATCGTTCAAAAGAATTGTTTGCTTGAGTGATGAGTTACATTAAAAAATGTATAGATTCTGAGATAACTTCAGTGAAAATTAGGTTAACAGCTGAATATCTCAATCCATTAAAGGAAAATAAACAAAATATTCATTATATATATATATATATATATATATATATAATCCTGAGGATGACCATAGAAGGTGGTCGAAACGTCGATATTTTAAATTTTAATGTATGTATAAAATTTAAAATTTGTATACACCATTCAGTAAAATTTGTGATGTTTTATACTCACATCTTTAATGTTGTAAAATATTCATTCATAGTGAGTCATATAAATATTAACCATGGAGGTAATCATTCGCAAAGCAAGATTTCCATGGTGAATTTACAGCTCAGTTTAGTGTAAAAAAAATCGCATCAGTAAAAATGGCATACGTAATAAGAAATAAAAAAGGCATACTCATTTCGTTCATAGCAAACGATATAATTAATTTCAATGAAATAATAACGATGATTTTTTACATTGTAAAACTAGTTATAGCACGAAACGAATGCATCTCATTTGCCATGTTTAACGTACAATTCCCAACTTGTTTAGTTTAGAAAGCTTGTGATAAATACAATCTTTTGAATTAATTTAAGATGGCAGCATTTTCAAAAATCATTCATTTCTGATAAAAGTTCTTAAATGTCGCTTGCAGTTTTTCTTTTCTTTGAATATTTCTTTAATGTCTACAAATCAAACGATTTTTCACACCAAATTTATTTTTTCATTACTTTTGAAATTACTGTCAAATAATTTAATTTAAGAAATTTTCACAGATTTATTGTATTTTATATCAATTAAAAAATAATTTGATCAATTAAAAATTAAATTTAGAAATATGTTTTCCACATTTTGCAAAATCGCCAAGAAACACAGAGAGATATTATTTTCGAAGAAAAACTTGAATATACGTAAATATATACATATATATGTATTGCACTGTAAATAAATGCATAAATATGAGAGGCTAATTTGAGTGTAGAACATGATTTCTTTTCTGACTACATTTTCCCACGCAATCAGAAGAACGTATGGAATTTACAATAAACTTTTGAATCCTATTACGCAATCAATCATACGGGTGAATGCGGCGAATCACATATAACCTCGAATACCCAGATACTCTAATTGAAATTCATTGCAATGAAACGTCACAGCTCTTTTTAAATTTGCAGTAAAATAAGAATTGTTAGAGATGAGGAAATGAAAAATGGCAGAAAAAGATTTTACTCGTTAAAAAAAAAAAAAACACCAAAGACAGTTTGAAATATTACAATTTTCAATTTTTGTCAATTTTTATTTTTTGTTTGTTTAAAAGGTTTGTGATAAATATTGTTTTCTGAATAAAATTTTAGATGGTTTTCTATTTAGAAAGCTTGATCCCTTTTCAAAAATCTTTCTTTCAAATAAAGGCTCTAAATATCGTTTAAGCTTTTTTTTCTTTTTGCAAGAAAAAAAAGCTCCAGATCAAAGTTATTTTTTACAGTTCTTACAAAATCATTTTCTAACATTTTTATTTAAGAGAAATATATACATTTGTGATAATTTTACCAACTGAAAAGGAATTTGAACAGTCAAAAATTTAATTTGAAAATATGTCTTTCATATATTTCAAAATCATCAAAACACTGGAAAAAGGTTTTTCTTATAAAAGAGATACTTATATAGTATGTACCGGGTGGTTATAATATAAGTATCTCTATTTGGAGCTGTATGTAGCTAGAATGAATAACCCGAATGAAACCAAAATCGGCACACTTACTATTCGAGATGGGGGAAGAAGAATGGAATAATAATAAAATAATAATTGCAATAATCGTCGACAGATGGCGGTTTAGAGTGTGACTGTGGAGAGTGTAAAAAAACTACATAACCTGTAAAAAATGTAAAAGTGTGCACATATTGTGTTTTATGTTTATGTTTCATGAAAAGATAACGTTGTTACATTAAATCAAACCTGTAGTATTATTTTACGATAAAAAATAGTTTACTGAAATATCATAATTATTTTGAATAAGTTCTGAAAGGAAAAAATTCAATATTTAATCAAAACATGGAAAGAAATAACTGACCATAAATGCAGTAGATAATAATATATTTTACATAACCGAAGTAAAGTTACTTGCCCGCTGATGTGATTATACGCAAAAAGGATCACTTTAATTCTCTGTAGATTCTCCGTTAGCGGCGGAGATAGCCTTGCAGCTATTTGGCATGAAAAAAAAATCAACTTCTGGATGTTATCGTGTCCCATTTCATGCCACAGAACCCCAGTAGTGCTTTCATTAATATTGGTAGCTTGCTTCTTTTTAGCGATTTTAGCACCCATTAGAAGCCAACAATTTTGAATGGTATTAAGATCAAGACTGTTCTTGGGCTTCAATACCATACTTTTTCAGAAAGGCCTGTACCTAAAGTGAGAAGTGGGCGCAAAACACTTTATTTATATATGTTTTGTTGTGGAGATAAAAACTTGCGAATGATACAAAAAATCATTTATGAATAAATTAGATTATGGTTACCAATTTCAACGTATGGCAGGGTGATAAGTCTTGTTAAAAAATGCAATTTTCTGCAACTTTAAAATTATTTTGAATAACTGACTTTAAACAACTTCCAAGATGTCGGTGAAAACTGATGTTTAGTAATAATTTCAGTTGTCATTCATTCTTTGCTGGATAATATGCTTTCCCAGACCATTTGTCTCATGGGAATTTTACAGTTAGAGAAATGCAGTCTTGATATGCAGCCATTTTTCGTCTCCTAGCATACCGTTTCAGAGTTGCCAAGTCTCCGGATTTTTGAACACCAGTAATTTTTTAGAGAAAATGTTGTTCTTATAAATCGCAAAATGCTCCGATTAAAGAAAACTTCATTTTCTGTACTAAATTACTGGTATCCAAAAAGCCGGAGACTTGGCAGGTCTGCCGTTTACCGTCCGATCCAAGAAGTTTGAGTTTAAATTCGTCAGAAACAATTACTGAGAACTACGGAGCTCTTCTGCATGAAAAATGTCTTTTCGCCCAAGCACGTTGCTTCTGCATATATATTTTTTGTAAGTAAAAGCTTATTTGGGAGGGGAGCGATAAGCCTGCAGACCACATTACGTAAGCAGTCTTTTAATAGGTCTTGCAATTATATTAACCCCACAGACGTTTTAAAATTGAACTTTTAAATCAAGAGCACTTCAATGACGATTACTGAGACACATCTGTTTCAGATAACGATTTTCAAACGTTGTAGTTACCACTTTCGGCCTGGTGAGGCTGTTCTCTCGACATCGCCAGTTTCAAGCTTCAATTTAATCACTCTAGCAATTGTAGACTGGTGGCATTCTGTTTTTTTTTTTCAGAGTAACATTTGTCGAAAACCCTTCTATTCCTAAAGCAACTGCCACACTGTTTTTCCGGAATGTCAATTGAAAGTATGAAACCATGCTTTCACAGCACAAACAATTACGGCAATTGGTCATTCTCTCACTTTGGCGCTCCATTTATGAAAACTGGTTGATGCATTACTTCGTATCTGTTGTACGATATAATAGTGATGTGCAATGACGCTATACGTTGCTTTGAAGCAACTAAATTAATTTTAGGCAAACAAAATAGTGCATTAAGGTTTCAAAATGTGTATTTTTCCAGGTGAAGCAATTTTTTTTATCCGCCACTGTATATATATATATATATATATATATATATATATATATATATATATAATAAAAAGTTGCAATTAATATAAATATTAAATCATAGGAAAATCGACAAAATATAAATTAACCAATAAATAGAATGAAATAGAATAAAATCCATGATTGTACAATTCACAGATTGAGGAGAAAAATCCAAAAACAGTGTAGAACATGATTTCTTTTCTGACTACTTTTTCGCATGCAATCTGAGGAACGCATGGGATTTACAATAAATTTTTGTATCCTATTACGCAATCAATCATACGGATGAATGCGGCGAATAACATATAACCTCGAATACCCGGATACTCTAATCGAAATCCTACTGCAATGAAACGTCACAGCTCTTTTTAACTTGCAATACAATAAGAATTGTTAGAGATGAGGAAAACAAAAATGGCAGAAACAAACTTTATTCGTTGAAAAAAAAAAAAAAAAAAAAAAAAAAAAAAAACACCAAAGACAGTTTGAAATATTTCAAGTTTCCAATTTTGTCAATTTTTGTTTGTTCAAAAGGTTTGTGATAAATATTGTTTTCTGAATAAAATTTTAGATGATTTTCTATTTAGGAAGCTTGATCCTTTTTCAAAAAACTTTCTTTCAAATAAAAGCTCTAAATATCGCTTACGTGTTTTTTTCTTTTTGCAAGATATAAAAATATTACAAGAAGAAAATAGAAACTTATATTGCGAAACACTTATATATGTTGTAGGCTAATTGGGAAATCCGGCTCTTTGCAAAGAGCCGGTCTAATTGGAGAATCATCTCCCTTTTCCCAATCAGCCTGCTATATTTCAGGCCTATTGCAAAGAGCCTAGACAGCATTAGACTAATTTGAATACGGTCATTTATTTCTCAATCAGCCTTTTAATTTTTAGGCTTACTGCAAAGATCCTAGATAGCTTTAGGTTAATTGAAAAATGCCATGCCAATTTAATAGCCACGCCAATTTAGAAAATGACCAGCTCTTTGTAAATATATGGTGTTGTACCCAACTCGAACCTGAAAATTCCATTCTAAGTCGACCCGAACCCGACAGAAAAATTCCATCGAACCGTAACCCGATCCTAAAAGGACAAAATAAGTTCCTTCGAGTCGGAACCCGATCCAAACCAGAAAACTGACGTTAACCCGAAACCCGAACTAGAACACTGGAGTAAACCCGAAACCCGAGCAAAACCCGACAAAAAAATCCATTGAACCCTAACCCGATCCGAATCCGATAAAATAAATTCCTTCATGTCGCAACCCGACCCGAACCTAAAAATTCGAAGTAAACCAGTAAACCAACCCGAACAAGACATAAAAATTCCATCGAACCGTAACCCGATCCGAACCCGACAAAATAAATTCCTTTGTGTCGCAACCCGACACCAACCTGAAAATCGAAACTAACCCGAAACCCGACCCGAATTAGGAAAATAATTTCTTAGAATCGTAACCCGATCCGAACACGACAAAATAATTTCCGTCGTCATGCATCCCGACCCGAAACTAAAAGATGAAGTTTAACTCGAATCCCGACCAGAACCCGAAGAAAATATCCATCGAACCGTAACCCGATCCGAACCCGACAAAATAAATTCCTTCGTGTCGCAACCCGACCCCAAGATGAAAATCGAAGCTAACCCGAATCCCGACCCGAATTAGGAAAATAATTTCTTAGAACCGTAACCCGATCCGAACACGACAAAATAATTTCCGTCGTCATGCATTCCGACCCGAAACTGAAAATTGAAGTTTAACTCGAATCCCGACCAGAACCCGAAAAAAATATCCATCGATCCATAACCCGATCCGAACCCGACAAAATAAAGTCCGTCGCAACGCAGCCCGATTCGAACCTGAAATTTCAAGTTAACCCGAAATCCGACCCGAAACTGAAAATTTAAATTAACCCGAATACCGACCCAAACCTGAAAATTTAAGATAACCCGAAATCCGACGCAAACCCAACAAAAAATTACCATCGCCCCGAAACCGACCCGCACAAGACAAAAAAATCCATTGAAGAGTGACCCGATGCAAACCCAACAAAATAAATTTCTTCGTCTCAACCCGACCCGAAGCTGAAAATTGGAGTTAACCCGAAAGCCCGAAGTTCAAAGTAACTCGAAGCCCGAAAAACCAGAACCAGACAAATAAAAATTCATCGATAAGTGACTCGATCCGAACCAGAAAATTGAAGTTAACCTGAAACTCGACCCGAATTAGGAATATAATTTCTTAGAACCGTAACCCGATCCGAACACGTCAAAATAATTTCCGTCGTCATACATCCTGACTCGAAACTGAAAATTGAAGTTTAACTCGAATCCCGACCAGAACCCGAAAAAAAATCCATCGAACCGTAACCCGATCCAAACCCGACAAAATAAATTCCGTCACAACGCAGCCCGATTCAAACCTGACATTTCAAGCTAACCCGAAGACGGACCCGAACCTGAAAATTTAAATTAATCCAAATACCAACCAAACTGAAAATTTAAGTTAACCCGACACCCGGCGCAAACCCAACAAAAAATTTCCATCGCCCCGAAACCGACTAGAACAAGGCAAAAAAATCCATTGAACAGTAACCCTATGCAAACCCGACAAAATAAATTTCTTCGTCTCGCAACCCGACCCGAACCTGAAAATTGAAGTTAACCCGAACTCCGACCCGAACCAGACAAATAAAAATCAATCGATACATAACCCAATCCGAACTCGACAAAATAATTTTCGTCGTCACGCAACCCGATCCCAACCAGAAAATTGAAGTTAACCCGAAACCCACCCCGAACTAGACAAAAAAAATACAACAAACCGTAGCCCAATCCAAACACGAAAAAATAAATTCCTTCGTTTCGCAAACCGACTCGAACCTGAAAATTGAAATTAACTCGAAACCCGACCGATGCTGAAAATTTATGCGAACCCGACACCCGACCCATATCTGAAAATTTAGGTTAGCCCGAAAGCCAACACGAACCTGACAAAATTAATCCATCGGACCATAACCGGATCCGAACCCGACAAAATTAATTATTTCATCTCGCAACGCGATCCGAACCTGAAAACGACCCGATCCAAACAAATAAAAATCCATCAAAATTAAATTCCTTCGTCTCGCAACCCAAGACCAACCTGAAAAGTTAAGTTAACCCAAAAACCGACCCGAACCTGAAAATTTAATTTAACCCGAAACCTAAAAACCGAAAAATATTTTGTCAGTTCGGATCGGATTACGGTTCGATGGATTTTTTTGTTTGGTTCTAGTCTGGTTACGGGGGGATGATTATTTTCTGTCGGGATTGGGTCGGGTTTCGGGTTAACTTGAAATTCCAGCTTCGGATCGGGTTGCGTTGCGACGGATTTTATTTTGTCCGGTTCGGATCGGGTTACGGTTCGATGGAATTTTTTTCCTGGTTCGGGTAGGGATTCGGTTAACTTCGATTTTCCTGTTCGGGTCGGGTTGCGACACGAAGGAATTTATTTTTCGGGTTCGGTTCGGGTTATGATTCGATGGAATTTTTATGTCTTGTTCATGTCGGGATTCGGTTAACTTCGATTTTCCGGTTTTTGTCGGGTTGCGACACGAAAGAATTTATTTTTCGGGTTCGGATCGGGTTATGGTTCGATGGAATTTTTATGTCTTGTTCGGGTTGAGTTACTGGTTAACGCAGAATTTTTATGTTTGGGTCGGGTTGCGACATGAAGGAATTTATTTTGTCGGGTTCTGGTCGGGTTTCGGGTTTACTTCAGTTTTCTGGTTCGGGTTTCCGGTTTACTTCAGATTTCTATTTCGGGTTTCGTGTTAACTTCAGTTTTCTGGTTCAGGTCGGGTTCCTACTCGAAAGAACTTATTTTGTCCTCGTAGGATCGGGTTACGGTTCAATGGAATTTTTCTGTCGGGTTCTGGTCGACTTCGAATGGAATTTTCCGTTTCGAGTTGGGTACAACACCATATATTGACAAAGAGCTGGTCATTTTCTAAATAGGCATGGCCATTTTTCAGTTTTTCTTAGCAGCAAGCCTAAACTTATCAGGCTGATTGAGAGATAAGTGACCATTTAGCCTAACGCTGTCTAGGCTCTTTGCAATTGGCCTGAAAAATAGCAGGCTGATTGGGAAAAGGGAGATGATTCTCCAATTAGACCGGCTCTTTGCAAAGAGCCGGATTTCCCAATTAGCCTACGACGTATATATATATCAAATTTTGTAACATAAAAAAGACAAAATAGACTGATTAGAATGTTATATAAACTCAATTACTATGATACTCTAATCGAAATCCCTTTGCAAGAAAAAGTGACAGCTCACTTCAAACGTACAATAAAATATGAATAAAATTAGGAATATGAAAAAAAAATAGAATAAAAGAGATTTCTCTTTTTAAAAATATCTGGAGTGATTCTAGTCTATTTTCTGCACACTGCTGTGCGATCCAATATATATATATATATATATTCCTTTTAAGAGAAAATACCTGAGTTTAGGCTTTGGGGGGTTTCCTTTTACAGTTGGGAGCCCGTGGCACCCTTCCGATAATGTCACTAGTAACACAGTAACACCCATGACTGATGACATCAAGGACTGACATATATTATTTTTCATTCGTGTTCAAGTAGCCATCTCCTTTGTCCATATAATTACTAATTAATTTTTATTTGAGAGAATTGAGGATATTTGTGGTGTTTTTACCAATTTAAATTAAAGTGATTCGTCAAAAATTAAATTTAAACATATGTTTACCACATTTTTCAAATATATGAAAAAATGGGAAATTATTGCTTTCAAAAACAAACTTATACATATTTAATTTTGTAAAGACAAAATATTGGAGGCTAATTTGTGTAAAAAAGAGTTCCTTTTAACAATATTTCCCACATGTAAGCGGAAAGATCTGTAGAATTTAAAATAAATCTTTGAACCATATTACGCAATTAATCAGAAAGGCCAAAAGCAATGGATCACATTATAAGCTCAAATACCCGGATATTCCAATCGAAATCGCATTGCAATGGAACGCGACAGCTCGCTTCAGACTTACAAGAAAATAAGAATTGTTAGAGATTAGAAAATTTATATGGCAGGAAAACGATTTTATTCGTTTAAAAGAAAAGGGAGAATTGAGTTTCAAGTTTCAATTTTCTTTTTATATTCTTTTTATGGTTTGTCTAATAATTTGAGATAAATAATGCTTTCACAATTAGTTTTAGAAGATTCCCTATTTAGAACGCTTGATCTATTTTCAAAAATCTCTCATCTGAAATAAAATTGCTAACGCTCTTTCTTTTCCTTTAATATTTCGTTTCTTTCTCGAAATCAAAAGTTTTTCTAGACTAAAATTATTTCTTTTTTTTTTCAGTTCTTTCAAAAGGATTTTTAAATTATTTTATTTAATAGGACGGAAGATATTTGTATTTAAAATCAATTTGACCAGTTCATAATTGAAATTAAAATATTTTCTCTACATTTTTCAAAATCTCCAAAATACTGGAATTGGTTATTATTTCAAAAGATGAACTTTTATATATTTAATTCCGTAGTATTTAAAAAAAGTCCAGGCATTAGAGGCTGATTAGATAGGTTAAAAGAGAGTGTGAAATTAGATTGTAGTAATTCCTTTTCTTATCCGTATTTTTCACCTGTAAACAGAAGAATATATTGGATTAAAAAAAAACGTTAAAACCGTACCACGCAATCAATCATAATAGCCAAAGCGGGGGATCACGTATAAGCTCGAATACCAGGATACTCCAATCGAAATCCCATTTCAAAGAAACGTGACAGCTTGCTTCAAACTTACTATAAAACAAGAATTGAAGATGAAAAAATTTAAAACGACAGGAAAAAAGTTTTACTCGTTTAATATCACATATATATATATGTGTGTGTGTGTCAAATCATGGATGTTTTACTGGGATTTTTTATGAGTAAATGCTTCTTCATTTGAATCGTTTCATCTTTTCTCTATTTCAGTCATTTTCTAAGTTTATTAACGTTATATTGCCCAAATCTAGTATTATTGTAGCTTATTACTGCTTGTACAAGGATGAAATCGTACATTTTTGTGGAATCTATGGTAATTCAGGCTTGACGATTTTGCCACAGTTCCACAAATATTTCATTAATGCACTATTTTCCATTATTTTTTATTGGCTACACATTTTATTTTTCATTTTTATTTTTCTGGATATTATTCACACAGGTAAGTGCTCATATTTCAATTTATGATTTTTATTCACCAATTTGTGTATGATGTTTCTGTGTTATCTTATAACTGTTATGTATATTGATAAGTAGACAACTAACCCGTGTAACACTGTGACCTCACAGTGATGTACAATTGTGATTTCGTGACCGTCGATGTGACGTCACGTGATTTCGATGTGAAGCCAGTGTGATATGGGTGTCCTCTGGTCCTTAAAGTCCTTATGTCCGTTTCTGAGCTCTTCAGTGATCATGGCCTTGACTATTGCTGACCAGGTAATTTGACGATTTTATGAAGTCACAGTCTGACCAGTTTGCGGTTAAGTGTGACATTTGTGACAAATCTGCATCGGATAGGATAAGTAGATTTTACTCTAAGTCAACGCGACACCTTATTGAGTAGGCTTTTGTAATGTAATTTTACTCAATCGCGGCACATGTCTGGTAAATTGTATTTTTATTTTATTTAGTATTTATTTGTCGCTGCACGTCAGATTTGGAATAGAATCCCGCATTAGGTTAGGTAATCGGAAATCTACCCGACTCCGCGTGGTTCGGCTGTATTTTGTTGTTGTTGTTGCAGATTGGTTTCAGAATAGAATTCTGCATCAAGATGTGTAACCACATTTTACTTGAACCCAACACGATCCGAATCGGATCGACTGTAATAATTTTTTCTACTGAAAATATGAATGTCTTTTTCTCATGCAGGTATAATTCGTGCCCGATTCGGATATACCCGTCAAGAACAGTCTATAATATAGAGGGTGAGACAGATTTCGGAATTAAAAAAACAAGTAATTGACGTACAGAAGTGTGGTTTGGACAAAATTGCATCTTATGATCAGAGTTCTTTTTAAAGCAAAAGTTTAGTTTAAAAAAATTGTCATAGATAGCGCCATCACCATTCAAATCTGCGAAAAATCATCAAATTTCAAAGCAGTTTATTTTGTACAATCTTTTACAATACGTCAACTTGATCGCTGTTTGTAGATCGAATGGGATCCAAACGGATCTATTTCATTCCACCTGTTGAAATATGGCAGAAAGTGTACCAAAAATTATCTGTAACTGCTTATCGAGTTTTTGATATTTTTTGCAGATGTGAAAATATAACGCCCTATATGGGAAGTTTTTAGAACTAAATTGTTTAAATGTCCTTTAAAACATTTTCGATCAAGAGAAGCAAACCCATCCAAACTGCACTTTTGTACACCAAATACTTTAATTTTTATTGAATTTCAAAAAAATTTTAAGGATTTTTGACCTAGCCTGTATGTTTTAGAGTTTCTTTAAAAAATCTGGTATACCCGAGTCTATCCTATTTCCAGTAGATTATATTACTGTTGGTCCGGCACGGGTTGTGTCGGGTTCCGGTAAAATGAGGAAGAAATAGAGAAATATATAGCCGAGGGGGAGTGGAAGCGAGCTGGTTTCGCTTCGGGTAATATCTGATTATCCGTTGAAAGATTGAAAACCGAAACTGACATGCATAAACATAAAACAGCCGACTTGACAAAGGATGTGGATACAATCTGGTTACTTGTTCCGAAGTGGGATTCTAATCTAATTCGACGTGCAGAACAAAAAATATTCTGACCCAATCTGGTTGTCCAACCCTTGAATTTAAAAAGGTGTCAGGAATTTTGACCTACTGGTCTTGTATAACTGAATGTGAATGGATAGATATGAATAGATTTAATTTATCTTAAACCAGATAAAACTGATATTAAAGATGTATTGTAGACTATTTCTTTCTTAGTTACAATTTAATATCATACTAATTTAGTTTTATTTCAGATTTCAGGTCGGTTTAAAGAACTTCGAGTTCGAGACTTCAAAATATTTTTTATGGTTTAGATCAATGAAAATTGATTTGTCAAGATTTTCGGTTTGACTGCATATGAAATATTAGGGTCGGGTGCAGAGTACGTACGATTTTACTTCAAGAATGTCCAGAATTACTTTTTTTCAGATTGAAATGAATACATTCGACTTTATATAATCTATTGGGTCTTCTGGAAAAATTGGGGTTTTTTGAAAGTAAAGCGCGTTTTTGTCTAGTTATTTTGCTACCAGTTTTTCTGTTTTTATATGCCATAGTTCTTTTAATTATGATCCCAGAAGTCTAAAAGTCACAATAAATTCAATTACGACAATAGCAGCGGTAGGTTACTTTTTTTAGAATAGAGATAAACTAACCCAATTCCGAAATCAACGAAAATTAACCCACGATGGTAGTTTGATAATTTCTCGGCCTGACACAGAGATGGAACAAGTACGAACAAATGTCAATGATGTTTGTAAATTATGATCCTTTAAATAACATGCTGCCGAGTTTTAGACGCGTGAGTTAATTGGTTATTGCTTGGCGATAAAGTAAAGTAAACAAGTTTTGACATTTTTTAAAAATGTAAAAAATTGAAGTTCGAGCTGTTATAAAATACTTTGTTAAATACGGTTTAACCCCCACGGACGTACACAAATAGTTACATCCCACCTTAAAGGATTCTTGTCCTTCATATTCTATGATAAAAGAGTCGTCCACTGAATTCAAACATGGTAGGAAATCGAATCACGATGATGAACGGTCAGGACGCACAAAAACCGCTTAGACAGACGAAATCGTCTCAAAAATTCACAATGTCGTATTGAATGACCGTCAATTGAAGATACGGGAACTTGTTGACATTGCAATCTTCACGATAGATCGGGTCCATTAAATTTTACATGACGTTAAGGATATGAAAAAGCTTTCCGCTCGATGCGTGTCGCGTTTGTTGAATTTCGACCAAAAACGCCAAAGAATGAACATTCTCGAGAGTTTTTTAAATGTATTGTGTTTCAAGTTGAAAAATAAAATGAAATATTGTCAACAATCTTGTATTATCTTTGCTAGGCCGAGAAGTTTTCGAACCACCTTCGTGCAGGGTTGCACTAAAAATTGGCACAAAAGAGTGTATCTTAAATATATTAAATTGCGAGAGGACTACATTGAAAAATAATTTGAAATTATGTCAAAAATCTTGTGTTCTTACTATCAGGCCGAGAACTTATCAAACCACACTCGTATAATGATATATATAGTATAAAATTTATTTTTTATGATGTTAATATTGGGTCATCCAGAAAGTTCTGTTTTTTTTTTCAAAAAATGAAGCACGGTTTCGTCTAGTTGTTTTGCTAATGGTAATAAGAAGTGATCTTGAATGACCCAAATATGTACTTTCGGTCTTTTCTGCTTGCGCTGCATAATTCTTGCTCGTGTTGTGGCATAATGTTTATTTCAGGGGAGTGCCAAGGATGGAGATCCAAAATGTTCCTTTTTGTCAATTATGCTCTTTTATTTCAAGAAAGGTAAAAATGCTAACCAGACTGATCTTAAAATTTGTGCTTTATATGGACAAAGGGCTGTTTCAGATGGAGCAGTTCAAATGTGAAGTTTAATCGCGGGAATTTCCGTGATTCAAAGATGATGCCCGCTCTCGTCGACCATCATCTGTAAAAGAGGACAACTTGAAAGAAGTTTTTAATGAACATCCACGCTACATATTTCAGGAGCTATCACACAGACTAAATATCCCCAAACGTACAGTGCATGATCATTTGATAACTTCTTTTCAGAGGTCCTCCTTTACAGATGATGGTCTTCCAGAGCAGGCATCATAATCTTATAGCTCATATATTTCTTATAGATAATGATTTATTATATTTAAAATTTAGGATATCGTTTATGAAATGCTTTGTATATATCATGTTTACATTAATAACAAAGCAAAATCTATAAAAGTCTGATTATTCTCATTTTTATCTATTTAAAAGAATTAGCTTTTCTGGTCTCTCGTTTAACTGTTTGAATGAAAGAAACAAATTTTACAAATTTTAAAAATATGTATATTAAAGCTACTCGAAATGCTTGACTTCAGAATTCATAGATAATTAATTAATAATAGATTAAGAATATTATTAATCAGAATTTCATAATATCTTTTTTGTTGACATAAGATGTGCGGAAGATATCATACAAATACATTAATACTAATTTTTAAAAAGGACTATTTTTTTGAAAATCTATGCATGATAACAGTAAAGTTTAAACATTAATTATCTACAGAGGAAAATAACCTTTCTATTTTAACAATGGATGTTATCTAGGGATTCTAAAGTTTTCTCCAATGTGCTTTCAGTCTTAATGACATTTAAATAGCTTTTGTACTTAAAATGGCTATTGCATTTTAACTCGGAAAATAGCTCCACTGTTGAAAACAATCTTTTCCTTCGAAACCTCTTTAATGGCATTTTCACTAAAAGTCTTTTACATTAAGTATAAATGATGATCTGTGTAAGAACAGCTTCCATATTTTGAAAGGCTATTACTGTTTATTTAAAGTAAAAAAAATGTTTTGTTTACATAGAGTCGGCTAAAACAACAGAAGACATCCCGTTCATTGTAATTATCAAGTTGTCACAGGAAAAACAAGAATGAAAAATCATGCGTCAAGCATAGATTGTGAAACACTTTCCAACATATTCAGAATAGTGTTACAAAACTTCACCGTTTAATAAGATTAAAGGTTATCTCTACATAAACAAATTGAACAAGCTGGAAATTGTACGTCAAACGTGACAAATGAGGTACGTTCGTACTAATAGCTAGTTTATATAAATATTCAGATCTGGATGATTTTTAATTCTGCGAAATGAATTACATCGTCTGCAGATTCATTTCTGTGATAAAATAAGTATCTCGGTCGCTTGGCGATTAAACATCGGAAGCTCCTATAACAAAAAAGAAACGATTTAAAAAAAAAAATTCAAATTTCTTAATAAATGTTTTTATTAATACCTTCTAAAGTTTTGTTTCGATTTTCATAAAATTTGAAATGTCTCGCCAAAATTCTGCAAAGATAATATATCTTAAATTTCAAACCATTCGATTGGGTAGTTTTTGCGTTGTTATATGTGGACGGACGGTCAGACAGACGGACGGACGGACAGACAGAAGGACGGACCAGACGACAACAATAGGTGCTACGTATTTATATAATTACGAACGCACCTAAAAGCGCATAACATAATTGAAAACTCATTTTCAGCAATTACCATCTATTGTGTGTAAAAATATGCGAATTCTTTATTGCAGCCCTGTATATGAGATGCAGATTTATATGTAGGGGAGATTAGACTGCTGTAATGTTTAAAATAAGCTTTATTTTTAATTTATGACTCTTTCACCAGACGGAGTATTCAAAATCATTGCATCATACTTGTTGCTTTTTAGTTGCAAACACCTATGAGTTGGTGAATTTAAAAGACTATTTTTCAATATCAAAAGTAACTAACTACTCAGATTTTTAATGTAAATTTCCAATCTCATTCTTTGTTGCTAACTTAATTGTTTTTAATGTTTTGTAAACTCAACAATATATCTTTTAAGAATGAACAGTTAAGTTAAGTCTAAAAGCCACATGCTTGTTGTAAAAACCTATTTATTTTTAAATGTTGCTCTAAGGGAGGGATGGGACACTATGTCTCAGGGAGGATGGGACATGTCCATCTCTCCCATATGATATCTCTATCCAAATAATTATGTTTAATTACATGCAATTTTTTGGTATTTTATATTTATAAGGCAATTTTATTTTGGAATTTAATAGTGTAACAAATAAAACTTATTTTGTAAATTGGAAAAGAATTGTAACTACTTTCACGATTTTTTTCAAAAACAAATATGCATTGAAAAATTAAAACAGTGCAATTCTTTTTTTTTACTCATGCATTATTTATCAATGACAACCATTAGTATTATATATTTATATTTATGTCTATAATATCAATTTCCTGAACTTGAAAAAAAAAAAATACTGTTTTGAAATAATTATAGAACCCAAAGTGCGAACTTTTATTTTTTACAAGGCAATCCACTATTTAAAAAGGTATGTAAACGTACATTATAACTGTTTCCTCATTGAAGAACAAGACATAATTGCATAAATCCCCCAACAGTAATTGGCAGCACTAGTCGGGCACAAGCATATTTTTCATCTGATTTGGATTTTACAAAGCATAATATAAGATAAAATAAATGTTGTGATTTTATCTTAGGAATGTAAATGTCACACTATTTTTGTCATTTTTTTTACCACACTTTTGAAAATTAAATATGAATTTTCATTTTAAAAACGTGTCCCATCCCTCCCTCTCATGAGGGAGGTAGGGGATTTTTTTTCTTGTTAATTGAAACTTAACATCATTATTGTTTTTTTATTAAGGTTTTAGTTTACTTTTTTATCGGTAGATGACTCCAGCTTATTACTTTTTTTTAATCTATTTTTCCTTCTGGGTTTTCCCTACGTGTTTCCTCCCATTTTTCATTTCTCTCATGTCAAGATGTAAAGATCACCAGTTGTGTCTTTTGTTTCCCTGATGATGGCTTTATAGTTTTAAGTCTGCTCGTCAGTAAACCTCCCAATTCCCCTCGCTAATGTTAATCCTATGGGCGTAGGATGCATTCGTATACTTAAAATATCTACTCAGAAAATTAATTTTTTAAATTCTGTTTTCTTTGTTCTGTTCTTAAAGGATGTCTCTTTTTTTCCTTAGTTATCAAAATATTTCTAAAATATGTGCTTAATTTATAATTTTATGTGTTAAAATCTAAGTGGAAGTGAATAAGATTTTAACTCTTCGTATAAAATTAAGTATTTATTTTAGAAACATTTTGACAACTGAGAAAAAAAAGAGACATCCCAGTACAAAGAAAACAGAAGTTGAAAATGTTAATTTCTTAAAGAGATTTTTTTAATATACGAATGCATCCTACGCCCATAGGATTAACATTAGCGAAGGGGAATTGGGAAGTTTACTGATGAGCAGTCTTAAACCGAAACTACCGGAAGATGACTTGTAACTAAGTTTTAATTTTTCTATGTACAATGATTTTAGCGAAAAACAAGTGCAATTTTGTGCTCTTTGTATTTTAATTTATATAGTAATTAACGGTGTAACGTCCATTTTTATTACTTTTATTTAGTCTTAATAATAAATTTAACGTCAGGCGTTCGAAACGCTAAATGTGCATAACACCTAAACCTCTTCTACGAATGATTCCCGTTTGGAATCCTAAGGTACATTTTACCAATGAATTCATATATGTCGTTAGAATTATGTGTTTTTATTGAAAATTGTTACAATTCCAGTATGAAGAAAACCTCTAATCTTATGTACTTTTAAAACATAATTTTAAAAAAATTCATTATTTCTAGTCGAATGTCTATTTCTGTTTTTTCCTGGGACTTTAGGAATTTTTTATATTTATTTATTTATTTATTTATTTATTTTTATATATATATATATATTTTGCCGACTGTACTTCGCAATGTCCCATAACTGTAAATTCCAGGGTTAGAGTTAGTAACTCAAAAACTGTCAGACATAAAAACAAAAATGCAATGACAAAATCGTCGAGCGTTATAGATTTGATTGACACAATATATCATGCACGAGGCTATCACAAATAATCTCCAGTATAGCCTAAAATATCCGAAAATAATGCGCAGTTTTGTTTAAAAAATTAATAATGGTAGCCAATAAATTCATTTTCAAATTGTAGACTCGAGACCACAATGAAAATATATATAAAAGTAAAAGTGATAAAATTAGAAACTTATATACAGTAAGCTACTGCAATTACTTCATATTGAATAGTAATTTATAGTAATTTATTCAAGTAAAATACTGAAAACATTACACTCAGAACTTCATTTAGTCAAATAAATAAAAATAATTTCAATACAATATTTTAATGAAAAAAGTAAATATTGCACTTCTTTTTTAAAGTTTAAATGTTGACACTTACGGACGGAAGAAAGATAAGATAAACGAAAAAAAAAGGGGAATTATTTGCACTAAAATGTAAAACTATAAAAATATTTATAATTATACTTGCCAACCGTTAAAATTTTGCTTTGAGCGCCGCATTTCAGATAATGTATCTAAAAAAAATGTTTTTTAATACAATTTTTGCTCTTTGAAAAACACGAGTTTCAAATAAATGACAAAATTTTGAAATGGTTTTTTACACATTCTATTTTTTTCTTTCTTATTTTTCATTTTTGGGATATTTTTTTTTTTGTTACTTACTTTTTATGCAATTATTTAAATTTGTTGAAATATTGTAGGCATGTCTCTTTTTTAAAATATTAATGAAAGAAAATTTGCTTATAATTTAATATATAAGTAACAAGAAAAAACTTAAATTTTTGTTAGTAAATGTAAGGAGGAAATTATTATAGTCAAATATACTTTGATGATCGTTCTCTCTTTTATGCGCGTCCACATTCATCTTTCTTAAATAGTTTTGCAATCTCCATTTATGTTTTCACAAGGATCTTTCATCGTTTTTCCTCCTTTATGGCTATCTTTAACTGTGTTTTTCAAAGGATTGGCTTCATTTTTGCCTCGATCATAACGATCGTCGATCCTTCGCAACGCAAAGGGTCGAGCTCAAGCAGATGCCACTGTCATCTCAAATTGCGCAAAAAGTTTATCAGCATCATTTTGTTACTTGTCCCTTTAAGTATACTAGGGAATCGAACCCGGGCTTCCCGGGTTATAGAACGCAGGCGAAAACCATTTTTTTCCCTAAATCTAATTGTTTTCATATTTTTATTTGTCAAAGTTGCTGCATATGGTGATTTTTTTTACAGGTTTCTTTGCTTTTCTTGTGCGTGAAGCGCTCATACATGCGGTATTCATCCAGTTTTTTTTTTTTTTTTTACTAAGCGTTCATACATGCGATATAGTGATCGCAACATTAACGAATTTCAAGCGTTTTGATTATTTTTTATTTTTTTGGTACTATTAATACAGGGAGTTGGCTGCATCCAGTGATGCTTCTTTGTTAATTTATTATTCATCATCTCATGCATGCGATATAGTGATCGCGATATTAACGAATTTCATGTATATTCGTTTTTTCCAACTTCGCAATGACCGTTAACATTATTTGTAATACTGATGAAATATGAATTAAAACGTTGTTTCTTACTGCTCATATTAACTTTTTATATGCATTTTTATTAAATTTGTGAAATAATTTTTTTATATTTTATTCATAAAAATACAATATCTAAAACAATATCTTCTGTTTATATTATCTGTTAAAATAGCCGATGTTTGTTTATGGTGTAAACAAATAATTTTCTTTTGAATTTTTAAATTATTACAAAGCTTCCTTTTCTCCAAAATCGTCTGAACTAATCAAATTTTGTATCCGGTATAACGCTACTGTCATATAAAGGCACCCTATTCTTGTGATGTTTTTATTTCAAAATTCATTAATTTTACTACCTGTAACTATTTAAAAATTTATAATGGCAGCATTCTTCCATTTGTTTATTGGGCGTTTCAAAATTCATGCTTAAAAAATATTTTATAAGCCATAATATATCAGGCAATTAAGATATAGTTTTCAAACAAGTTGCATTTGAAAGTAATTTTTTTTCCTCTATAACGGTGTAAAAATTAAAAATGTGCTATGTTTAAAAATTAAAAGAATTGCAATAGTACACATTACAAAACCGAAATGTCATCGTCAGCTGTTGCCATTCGCAAAATGACGTATGCGTTACGCACGGACACGTTTGGCCTTTATAATATAGAAGATACCACATTTATCCAGCATTATTATTTACTAGCGAGGAAAACCGAGCTACTCTCGGTTAAAATTAGTTTGAATTCAACTCGATATAACAATAAATTCTCGCTGTATTGTTGCTATAAAGCATTTTATTTTATAACAGTATTATATACAGAAAAAAATCAGTATTAAAACTATGTACATATTTTTTAATTTTACATTAATATTTACAATGAAAGGGCGTCTTTCCAAACTACATTTTTAGCTCATCGCACACTCTGTTTTGATAGCAGGGCTTTTAGCCTGAATGTCTTTTTACACGTGAGAAAGTCATGTACAGCATTCCGTGCATAAAGGACTATGGACTCTGATTGGTTGAGAATCATGTATATCGGCTCTTATTTCGAATTTCTAAAAAATTCCTTCGGATTCTAAAATACAATTTTTCTGCCAAATATCGCCGAAATTTCATGAAAACACGCAAACTTGGCGACATTCCTTCATTCTACGCCACGTATGTGTTTTGGCATTGGTAATCTTGAAAGTCGATTTTCTCGCCAATTCCGCAAACATTTTGCCAAATATCGCCAAATTTGAAGAAATGTTGCCAATTTTGCGAGTTTGTTTACTTCCGACTGTTCAACAACTTATTAACAGTGGCAACCTCTATTCCCATTGAAGTGCATTTATCCGTAGTGACCCCCAAAATGACCCACTAATGGAATTTTCCTGAATATGTGGCCCTATGGTCTTCTCGTAATCCGAAACGGAAATAAAATTTCGTCAAAATCGTGGGAGCCCTTTTTAGATAAAATTAGCTTGACTTGTAATGACCCAAAAATGACCCACTAATCGAAGTTTCTCGAACGTATGGCCTAGCCAAATAGCTTTCTCGTACCGCAAAACGGTAGGAAACAAATTTTAAGCAAGATCGTTAGAACCGTTTTTTAGATAAAATTAGCTTGCCCCATAGTGATCCCAAAATGACCCACTAATCGGATTTTTCCGAACATGTGATCTAACCCAATGGTCTTCTCGTACCTCAAACCAATCGGAAGCAAAATTTAATCAAAATCGTTAAAGCTGTTTTTTAGGTAAATTAGCTTGACCCTGACACGTAGAGACCCCAAAATGACCTACCAATGGAATTTTCTCGAACATGTGACCCAGCTTAATGGTCTTCTCATACCCCAAAACAGTAGGATACAAAACTTAGTAAAAATCGTTAGAACCATTTTTTAGATAAAATTTGCATATCCACACACACTTAGACAACATTTACTCGTATAATATATGATTTGTTTTTTTCAAATGAAAAATGTAAAAAGTAATCAAGATTAAGGTATGTTTTTCATTGCCAATATCTCTACTTAAAATTCATAAAGCTAAAATAAAAATTAAATTATAAAACATTTTGGGAAATATGTAATGAAATAAAACATAAGAGTATAAATACCTTTATTAAACTTAAAGAATTAAATTGCGCTATAATTTTAATTGCATTGAACTATAGTTTTATAAAAATCAGAAACGACATTTTGAGATTAAAGTACTAATATTCTTAATGTTTTAATCTTTCTTATAAATAATTCAAATAAATTTCCTTGAGAGCTTTATTGACTTTTTAATACCTTATTATTTGAAAAAAAATAGGCGAACCTATAAGGACAACAAATAATTATCTGTAATTATCAGTAATTATGAAAATTGGTAATGGATCTCTTAAAATATATAAAAAACTAAAATTAAATTAAAATTACTCTAAAGAAATTAAACATATTCTTAGAATACATTAATCGAAATTTAACATATTACGATGTTTTAATATATTTTAATAAGATATGAGGAAAAATGTAATTAAATGTCGTTTAAATTTTATGTTAAGATATCACGAATAAAGTTATTTAATAAAATAAGGTAACTGACAATGATGAAGTCACTATTATTTCAAACTAAAAATAGGAAGGTTGTGTTAAAGCTGAAATAATAAAGATCATGTGATTATTAGGGCTATCTATCTTCTATAAGCTTTGAAAAGTATATCTGTTTTAACTTTTGATGTTTTCTTTGAAATTAATAATTTTCCAATGCACTATTTTTTATGAAGGTAATATGGTCAGTGAAATTAATTGCGCCACTTTCATATTTCCCTCAATAAATCCATATCTAATAAGTCCTATTTCACTAATTAGTAAACAGGGCAATGGCATAAAGACACAACTGCATTATGTTTATGAACAGAACTTTATTTCCATTTGAATTTAATCAATTGTACATAGAAGAATTCCAAAAAAATCAAAATGTTGACAGAAATTTAAACAAGCAAAATATTTAAATCTATCACCGAATTCCTAGTAAAATAGACGTAAAAGTGTCATATATTACAATCGGACACTCAATTTGCAATCTGGTCATATAAAATTGGTTAAACATTGAAACACCAAAGTGTCTGTATTAACAGCGCTGGCCGTATTATTCACACAAAAGAACCACTTTTGGTGCTGCTCGCACCTAGCATCGAAACCTGGTGTATTTTGTAGCCCTATGCATAAAAGTTAGAGAACCGATAAAAGTTCTCTATTAAAGTCATATTTTATAAAAAAAAATTATACTTTAATTTTTTGTATTACTAGAGGGCTTTGCCCCCTGCTCGCTACGCTCACCAACCCCCGTTCTAATTTCACAGCCTCTTAAAACCTGGTAATGCATCCTGTTTTAAAAAGATGATTATGATGATATCACGAACGGCGACTTTTCTCTGTAATCAGGTTATAATGCTTTTTCATTTAACTGGTTATAATGCTTCTTCATTTAATTCATCTTCTTTATTTTTAATATTCATGTGTAAACACAATTTTTATGACGTAATTTTCTTTATTTCCTGCTTTCAACACGTGATCATTTAATTATTATTTTAAACTTTCATTATTGTTTTTAATAGTCTCGCGCAAATACATTTTTTATTTGAGATAAAACATAATCCTTTGCACTTATTTAGAAATTGGCAACAATATAAAAAAAATGACTTTTTCAATAAAAGATTTTTTAATCGATTTTTAAGGATTTTTTGAGTTTTTATTGTCCAACCGTGATAATTTTTTCAATTTCTGAAAGCTTGTTATATTTCGCGTCTGGTGGTATGATTTTCGAATCCGTAGGATGGCTAGAAAAAAAGTAATAGCTCCTCAAAAAAGTCCCTAGTAAAAAAGCGATGAGAATAACCCGGAATATCTACACAGAATTTGATTGGTCCATTTCGTTTTTGGCTCAGTTCAAGATTACTTTTTTTTAATATAGAAGGATTGGTTTTTTAATTGTCAATTTTGCGCCAAAAGGGAGTTAAGTTGCCAAATAGGGTGCTACGAATCCAAACCACTACTCACTAACACACAGCAGAAGGTTATGACATTCGGCCAGGGTTGCAGGGAAAAGTTCCACTCCAATGAATAAAGCCAGTGTCGCGTCGTCAAACATGCATTTATAATGTCGTATTTTTTCAAAATGCAATTCGTAGGTTTTTAAAGGAATTTTTAAACTTTTTTCAATATTTTATTCTTACTATTAACTAATTTTTATTTTAAAGAACTTTTTTCAAAATGATTTCTATGTTAATAATGCGATAAGTGGTCTCGAAAATTGAATTTTCAGAAAGTTATGCTGCTGTGCATTCAAAAAATATTATTTTAACAGAAAAATATCATCGATTCTCAAACTTCGTAATATAGGGCTATAAAATGCACCAGGTCTCAGTGCTAGGTACGAGCTGCACCAAAAGTGGTTCTCTTGTCAGGTGACTAATTACATTTTATGTAGTTAACTTTTATATAACGTACCCAAAAATCAATAGTACTTATAAAGTGTGCTTTAAAAGACGATTTTATTTATTGCTGATATCTTCCAAACACAGCATTTTATTTAAAAAAAATTGTTCATAGAATTCAGAACAGACAAAGGTACTGAGTTAATTTTTCATTTTTCTGAGTTAATTTTCCAGTTTTATTTAATAATTGAACAGTTTTCCATCGTTACTGCTAGAAAGAACTTCGTAAATTTGGTCAAATTAAAAAGGCTGGAGTCGTCCAAAAATAGATTTTTTAGAAAGGTACATTCGTACACTTTACAATTTTGCATTAAAAATTTGACAATATTTATGAATAGTATGTAATTTTCTGTTTATTGCAAATGTGAAAAAATTACCTTTTAGTCAATAAATTTTCACTTTTTATGTTCTAAATTTTTTTAATTATATTTTACATGCTTAAAATGATGTAGTCTTTCATATGAGTAAATATTTTTCAAACCGGAGTTCTTGACTCACTTACAGTACAGTAAATTTAATGTAATAATAATAAATAACATGTCCAATCAACTTTTCGACATAAAAAGCATCTATAAATATTTGAAGATATATAGGTATACTCTATATTAATGTAGCGAATTAAATGATCCTTTCAAGTAGAGTTCCGGAAATTCAATTGGATTTCTCTTTTAAAACATTTCTTAGCAGCATTATAATTCATGCTCTTTTGCATCGATATCGTATTTAAATAGAAGATTCCTCTCTTCAAATATGTATTTAACATTTTTTACTAAACGTTCCTTCAAAGAAGTTTTTTTTATATATAAATCTAATTTTTACTGTTTATTTTATTCGTATGGTAATCATATTTAAATATTTGGAATATCAATTTATTTGATTAAATATGATATTCAAATAAATCAGTAAATATATATAAATTATTTTGTTTAAAGGTATATCTATGTATGCAAACAGCGAGAGAAAGAGATAAACAACAAATTACACACAAAATTAGAAATATTTGAAAATGGGATTAAAAAAAAGAAGACTATTATTTGTTCCATATTACTTTATTTTTTCTATTGTATTTTCTCACACACTATTCATATTATTCATACACTTAATCTCTTCTATTTTTTGTCAAATTAAATTTGTTGTTACACATCGGATAGAGAGAAGACATACTTTAAATTAAAGTTATCTTCAAAACATTTAATTTAAACAATAGAATTTTGTAAGTAAAAAAAAATCACAAAATGATTTTTTTTTCTTTTAAAATCTACATTGGAAATAATTTCACTAAAAATGTTAAACATCAGTGCTCGGAAAATATAATTTTTACCTCTTGAACTTTCATATACTGCTATCCCTTGCTTAGTACGGTTTAAGAAATTACGATTTCCGGTAGTGCGGTAAATTTTTTTTTAGATGCTGATTAGTGCGACACAGAGCATGAAAGGGGTGATCCTACTTTTAAGGTTCCGTACTTAAAAAGGTAAAAACGGAAACATTATAAGATCACACCTGTGTCTGTCTGTCCGTCTGTCTGAGTCCTTTTTCTCGTAAACTATGGGACATGGAAAGTTCAAACTTGGGAAAGTTACTAAGCCTTTTTACCCACATATTTGCAGATTATTAGCCATTCGCAAATATGTTTAGGAAAAATTAAGGGGGCTAATTAAGTTACGCGAAAAAAATAGTTTTCTTTTTGTATGTCATGTGGGGTATCTTGTGAAAGATCACGTAATATCAAACTAAAAAAATATATTTGTTTTAATTTTAGGTATTACATTTTCAGAGATATCATCGAAAATGCACTGCAAAAATAAGCCCCCCCCCCACCCCTCTATTTCCGAATCTACTGAAACTAGAATTATGAAAACAATTTGGTGTAGTAGGAGTTTATTTAAATTTTCAGTAAAGCTTGGCGATTTGCCTTGGTAACGTAGTTTTTGAGTAAAACGCGTTTTTTTTCGTTACACACAAAATTTATTTTTCGGGCGGTCAGCAGGGAAGTTGATGGTCGCTCGAGGTATCTATCGACGCATCCAAGGATATTTGATAACGATTTTCGAAAAAAATTGTCGGTAATTAGCCGAGATATTAATTAAGATACTTTAAAAAAAAACACTTTCTTTTTATATATCGTGTAGGTTATCGTTCAAAAGATCTCGTAACGTCGAACTCAAAAATATAATTGCTATAATTTTAGGTATTATCTTTTCAGAGATATCGCTGAAAGTTTATTGAAAAAATATACCCCCACCCCTTTTAATTCCAATCTACTGAAACTAAAATTATGAAAAAATTAAGAGTAGTAGGAGTTTATTAATTAATAAATAGTAATTAATAAATTTAATGTACGGTAACCCTTTGAACGTGAGTTGTATTCATACTTGACCGATTTTTCTCTAACAAGATGACGTCGAATTTTTAAAAATGAAATTTTCAGAAAGTGCCGGAAAAAAAAAAACTTTTTTAATTTCTCAGACTGCATTTAATAGATATATTCAAAGACATCGGTGGAAGCAAGCCAGTTCATAAAATATTAGAAAGTGAAATGTTGTGTTTCCGTAAGATGTATTCCCAAAAGAAGAAATAACTCTGCAATTGGCAATCGATAACTTTTCACTTAAAATAATTAAAATGTATGTGATTTTTAAGTAATGAAATTGTATTACATCAAGTTATAAATCAAATTATGTAAATGAAAAAGTAACTTAGATGAAGTCTGGAATTGTTGCCCTCCTTAAGACCCCCTTGATTTTTTTCTTTTTATAGTAATGATTTTTGAAGTGAGCACGTAACCAATCTACTCCGAATTTATTTCATAAAAAATATTACTGTAATATAAATACCATGAAAAATAGGGTTTTTATAAAAAAACTTAATGATTTTGCCCATCTATCCCAAAACTCAGGGTTAGACACCAGACTTATTCGGGATATATGCCCCATTTGTAAAATAATAGGAAGCATAGGTTTTTAACATTTATAATTCAAAAGCTGGATTTGCATTTGACTTAATATCATATTTACATCAAATATATGAATTTTTTATATTTATTTTTTATTGTATTGCCCATCTATCCCAATACTCAGGGTTAGACATCAGACTTGATGGGGATAAATGACCCATTCGTAAAAGAACAGGAAGCATAGGTAATTAACATTTATAATTCAAAAGCTGGATTTTCAAGTAAAAATAGTAGATTCAATTTACATTGTATAAGTTGCTTTTGTACATGAAAATAATCCAGGTGAAAAAATATTGCTATTTGGGTATTGGGATAACAGTAAATTATTTTCGAAATTGTTGCTTATCCTAATAAAACCACTCTGTAAAACGAAATACAAGATATACTAGAATCATTCACACAATCAATAGGAAATCACGGATATAAATTTAATAAGATTACGGGGATTTCAGAGGGTCAGAGCCCCCTTGAAGAAATGATTTTTTTTATCTAAAAAATTACAAGAATAAGAAGTTCATAAGAATTTCAGAATATCATTGCATAAACCGTGTTTAATTTAACGTTTCTAATTTCTGAAACCTCTGAAGTATTTTATATGCCTATAAATATATATGAATGCAAAAAAATTAAATTCTGGATTCTAAGATGCAAAATAATACGAAAAGTGAGATTAAAAAACAATGACTTTCCGATCTGACGTTGAGGCTCCTGATCTGCAGATTTCCTAGTTATATATACAGAAGCCAGTCAGATTCCAAGTACTCAGGTATCACACATAATTTGATTTTCAAATTACAATTTCATGAAGAAAACGCAAGGCTTTCATGAAAAAATACTCCAGTTTTCTTTACAGTTAATTTAAAATATTTGGGTTTTTAAAGAAAAATTCTCCACTTTTAAACATGAAATTTAAATCTGGAAACAATTGGACAACATTGGAAACGATTTAAATATTGTGTGCTAACTTTATTTAAAATAATTTTTATCTGCACACGGATTTCCTACATTTTTAGATAGAGTTGTCAAATTATTTAATGTTTCTTCGCTTCACTGTCTGCATGTAAAATTGCCTGATTCAATTCTAAAACCTCTAAGGTAATAAAATGTCAAGCATCTACATGAATTACCCAAGCGAAACATAGTTTTCGAGAGATATTAGCTCGGTTGAAATGATAAGCGGCCAAATATAAAATGTCAGTTTGGTTCGAAATTCCTCTTTAAAGATTCATAAGCTATATTAAATTTCCATTTCAGAATTTTAGAATAGCTCAGATATTTCCCCAAGTGTTTGCATCTACTTATTATTCATTCATTTTATTCATTTATTTATTTTGGAACAAATACTACTGACTATCGGTTTTTAAAATTTATACAAGCTTTTACTTTATACTTTAAATCTGAGGTGCAATTAGGAAAAACTTTTGAACTTACACGGCTAATGGAAAAGATAAATCAAATTCCCAAAGAGTAAAGCATTTCAAAGATGATTGCTTTTGTTTTCTAACAATTACGCAACAATAACATTAATTAATTAGGGATTTCGAGCTGTTTTACATAAAAGGATCAGGCTCCATAAGCCGTGTTTTTGGCCCATGAAATAAGACTTAAATTCGATTTTGTTATACTGACTTAATTATTTCACTTTTTAATATTAGAAGGTTTATCCTGTACGATTTCAACAGTATTTTTTTCCATTTTGTTCGTTTTTATATAACTTACACAAGCTGAAAGTTAGTATTATTCGTAGTTTTTGATGAAAAATACGCAATTTCTCCTAATTTTACCGCAATTTTTAATATATTTTTTAATATTTTACTATGAGCGCAGCTTTGCAACACTTTTATTTTTACATATATTGAACATTTTGATGTATTTTATAATATATGTACAGAAGAAAGTGTTGCACGATTGCGCTCCTATAAATTATTGAGGCAAAATTAGGAAAAATTGCTTATTTTTCATCAAAAACTACGAATAATACGAACTTTGAGCTTGTGTAAGTCATATAAATCCGAACGAAATGCAAAAGCTATTGTTGAAATCGTACAGAATAAACCTTCTAATATTAAAAAGTGAAATAATTAAGTCAGTATAACAAAATCAAGTTTTAGTCTATTTCATGGGCCAAAAACACGGCTTTTGGAACTGGATACTTTCACAATCTCAAAAATAATTATATCGTAATTACATGACATTTGATAATAGAACAATACTTTGTAAAATTAAATTTATTACTAAGCGGACTCTACTGACAAAATAAACAGTAAAATATTCTAACCTATAAAAAAAATAGTGTTTTAGTGATTTAAAATGTTCAATTTGATGTTTATGATATAAATTTTATACTACAGAACAGGGATTGTGCTTTAGAAAAACATAATAGAAAAATGCAATTTGCATTTCTTTTTAAAACTGAAAAAAAGAAAATTGGCAATCTTACATTACATCCTTGAAACCCTAAATGTCCGAAAACACGAAAAATACGCATTTAATTTTTTTTCTAATTATATGCTGAATTCACGGCAAACTATTTTAACTACACAACATTCGAACGCAAATATAATATAACTAAGTAGCTGGAGCCAAATACCTCTACGTTTTCAACATCTTTACTGCTTAATTAGTTAAAAAGAGTGACATTTGCGTTTAGTGAGTTTTAACATTGCGTGCTCAGTGAGCCAGCCATAAATTATTCCATAATGGCATCCTACTAACTTTTGTCAAATTTTTTAATGACCTTTCTCCTTGGAATATTTATGTAAAATTAACTAAAGCATTTTTCAGAGGTAGAAGGATGTTATTGAAATTGATGCAATACATGAAATTTTAATCCTTCATGCACGCAAAAATTGATTGGCATAAAATTCGACATTTCTGAAACCTTAAGTAAAAATAAACTTGTGTTTTAGCATATATTCTAATCAACTAAGGATAAGATATTAACATTAAAACAATGAAATATAATTAATATTTAAAAAAAATTTCAACTTATTTTGCAACGTTTAAGGATACATAAGAAAAATACAAATCCTTACCAAGTTAATTATATAATTTATCTCTCATCTATTTTGTTTATTGTTTTTATGAATTTCTTTTGTAATTAAAATGGTAAAGTAATATACAAAATCCTTCATGCACATAAAAATTAATTGATTGCTATAAAATTCAACATTTCCGAAATATTAACATGTTTTCACTCAAATTAATTTTAGTAAAAATAAACCTTTGTTTTAACATTTATTATAATCAACTAAGGATAAGATGTTAACATTAAAACAATGAAACATAATTATTATTTATAAAATTTTACAATTTATTTTGCAACGTTTAAGAATACGTAAGAAGAACATGGTGAATCCATACCAAGTTAATTATATACAATGTCTCTCATCGATTTTATTTATTGAATTTAAGAATTTCTATTGTAATTATAAAAGATAATGTACTATACAAAGTATAGAAAATTTATTTATTTGACATAAAAATAATTTGTTTTGTTTTGTTTAGCTGAAATTTGCCCTGAGGAATGATAATAATAAAATGAAATCATGAAATTAATACAAATATAGTTTCCGGCAGCACAATTGACGTAAAATGCTTCAAATTTTATAATTTTAAATTTTGTCCTTAAAATTTGTAACAGACGCAGAAAATACCTAAAATACAAAATTCATGTTCTTTCACAATGTATAAACTTCTAAAAAAAGCCTGTAAGTTAAACACACACACACACACACACACACACACACACACACACACATATATATATATATATATATATATATATTATTTTTATTATATATAATTATATATACATATTTTTATGTTGTATCACCGATTAGCTGGAAATAAAAACAGGCCCCTGTTTAAAAACGAAAATGGAAAAACATATGATTAAAACTACAAAGTTATATCCAACAAAATCAAATTCTTGCCATACTTAACGATATTTGGCAAATTGTCGCCAAATTCGGCGACAAAAATAAGTCACCATAAATAAAGCAAACTTGGCGATAGCTGACATTTTAAAAAATCCCCATCCAAATTCAATGATGATGAAAAATGAGACTATTCTATAATCGGGTTACTCGCATTTTAGTTTCATGTGTTTAAGTAAAATTAGCTGAATTCTTAAAATGAAGGAATAGCGATGCTACCTTTCTCTCCCAGTGCAGGCCAGAGCTTTTTTTTTCCTTACAGCGAACGAAATTTGAGATTGTCTTGGTTATTTGCTTCTTTTCAAATATTTTAATACCCTAACAGACTTTGTTATAAGGGCCTTCGCAGAAGCAGGGATGATGTGAAGGCTTTTATTGTATGATCTGGTAAGACAGAGACAAGTAGAAGATGAAATATAATGTGTACTTACTAGAAATGTTTCATGAACTATTTAACGAATGTTGTTGAAACAGGTATTGAGTAATGTGTTAGTTATAGGTTGCAGCCACATTTGTTCCTACTTCCAGAGCTACTAGATGGGCATCTAACCCGGATTAAATGGATACATGCCTAGCCTGCATCGGGGATATATTCCTCACTTGTGATGCGGAATAAGACGCCCCATTTATAATTATTATCAAATAACTTTGATGCGGGAGAATATATATATATATTTTTTTTAATCTTGAAGTTTGAAAAAATGATATAAAGTACTAAATAACGAAGCAATGAAAGTGATAGCTACGAAAAGAGCTAAAGATAACTTCATCTGAAATAAGAGAGAATGTGTGATCAAAAATGTATATGAACCCAAAATATTATTTCATTTCTTCCTAGCTTTTCCCTAAGTGCCTGAAGGAAAACTTCATTCCAAGAAAACCACCAGGCAAAGTGCTGCTCATTCTTGAGGGGCTCTCAGCACATGCGAGTTCTCTGGTAATGCTAGACTATGCAGATAAGAATGACATAATCCTACTCTTTCTGCCAAGTCATACCACATAAGCTCCGTAACCACTTCATAGGGAATTTTTTAAACCGTTCAAAGTTAACTTCAAGAAAGCAGCGAATTAATGGGTAAAGAATAATCCCCAGCAACAAATAAAAAAAAAATCATGCTAGCATTGTCTTTGGAAATGCATGGAAAATGACAGCGTTTACTCAGTACCGCATTAATGGGTTTGTCCGTACTGGAATTTTCCCATTCAATCGTGAATCTGTCACGAAACATTTATTTTCCATTTCTGATAGACGTCAATCTCAGAATGATGAAAAGAGCACAAGAGACTTGATTTCCTCTATTTTGAATCCTTGTAGACAAGACCTACTAGATGACGCACGTTATGTTTTATTTTTACTTGGTTGTTTATTTCCATATTTGTAAAAATTTGTAATTTGAGACACAATTTCGGTGAGTTAAAAGATGCTGCATCGTTACAAATTGTATTTTTGCGTGTTACTATCTCTATGGTTTCTCTTATTATGGATGTATAGTATAAACTGGAGGAAAAAATTATTTACTTTCATTGAAATTTACTTGGTTGGTTTCTTCTTGATAAAATCTTTTCAGGGCTGTGATTTTAGGTAGATTTCGTAAAAAATACTACCTATTACATTCTCCCCTATGTTTGAATTTTTGAAAATTTTTTGCAGATCTACGCCGATCATGACTCCCAGAACCCAAAAACACACCCCAGTTCAAAACTTTATCTATCTATCTATCTATCTATCTATCTATCTATGTCACTTTTTTATGGACACGATAACTGCAATAATTCTGCACAAATCTCTTCCAAACTGATACATAAAATCAAGGGGCATAAAATCTCGGTCAAGTTCGTTAACGGGCAAAATTGAACCAAGGGGGGGAGGGAAATGGGGGGGAGGTTGCGAAAACAGAAAAAACCCATAATTTCTTAATTATGATACGTATCGAATCCGTTTAAAGTTATTATTACTTCTAGGAAAAGGGCCAAAAAATTATGTATGACAGATTTTTGATTTCATTAAAAATGCCCCCAAGGAAGGGGGTGGGGAAAGGGGTTTCAGAAGAAAAAAACTTCGTCAATTCCCAAGATATCAAATCCGCTTAGATTTGTTATAAATCTTCTTAATATTATTTACAACTTTTATACTGACAAGTTTTTTATAGGACCAACTTTTACGGCAAAAAAAAAATCCCTGCTGGCTCCACCTACAGACAGAGGTATAATTTGATGTGTGTGGTCCCAACCGCCACATCATGGCAAATAGGTCTTTCTTCTGCAATTCCCAATAAACAGGTGCGCCACGGTCTGTGTCTTCGTATACCTGTGCCTGTAGGCCGAGCCGTCAGGGAGTTTTCTATTATATTAAATATCATCTGTTTTTGAAAATGACTCGGAGCGAGCCGAAGCATGTCAACAATCGAATAAAAGTTATTTTACTGTATATTATGTTTTTAGTTTACTCTTTTTAGCATTTAAAAGAAATATATTATTACAAGGTGTTATAATTTACTATATGTTTGTTTACTTGTCAAACTAGTATAGGCAGATTTGCTTATGCGAATATCGCCAAGTTTTGTAACGTGGGTTGCTATGGTTGGGACAAAAACTTTTAATCTGAGTGTATGCCATGTAGTATGTTCATACTCCATGTTCTATCACAGTCAATTCATTTTCATTTTAAACAAATTTGAAAAATGAAATTTCATATGGATCAATAATATTAAATATTTCAGCTTTATAAGAGTAATTTTAGTAAATGTCGAAGTAGGCCGTATTAATATTCTCCATATTTCAGTTTTTTAAAGAGAATGTATACTAAAAACATTAAACTATTTATAAAAAGGTATCATATTTCTTTATTTTAATGTCTGTATTTAATGTTTTATTATTTATATTACCAATTATTATTATCAGACATTATGGCATGTGGTTTTGTTGACGATGACTACATGTATGATTTACACTGCTATATCATTAGAAAAAAGTCTAGTAATAAGTTATAGTTCATATTATTATAGGACAATGACAAATCTATTTCTTATTCCATCAATACTTGCATAGTCTTTTTCAATCTTGACCTAAGCTTTTTTTATGTATTAAAGTTTATTTTATTTATTTATAATTTTCTATACTAGGGTGATCTGCCCCCTAAGAGCTACGCTCGCCAACCTCCTCCGTTCTTTCACCGTAAACTTTAAAACACTCTGATTTGACCAACTCTAAAACGATTACGGAAGTTTGAATTATAATTAAACGATCAGTGGCGATCTGCTGTAATCGGGTTTTTATTCATTTTACTTCGACTGAGGCATTTTAAGGCCGAATGAACTGCTGTCGAGACAGCTAACAACTGTTTTCATGATTGATTAAATAAGATCAATTAAACATTTGAAAATCAACTTTTGTTAAATGGTTAAATCAACAATGTCGATGCATCGGGAATTTTATAACGATGCTATAGAAAAATGGATACTTCACTATTACCCCGTCGACTACTTTCTATAAAAGAAAAGAACTGTCGCCAAAATATAGGATTAACTCCAAAAGTGCATGACCGTGGCGTCGCATCCAATTGACATCAGATGTGTTACACGTGTTAGTTATGCCATTGAGTTATTTTTAATTCAACGTTTATCTGTATTTTTAATGATATTTTAACAATTTATTAGTTATTTTGTTAATTTAAACGTAATTATTAAGCGTAAAAATATAGTTTTTAATTGAAGAGAAATATTATGATTTACGCTGTTTTAAAATTTGCAATAATAGGTAAAAGGTTTTGTCTAAATAAATTAATCTCTCGTGTAAATATATTTTTAAATTGAAACTGTTTGAAAACACTGCTATTTGAGAATTTTAAATATGACGTAAGTTTCCCTATGCTTTGAACGCGTAATAATTCAATTATTTCTCTTTTTAATATTCACGCGCAAGTATATATATATATATATGTATATACATATATATATATATATATATTACGTAATATTCTACATTTACTGCTTTTAACACGTGATAATTTAATATTATTTTAAAGTTTTGTTTTTAATAGTCACGTGTAAATACATTTTTTAAGTGAATGGGAATATTATTATGTGCGCTATTTTACAAATTGTCAACAATTCAAAAAATGGACTTTTTGAAATATGAAATAAATCTCCATGAAAACAATAAAAAATTGAATAATAAAAATGAGATAAAGTCTCAAAAAATTAGTCAAATTAAAAAAATAATAATTGCAGTCATCACACCGCAAAATTGTCAACGATATCCTTTTAAATTATGGTTAAATTTCTATGCATAGTTTTCGTTTCTATAAAACTTTTTTAAGAGAACTATTTTGATCGGCTTTAAAATTAAATTGCTCTTAAAATATTTCTTCGATTTAAAAACTGTTTGCTTCATAGTGTTTAGCGAACTTTTCTCTATAAATCTACTGATTATCATATTTTTATATGCAATAGTTTTTCTTAATATTAATCCAGAAAGACCTCAATGCACAAAAAATGCATTGACTGCGGCTGCGGCGGCGGTGGTTACTTTTTTTTTTTTTAATATAGAGAGATAAGTTTATATTAATTTGTAGTGTACATTAAATATATATAGACATACCCGTTTATAAAAATTTGTGGACATTGCTAAAATGACTATTTTTGAATCTTTTCAGTAGGTAGTTGATTTTCTTTATTCATAAATGAAGGTCTTTAAAAATACAATCAATCATATAACTCAATATTTAAAAATTTCTACTAGTATTAGGATTAGTTGGTCAATCTTTTCTATTTTTATGGAATTTTTTAACGTATTTTTAAAATGATTGACCAACTAATCCTATTGATGGGTCGTCAAGGAAAATTCTCTAATTTTTGCATTACAACTATTGATTAATTGTTAAAACATAAATATTTTCACCTTTTTCAAAATTTTCTTTAGACGTAAACTTGTGATATTTTAAAACTCTTGAGCTAAGGAAGTCACTTTTGTTGATAATCTATTACGAATGCCTTTTCAGTAATAAGCATGTATTATTTCTTTCTAATAAATTATTAGATAAATATTTTTCTATATGATTTATATGCTGATTTGTATGCTTCTTAGTTTTTCTATTAAAAAATGTTTGATTAAAGGAAATTATATAATAATAATGGTAATTAATAATATCTTTAATAATTTAATTAACTGCATAAATATAAATATTTTTTAAGTTGATTACTTAAACAATTACTAATTTTATATTTCTAAAAGGGAGATTTTTTTTTCGTTTTAATGTTAAATAAATTGTTGGCATATTTGAAAAGTAAATATTAATATACGAAAAATTCCTATTAGTTGTCGCGGACAGGTCCCCACGAGTGAAAACTGTCACAGGCCACCAGTAACCAAACAAATAGTTTATTAATAGTTTATAAAGTATAATATTAATATATAGATTATTAACGCTTGATATTCATTTCACGAATTAGATATATATGAAAAATATTGCATTTTAAGAACTATAAGACAGTTAAAGACATAATCTTTAAACATTTAAATAGAAGCAATAATCTGACATTGCTTTCTAATCAAATAGGAATTAAATGAATCTTTTTATGTCTATTAATAAAATGATTTATTTAACAATTTATACAAATAATCATATGAAATAAAACATAATATAGTAAAACTATGGCATCTTCAGTGTACTAATCTAACAATAAATAATATTTCACAAGGAGTAAATAAATAATAACATCCGTTGCTATTGTCATTGATTTAAAAATGGGAGTTAATTAATAAAAACTGTAGAATCGTTTGATTTTATTTCTTTACTATAATTATATAATTAAAAATAATAGCATTTTTATTGTTGAAAGCAGTCAAGAGAATAGTTTACAAAAGAGGACTCGAGGCGCGTTTGTATTGTATATGTTTTTTAATTGTATTCAATCTCGAATTAAAGTCATTTGTTTACACATGAATTTCTTTATTTAAGTATATGTAAAGCATCTTTAAAAAAAGTATACTTTTAATGTTAAATGAAATTCTTTTGTTATACCTAGATAACGTAATAAGCAATAAGTGAAATTTTCATATAGTGTTTTAATTTAAAAAGATTTTATTTGGCTTGGAAAGAAAAAGACATATGCTCACACGTTGATTTAAATTAATCATGTTGTGTGCCTTGGATGCACGGTAGCTAAGTGATTAGCGCATTGAGCATCTACGCTACAGGATCGAGGATCGCCTCCGGTTATGAACAAAGTTCACTCACCGTTATATCCGTTTGCGTTTGATAAAATGAGTACCAAACAATCTTGGGGAATTAAAACCTGGATGTCCCGCGTCAGGCTAACTACTTGAACAGAACATATCCCGTACAGAACACCAGACCCATGTTACGATAGCGAGATTTGGAACCGCAGAAAATGGTGGATTGTACACAGTTAAAAATGTGCAGCAAACTACTATCCGGTCATTTGACCGTTTTTAGTGAAAACGATTAAATAACTATAATTTAACTCTATTCTGATAATATTATTGCCAATATTACGATCAGAATATAGTTAAATTGCGGTTATGTAAACGTTTTCTATAAAAACGGTCAAATGACTGGACAGTTTGTCGCAAATTTTTAACAGTGTAACGCACCGAAATGTAGTTATTTGTTTGTGTAGATTAATTTTCAGGTGTATAAAACTACTGGGCGAATCATATGGTAATTTCAAACACAGATTTTCCTAAGCATATGATTTCAATTTCTTAAGAAATAAATATCGGCGTAAATGTCATGCAGGTAGTGCGCAAATTGTCGAAATAACCTCACGGTTATTATCATGATATGCGATGCAAATAAATCTTCTTTTTCAATGTTATAATTACGATTTTTAACATTTTTTGGTTAATCAATTTTTCTCAAGTTACAGGAATCTGTGTTTTATGACATGGAAAACAATCTTTCATGTGACTTTGTATCTCGAATTTGAACAATAATAACCATAATTATTTTTTGTTTTATCAATTAACATATTTCACTGCTTAAAATAAAATCTACTTACGTATAAATTTGAGTTGATTACTAATCAATTACTGACAAATTTTTCCATTAATTATATATCATAATTCAACGTTTTTTGCAATTTCCTTCTTCTTAAAATTAATTTACATAAGTGTTGTAGTAAAGAATCAAGAAGATTCGGAGTATGGAATAGACGAAGATTGTAGCAGCATCTGAAAATATGGGAAAATTGTTTTCGATGGAACATAGGCACATAGGTCCCGAGTGACGTATAGTGATTTTCAAATGTTGTTCCCGCAACAATCCGAGAGCATGACATCCTGTTGAGAACTGGAAATGTTTTGTTTGAACGAGGAAGAATCAAGAAGAATTTGATGAAGAACTTTTCTTTATTTTAAAACGATGAGAAATGACATATCCAGGAAGTTATTCCACATTTAATAATTCTCAGGCATATAAGAATCACATCTTGTATCATGACGATCGCCATCGGGTGACAATCAAAATTTTTGACAGGGGAGTGAAGTAAGAATATCAAGAACGTAGGCTGCATATCAGAATTTTGAAAAGTGCGAAAATGTTTTTTGAGAATACCATAAGGGTGGCCAAGGGGCCAGATCATTTTTAGAGATGTTACATCGGCAGAGATCAGAGAGGAAAGTGTGTCTTCAGATATGAAAACGTGCGTTAGAAAAACATTTACATTTTTAGAGCCAAGAGAATTGTAATTTGGCGTGGGATGCTGTAACCAATACAGATACATCATATCAGCTTCATAACTGACGTCAAGAGTAGGGAAATCTTTTTTGGTGAAGAGTGCACTTTGGCTAAAAATAGAGTGAAATAGAATTTGACGGTTAGTTGTTTTGAGAAAATGCGAAAAAAGATATTTTGGAAGTATGTTATAAGGCGCCAGAAAGACGGGATTAACATCTGGATGCCTTATGAAGTCAAAACTGACCATGAGAAGGGAAACATTTTATGCCTTGTATAATTTATTTTACATTGATATGTGGGAGACCGATTAAAGTACGTTAATGATAATTTAAAAACAATATGTATGATTCTGACTAAAAGTTATCGTTGAAAGAAAAGGACCAAAATGGGTGCGCGTTATAACAGCCGGGAATGTATGTAAAATACGATAATGTAGAAAAGGGAAAATATATTTAATAAAATTCATAAACTATAGATTTCTTTAACTTTGAAACGAATATATATGGTATCTTTACCATAAGTGTAGTTATTTTTTTCCTTCATTTTAGAATTTATATATTGAATAACTATTCTGAAGATTAATTTTAAAGCTTTCAAATTGAAAACTTTTCTGCTATAGAATGAAAAAAATTAGGATTTAGTTACCAAAAATGCACTGTGTCACTGTTAATTACGAATCAATTACTGACTAATTTTTCCGTTAGTTATGGCTTATAATTCAAAGTTCTTTGCAATTTCCTTCTTCTTAAAAATAATTAACATATGTGTAATTTTTTTTTCTCAATTTCAGAATTTATATATTGAATAATTATTCTGAAGATTAATTTTAAAGATTTCAAATTGAAAACTATTCTGTTATAGAGGGGGGAAATTAGCGTTCAGTTACCGAAAATTCGCTGAGTCACTCTAAATTGCCTTTTTTCATGGCTCATAATTCAAAGTTTTTTTTTCATTTTCTTCTTTTTAAAAGTAATTTACATAAGCGTAGTTTTTTTTTCTTCCTTTTAGAATTTATGTATTGAATAATTAGTCTGAAGATTAATTTTATAGATTTCAAATTGAAAACTATTCCGTTATAGAATGAAAAAAGTTAGCATTCAGTTAACAAAAATTTGCTGAGTCACTCTTTATTGCCTTATTTTATGGCTCATAATTGAAATTTTTTTTTTCAATTTTCTTCTTTTTAAAAATAATTTACACAAGTGTAGTTTTTTTTCTTCATTTTAGAATTTATATATTGAATAATTATTCTGAAGATAAATTTTAAAGATTTAAAATTGAAAACTATTCTGTTATAGAAGAAAAAAATAGCATTCAGTTACCAAAAGTTCACTGGGTCACTCTTAACTGGCTTATTTTTTTTAAACATAAATTTCTATTTTAAAATAATTTTTTTCTTATCTTTATAATTTTGTATAAAATATACAAAATGGGAGGATATAATGCATTTGCTAAAAACTAGGGAAAAAATGCAGTAATAAAATTTTAGAATAGCCTAACGATAATTATTGTGGAAGTATCATATTTTCATAATAAAATAATAATTTATTTTACTATTTAAATAGCGAAAATATAAAATGAGTAAACAGGGACTTGATTAAGGCATTAACATTTTTTCCATTCTATCATTCCAATTTATATATAAAATTAATGTTTTAATTGCATTTAAAAGGTAATAATTGATTTTCTAAAACATGTTATAAAATCATTATTCATTTTAATAAGTAAACAAAATAATTACGTATAATTATTTTTAAGTGGTAAAAGAAAATACTGAAGCATCGCATTAATAAGTAGAAAATATAGCTTTTCAAAAACATAAGGGTATTTTTACTAAATAAACAAAATAATTATCTGCAATTAACTATGATGTAACGTCTTAAAACTGGTTAAGCATCAAATTATATATACATGCAACTTTCGAAAAAAGAATATGTTTTATTGTTGTGTAGAGAGTATTTTTCAGTCTATCTTATCGCAATAGATAAATAATAAATAATAAAATGTTAAATAACAATAAAAAGGTAATAATAAAAGGTTATAATAAAATTATTATTTATAATTTTATATAACTCACGTTTGTATTCCAAACTATGTCAAATAATATTCTATATTAATATTGGAAGGTACTAAATCTGTATTTTTAAAGTTTTGATGCAATGACAAATATATAGAGTTAAACCCTCAATAGCTGACACTTTAACGATTCTTTCTTGTTCAAATCACTATTACAAATATTTAAATCTATTTTATACTTACCTTTGTTTTTGAAAGGATAGTAGAGATATATTAAAGGATAGTAGATATATTAAAGGATAGAAATATATTAAATGACAGTAGAGATATATCACCCTATATGACTTTTTTTCAAAATTGAGCTCACTATTTAAAAATAGTATTTTTATAAAATGCAGCAAAATAATTCTACTATTCAAAATTTAATTTAAACTCTAAAATAAAATACTCCGAGTTTAGTCACTGTTTAAATAATGTAGTTTTATTTTTACAAGAATCTACCTTATATATATATATATTGTACCAAAAGATAATATTATTTTATTTGAATATCATTTGAAATTTAAAAATAAAATGTTAGTTTAATGCATTAGCTGAAATTTTGAATAGAAAAATGTTTGACATTTGACAAAAGTATTTGATTTCTATTCAACGATCGAATGTATTGAAACATGCATAAACATATAAAACAAAAACGTTAATCAACTGCTATAGATTTCATGTCAACTTTGGACAAGAAAACTATACAGAAATTATTTTTATTTTGAAATGCATTCATATTTCATAGAACATTTCTAGGACGCACAAAATGTATATAAGTTTTATATGTGTATATATGTGTAAATATATATACGGTTCAATTTATATACGTATGCTGATCGTATTGAAATCGCTATATTTTTGTAAAATATAATTTTTATTTTATTGTCAGTATTCTTTTTAATATTTTGCTTTCAAATTTTGAATTAACGGTATAGTGTATTAAATGTTCCAAATTTTTAAATATATTCACAATTATTATTATTATTAAAATCTTACAAATAGCTGTATATGTATTTAAAGTCTAAAATTAGTTTAGTCATTTTTCTTATTTAAACTAACTTATATATAGGAATAAAAATTAATCTATCTTGTAATGTCAGATTCCCTACATATTATCAAAAATAGATTTTTAATTTAAGATGATTTGGATTATTTTAGACTAGTTATTTCATTCTCAATTTTGGTATATGGGGTGAAATAACACTGTTATACAAAGGGAATTTTGTGTTAATGTTACCGCTTTAAATTTTATAAATGTTTACGTCAAGATATATGAAAATTCCCAGCAGTACCGCACTAAAAATATGACAAACGTTTCTTAATTTACGAAAATATAATATAATTACGAACGAAGATAAACAATAATCTATACCAAATATGTTTACGAAAAGAGTTCTTTATCTTTAGAAGCCTCCGAAAGCAATATATTTTCGAGATTTATACAAACATTAAAAGAAACAAAGTTTATTTTGCTGTCTCTGATTTTCAGGAACTTTTACGGGTAGTTACTATAGTGTATTAATCTGTTTTCTCCCTTTTAAAAATTGTGTGCTGTGTTGAACCAACTTTTGTTGCTGCAGTAGCTGCAACTATAAGATGTGAAATCTCGATCCAACATTTGGAGCTTTGGTTCAATTGGAGCTCCAAATGTTGGATCGAGATTTCACTATGTTATGGTTGCAGCTACTGTAACACCAAAAGTTGGTTCAACACAGCACAAAATTTTTAACAGTGTAATATCGCTTTTTAGGATACTGTCCATACTCATTTACACATTTTCAGCTGCGTAATTGAATTTACACATGCAAGACTAACAAAATAATATTAATGTTAATGTTAATGTTAATAATGTTAATGTATCATGTTTGTCTATAAAATATGTTTGTTGAAAATAAAAATGTTTACTTAAGAATTGAAAAAAAAAAAAAACCCTACATCCAGGGTTTAAAAAATTGATTACTACACTATTAAAACTTCTCGAAAAAGTTTCCAAAAATTAGTGGTAGCAAAAGAATCTTTTGTTTTATATATACGTCTTTAAATTTTGAAAATATATTGGTTTCTAAAGTTTCTAAAGCTAACGAATATTGCTTTTTGGAATCCTCGGTTACTCGGAAGAGGTAATTGTATATTTAATTGTGTATTAATTCTGCATTGTTATATTATTTGGTTTTACGGTTACGGCCCCGTATATAAAGCTAATACTTCTTTTGGGGGTTGAACGTTTGTCTCGGAAATAATTGACATCAAACAATTTGTACACCATCATTTCAAACTTCGTGGCTTATTTCTACAACATTTGCGGCAAAAATATACTACGATGTTTATTGTTTGGAAATGGTGGTGTTAAAATGTTTTGGTAACATTTCTTTCGCGAAAAACGTTCAATCCTACTGATAATACTGACTTTGTTATATTGCTTTGTTATACTACTTATATTATCTTACTATTTTATTTACCCTTTTTTAAGTGTGTTGCGGCCCGCGTAACATCGCAAACTTTTATTTGTGGCATACGCGAGAAAAAAAAGTTGAGTATGGCTGGTCTATCGCTTTGTAATACACTTATAAGACTACTCTTTTACCGTTTTCTCCAAGTTTGATCAAAAGCGAACTACCAGTTAATATTTTTTCCATATTTCTAGAAATTAAATAAGTATTAGTCATATAATATTATTTAAACGCACATTTTCAAAGTCTGGTTCATATATTTAAATAAATAAATGAATAAATATAAAATATGTTGTTATTAAATTAACATAATTGGACATCTGTCGTAATTCTATATGATTTTATATAAACAATGACATTTAAGAACAAATCATGAAACATAAAACAAAATTGAGAAAATTAAGCAGTAAATGGTAAATTAATGTAATGTAAAAAGTTTTTGTTTGCGAAACCGAACAGTTTATTTTAAGAAAAGAATTCCCAGGAACCCCCACAATTGAATTTTGAATATTACTGTTTTCGTGTTGTAATATTCGCCCTAGTTTATCACAAAATTTCTGTAAGGAAGTCGAATACTATTAGTCGACAAAATTGGTATTCAAAATTCTATTCCGGTGTTTTCGTGGAAACAATTATCATGACACTCAGTCAAATGATTGATAACTATAAATACATTTTCAGTCAAAACTATGTAACTGATTGTCCCATGATTGTCAAGTGTTATGTGACTTGAAATGTAAACACAAAAAAATACTGGGATGGGAAAAATAGTAAAGTTGTAAGAATTTGAGTATTTTCAAAATATTTTCTTGTGAAATTAATCCTTTTAAAAGCACATTTTAAATGAAAAATCTTTTTTAACATTCTCAGAAAGTTCTGTCGCTCATATAAAACTTTGATGACAATCTGGTAAAAAATATTATTCTTCAAAAATAATTGAAAATATTTATTCTAATTATGAAAATATGTATTTTTAAATATTATTAAAACAAATGATTTTAAAAGTAATTTCACTCAAAATATCTTAATGCATGTTCACCTACGTTAGTTTGTCTGACATTATGTTAATCTCATTGAGCGGAAAAGGACATTTTAAGTAATTAGAATGACTTTCTTGTTTACACGAATAAAAGTACAACATATCTTTAAATACCACAACCAATTAAAGTAGGAATCTCTTTTCACTTTCACTATTCTTTTCTAATTAAAAGTACTCCTTTGAAAAAATAATTGAAAAAAGAACATATTATATACTAAAAGAAATATGTATTTTTAAAATATTAGCAAAAATTAGAAAGGTTTTTCAAATATATTCGTTGAAAATATTTTTAAATATGTTTATCTATGTCAGTTATTCTGAAAAAAAAAATGGTTAGTTCCAACAGTGACTGGCTGTTTTGGGAGCACTAAATACATAAATGTAAAATTTATTCTGTCCGTACCATTATTTTTTAAAAGAAGTCTTTTACTTGCTTAATGGCAGAACTTTTTGCCAATAACCAAAGCAAAGTTTTCCTTTAAAAAATAGTGGCAAGATAATAATAAATTTAGCAGCCATGCATTTAGTGACCCAATTAAATCCACTCACGAGCCGCCACTGAATGCCAATGAACAGATAAAGAAGCCTGAACATGTTACAACTAGAGAATCGCATGCGGGGCCTGTATACAATTGAACTGAGCGAGAAAACATCATATCGTGAAGCAGACATTGCTATTTTCTAATTTTGAAATGAACAGTAACAAACTGACAGCAACAATATAATTGCAATAGCTTTGGTAAAGATCTTGGCAGTAAAGAGCTACGACTAACTGTAGGCAAACTGGAATTTTTTAATTGTTATTAAAATTTGTATTGTTTGTTTAAATGTATTGCTGTAATCTCTTTTATAATTCCTTTGTAGATAGCGTCTTTTGTTTCATAACAAGCCATATTAACTATGAGGGGCTTCCGGGTGAAATAAATGAAAATGACAATCCCAATATCGGTGTTCAGAACATTCGCACACATAAAACGTTAAAACGACAATCAGAAATAATGACGTTACTTTGACGTAATCATATTAAAATCCCTCAGCTTTATAAATGAGAATTTATGTTTTCTTTAGCGCGTGTAACAGAAATATAAACAATTTTTTTGACAATACCGAAAAAAAATTCAAAAATTCCAACCAAATGCCATAGCATTTAGTGGAACGCATTTTTAGTTCGGCAGTAGTTTTAAAGGGAAACTTAACTTTTCACCTAGAAAAGCACAATCTATAGCGATTGCTTGAAAATCACGTCACTTTCTAGACACTTACAGTCTTGATGTCAGTCATGAAGTTTTATTTCTAAAGAAAAAAGTCCTTCCGGCCTGTACCGGGAGGAAAAGGTAGCTTTCCTATATCTTAGTTTTAAAATTTTAGATAATGTTACACGAAAACAGCAACTTAAAATTCAAATAAAACGTTTACAAAAGATTCGTTAATACTGAATTTGAATAAGAAATTCGCCAAATTATTGAGCAATAGCCAAATTGGCTTCATTTATGAAAACTTATTTTGGTCGCCAAATTTGGCGATATTTCGCCAAATGTCGCCAAGTTTGGCGAGAATTTGGCGCTAACGGATATGAATATATAGTTTTATGCGTTTGATTGGGCAAATTATTACAACAATGAAAAATTTGTAATGTGCTTTCTTGTTTCAAAATGTCAGCCACCCTAGAATTTCAAACTGCTCTATCTCAGCCGTTTTTTAAGATAGAGGTAAAGCAAAAAATGCTCTGGAATCCTCGTTTCAAGGCCTAACACTGAATTTAAAAAAATTGAATTTTTAACTTTTTTGTATATTTATTTTAGTTTTAAATTTTTAAATGGCCGCCATCTTGAAACAAAATGGCGGACCAAGCTGGCCAGCGAACTCGGTCGAGACATTGGTGAGCTTAATACACACAATTAGTTTCATCAAAGTTGATTTATAAATACGAGCGTTATCGTATGACATAGGTCAGATATATATATATATATATGGAGATATATATATATATATATGGAGATATATATATATATATATATATATATATATATATATATATATATATATATATATATATATATATATAAATCAACATTTGAACGGAGGGTGGTTTTGGGGTCTGGGGGTCATGATCGGTGAAAATTTATCGAAATTTTCCGGAACTGCTTTCCTCCGAACGGCTGCAATAGGTAGCTTTATACTTTTTTGTATTGAAAGCTACCTAATACCGCCTAAGCAACATCGCCAAAAAAAAGATCACAAAAAATAAAATAATAATAATAATAATAATAATAATCGCAATAAGATTTCACTTTTTATCGAAATCTTCTTGATTCTGACTATTTGAGTATAGATCATTTGCATATCTGTAAAATTTGTGTTTAATTTATATGATTCTTTTATTTATTTATTGATGAAGTTTTAATTTTGTTAATGAATATTAGCCGGAAACAAATGCTAAACTATTTATATTGGCCACGTTTACTTAGGATTGTTTGAGAAAATCGATTTTGTTTTACATTTGTTGAAAGGTACAAATGTGTAGACTGCGCTGCTAAAAATTTTTTTTAATCCATTCATTATGTTACTATACTTTATCGAACATAAATTTGAAATATATAATCCTGATTACTCTAAAACTATCGGGGCAAAAAATATTTAGTTTCACATTCAGGTTTCTATTAAAACGTGATGCTTCCCCAAAAAGTTTTTTTTTTTTTTTTTTTTTTTTTCAAATTTAAAAGGGTTGAATTGGGGAGAAAATGTGTAATATGTATTTTTCACAATGATTTCTCTGAATCTCAGCTTAGAGAAATTTAAACTTGTCACACACATATCTTGCACGGCGTAGCTGCGCACAAGCAACGCTTTTTTTCCTTTTCTTTTTTTTATTATACGAAAAATTAATTATTTGTCATGCCAGTGTTAGATACACGTTTTTTAAGCATTGGGATAAAACGCAATTACCAGTAACTGCTATAGTTATATACCAGTAACTGCTATAATTATTTTAAATAATAGTAATAAAGAAATATGATTGCAAACTAGTTAAGAAAGTACTTTATATTTAGCCTTACACCGTACAAAAATGACGGTTAAATATACTAAACTAATATTTTCCAACATATTACTTAACGGGTTTTTTTATGGTGAATCAAGGTGTACTATCATCAGAAAAAAGAAAAAATATATATTATGAAACTTTTGAACGAACCAAAAAATTCTTCCATTGTACGATAGCTGATAAGTTCCCAAGTAGGCTGCATTATAAGTTTTTTAGAAGGGAGCTACCAATGTGTTGGAATGAATATTTTTTTCATTAATTCAAGTATCGAGTTCATCTAATGCGGTAGAAGAATTACACAATCTCAAAATGTGACTAACTCATTAATTTCGAAATTATTCGTATCAGTATAATTTCCATCTAATTTTTGTTGACCCACAAATACCACTTGGTACATTTCACCAACACCGATTGCAAAGCCGTGGGGTTTGCTAGTTAAAAAAAAAAAGTTAAATAAAATTATTTGAAAAATACGTACTAATATATATTTTTTAAGTTTTAACAAGTATTAGCAAAGATACGGGAATTAATTCGTTCAAAACATTTTAAAAATATGTTCCTCCATGATAGATCCTCTGAAATTAGAAATGATTAATATCAGCGAACAGGAAAGATAAATTTTACTATTTATAATGATACCTGCGTTTGCAACAACAAAAGTGCATTTCTTTAAATGCCATGATCAGTTAGTTCTGTTTCTCTGTCAGATTTTTTTTTCTTTTTTTTTTCCACTAGTCTTTTATAATAAAAAATAATTTGTTGATAAAAGAACAGAAAAAAAAAAAACGTTTTAAATTTAAGAAAAATAAATATCTATTTTTAAAAGATTAGCACAAGTTAAAAATGTTTTTCAAATGAATGCACTGAAAATATTTTTCAATGTGTTACTCTATACTAGTTACGCTGAAGTAACATATTAGTTTATATCTGTTGACAGAAGTTTCAACAAATTACAATGTCTCCCACGCATAATTTTAGAGAAATACAACATTTTCTTAAATGTCACGCCCAATTAAAGAGGGAATTTCCTATTCTTAAAAATGTCTTTTTTTTTTTTTTTTTTTTTTTTTTTTTTAATTACCCTTTAAGAGTTTTTAAATGTTTGCTTCATAGAAATAAAATTTACGGATTTAAATATTTAATTATTTTTATTCTAAAATAAAGAATATCAATGAACAACAATGAAAAATTTTAAATTATTACAAACCTTACGATTAGAAAAAAAATATATTCCGTAATTACAACGGGCCATTAAAGATGGATTCCCTTTAACTTTCACTATATGAAAAAGTATTGTTTTGATAAAATATTTGTAAATGTACGTCCTAAATATAATATATATGTAATGTGCGGGTGCTCCCCGACGTTTAGTACGTGACCTAAAAATAACTCGTAACAAGACTATCATTACTCTAGACATAGCAGCGTACACTGTAAAAAAATGACCAATGTTTCTAATTTTATGAAAATATACTATAACCACGAACGAAAATATAATATAATCTTCCGAGTTATCCGAAATTCCGAAAAGCTTGTTCCATTGTCTTTTGAATCCACAGAAACCTATACATTTCCAAAATTTAAAGAATTATTTATAAAAGCAAATTATTTTTTGCTGTCCGTATTTTTCAGAAATGTTTCCGAATAGATTTTATAGTGTAGTAATCAGTTTTCTCAGCCTGGATTACATTTTTTCGAATGCCCTCCATTCTCAAGTAAACGTTTTCAGTTGCATAAGTTAATTTATACATGAAAGAGTAAATAAATAATCTTAATTTTTATGTTTATGTTAACGCTGTTATTTTTGAATGTTTGTCTGTTAAACATATTTGTTGAACATGAAAATGTTTACTTGAGAATTGATAGAATCGACAAAAACTGCATTCCGGGCTTAGAAAACTGATTAATACACTTTAAAAGCTATTCGTAAACATTTCAAAAATTACGGGCAACAAGAGTAATTTTGTTTTTTTAAATGATTATTTAAATCCCCAAATTCCATTGAAGTCTGAGATTTATAAAGATAAAGAAACACTTTTCAGAATCATGGTTAACAAGGATGAGTTTATATTATAAATTTATTCGTGATTATATTATATTTTCGTAGATTAAGAAACATATTTGTCATTTTTTACAGTGTATTTCTAACGAAGCTAACGAAAAAGACAGGCTACCGCGGTGCAATCTGCCGGGTCCGCTCCTTTAGCGCGCTTGAGGGGGTCCACGTCCCTCAGAGTCCGGTAGTGGATCTTTCTTCTCCATTTTGAGCGTGACCTCCCAAGGGATACCGTGTCGCTTGGATCTCGATGCCTCGCGGGTATCTCCTTGGAGAAGGACTGCTCTTTTGTAGTGATATATATGTAGTTGTGTTACATGTAATTTCTGAGCGTGACCTCCCAAGGGATACCGGGTCGCTTGGATCTCGATGCCTCGCGGGTATCTCCTTGGAGAAGGACTGCTCAGTTTATAGTGATATATGTGTAGTTGTATTTATTTGTAGTAGTTATATATATGTAGTAGTGTATGATATGTGAACCTCACGGAGGAAGAGGCTAGTTGCTTGCTTACATAGCATGTCAACGTTCGACCTCTGTGGGAAAGCAAAAGTTGTCGGGGCAGCACGACGACCTGGGAACCGTTTCCCCAAATGGGGTTTCGGCGACGGGGTCGGCGGGTGGCCTTCGTCAATTTGCCACGGGTTCATCCTGTGGGGAGTTTTCCCAGAGTGGGGTTACTGTCCTAGCGACCCATGTCATCGAACCGTGGGTACTAGGTTAGAGGGTCCGCAGTGAGGTGCGGCTCTCTGGCCGGCCGTAGCGCCGTAGCGAGACAAAGCTACTGGCGCAGTAAAGGTCTCTCAGGACCTGGGAACGGTGGTCGATTGTGTGCGGTGCGTCCCGCACCGGGACGCCTGCGGCGCATGTCTCTTTTATCCTTTTTTACAGACCGCTATAGTGACGGGATGCTCTTTTCGTACACCTTCATTGGTGCTTTCGAGCATCCCGTGACTCCGGCGGTCTGTAAAAAAAGATACGCGTAAAGCACCGCGGTAGCCTTTCTTTTTCGTTAGCCTCGATTTCTAAAGAATAACGTAAATGTTTCAACCAGATGTTAATACGAATGTGGTGAAATAATGGGAAAGGCATATGCCTGGGAAAACGGATTCTTTTCAGACAGAGCAAGCCGTACTTTTGACGGAGGCAGACGACCCCAGAACTAGCTCAATGTTCCATATACTCGTAAGTTCCCCTGTACAGTATACTCTTTACTGTAAATATTGTTAAATGTTATAGCCTAGAATTTATATTAATCGTAGCTAAGTTGGAAGATTTCTCTAATCATTTAAGTAACCTTTAATCACATAATCATATGCAGGCATCGGCCTTTCTTTTTAAATAAGTTCAAATTATACCTGAACTAAATTTAATGTGCCATATATTCTCTTTTACGTTAAAGATCTTCGAAGATACTCTGCAATGACAGACCGACCGAATTTGGATGATAAAAGTCAGATGTTCGGATAGAAGAACCTTATTTTTCTCTCCGGAAAAACTGTATCAAAGATAAACATCGCCCATCACATATATATATTTTTTTTCTATTGCTGTGAAGAAATTGTATGTTCTGATCTGGATTCAAGGACGTATTAATGTGTATATTTATCTTCGGCAAAAATACCAAGAGTGGAGTCCACTAAGCAAGTTTTCTTTTCGCCTTTAATTCTACTTAGCCAAATAATTTTATATTTGTAAATAAATGTGCCTTAGATTTTTTTTTCGGATTAATGGTGGTCTATATGCGCATTTCATCAAATAAGTAGATTTTGATTTTTTAGTTGCATCAAAATGTTATTATCAGGATATTCTCCCGATATGGACTGCTTTCAAAATAGACATGATACAAAACGGATACAAAATTAAACTGCTCAATTTATTTGTATTTACGGAGGTTAAAAGCCATGAAAACCCCCCAAACCTTCGAAACTTTCGTGGTTTGCATTCAAAATTGCTAATGACGCTTTCGCGGCAAAATTTCAAGAAATACTTAAAAAAAATTCAAAAGTAGAATTAATTAGCATTGTCAACCTCTTAAATATAGACATAGAAGGAACCGAACATTACATAGAACGAAGAATTTTGGTTGCTCGCACAAACATTGAAGCGTTTAACAGCGTTTAACCTCGTATACTCACGGATTCGGAAAACGTGCCGGATGATGATGATAAAACTCAGGAGCCTACAACCGGTAACAACGATGACAGTGCCGGCAATAGTAATTATATCCTTATTTCGCCCGATACTAGAGCGGAGGCATCGAATAGGCCAACTGCTATACAGTTTTTTTTTTCAAAACCATCCATTTCGTTTGCCGACTTTGAAAATTTGATTCCTCCTTCTCTGGATCGAAAACAGAAAATATCAAGTTGTGGCTAGAGCGCTTCAAAGCTCTGGTAGACTCTTATAATTTTTCATATGTTCAAACAAGTGTTTGCGTGGAAAGCGCATTGAAAGATCTCACATTTCTGTTTGTAAAGAGCGTATATAACATCATATAACATCATATGCTAAGCTCAAAAAAGCATTACTACTGGAATCCGGACTTTTCTCGTCTCCATCCCAAATTAACCAACTATTAGCTAGCCGCAGCTGTCGCCCTAATGAAATATTGCTGGAATATTTTTTGCACAAGCAACAAAACGCAGCAATATTGGCAATATGTCCCTCATACACTACGTGATTAAAGGACTTAAAGATAAACCGCAAAATAAAGCCCTTTTAATTGGTTTTTCACATTTAACAACATTTAATCAAAAACTATTAATTTATGATGAGATTTGTCAGTCCGTTCGGAATACGAAACCACGTACGTCTGGTTACAGTTCAGATAGTCCAAAGTTTTCTCAGCGGATAAATGGAATAAAATTAGTTGCTACAGTTGCGGAGGCTTAAATCTCAAACCGGATTTTCGCGCAAATAAAAATAAGGGCGCCAAATGATTCATTTGCTCAAATTTTGGCCGCAAATCCTACCAATGTAAAAAGCTATCTGCACAATTTAAGACGTCACGGACATCCACGGCACCTTTCCAGATTCCAATGTCTACGTAAATCATATCATATATTCTAATACGAGCAAATCTTGTGTGTGGTTATATATATATATGCAAATTTTATCTTAAATGCGGCTCTAAGGATTTTGACGAAATTTTGTATCATACCGTTTTGGGGCACAAGAAAACCATTGAGCTAGGTCACATGTTCGAGAAAATTCGATTAGTGGGTCATTTTGAGTCATGGTCAAGCTAATGTATCTAAGAAGCGGTTCAAAGGATTCTGACGAAATTTTGTATCCGACCATTTTCGGGCACGAGAAGACTATTGGGCTGGGTCACATTTTCCAGAACTTTCGATTAGTGGGTCATTTTTGGGTCAACGCGGGTCAAATTAAATTTATCTAAAAAACGGCTCTAACGATTTTGATTAAATTTCGTATCCTACGAGTTTCGGGCACGAGAAAATCATTGAGCTAGGTCACATATCCGAGAAAATTCAATTAGTGGGTCATTTCTGGGTCATCGTGGGTCAAGTTAATTTATCTAAAATACGGCTCAGACTATTTACACTAAATTTCGCATCCTATGGTTTTCGGACACGAGAAGACTGTTGGGCTAGGTCACATGTTCGAGAAAATTCAATTAGTGGGTCATTTTGGTCATGTCTCATTATGGGTCAAGCTATTTTATCTTAAAAACGGCTCAGACTTTTGACACTAAATTTTGCATCCTATGGTTTTTGGACACGAGAAGACTGTTGGACTAGGTCACATGTTCGAGAAATTTTAATTAGTGGGTCATTTTGTTCAGGGGTCATTATGGGTCAAGCTGTTTTATCTTAAAAACGGTTCAGAGGATTTGAAGTAAATTTAGCATCCTACAGGTTTAGAAAACGAGAATACTATTTGGATAGGTCACATGTTTGAGAAATTTAAATTAGTGGGTCATTTTTGTCATGGGTCATTATGGGTCAAGCTATTTTATCTTAAAAACTGCTCAGACTATTTACAATAAATTTTGCATCCTATGTTTTTCGGGTACGAGAAGACTGTTGGGCTAAGTCACATGTTCGAGAAAATTCAATTAGTTGGTCATTTTGGTCATGGGTCATGATATTTGAACTCAAATTTAATTTTGACAGAGCATAGCTCGGTCTTCCCTGCTCGTACTGTATTAACTGCCCTAGTACTTTCAATTGCTACTAAAGTTTTTAAAAAATTATGTTTATTTCCTTGCAAGTACAAGTGCTGAAAACAACCTAAATTCAAGTATTGATGATACTTATAAACTTGTTGGATCTCCACCTTTAAGTAGCATACTTTTAGTCTGTTCATGTACTCCAAATTGTACGTTCAAACCCATGGGGTACTTTGTGGCGAAAACTATAAATTCACAATACATTTTATCAAGATACATTTTGTGTCGTGAAAGGTCCTTTGGAATATGATTTTGGATAGACAGCATATTAGATATTCAAATCATCTAAATTCATCTTTTCCATGACGCGGCAAGTCCAGCTGATAAATAAATTGTAACAATTTCGAATTTTACCATCGGCGCAAAGAACTAAGCTTCGGACGATCTGTCATCAAACGACTCTGCAATCAAGTATGATTCGATAACTATTAGTGACATGACACCGACTACTCCTGATAATGATTGCGTTCGTAGAATTATCACCTTGTTATATGATTGTGAAAAGGAGACAATTAATGAATTATTTTATATGTTCCTCCTACGAATGACGATGAATACGATAAAACGCCCATCAGTATTTCGGCCGATAAAATTTTCGAAAGTACTTTAGCTATTTTTGCTATCTTTCAAATGGTGAGATGGCATTACACACTCATCATATGTTTATTGACTTTCTGCTTTATTAATCCGTCGATTCAACAACATAGCATCCAGCACGACGATCCTAATTATGTGTCTCCCGAGATTCACAAACTTGTCGATTTCAGCTTGACTTCTCTCTTTTACTTAATTTCTCGCCTTTCTGTAACACCAATCTTTCTCACCCCAGTTAGCGTAAATTAAAGAAGAAAAAGGGAGAAAACGGAAACAAACTAAGAAGAAGACTAGTCGGATGTGTCAATCCCAAAACTTTCTTCATTCTCACACAGGTTCCTCATACAACCAAAACGAATCCCAGCACAAATTTATATCAAGGTCTAACTGAATCTGACGTTTTATGAAAATTTGTTCTTGAGATGTAGCTATCATGAAAATCATGAAAAAGTATCATAGCAAGGCCACCTGTTGGGTTATTTACACCAAAACATACTGAGCATCCATTTTCGTCAAGGTCTAACAGAATCTGAAGTTTGGTGAAATGCTGTTCTTGAGATAAAGCTATCGTGACAATCGTGAAAAATCTTGCATAGCAGCATCACCTGTTGGGCGATTTCCACCAAACATTAATCAGAACCAATTTATATCAAGGTCTAACTCTTTTACTTAATTTTTCACCTTTCTGTAACACTAATCTTTCTCACCCGAGTTAGCGTAAATTAAAAGGGAGAAAAACGGAAACAAACTAAGAAGAAGACTAGTCGGATGTGCCAATCCCAAAACTTTCTTCTATCTCACACATATTCCACATACAACCAAAACAAATCTCAGCACAAATTTATATCAAGGTCTAACTGAATGTGACGTTTGATGAAATGCTGTTCCACTGAATCTGACGTTTTATGAAAATTTGTTCGTGAGATATAGCTATCATGAAAATCATGAAAAAGTATCATAGCAAGGCCACCCGTTGGATTATTTACACCAAAACATACTCAGCATTCATTTTCGTCAAGGTCTAACAGAATCTGAAGTTTGATGAAATGCTGTTCTTGAGATAAAGCTGTCAAGAAAATCGTGAAAAATCTTGCATAGCAGAGCCACCTGTTGGGCGATTTCCACCAAACATTAATCAGAACCAATTTATATCAAGGTCTATCGCTTTTACTTAATTTCTCGCCTTTCTGTAACACTATTCTTTCTCACCCGAGTTACTGTAAATTAAAGAAGAAAAAAGGGAGAAAAACGGAAACAAACTAAGAAGAAGACTAGTCGGATGTGCCAATCCCCAAACTTTCTTGTATCTCATATAGGTTCCACATACAACCAAACCGAATCTTCGCACAAATTTATATCAAGGTCTGGCGGAATCTGACGTTTTACGAAAATTTGTTCTTGAGATATAGCTATCATGAAAATCGTGAAAAAGTATCATAGCAAGGCCACCTGTTGGGTTATTTACACCAATACATACTCAGCATCCATTTTCGTCAAGGTCTAACAGAATCTGAAGTTTTATGAAATGCTGTTCCTGAGATAAAGCTATCGTGAAAATCGGGAAAAATCTTGCATAGCAGCGCCACCAGTTGGGCGATTTTCACTAAACATTAATCAGAACCAATTTATATCAAGGTCTAACTGAATCTACAGTTTTATTAAATTCCGTGCAATAGATAATGTGTAAAATCCAATATGAGTAAAAGCACAATCAAATTAAACTTGTAGCATGTATGCTACTTTTGTTGCTTTTCACTTCATTTTTATCTATTTGGCTCCAAATTTTCTAAATTATGAAGAATAGCTAAACAAAATAAATATAGCGGAAAACTAAATTTATTTTATTTAGATTTTATTAACGTTAAATGTTAATCACATAATAGTCCCATGGTGCGATTACATCGTACATCGGAGTTTTTTTGCACGTTGATCCCATAATTCCACATGCTGCAATCACTATAACGGGGGTCCTCAAAAAATAGGGCTGTGTTCGCTTCGTGCCCATAAACGCCAATCACTATAGAGGGGGCCATCACTATAAGTGTATTTGATCCTTTCTCTCTCATAAACCATTTAAATGGCAATAACTATAAAGTTACTTTGTGTATTTCAAGCCCGCAAATCATTAATACAGCTGTCTCTTTTATGAGAGAACTCACCGAAACGAGATCCTGTATACTTTGCATTCATAACTAGTTATTTTAGGTCATGTTTACCTCAAGAAATTTGCATACGAACTGATTTTTACGCACCATGGGTAACGGGACTATTATGTCCTATTTTAAGTACCTGCAGAGTAATAAAATGTAGAAATTTACGTCAATGACGCATTCATTGTGAAACATTTAAGTTTTATCAGTGAAAATGCTAGCTCGTTAAATATGTATTATTTTCACAGCCTGAAGCATTTCAGTCCATTTTGAGATAAAAGAAAGAAAGACAGCGAGATCCTTTTACCAGTGAAAAATGAGGTAATAAATATGTATTTTCATTCGTAAAACTAAAAAAAAAAAAAAAAAAAAAAAAAAAAAAATTACTATAATCGCATCAAAGTGATGAAATTTTTCACTGAATTTTGTTTTCTCCAGTATAGATTAGAGGCACTTTAACTCAAACTTTAAACCAAAAGAATGAAAAATTGTTGAAAATCATTTTTTCACAAATGTATTCAAATGCATCTGTTTATGAAAGAACTGTGTATTATCTTAAAAACGATGACATTTTCACTGACAGAAACATATTAATTTTTTGCGCTTAGGATACTTAGTATGTATAAGAATGGATATTAAAAAGCCTTTTGTATCTAATGCAACTATAGAAAGAATGAAAAAATATTGTAAATCAGGTCATTTATATATACTCTTAGTAATACGGTGCAGTTTTCAGAATGAAAATCTACATTTCATTCATATTTCTTTTAAAATAGATGATTTTTTCTGCCATTGAAAATTTGGCTTCTAACTTCAGAGATGGGTGGGATGAAAAATCTTTGAAAATGATGTCATTGTGAAGCAATTATAAGAAAAAGTTATGCATGCTTTCTTTCATAGAGTATAATGAAGAAAAACGCCCACATTTATTAATTATTAAATGAAGCAAGAGATACCGCCATTGTTCAGTAAGGAATTTGTAGAAGGATACATTTTATGTTGCGCAGTCGCTTCACGCGATCACGTGTTATTTATTATTGGAAAGCTACCTGTGTTTATTTTCAAGCAGATTAAAAAAAAAATTATGTGAATTCAGCCTATTATTGTGGACTCATCTATAAGTATATTTTTATGTTTTTTTTTTATAAAATCGTATTGAATGGAAATATTTAGTTTTGAAGATAATATTAGTATCACTTTGAATGGTTAATTGCAAAATAATGTGGTTGTAACAAAATGGAGTTAAAATTGTAAAACGCAAGGGTAAAAAAAAAAAAAAATAAGTGGGCATTTTAATCTGAGCTTTTTTTTTAATTGAATAAGTGCACTGTGAAATGTTCATCTTTTGCATTTTTTCCCACTAACTTCATTTTCTACACTTTAAACATTTATTAAAACAAAATGCATACTACTTGTAATGCTAGGTGAAAATAAGCTATTTTGAGTAATATAATTTAAAGCATTAATTTAATTTAAATAATTTCATCAACTACCTTTTTCATCTCAGTGTAAAATTGTTTGATAATTTGCCCACGTTCTCTAAAAAATAAATATTTTTAAAATATGAATGTTGATAAAATTCGCAATAAATAGATCATGCTTTACTTTTTTAAAGTGTGTGTAACATGAAACAACGGCTCCTGTTCAATGCTTTTTATGAATAATGAAAATCTTTCATTTTATAAACAATGACTACGAAATGGACTTCGTGTTTTATTTTGCAGAAAATGGTAAATAATTTCAAAATAAAGAGTAGTAGAGGGAAATATGGTCAAACAGCATTATAGACATTCTACAATATCTCAAGAATGACCATAGCTTAAACTACTCTGAAAAAACTTACAGCATTCCAAGAAAAACATTCCAGAGACATCGAGACAGTGAAGTCAACAAACCAGGGACACTACAGTTATGAAATGATCGCATTGTATATCCTCCGGATGTTGAGAAAGAACTTGCTGAGCACATCCAAGAAATAGAACGCTATATGTTTAATCTGACTGCAAGATGTGCGAAAATTTGCATTTGAATTGGCAGAATCTCTGAAACTTTCTCACAAATTTAACAAGTATGCCACTGGCTGGAAGAAACTGGCTGTTTTCTTTTTAAAGCGTAATCTGATGTTAAGTATTCAGATGCCTACTGCTACAAGTATTCACAGTGTTAAAGCATTTAATAAAAAGCTTTTTCAACAAGCTATCAACAAGCTTGTATTAAACAAGCTATCTTACAACTTTGACACTTTTTGCCATTTATAAATATTTATTTGATTCACACAGAGATTTAACTGCTGTGCAATTGTGGAATGTTGACGAAACAGACATTCCAAATGTGCAAAGTCCTCCAAAAGTTCTTGCGACAAAAGGAATTCACCAAGTGGGAAAGATGTCAATTGGTGAACGCAAAAGGTCCATCACCGTCATCTGTACCATAATGACCATGTTGATTAAGAAAATCTTTCTAAACCAAAAAAAATAGGTACAAACAGGTATAAATATTTGAATGAAATTCCTAGGTATACTGTTGAAATTGGGCTTAATATCTTTGTTTATTCACATTTTATCATATTTTTTAATCACTGGCCTTCAAAAACATTAACCAAAATTGAAAAAAAAATTGTATGTAATGTAATCAACTTTTCATTTAAAATTATTTTGAATATTGTATTAAGATTCATAATGTGTTGTGATCATTATTTTAATTTTAAATATAACATTTCCCGTAGATTCCGATTTTTTTAACTAATCTTATCTCATCAATCGTAAACGATTATGTCAAATTATGCGGGGATTCAGGTTGATGTTGTTAAGGTTAAAATATAAAATTTTATTTAATCTTAAAAGATTTCGGGTGTTCTGATGCGAAGGCATTCAAAGATTAAAATAAAATTATTTAATGGCACTGTTTGTTACATAACAATTTTAATTCAAATCACCATTTCAAACAACTGATGCATTACTTTGCAATGTTGCTCCGAATTCCCAGTAAAATATTATTTGAATAATAGATTCTATAAAGGTTATTGCAAATGCTCACAAAGGTGTTTCCATTACTAATTATTTTTAAACAATTTATTTATTTAAATTGAGAAAATCTGAAAATGATACTATATTTATCTAAAATAGTTTAAGTATCAGCTAATCTTATGAAACATTTTAACAATAAATGCAGTAGACTCTCTAAAAATCCGCCACTGTTATATTCAAAATCTGATTTACAAAAGGCAAACTTTCACTAGCATATAGAAATAATTATTTTCCCATTACTGGTGGCAGAAATTTCATGATGAAATAAAACAACGATTTCTATTTTAAATAAGAGTAGAAGAAATTCTGTTCATGTGGTAATCGGTCTCTGATTATGTAGTGGCGGATTTGGCATAGTTCACTGTATACCGACATAGGCGTCGATTTCATCTGCACAAAAGGGACGATTAGGCACAAATTTTGAATTTTGTTTTTTGTCCGAATTAAACACTATGATTTATTAAGACAAAATAACATTTCAAAATTAGTGATGGAAGTTTGCCCAGTGTCTTCCACGTTAAGCCATCGTCTATGTATACCGATTGACCTTTGGACAAAAGTTTTTGTAAATTGAAATTTTTGGTGGAACTACATTGTTAAAAATCAACAGCAAACGGTCCAGTCATTCGACCGTTTTTGCAAATGACGGCACTTGACCATAGTATGAAGGTATTATGACTATATTATCGAGCATATTATGGTCAGGATCAATTAAAATTACGGTTAAGTAAACATTATCTATAAAAACAGTAGAATGAATGGGCAGTTTGCTGCAAATTTTTAACAGTGTAAATTTGATGCAAATGTAACAAATAAGTTTTCTGTTAGGAAGTCTTTATTTTTTTTTAAATAGTTTAAGTCATACTTAGAAGGTAAAAACAAACTGTTATTATGTAATTAATATTTTTCTGAAATTGAATAAGGCAATCTTCCTAAACATTCCACAAAAGGGCAAATAAATGTATAGATATTTACTTGGTAATATCAAGTTGAATCGTTTGAATTGGGTTTGACTTTTAACATTATTTATATATTTTTCTTTTTAACCGATAGTACTCAAATCAAAAACATGATCCATTTTCAAAAAATAAAATAAATAAATAAAATAAAATACTGTATGTAAATTTAGGGTTATCAATTTTTCAATAACTTGAAAATTGCCTTGATAATCAAAGCGTGATTTTTTTTTCTTTATTTTTATTTTAAATATGTTTTAATGACCGTAAATTTTTAAAATTATTTTATCTGATTATTTTGATAGATAAAACTTAATAATTAGGTACATTCAATCATGTTGTAAATCAGTTTACACACCAACGGTTAAAATATCAAATTCTATATATTCTAAACGTATTTTCTAAAGATGTGGACGTATAAATATTTAATGGCAATGCATGCAAAATAACACTTCTATTGCAAATTATTGTTTAAAACAACTGATGCATTACTTTTAAACTCTTCGTAAATACTGAGGAAAGTATTCTTTGAATAATAGATGTTTGCAAGGGATTGAATTTAGTCTCAAATGTGTTTCTGTTACTAATGGCTTTTAAACAGCTTTGCTATTTAAATTGACAAACTGTCAAATGTTGTATCTTCCTATCCAAATAATTTAAATATATTCTGTTCTAAAGATGTATTTTAGCAATAAATAAGCCAAATGAGCTGTTGTTATAACCTTTTATGTTTTAAAACTTTGATAAAACTAAATTTGACCGGAAATAAATTTGACAACGGAAAAACCAAATAAATTTCATTTTCGAATGAATTTTTATTTATACAAGTTTTGTAATGTGTGATAAATTAAAAGAAATTAAAGATTTGTATAATATGTAGATGAAAATACCCTCCTCCTTTTTTTAAGTCAGTTAATAAAATGTGAAAATAAGATTAGTTGCATAATATTTTATTTGTATAAAACATGCATTTTTATACTTTTCACAATTGACCATTATTTAGGATTTGCTATTACAAAATTCTTACAAAAAATAGTAACATCCAGGAGATAAATGAAATATGTGTGTTTGTTTCTAAATAAGTTTTAATCATTAGAAACAAAAAATCATTTTCCAGATCATAATGAATGATATTTTACAGTCATTAACGTTGAAAACTTGGCTTCCTTCCAAGTTATTCCCGGGTGTCATAGTTCAAAATAAAAGCATTGTGAAAGAATAAAATAATTCTTATTATACTGACCAAAAAAATATTTATTCATACACCTACACGAAATTTTAAGGATCTCTCCTTCAATAGAATGTACCATTTGTATGTCATAATTTTTACCTTTTCGTTTATAAGCTTTTACCACAATTTACAACAACATCTCATTAGTGAGATGTAATCTTCCAAACTGAGCGAAAAAGTCCGGTCCAGGATTCGAACCCGGGATCCCTTGGCTGTAGCTGCCAAAGTTCTACCAACTGAGCCATCCCGGACGAATATGGATGAACTTATTCACCCAGTTAACCTTAATAATCGTAGCATCTGGTCTGATATTTGAATCAGCAAAACAGATTAAATCACAGGTAATGGGACCTCCAGTAAATTCTGGAAACATTATTACACTAGAAATTAAGACACAATTATTCTAATTGGTAAAGAAACAGCTATATTCGTCCGGGATTGCTCAGTTGGTACAGCATTGGCAGCTTCAGCCAAGGGATCCCGGGTTTGAATCCTGGCACGGACTTTTTTGCTCAATTGGGAAGATTAAATCTCATATGATTTCTTTACCAATTAGAATAATTGTGTTTTAATTAATCTAGTTTCTCATCCGTGGTTCAGTCACAACTCTCAATCACATTTTCTATACTCCCCACTGGATAATTTTCAAAATTATCATTATAAACTTAGAATCTAATTTTACCAATAACCGTTGAAACAAAAATCCCAATTATCAAAGTTATATAATTGCAATAATTCATACAAAAGATTTTTCAAACATTTAAGACATGAAATAAATAAATATAATACATCTACAAAATATATGTTTCTTACCAATATTTATCTACATAAAATTACCTGGCCAGGATTTTGCAATACACTTTCATCAAATATTATAATAAATGCAATATAAAATAATATCAACAATGTTTATAGTATAGCTAAGAATATATAAATATATACGTATTTGTACAGCAATAAACACAGTAAAAATAGTATTATTTACATAATTACACTTCCACTATATTAAAATTATCATTATATTAATTCACAGAAATTTTTATTTACAAAATATTTAGTTAATTAGAAATTTCAAAGGAATATATAAGTTGTACAGGTCATCATTAATCTCCTTTTTTGGTCTTGATGACAGAAGACCTAACTAGATCATCACGACCTTTATTAATCTCGATAATTCTCCCTAAGTTACATAAGAACTTTTATTTATTCTGTCCTTCAATGAAAACAATGTCATTGACTTTGAAGTGGCATCTTTTGAGCATTACGAGCTCTGAAAGAATGTAAGTTTATAGTTGCTAGTAAATACTCAGATTTTCACTTCTCCCAAATTTGGCTCAGTAGTTTTGTCTCATATGCTTTTCTTTTAATTAAGCTGGTTCTAGAGATAGAGGCATTAAACACTTTGTTAAAGTTAAATGGGTAATCTACCTTGTGTCCAGCAAGCAAGAAGTTGGCAGGTTTAAGTGGTTCCGGTTCAGAGGAGTCATCATAGACATATGTTAGAGGCCTGTGGTTGTGAACATTTTTTACCTCTACAAGCACAGTACTAAGTTCTTCAAAAGTCAAAAAAGCGTTTCCTAAGATTTTTCTTAGGGGTTTTTTAACACTTCATGAGTCTCTCGTAGAAACCTACCTACCATGGTAGCAATTTCAACGATGAATTTCCATGTTATTCTTTCTGTAGAAATAAAATTTTGAATAGCTTGGTTCTTAAGTATGCCAAACAAATATTGAATTTCTTTATTACCACATTTAAATGTTTTGGAATTGTCTGAGTAGAATGTACTACAGTTCCCTCTTTAGCTAAAGAAACGTCTAAGTACCAATATGAACTTCTTGGTTGATAGGTCTGAAACTAGTTCAAGGTGAACAGCGTGGGTCACAGCTTTATCGGTGTTATACCCATTTTTTATGTAAACAGGTCCGGTGACGTCTACTCCCATTAGCTCCAGACGAAGTAGTGTCAGACTTTTAAGAGGAGCAACACGTGATTTTGCCATTGTAAGAAGTGTAGTCGCTTTTCCCTTTTTGTTTATGTATCTAAAATACGCTTTATTGACTCTGTCACTAGTATAGCAAAATATATGTACAGTTAGTTCATATGTATTTGCATCTCCTAGAAAATTCTTACCACTGATATGGTTTGAACTTTTTTAACTTCAGCTAACCATTTGTTAAATTTAATTTTTAGATCTTCGGGAAGTTCTTCGTCCCATTTTAATCCTTTAAACCATATTTTCTCAAATAACAACTTAATTTTGATTATAAAAAAGTTATATATCCAGAGGGGTCATAAATATTTGATGCAGCTAGCATTACTGGATCTTTCAGTGGTTAAACTGGTGCTAGTCGTAACATTTTGTAATTACAATGAATCGATTTTTATTATGTCTTTATTAGTGTCTCTTTCCAGTTCCAATAACACAGACTGCTCAGATGGGTTATCTGATATGCCATTTTGCTGCCATAATTCTTTTAGCTCTTTTGAATTTGAATTAAACTTACGCAAGTTCATGCTGGCCTCCATAAGTACAGTGCTAGCACTTGATAGGCTAAGGTTATAAGCATTTTCAGTATTAGCCCCATAATAAAGATCATCAACACACATTGAGTTATTTGACATATCAAATACCTCAGGACAAAAATCATTATATTTTTTAATGTGTACTTTAATTTTGGCACCTGTGTTAAAAGCGCTACACCGAATTCCAAAGTTTAATCTTGCCATATCATTAGTTTGAAAGAGTCAGAATCACCACAGTTAAACTAAAACATTTTTAAGTATTTTCTATCTTTCTTTGCTATCAGTATCATTAAATATGCCTTCTCGATATCGGAGGAAAAAGCAACCTTATACATTTGAAATTTAAGAATCATATCTAAATTTGGATTTAAATCTGGACCTGACACTAAAAAATCATTTAAAAATTTCAAATGATTTTCATTTGATGATGCATAAAAAATTATCCTCACGCGCGTAGTTTCTTTATCTGGCCTTAAAACATCCTTATGTGGTATATAGTATGCAGACAATAATGTATAATTTTTAGATTCTTCTGAAATCCATTTACGAAACTGCTCAACAATAACCTTCTTATACTCTTAGCATATTCCTTTATTTTTATACAATTTTTCTTTCAAATTATCGAACCGCTTTTTAGCAATGTAAGAATTTTTATTAATTTCATTTGGACTTGAATCCCAAATAAGATTAGTTATGCACCTATTATTTTTGTAATGCAATTTCCTTTCAAAATCTTCAATTAACAATTTATCTTTTTAAGATAATTCGTCACTTTCGTCCGAAATACCAATAGAATCAATATCCCCATTTTTTTAAACATTTACCTCAGCTTCATTTTTCATTACTGCTATAATTTAAGAACAACTATTTCCTCTTTTTAATTCCTGTCCCGTAATTACCCATTCAAAAACTGTTTTTATTGCTTCCGAGTCATCGTTAATGGATATTATTTCGTTTAAAATAAATTCTTAAAATAAGTCTGATCCAATTAGTATTTCAACACTCATCAAATCTTTCCCTAAACAAGCGTTAGCCATTTCTATTTTATTATCCCTCATAAATTCTCTAATTTCAGCAGACTGTTCGTAGATCTCTTCACCTGATAGCTGAAAAACAATGAGTGCTTTTATTTCCGCTTTGAAAGAATGATCTATGCTTTTTATTTCAACTTCTATTATTGAATATACATGTTCTATCGCACTTTGCATTGCGAAAGAATACACTGATAAGAGCTCTTGACCTACTGGTTTTAAAGTTAAAGCATGTACTAAATTTCCATTCACAAATGTCCGTTGGCTCCCATTACCTAAGAGTATTCTAGTTATTTTTGAATTGACACTTGAACTCGTGACAACTTTGTCTGTAAATATACCTGTTTAGAATACGTCATATTATTATTACAATGTGAAACCGAACTAACAATTTCTAAATTGTTTACATCTCCTGTCGCTTCAAATTCATAATTACGAGACTCAGGATTCTCTTCCGTATTGCTTATTATATTAACGGAAGCAGTATTTGACCCTCTGTTGTCTTTCCTACAAATATAATCTTGATGATATTGATTCTTACATTCTATTGATTATTGAATTACGTTATATTCTTACAATCTATTATTATTGAACTTTTATAAGTATATTGTAAGTATTACTTGATGATATTGATGATATTGATTCTTACATTGAAAGAAAGACAATTTACTTCTACATTTTTTTGTTCGTGTGAAAAAGCTTAAAACATTTAAAACATCGATTGTAATTTTTCAATATCTTAAACTTATCCTGGGGAGGGGGGGGGGCATACTACATTTGAATGAGTCATAGTGAGCATAAGGAAATATACATGATAGAATTTGTGCATTAAGAGCACTTGCAGAATTTGAACCCTTGAAATAATTTTACTACCTTGCTCATCGGGCAGGCGGGGGGGGGGGGGTATACGCTTTCGCTTAGTACCTTTGAATGATTAAGCATAAAAGAAGATTCCCGACATTAAATTTCGATTTTTAAGTATCTCAATAGTTCCAAAACGTTAAATTCATTTACATCCGATTTCTCTGAACGTTTTTTATTGAAATTTAGAGCGAAATCATCTGAGATTAATCTAACGAGAATATGATACGAAAGATGACCGCACATTTCAGTCGTTACAATCAAGGATTCTAAACATCGAATTTGAATTTCAACAACGTCATACAATTTTCTTAAATCAAATATATTAGTTGAGTCCTTAACGGGATTAAGATTTAGCAATAATGAAGTAAACAAATTTCTTAATAACAATATAAATTTAAGAGATGCGTTAGGGTTTTCGATAGAACTTTGTTTTTCTTCATCAGGCGCAAAAGACGTGACACCACTTGGAAGGCGGAAGCAAGACTAGCCTTCCAAGCAACATTGCAGTACATTAGTGACTAAGAAAATGATTCACAATGTCTGGCGTTTAAGTGAGCACCCGTTTGAATGCTGGCACTATGAACAAAGGAGTTAGACGGAACAGTTACAAAGTATGCAACCAAAACTTTAGATTCCAAAGCGAAAGCAGGGTTCCCGGCGTTCTCCTTAGGGACCGATTTACAAATTTGGGGGCCCCCTTGTACCAATGCTTACAGAGTCCTTGAACAAAAAAATATAATATCGAAAGCAGTACTTATTAAGATAACCACTATTAACTTTAATAATTTCTTTAAAATATCAATTAAAAATATTAAATTTCATAATCATTAATTTACTTTTAAATAATTATTTGATAATTAGGAATTTTTAATGGAATTTTAATATAAACTGTGTAGAGCTGGTTACCTTTCTCTATGCAAGTCCATATATCTGGATGATAAAGTATGCAACAACTAATAATAAATTTACCGCAGTACCAAGCTACAAATATTTAAAATATTAGCATACCCTATTAATCAAATAATTTTTTCTTTCAAACAGAAACTTTGACTGAAAAAAAAAACTAAATTTATACAAGTTACTAGCAGAACCACATGACTTTGTACATGTTAACTATGAGGTTAACATGGACAAAGTCATGTAAAAATCATGTGTTTACCTTACAGGTAAAATAAATAAAAATGACATAATATGGCGATCCCAAAAACGGAGTTCTGTACATTCCTGTACAAAAATTGTTAAAAGACAATCAGGAAAATATGAAGTTACTTTGACAAATCATAGGCAATCTTTGACAAACAGATTTTTCCATTTCAGTTTTGTTTTTTGACAGTTAAAACTTTTTTGGCCAATAATTGAAAGATCTTCAGTAGCATTTCGGGTCCTCTGCCGTGCCCCGAATGCCCTGCCGAAAATCAGGCACTGATTGTCCCCCCTGTTCTTGTATTGTGATCATTTGTTTCTTTCTGTCGTTATATACATGTGATCTGTAATGATAGCAATCTTTTTTAACCATTCTGTTTTATGCATATTTATCACATTATTTTCCATATAGGGAAATAATTGTTATCACTTATTTAAATTCTGGTTGAATAAATATACAGTTTAAAATCCGTCTTCTACCTGAAATGCACAACTATATTTTTTCATTATTACGTATTATTATAGTCATATATTGTAATAAAAGACAAATATTACTTAATCTAAGAAAATATTATGTAACCACTAACAAAAATATAGTAATAAAATCTATAATAAACGATTCCGAAAAGTGTTCTTTATCTTTCGAAACCTCGGAACCAATATACTTTCGAAATTGATAAAAGAATTTATTTTAAAAAAAAATGTTTCTTTTGCTGCAAAGAATTTTCGAAAACGCTTCTGAGTGGTTTTTATAGTGACTTACTCATTTTTATCAAACCGGAATATAGGATTTTTGGGATTCTATCAATTCTCAATTCTCAATTCTCAATTCTCAATTAGACAGTTTCATGTTCAACAAACGTGTTTTAAATTAGCAATAAATTAGCAGCATTAACATTAACATTAAAAATAATATTATTTCGTTACTTTCGCATGTATAAATTGAGTTACGCAGCTGGGAATGTTTATCTGAGATAATCGTCGTACGAACCAGTATTCCGGGTTGAGAAAATTGCTTAATACACGGTAAAAACTACTTAGAAGCGTTTTTGAAACTCAGTAGCAGAAAAATAAACTAATTTTAAAAATTGTTCTTTTAATCTCTAAAAATATATTGGCTTCTGAGGTTTCGAAATATAAAGAACGCTTTTTAGAATCGAGGGTAATTGGGATGGGGTAATTACACATTTTCGTTCGTTGTTATATTATAATTTCTTAGATGAAGAAACATTTGTTTTGTTTTTGTACAGTGTATACTTATAATACCAAAATTTTTATTTCTAATAAATTCTTTCATAATATTTAATTAAAAATTATTTAAGAAAACATAGATTGTATTTTTATTCATATATTTAATGTGCACAAATCATTTTATTTTCTGCGTAGTTAAAATACTTTAAAATATACTTTAAAATACTGAATGAAATATTTCGAAGCACCTCACATTTTCTTCCAACAACCTATAAAATTTTAGAGAACTAATCCTTTTCGACAACCGTGTACTTCTTCATAAATTCATGCAAAACTTTGACATTTTATTTCCTCAGAGATTCTCAAGTTGATTCTTTGAATATTAAATTGGCGCAATGTGGTAGATAGAGCATCATAATATGACAGTTTTATCATAAATGAGTTAAAATAAAATAGGATTGATTTTATATTGTTATGTAAAAAGTATTGAAATATGAGTAAATAAAAATTATCATAATACAGAGAAGGTTAAACAAAGAAAAATTTAATTTAAATACTTCTGTATAAAGATAACATATCAAAACAAAACGCATTTATAATCAAAGAAAAAGAAAATTTATTAACACTAGAACGACGGGAAAATTTTACCTACTGGAATGGCGGGAAGGGGTCATTTTGACTCCTCGATGAAACTACTGAAATAACGACGATAAAACAATTTTAAATGAAAATATATGTATTCATCAATATATATATATATATATATATATATATATATATATATATATATATATATATATATATTTCATATACATATATATTGCATATATATTGAATATTGTCCAATATTTCAAAAAATAACAAATCTAGAATGCTGAATTTTTTTTTAAATACTTGTTATCCTAAATATAGGAAAATAAAAAAAAAAATAAAAAAAAATTCTTCCGACCAAACAAAAGTAATCAACGTACAAACGTGCTCAGGGGTCAAAATGACCCCTACCACCGTTCTAGTGTTAAAAACATATAGATAATCGCTCGCATAATGCCCGACAGGTAGGAGCTTGGTCTGCGGTTTAATAATAATAATAATAATATAGATAATCGCCTCTTAAATGTATCAGAAATGTGAAAATATAGGATGAGAATGAGTTTCTAATAATAATAATAAAAAAAATCATAGTAGGAGAAAAATATTTAAAATTTTAAGAAAGTCTAAAACAAAGACAAAATAAAATAGTTAAAATAATTAGGAGTATATATTAACACATTAAATTTCTCTAAACAAATCACATCTTCCATCTCACGCCTGCGAGTTTCAGAGAATTATAATCTCTTTCGACAACCATGTTCTTCCTCAGAAATTCAATCAAGAGTTTGACGTTTATTACCTCAGTAATTTTCAAATTGAACTCCAAACGTTATACACGCGACGATAGGACATTATAATATAACTGTTTTATCAGAAATGTTAAAATGAGTAAGGGATTTTAAGTTATTATGTAAGATTTAAATCACGCACACAAGAAAAATTCTATAAATATTTCCAAACATTAAAGCTTCAAGAAAGAATGCTTTAATTGAATTACTTGTATTTAAAAATTACAGTTCAAAACTACACATTTTACAAACAAGAAAAAAATGATAAAAGAGAGATAATTTTGACTATGGTTTCTCTATAAATGTGAAACATATAGGAAAAAATAAATTTTAAATGAATTAATATAAGTATTTAAAATTTTATGAAAGGAGAAATATTTGAAACTTTCAGTTATAAAACACAAACAAAAATATTCATGCAGTTTAAAATAATATACGTAGTTACTTCTATAGAAAGCTTACATTTCAAAACTGAAAAGGAAAAAGATGAAAACAGAAAAATACATACTAGATGTTCTCAATATAAATTTGAAACAAATCCAAAAATATGGGATGATAATACGTTTATAAAAGTATTTTTAACTCTATTAGATGTCTACAAAAAGAAAAAAAGAGAAACTATTTATAAAGCTTAAAATAGTAAACGTTAATAAAATATTTTAAAACATATTTTATGGGTGTATACTTCTGCTAAATTTTCAAAAAAGTTTATTTTTGGAAAATACATATATAAAAGAGTAATATTTTCTGAATATTTTTAAGAAAACTACATAAAAAATTCGGTACTATTCCATTATACACTGTTAAAAATGTGCAGCAAACTGTCCAGTCATTTGACCGTTTAAAAAAAAACGGTTACATAACCGTAAATTCATTCTATTCTGACCGTATTATTGCCCATATTATGGTCGGAATAGAGTTAAATTACGGTTATGTAACCCTTTTCTATAAAAACGGTCAAATGACTGGACAGTTTGCTGCACATTTTTAACAGTATATCGTCAACCACTTTCGATTTAAAAAAAAAAAAACAAATTGTAACGCCCAATTGCTTTTGGAATCTGAAAAAAAATACAAAAAATTCGACAAGCCTCATTCAATAAAGTGACAATTACCAGTATCTTGAAACAATAAAATGTACAATATTTTAATGAAAACAGAAAAAAACATATTTTTGAATATTTGTATTATATTTCTTAGTTATCCCTCTCGGCTGGTTGATAAATGCTTGTGAAGACTGATCTACGGTATGTAACTATGTATATAACAACACTTTTTCCTTACTTTTTCTCTTAAATATCATAACGTAGCCGTTTAATGACGTAGATGTTATTTTGATTGACAAAATAACTAATACATCAGTAAAGTATAATTGAAAATATAGATAAGCGTCGAATTAAAAATACTTGATGACATAACAAACACGTGTAACGCATTTGACGTCAAGTGAATGTGAAGCAACAATCATGCATTTTTGGCGTTAAATTTTATAGTTTAGCGAGTTTTTTATTTACGGAATGTGGTCGATCGGATAATGAAGAAATGCCAAAATTTCTTTAATTATGTTAGTTACGAATAAAAAGTCCCGCAGTGGCGCAGACGGTAAAGCTCGGTTCTCGTAAGATCACCGAAAGCCAAGCAGCATCGACCGAGGTCACTGGTTGGGAGGGTGCATCGTCTATCCTCTCTCGTCTGCCTCTGCTGTGGGACTGTGTACGTTAATGCGAGCTGGTGCACGTTAAATCTGCTCGTAGCTCTAAAGTCCTCCAAGTTCTATATAAGCTTTACCTCTGGGGGTGCCAATCCAGATGCAGGTCTCACATCTGGAATTGGTTTAAAATTAGGAGACCTTTTTCCATGTCAGCTATACATAGAAGCCAAAAAAGGCTAAATAGAAAGCTGCAAAACAAACAAACAAACGAATAAAAATATGCCAGGTATTCTCAATGTAAGCAATGATTAAAAGGATAGTTTAAACAGGTTTAACTGAAAATGGAAAAATGGTGCTTATTAAACTGTGCACAAGATTTTGCTTAAAATACTTAATATGTTTGCTTGCAATATTCACCGATTTATATATTATGTGGTAAGACTGAACTTCCGCAATGAAATTTCATGACAGATAAACTAAAATTGTATGCACAGATAAATATAAAACTTTAGTTTAAAATATAAATTTTGTAAAGTATACACACATTTAAGTTCAGTCTTAAGATATAGTTAATAAAAGCGTGAAAATTGAATGTAAAAGTATTAAGTAGTTCAAGAGAAATCATGCGCAGAATTTTTAAAAAGCACTTTTTTTAACATTTTGAGTTAAACTATTTTAAAGTATCTATTGAATCACAGCTTACATCAATAAACCGTGAAACATTTTTAATCAGAACTAGCATAATTATAGGAACTGTTTGTTTATAAAGTCCAGAGAATGTTGCTCTTTCATATATGAAGGGGTTAGAATGACAAAGGAGTAAATCAAAAAAATTGGAAATTGAGGTAAATATATTTTCACTGCACGTATATTAATTTCTGTTCAATGTGCCAGTCAAATAAGTCATAGTTCGCTAGAGGACAAAACAAGTTGGATAACTCAATGCAACGGAAATACAAGTTTCACAAAACCCTTCCTTTCTCAAATCACTAAATTTTGTCTTACTCCACTGTTATTCTAACCCCTTCATATATATATATATGTAATAATAAAAAAAATTTCGCCATTTTTCCTTAATTAATTTATTTTAAATTCTTAAAATTCTAATTTTTTTCCCTGTTTTTTAAAATATCTCTTAAATCTAATTTATATTTTATTCCATAGCTTAATCAAAATATTCTTTTAATTATCATTCTAAAAAAATTTAATCTGTTAAAAGCTACACGTATTTGTAAAAACCTTAATTTATTTCTTCTTTTGAAACATTCAAATTTTATTTCTTAAGAACGTCTCTTAATATCATTTTTATTTTTATTAAAATTATCATTCGATATCCCAGAATCCTTTCAGCTCCCGCTTCTTTCCGCTTCACCTCAAAATTATACCACTGACAGTATTAAGTTCCCTAGCTGTGCAAGATTTCTATTGGCTCGCCCTTCCCCTGCATTGCGGAAATATGCATTCGCCTTTTACCTTTAAAACGGGCTACGCTGGCTTGGAGAACAGATTTTTGTACGTTTTTCTTCTGTCAACTAGACCCAGTCACCAGGGGGTCAAAATGCGTATGTCATCGGTAGAGAATTCTTCAAAAACATAGCTTTGTGCCGTCATCTAATGAATTAAATAGCTTCGAGTTTTTGATGAGATTTAGTGGAGTTGTTAAATCGACGTAATTCTAATAAACAGTTGTCTCGTAAATACAGGTTGTTGTTCTTGAGTGGGAAACTGCCTGGATTGATTTACTTAGCCTGTTCTCCGGTTACGTGCGACTGCCTCTATAGAGTATAATTCGTGATCTTTCGTCATCATATAGCATGGAACAGCGTTAGTAACTTGTGGCGGTGGAATAAAAGTGCTATGATCTGGGGTAAAATTATAGAGATCGTGGCTGGCCTGTCAACGGTTGCTGGATCTAGAATATTTCATAACATATATATATACACCGGGTGCTTATAATATCAGCATCTCTATTTGAAGCTGTCTGTAGCTCGAAAGAATAACCCAAATGAAACCAAAATCTGTACATTTACTATTCGAGAAAGGGAAGAAGAAGGGAACAATAAAAAAACTTTATTGCAATAATCACCGACAGATGGCGCTTTAGAGTGTGAAATGTAATGTGTAATATTCTGTGTCGTGGAGGTGTCGCAAACCTCAATTACTCTACCGCATATCACGACATATGTGAAACATCACTCATGATCCATTGCATTCAGCAATTGAGCACATTGCGCACCGCCTGCATTGTATCCTCCATCACAATGGTCATGTGGAACCTGAACATGATCGGCACCGCCATGCGAAAGCGTAACCACGACACTGTGACATTTTAAAATAAATTAGGAGTGTCAACCGGTTTGACGCCTTAATTCTTTGTTCTTCTATTGTCCATTACATTTAACACTCACTAGCACCATCTGTCGGTAATTATTGCAGTTATTTTTTGTTCCATTCTTCTTCCCTCTTCTTGAATAGTAAGTGTACCGATTTTAGTTTCAGTCGGGGTATTCCTTCGAGCTACAGACAGCTCTAAATAGAGATACTTATAGTATTACCACCCTGTACATATATACGTGTGTGTGTGTGTGTAGAGAGAGAGAGACAGAGTGTTCTAAAAATAATGAATGCATTTGAAAAATGAAATGAAGAAAAAGGGAAAGCGCAAGAAATGCACTGTTTGCTGTATTCTATTAGGAGAACTAAAAAACTTTCGGTCACACAAAATTTTAAATTTCGTTATGAAGTTTGCCAACAGATGGCGTTGCATAAATTCAGCGAGATCTGTGCGAAAACACACTGTGTCAGATCTGTACTTTGTCGTCCTTCTGCTAGAGTGTGCTGCTCAGAGATTCCAAGTTACTGAGCAGAAGTAGTTTATTCGTTAGAACAGCGGATATTCTTGAAACATGGCGCAGTTTTCAGAGAAAGTTTAATGTCCCAAAATTGACCGAAAAGGGTTACAATAAAAATTCTGTTTGGAAAATTTCAAGTGGGAAGGTTAATGAAGATCGTGCTGGAAACGTTGGGAATCCGTGAGTGCCAATTACAGAGGCAAATTTTGAAGCCGTTCAGCAATTGATCAATGAGCGGCCCGGGTATCCCTTTGCCGTATTGCAGATCAGACTGGATTACAACGCATTTCACGCACCGTATCATGCGCCACAGTCTACAACTATTTCTAAACAGGATACAGTCCCACCACCCCTTTCTTTTGCTATTAATGCACACGAGACATTAGCTAACGGTATGCTGCACCAGTTAGATGCTGGCTCAAACGGCATGGAAAACATTTGTTTTTTGCTGATAAAGTGTATTTTACCCTGGGCGGCTTCGTCAATAACCAGAACTGGCGCATTTGGGGAACCTTAAAATCTCCATGTTATCGCATCACCGTCTCTGTATCTCCTGAAAATTATGGTTCGGGCCACCATTTCCTCCAAAAGACACATTGGACGATTTTTTTAATGCCTAAGGATTACTACAGTGCTATATCTTGATAATTTGTGTCGCTACAAAATGCCTTGGAGGACCGTGAGAACATCTCGTGGTTAAGGAAAGACGGTGCCTGTCCACATCAAACGGCTGATGTCTTTCATTTCCTCAAACAACATTTCGATGATAGTATTATCGCCCTGGATTATTGCAAGGAGACGGTAAGACGCGTTAATTGGCCACACTATTCGCCAGATTTGCCCCCCTATGACAGTTTATATGTGGGGGTGTACCAGAACCAGAAAGACGATATTTACCGACAAAATCCGCAAACGACTGCCGAACTGAAAATGTACGTCTCTGCTGCATGTGAGACCATTCCAGCTTTAACGTTAGCACTGGTTTCTGCGAATTTTGTTCTGAGACTGCACAATGCTCTTGCTACAAATGATGGATGTATTGAAAATATAGTTATTTGGTTTTGACGACTTCTTCGCAACATGCTAATGCATTTTTTAATTAGTTTAACCACTTAGCAGCGCCATCTGTTGGTATACATCACAACTAAATTTAAAATTATGTCTGACAGAAAATTTACAGTTTCCCCAATCTAATGCATCAAACGATGCCTTTTTATTACACTCCGTATTTCTTGATTTCATTTTTCTAATGCACATGTCATTTTTGGGACACCCTGTATATTTATATATATATATATGTTTCTAAACATTGAATTTTGTGAAGTTTTCACTGCAGCATGCCCTTTAATGTGCTAAAAGAAATACATCGAAACATCTGATATTCTATCCCATTCCGTTTATTTTTAGGTGACTAATCCTTTTCGGCAGCCATGTTTTTCCTGAAAAATTCGCGTAAGAGTTTTAAATTTTATTACCTCAGCGATACTCAAACTGAATTTCTGAAACATAAATTGAGGCAAAAATGTAGATAGGGCATCCTGCTATGAAAATTTTATGAGAAACTCCAAAATGTGAGAGGTTTTATTTTATTTTGTAAAAAGTATTGAAGCACGAATAAATTCAATATATTACAAAAAGCTTCAAGAATCTTTATATTAAACATTTCTATAGAAAACTTATATTTCAAAATTAAATATTACATAAACAAAGGAAAAGAAAGGATTCTAAGCAGAAAAATACTTACGAGATTTGTTCTTACTATTTAAATAAATATTGAATGCGAATGAATTTTAAAAGTTATTTAAATTTTTATCAGGAGAAAAATTATTAAATCGCTACAGAAGTCTGAAAAATGCATCTATTTTAAACAGCCACATGTCTTTAAATTATTTAAAAGTTTATTTTAACGCACTAAAAGAAATATCTCCGAAGAACTGTTTTATATCTTTCATCCCCACGCCTACGTGTATTAGAGAACTAATCCCTTTCAACATGCATGTTCTTCTTCAGAAACTCACGCAGGAGTTTGACGTTTTCATACCTCAGCGATTTTTAAACTGAATTATTTGAATCTTAAATAGGCACAGAGTGTAGGATAAAAATTTACGCCCTTTTTAATCGAAGAAAAGGAAAAATACAAATTCTATGATTCAACGAGGTGATTGCGAATTGTGCGATTGAAATATTAAACCTCTTTTTAAAAATCTGAAATAGTGGTTGCAGATTCTTTGGAAATTCCAAGGAATGTACACAAATTGAGGATCGGATATTATAATATGACAGTTTTTCGGAAATGTTAAACAGGTTTTGTTTATTATGTTAGAAGTATTCAAATGGCGCGGTGAATTGACGTGGACTGGTGGATACAGTATTATAATATGAAACTCCTTTTGGAAACGAAACTATAATATTAGTTCGGGAGGCTGCGACATTTTTAAATTAAGAATTTTATACAGGCTGATATTCCAATATGCCGTCAACTGTTGAAACAGTGGTGGAATATGCGCTTCATACGCCAGCTAAGGGGGAATGAATGGCAATCCGATTAAGATGTAGGCAGTGGTCGTGGTAATATCCTGAATCTTCCGCAACTGGATTGTTAATCATTTCCTTTTGACTTTGCCGCTGAGGCCGCATACGCCGCTGTCACAAAAGGTGACGAATGTTTTCGTGATTGTTTAAGTTAGATCAATTACACATTTGTTTATAATCTTTAAGTAATTTTATGCTTGTAAATAATGTCGTTGCCTCTCGGAATATACATGTGTTTTCTCCTTCAGAAACACATATTGACACTTTATTACATGAATAGTTTTCAAATTCAATCCTCGAACCTTAAAGAGGACCAGAGTGGAAGGAAGAATATTATAATATGACAGTTTTATCATAAATATTAAAATACTTGAGGGATTTTACTGTATATTATCTAAGAAACATTGAAACCCGAATAAATTCAACAAATTTCCTATTACAGAAGAAAATATATATATATGCTTAAAATAAAATACAATAAATTGAAACGCTTGTACAGACAGTTAATATTCCAAACTAAGCGTATTTTAAATTATAATTAAAAGAAAAAGAAAAAAAAATGTTTATGCAAGGCATTTTTTTATACTAAATATGAAACAAATAACAAAATACAGAAAGCCATTGTTAACAAAATATTTTTAAATTTTTGTTTAGAAAAAAGGGCTTAAAAATATATTTTAAAGTATTATAAAAAATATTTTGAAAGAATTGATATTTTCCATTCCCGGTCTATTGGTATTACAGAGAAAATTCCTTTCGACAACTATGTTCTTCTCCAGAACTTCACGAAGTGTTTGACATTTTCTTACTTAGGCGATTTCCAAATGGAATCTTTGACTTTAAACTGACGCAATGTGCTAGACATAGGGTAATAAATACAGGTTGTTTCAGAAACACTGAAATGTGTAAGGAATTTATTTTAATTTGTTATGTAAGAAGTATTCAAAGAAGAATAAACGCCTTAAATTTCTAAATGTGAAAAAGCTTAAAAAAAAACACTTTTCTTTGAGAGCCTTCTACAGAAGATTACATTTCAAAATTAAATTTGTTTTAACCGGATACACACACACACACATATATATATATATATATATATATATCATCATTAACCGTTTTCAATCCACTGCTGGATGTAGTTCTCCCCCAGATTTTTCAATGTTTCCTGTCTAGTGCTTTAGTCATCGAATTAATACCGGCCACTTTTCTGATTTCGTCACTCCATCTTACTTGAGGTCGTCTTCTTGGTAATTTTACATCGCTGGAATACCACTGTAGGACTGTTTGTTCTCCATCTATTGCCTTGTCTTCTTGTAATGTGCCCATCCCATTTCCATTTTACCCATTTAATTCTCTCAATAATGTCAAAAACTTTCGCCCGACTTCTTATCCAGGTTATTATCTTCTCTGCTTCTTCTAGTTATGGCTAGTATACATTTTTGCATACTTCGCTGTGTTGTTTGTAATGTTTGTTCCACCCGTTTTGTTAGCGTCCTTGTTTCTGCTCTATAAGTTTGTGCAGGCAAAACACATTTTTCAAACCTTTCTTTTCAAAAACAGAGGCATGGTACTTTAAACAAAAACAGTCTTTTCATACTACATTAGTGGACACGGCAGTTTCCCATCATTTTAGAATAAAATAGGAAAACGCACTTCCCCAATTTGTAAATGCCGAAAAAGCTCAGGAACTGTGCGATGCTGCACATATAGAAATTGCCATCTAATGAGACATAATTTAAATTTAAATAAAAATTGAGTAAAACCCTATTTAATCCTTTAAACTATGATAAACAAAAGAAAAATTACAACGTTATGATTAAACATTTCTCATTTATTTATCTTCCATGCTTTTTTCTCTCTTTTTTCTTTGTTTTATTTTTGTTAAGGAATGTTGTGATACTGAACTTGAATTCTAAAAACTAACTTTGTGCTAATTTACTTTAATATGTTATGTAATGTTCAATATCTGTAATCTAAAATATGAATTTTCATTAAACGTTCTCCCTCGTGAAGAAATCGTGTTATTATCGTGTTATTATCCCCCTCGTGTTAGTACACATATTTCCTGGCAAGCTAACCACGACAGGATGATTTTATTTTATTTCATTTCATTAGTTTTCTTAGACATCTTTCCCTTTATTAAACGGTTAAGTTTCGTTACAGTACCCTGAATGTTGTAGAAAGTGTTTTTTTAATCTGTGCCTGACGTATGATTTTTTCTTTCTTGTTATTATACTTTTTTTTACTTGCTAGATATGTACACAAGTGTCCGAAAGTTGGTCTCCTTTATTTATTTTTTTTTTATTATTATTTTTTTTTATGTTATTCAACTTAGTTACAAATATTTTAAATGCAATTCATATTTTTTTTAAAAATGTAAAGAAGGAGTTATTTAGAAACATTTTCAGTAGAACTGCTTAAAACAGAAATAATCTTACCGGTAAAGTAACAATATTCTTTAATTTTTAAAAAATAAATTAACATTAATTCACTGCGAACAAATTATTTTTTCTAGAAAATTTTCTTTCAAAACTGACATGTAAGGATTGAAGTTTTCAACGCTTCTTGTAGTGTGTGTTTGGCAGCAAGCCAGATCAAATATATATATATATATATATATATATATATATATATATATATATATATATATTTAGATCTAGACCGCAGGGCTTTTATAAATTCAGCATCCTGTTTTATTAGTTAAAAAAATTATATAAGCAGTTTTCTGGTGTTACAAATGTTCTTCAACCTGAAAAGAATAGTTTTGTTTTATGGATCATCTACTATTTTTTTAAATTAAATAAATGACAAATGTGCACATATGTATTTCTAAAGAAGTGTTCATTATTTGTTTAATCAGCTATACATGTTCGAAGAATTTAGTTACTTTTGTTCTCATATATTCAGAAATCCAGAATATTTGTGATATATAATTTGTAATCTTTCACATAATGTAATTTGATGTTATACTTCAAATTACTTTATGGCGTATACAGGGAGTTATTCTGAAATATCAAAAAGTTTCTTGTAAACAAATAGAGAGGACATTGTTTATCCAGGTTGAAATAAAAATTTAAAGTAGGTAACAAATTTCCAGTAGAATGTTAAAAATAAAATGATTTTCTTTATGTTGCATCACAGTATATGGTAACGCACGCCAAATAACAACAAGATAAATGAGTTGGGTGTGCCAATCTCAAAACTTTCTTCTATCTCATGCATGTTATTATTTCAAAAAGTGTATTTTTTTAGGTTATGATTTTTAGAATCTGAAAATGAGACATAGCAGTGCCACTTGATACATGATTTACACTAAAACCTAATCAGCGCCGACTTATATCAACGTGTAACTGAATTTTAAGTTTGATGAAAATCCAAACACTAGTTCTAAAGATAGAGACAAGGTATAAATCGTGAAAAACGCAGCGTAGGAACGCCACCTGTTGAGAGATTTACACCAACACCTGATGAGCACCAACATATGTCAACGTCTAACTGAATCTGAAGTTTGATGAAAATCCAGGATTAGTTACTAAGATATAGCTATCTTAAAAATCATGAATAATGCAGCATAACAGCGCCACTTGTTGGGTGGTATACACCAAGTATTAATAAGAAGCAACTTATGTCAATGACTAACTGAATTTGAATTGTGATCAAAATTTGTAGAAATCGTGGAAAATGCAGCATAGCTGCGCCACGTGCTGTGCGATTTACGCTAAAAACAAATCAGCACAAATTTATATTAAGGTCTAAATGAATCTAAATTTTTAATAAATTCCGTGCATTAGTTCTTGCGATAGAGAGTTCACAACCTTTTTGTCACATACAGACACAGATACAGACTGACTCACAGACAGACATTTTATAAAAACATTCAAATAGTGTTCAGGACTTTCTAAAACATATAAATCCTTCTAAAACCACAAGTCGAAAAATTTCATCAAACCAATACTTTCTTCTTGTAAAGATAGAAGAAACTAAAAAGTTCAATACTTGAATTTCTTTAAGTAGTTTTGTAAAATAAAAGAAAACTTTCTTTAAAATTTATAGTCAAACTTTTATGTAGTACTTAACTTATATGCTATCAATCCTTTTAGTAAAATACATTTATGTGTTTTACTAGCTCTATGTATTTCTACGCACATAAACACCTGATAATTAAGTGACGAGGCAGACAGTCTAATAAACATTCTTAAAAAACACTTTTTAGGTAAACTACGGACATTTTATTATGTATGAAAATAAAATGTTATTGGAACAGCCACGAATGTTAATTTAGAAGCGTATTATTCAATGCGGAATGCAAAAAAATACGTGAACATATATACTTTATAGAAGCAGTCTTGATGGCCTGAGAATATTCAAATATAAAATTGAAACTGAAATCAAACTGATTATTTGTCACCGGTTTGAATTTTTAGCAAAGCTCTTTCCAATTTTAGTTTTCTTTGTCTGTTTTACAATAGCCTTTATAACTTAAAACCACATGAATGTTACTTAATTATATTGTTATGAATTTTGTATATATCTGTAAATATTCCATTTGTTTAAATTTATTTTATTTTATTATTGTGAAAATTGCAGTATTATTAATGTATTTCCTATTGAGCAGCACGTAACTCAATGCTAAAGGCCTCAGGTGGTTTGCAAGGAAAACAACCTTACAGCATCGGTTTTTATAATGAGTTCTATTGGAAAATCGCCAAGGAATGGGTTTATCGCCAAGTTGGCGATGGTTTTGGCGACTTATTTTTGTCGCCAAATTTGGCGATATATCGCCAAATGTCGCCAAGTTGGCGACGGATTTGGCGACTTTTTGTGCAACCACACCCCCCTTATACCTACCTATACATTGGGATCCTTTCTTGCTTGGGTTCTCTATCGAAAGTTAAAGCACTTTCTGGTAATTTCTAGCATCTGAAGGCTCTGGAATAATCTGGAAAGATCTCTGAAACCTATATAAGGACCTCCATCAGTTCAGTTGAGTGAGTTGTCTGTCAACTGCGATTGAATTCATACGAGAGGCTTTGCATTGAGAACTGTGTTACTCGGATCGATTTTGTCGTTGATACGTCGTATTGAACGCATTGTTTCTGTGAGAAATTTTGCTGCGCTTTTATTGGATTTGAAGATTACTGAATATCTTGTAATCTTCAGAAGATATTTGTGATCGTATTGCACTGTTTATAGTGAATAAAGCCTTTTTATTGTTCTTTATTGGCATCAGTCCTTTCGAACCCCGAGCTCACAACATTTGGTGTCAGAAGTGGGATTGAATGCCGATCACCAGAGCAATGGAGGCTGAACTGAAACAATTATTGGAGAAATTAGCTGCGAATCAGGCTGAGATGTCAACCAACCTTGGCGAGATGAAAGAAGAAATGAAGAAGGATATGACAGCGATGGATGAGAAAATGACTGCGAACCAGGCTGAAATGAAGGAAATGTCGGAAGAAATGAAGAAAGAAATGTCAGCGATAGATGAGAAAATGACTGCCAACCTTGGCGACTTAAAAGATGAAATGAAGAAGGATATGTCAACCAACCTTGGAGAGTTGAAAGACTTAATAGAGGATAAAATAACATCTTTAAATGACAGAATTGACGGTGTGGAAAACAAAGTTGAAGGAAGATTTCAAGAAATAGAAGGAAAGGTAGAAGAAATTCAAAGGACAGCCAGTACCGTAGAAGAAAGAGTAGAAGAAAAAGTTCAAAAGATCGCCGAGACCGTTGAAGAAAGAGTAGAAGAAAAAGTTCAAAAGATCGCCAAGACCGTCGAAGAAAGCATAGAGAATGTAAAAAAAGATTTGGAAAAAGTCAAGAAACAGAAGATAACTGCCGGAAGCTATACCGAAGATGTCAAGTATCAATCTATGCTTCCTCGTTCCTGTATTAAACTCTCGACCTATGACGGAAAATCCTCATGGCCAGTTTTTAAGACACAATTTGGGATCGTAGCGGACGCTAATGAATGGGATTCCCAGACAAAGGCTTGCCAGCTAGCTGCGTCTCTACGAGCTGATGCTGCCGACGTCCTACAGACTTTGCCTGCAAATGAACCGCTGGATTTTGAAACGCTCGTCAGTGCCTTAGAATTGCGCTTTGGCGAGAAATGCATGAAGGAATATAGCAGACTCCAGCTCAAATCTCGACAGCAGAAATCCACTGAATCCCTGCAAGAGCTTGCTACGGATGTCGAGAGACTTTCACACCTTGCTTATCCTGGCTGTCCGACTGAAATTAGAGAAAGTTTAGCTCTGCAATATTTTATTGATGGTGTGCGTGACCCTGAGATCCAGACAGCACTCCGGATTGCAGATCTCAATGATTTAAAAGGGGCTTTGGTTTACGCTCTGAAATTCGAGGCAGCCCAGCAAGCTACTAGGAAAGATCGACACTTTGTGCGAGCAGCCAATCTGCCTGAGACGTCGGATAGAGCTGTGGAGTGCTTACAGCAGCAGATGAATGACATAATGCGAAAGATGAACTCCTTAATGGCCAACAAACCTTACAGGAAGATCAAGTGCTGGAGATGCGGTGGAGAAGGCCATATCCAAATCGACTGCCCAAGACGACCCAGCACCGATGGTAATAGCTCACCCGCTAACGGAGGAGCAAGAAAACTGATTATTGACCATCTTGCGGGGCGGAGGTTTCCAGATCTTAAGAAGCCTCATTTTCAAGTATGTGAAATTTCTGCAAGAAGTTGCGGCGAGAACGGAGTTTTTCTAGTCGGAAGTGTGAATGATTTGCCCTGTAATATGATCATCGATACAGGAGCCAATGTGACCATCATTCGGAAAGATCTAGCTCAGCGGCTGAAAGAAAAACTCTCCTGGACCCCGCCACGTGTAATCCTTCAAACTGTGACAGGAGATAAGATCGACATATTTGGAAGAATGACACTGGAAATAAAGTTTGGGAACGCCGCTTACCACCATACAGTCTATGTGGCCGATATTTCAGACCCTTTCATACTCGGACTGGACTTTTTAAAAGAGCATGGATTTACACTGGATTTTAAGAATAATGAGTTACGCTCTGCTCAAGAAGATGTCACTATTTTCAAACTTGGAAATGAGTCCGGGTCTATTCAACGGATCACAGCCAAGGCAGATGTTATCATCCCTCCTCGGACCGAAATGATGATACCTGGATTAACTGGAAACGAAAGAATTTTCCAGTATGGCTTGACTGGATATCCTGAGAAGAGCCCAAAGGGAGTGCTAATAGCATCAGCGCTGGTAGATCTGTCGAGAGATGTGATACCTGTGAGGATTGCGAACGTAAGTGAAAAGTCTAGAATTATCCAGAAAGGTCAAGTGCTTGCAACCTGTGCTCCAGTTACCTGTGTTTGCAAAGACCCGAGCTTGACGTTATCGGAGCCGCCTACAAGTTTAACACCTGTAATTGGACGAAATGAAAATTTATCTCCTGAACAGAGACATGCCGCAGAAAGACTGTTCCAGGAATTTAAGGATGTGTTTTCACAAAACGAGAATGATATAGGTCGCACTTCTCTGACACGTCATAGAATTGATACTGCCGACCATCCACCGATTAGACAGCATTCAAGACGCTTGCCGTTCGCAAAACAAGAAGAGGTTTCTAAGCTCTTACAAGAGATGCAGAATAGTGACATCATCGAACCGTCATCAAGTCCGTGGGCCTCTCCCATCGTGTTGGTCCGAAAGAAAGATGGCTCCACAAGATTTTGTGTGGATTATCGTAAACTTAACGATATCACGAAGAAGGACAGCTATCCTCTACCAAGAATAGACGACACACTAGATACTCTTTCAGGACATCAATGGTTTTCCACACTTGATTTGAAGAGTGGATATTGGCAGGTAGAGATCCAACCTGATGACAAAGAGAAGACTGCATTTACTACTGGACAAGGACTTTGGCAATTTAAAGTTATGCCGTTCGGGCTCTGCAATGCTCCAGCAACGTTCGAGCGCCTCATGGAGACAGTGTTAAAAGGCCTGACTTTTGAAGCTTGTCTCATCTACCTAGATGACTTCATCATTGGTGGCCGCATGTTTGAAGAACATCTAGAGAATATTCGAAAAGTGTTAACGAAACTAAGAGCGGCGAATTTAAAGCTGAACCCTTTGAAATGCAAGTTCTTCCAACGAGAAGTAAACTATTTAGGACACATCATCTCAGCTGAAGGTGTTCGAACAGATCCTGAAAAAGTGTCTGCAGTAAAGAACTGGAAGCGTCCGGAAAATGTCCATCAGTTGCGAAGCTTTCTGGGACTATGCACTTATTACAGAAAGTTTGTCCAGGGATTCTCCAACATCGCAAGACCATTGCATAGGCTCACTGAAAGCAAGCAGAAGTTTCTATGGACACAAGAATGCGAGAATTCCTTCCAGCGGCTGAAAGAAGCTCTCACATCCTCTCCAGTCCTTACCTATCCGCACCCCGAGAAACAGTTCATTGTGGACACGGATGCCAGTCATGAAAGTGTCGGCGCTGTACTTTCCCAAGAAATAGATGGCCAAGAACGTGTCGTAGCATACTGGAGCAAATGTTTATCGAAAACAGAGCGGAATTATTGCGTCACTCGTAAGGAGTTATTAGCTATAGTAAAAGCCATAGAACACTTCCATCACTATCTCTATGGCAGGAAATTTCTCCTTCGTACTGATCACGCATCCCTAACATGGCTGATGAATTTTAAGAACCCAGAGGGCCAAGTAGCCAGATGGATACAACGACTCCAGGAATACGACTTTGACATCAGGCATCGTAAAGGCTCATCGCATGGAAATGCTGATGCCTTATCAAGAAGACCGTGTCCCGAAAGTTGTCGCTATTGTTCCAGAGCGGAGAACAAGTATAATCCCGAACATGTCATACGCCAGACGAAGACTTCACTATCAACGCCACCAGATCCCTGGAGTGATGAGAAGATTCGAGAAGATCAAATGGCAGACTCTGACATCAAACCAATCTTGGAGTTATTAGAATCTTCTAGCACGAAGCCCAGTTGGAAAGACATCTCGACTTACAGTCCTACGACGAAGCAATATTGGGCTCTTTGGAACTCCCTCCACGTCAAGAATGGTGTCCTGTTCCGAAAATTCGAATCGGAAGATGGGAAAACATCTCGGTGGCAGTTGGTACTTCCTCGATCCCGAATCCCAGAGGTCCTCAAGGAATTACATGGCAGTCCCACTGGTGGCCATTTTGGAGTCATGAAAACATTACATAGAGTCCGAGAGCGCTTCTTCTGGGGAAAAGCGAGAGCTGACGTCGAACAATGGTGCAAATCTTGCGATGCATGTGCAGCTCGGAAAGGACCAAAGAAACGTAGCCGAGGAAGACTACATCTCTACAATGTAGGAGCACCTTTTGAACGCATCGCCCTTGACATCCTAGGTCCTCTGCCAAGAAGTGCTGATGGCAACAAATACCTCCTTGTTGTCATGGACTATTTCACAAAATGGCCTGAAGTTTATGCCATCCCTGATCAAGAAGCTTCTACGGTTGCTGATGCCTTGGTACACCAGTGGATATCAAGGTATGGAGTCCCTCTTCAAATGCATTCTGACCAGGGGAGAAATTTCATCTCTGCTGTGATTGAGGGTCTCTGTCAACTTCTCGGAATGGACAAAACTAGGACGACGCCTCTACATCCGCAGTCGGATGGCATGGTTGAGAGATTTAATCGTACCATCCTCAACAATCTCTCACTTCTAGTCTCAAGAAACCAGCAAGACTGGGACCAAAAACTTCCCTTGTTTCTTCTCGCCTATCGCAGCGCCGTCCATGAAACAACCGGCTATTCCCCGTCGCAGATGCTTTTCGGTCGTGATCTTCGTTTACCTTGTGATCTGCTGTTTGGTCGCCCTCCAGATGCGCCTTCATCGCCAGAGGGATACGTGCAGAATCTCCAGGCACGATTTGAAGACGTCCACAACTTGGCCCGAGAGCGGATCAATATACAGACGGAGAAGATGAAGACCAGGTACGACACGAAAGCCACAGGACATCAATTCAAAGAAGGTGACAAGGTTTGGTTTTATAATCCAACTCGACACAAAGGACTTTCTCCCAAACTGCAATCACACTGGGACGGTCCTTATACAGTCCTAAACAGAACGATGTCGTAATTCGGATCCGAAAGTCACCAAGTTCGAAGCCTAGAGTCGTTCATTACGACAGGCTGGCTCCATACTATGGCCATAGTACTTAGTTCATTGATTGTAAATAGTGTAATGTAAATAATGTAAATTAGTATGACCATGGTCTTGTATATAAGTTAATGTAATAATTTCTTTTGCTTAGCATTATCATTATTAATGTTATTATTTAAATACTTGTATGTAATGATGTCTATGCTTTAATTTAATTCAATTTTATTTTTAAATAAGTGTATATTTTGTATAATTCAGCATTATGAATGTATTTTGAATAGTATAGCATTTGTTGGTAACGGGTTTGCTTTCCGATCAAAGGTTGAACTGCCCGGGACGTGCAGTCCTTGAGAGGGGGGCAATGTTATGAATTTTGTATATATCTGTAAATATTCCATTTGTTTAAATTTATCTTATTTTATTATTGTGAAAATTGCAGTATTATTAATGTATTTCCTATTGAGCAGCACGTAACTCAATGCTAAAGGCCTCAGGTGGTTTGCAAGGAAAACAACCTTACAGCATCGGTTTTTATAATGAGTTCTATTGGAAAATCGCCAAGGAATGGGTTTATCGCCAAGTTGGCGATGGTTTTGGCGACTTATTTTTGTCGCCAAATTTGGCGATATATCGCCAAATGTCGCCAAGTTGGCGACGGATTTGGCGACTTTTTGTGCAACCACACCCCCCTTATACCTATACATTGGGATCCTTTCTTGCTTGGGTTCTCTATCGAAAGTTAAAGCACTTTCTGGTAATTTCTAGCATCTGAAGGCTCTGGAATAATCTGGAAAGATCTCTGAAACCTATATAAGGACCTCCATCAGTTCAGTTGAGTGAGTTGTCTGTCAACTGCGATTGAATTCATACGAGAGGCTTTGCATTGAGAACTGTGTTACTCGGATCGATTTTGTCGTTGATACGTCGTATTGAACGCATTGTTTCTGTGAGAAATTTTGCTGCGCTTTTATTGGATTTGAAGATTACTGAATATCTTGTAATCTTCAGAAGATATTTGTGATCGTATTGCACTGTTTATAGTGAATAAAGCCTTTTTATTGTTCTTTATTGGCATCAGTCCTTTCGAACCCCGAGCTCACAACAATATTTCAATCTATCTACTTGAGAATTATCTCCATTTCACTCAAATCTTCCCTTTAATACCTATCTCATTATCATAAACGATTTTATTACCTGCTTTTCGCAAATATTACAATACAATTCTTTTTCAGTTTAATTTGATGATAAATTATTTGTCACCGATTTGAATTTTTAGCAAAGCTCTTTCCAATTTTAGTTTCCTTTGTTTCTTTTACAATAGCCTTTATAACTTAAAACCACATGAATGGTACTTAATTAAATTCAATTTAAGAACTATTTTACGCTTGGGAAAGTAAAATGCAATTTGTAAGGAAAAGATGTATTAAAGAATATTATTTAATTAAGTATTTAAATTATTTAAGAGACAGTATGTCAATAAAATTAAACATTTAAGATAAGTGGCGTAAAATATAATTCATTAGATTTCTGTAGTGATATTGAAGCAAAAAGTGTTTAAACTTTAAAGCATAACTTTTATCTAATATATATATATATATATATATATATATATATATATTATAAAGGACAAACGTGTCCGTGCGTAACTCTGACGTTATTTTGCGAATGGCAACACGTTACGATGAAATTTCGGTTTTGCGATTTTCGCTACTTCAATTTTTTAAATTTATAAACATCGCATGTTTTCAGTTTTCACACCAATATATAGGGGGGGGGGACTACTCTCAAATGCAATTTGTTTGAAAACTGCATCTTAATTGACTGATTTATTATAGCATTTAAATTAAATTCCAAGCATGAATTTTTTTTTCTTAAATCTCTCTCTATCGCTTGCAGACGATTACAAAATATTAATTCGTTTGCACTTTAAACAATATAAAAAAATCAGCATTTTTTTCCAGCAAATAATTCATAACGAAATTATAACTTCATTAAGCAATAAATAAAACACAAATTTAACAGACATGTAATCGAAATAAGCGCTTAAAACCGCTAAAATTATCAAAAAAAAAAAACTGTTTTAGGTAATGAAATCTTCGGATATTAACTTCTGACACGAGGCCAATACGAAATTACCGCTTTTAATAAATTTCAAAATTTTATTTGAATATATAATTGACATATTTCATATAAAAATGTTCTTTGGTGTTGTTAGGGGGCAGCCTAAAAAAATATTAAATGTAAAACATCTATTAGAGTTTTCAATAAAAAAATGGTTTTCACATATATTCTCTATTCCGGGAATCCCGGGTTGGATGCCCTAGTATATATACCGGGTGTCCTAAAAAGGACTGACTGAATTTAAAATTCAATAACTTACAAACGGTGACAGATATTTAAAAAATTCTTGCAGGAGAGTGATGTACGATGTCAGGAATTTTTTACTGCGATTCCCGGTTTTAGTTTGAATTATCATCAATAGATGGCGCTGCGAACAATAGGCGCTCAATGGAGACCAAAACTGAAATCAGGAGGTTACATGTATGGAGTGGGTCACATTCACCAATGCAATTTTTTTTAGGGCCCGAATCTGAACTGAGACGGTATGATTTCAATATTGTAGGAGTCAGAACAACAATAGAGAAAAGTATTGTTTCCACGAAAACGACTTCTTCCAACTCGAAATGTGTAACAACAATGTTCAAAATATCAGTTTTATTAAAACTTGTTACATTCCAAGAAGGATAAGTTTTTTTAAAAATGAGTGTCTTCTTTATCAATCAAATTTTTTTTTCTAAGACTTTCCAACACAGTTGAAAAGTGTTTATGCACTCGGTTTATCTGATGGTCTCTCCATACTCTAACTTGCGTAAATATATTCGAATTGCCATGTATGTATCAGAAATAGTATATTGAGGTTTACCATGGAATGCTCTGTATTGAAAATGAAGTTTGTAGCAATTATGGTTCGTTTACAGTGGCACTTAAAAGCATGTCCGTTTTATTGTGGTCTGTGGGATAAAACTATCCTGCGCCGTCAGGAGCCCACGGGGGTCGCCGACGCGCGTAAACGACCATCGCACCCAAGCCTCTGAAGGGCTTTTAACGCACCAGGGCTTTGTCTCGCCCGGCGCTGCGATCGGCCTGAGGCCGCTCCCCGACTGCGGACCCCCAGGTCATTTTACCAAGGTTGGTGACATAGGTCGTCACGGTAGTAACCCCACATCTCGGAGGAAACTTCCGCAGAGACGGAACCTTGATGAACCGCCATGGAACCCCCGACGACTTCGTTCGCGAGACCCCATAGGGGGAGACGGTCGCTAGGTCATATGTCGAGCTACCACGACGGCTCTTGCTTTACCACAGCTCGAGGGGTGTGAGGGTCTGTGGGATAAATCATTTGCACTGTATTCTAATGATGTTACACTTTTTCAAACTTATTGAAAATAATATATAGCACTAAAGTGCACTAAAAGATGCTTACTGTCGAATATTGTATGTGCAGAACTTTTAATTCGTTTACAAGGCCACCCAAAATAATTTCATTACATGATGGTGCATGGGGAAAATCGTTTACGGTGTATATTAATGATGTTACACCGTTACAAACATAATGAAATTGATTTACATTTATGAAGTGGACTAAAACATGTTTTCTGTAGAATATGGAGTGTAAAGCGTTTATCACTCATTTACAAGGGTACGCAAAATAATTCTGCTACATAATGGCCTACAGGGAAAACTGTTTGAAGCGTATTGTAATTATGTTACAGTATTTATAATATAATAAAACTGATATACATTACTGAGGTTTACTAGTGGATACATGTTGTATAATATGATGTACATTTATCGTCCTTTTACAGGGACACGCGAAAGATTTCGGTTGCAGTACTATATCCGGAACACTGTCTATAAGCGATAATTGCTGGAAGTGCGCTTTCAGTTATGGTAAACAGTTTAAAAAACATTTTTGCATACTACGTGATGTGCATAACGTTATAGATCATATACAGGGCTACACAAAAGAATTCGTAACTATTACCAAGCATGAGCGTGAATTCCAGAAAAGAGTTTTTTATTCGAGTTATGTTATGCATTTTAATGATATCATGTACAGGGCCACGCAAAGAACTAAATATATGGCCGCCGATGGATGATAATTTCTGGAATTGTTATTTCAGCAATTTTAACCGTGTTTTTGCCTGAATTAAATTTTAGTTTCATAATTGGCATGTAAAAATTTTTTAGGTAATATACAGGACTGTATAAAAGAATTCTAATACATTCCCGTCTATTACTAGAAACTTCTGAAGGTTAATTTTCAACAGCATTATGTATTTTCTTATTAAACTAAACTTTAGAATACTATGTAGAATATGTACAGTTTTATAGGCTATATACAGGGCCTTGCAAAAAAAGTAGAGTACTTTTTTAGCTATGGGTAGTAATTACTGAAATCTTGTTTTCAAATGCGTTATGCGTTTTCTAAAATGTTAAATTAGATATATTCTTTCATCTCATTAAATGGTGAACTTATTGTGGCGATTTTAACGCATGGCGAAGTAAAATTGGAACGAATTATTTTGAGTTGCAGCAATTTTCGTTTGCATTTTTAGGATTTCGTTCATCTCACGAAACACTATTACTCCCGCTTTGTTGTCTGTCAGTAGCCGGTTCTCAGAAACTATTTAACTTACAGAGTTGAAACTTTGTGTACATATAGCTGAAAACCTGCTATGAAGCTCAAAATAATAAAATTTGAAAAAATTCGTATTATTTTAATATAGAGAGACAAAAACCCAAAAATCTAACAGCCTTTTCCTATTAAATTTAAACATTTTTCGTTATAGCAGTTGCAACAATTAAAAATCCACAATGAAATTCTTTCTACAATAATTAATTTTCTATTGAAAGATTTCCACGTTAAAAAGGAAAATGAAATAAAAAGTTTCACCAGTTGAATAAAAAAAAGATTAAAAGGACGTCATATTGATAATAAAACGGAAAGTTTCAAACATTTCTCAATAATACAAGGAGTATAAGTATGTGTAAATACAGAAAGCAGCTTAATATGACGTCATTGGAGAATTAAAATGAAAATTAATCTGACGTCATAACGGATTTTTCAAATATTTGTGAATAATACAAAAAGAGTATCAATATGAGTAATAGAGAATAGCAAATATATAAGTTTGAGGAACATATTGAATCATGATAAAAACCCGATTATGAAAATATTGGCATATTTTAACATTTTGAATGTATTTTTTTTTTAATATCGCATTTAGTCCACATGACAGATATTTTTATCAAAGAGTATAAAGAGATTCGCCCGCTATGGAACAGGTTCAGATTTTCGAAAAAAACGAGAAAAATAGACCGGTAATTTTTTTTAAAAACGACTTTTTTTTATGAAATTTATTTGGATTTGTTAAAGAAAGGATAAAGTGTTTTGAAAGGAATATTAAAGGAAACCCTTTATGCGATCTTCGATCACACTTACTCAGTTGTTATGAGATACTTTGTGTTTAGAAGATTATGATTACTTCTTCTTAAAGCATCACTTGTAAGAAATTATTTATTGCCTTAATTTCAAGAACTTACACAAAAAGTCGAAAATGAAATGGTAATTCAAAATATAAATAATACGTTGTCAAATGTTTCTCTCACCATTTATTTACCAGAAATACAAAGCTCTTCCGAATATAACAAATTATTACTACAAAATAAATATATGCATACAGAAAGTGTATTAAACTGTATAAGGAAAGTTTTATGAATAATAAATCAGAATGACAATATTGATTGGATAAATGAAGGTGTCACTATTTTTAATAGAGAAATTGATAATGATAACAAAGTTAATAAAGAAATATTAAGCACAATAACAAAATAAATATTTTCAAATATTTTCGAACATTTAAAAAAAAAAAAAATTAAAAAACTTTCTAATCATAACTAATCATTAAACTTATATAGCTAAAATAATTAACCAAACAGATAAAGAGAATTACATGGGATAAATACAAATTTGTAAAATTCTATAAACATATCAACTCTTTATAACTCATATTTAAAAGAATGCGAATGCCTGAATCCAAGGTGTAAAGGGTAAAGACCAGAAATTAGACGCGTTCAATAACATTACGATATTCTCAAAATGTCCACCATTCGACACAATCATACGTCCTACAAAGTTCTTTCTGAAATGGCTTCACATTCATGACTAATGATTTGTTGCAGTTCAGTAATAGTGGTGGGATTATGTCTGTGCACTGCATCCTTTAGGTAGCCCCATAGGAAGAAATCGCATGGATTGAGGTCCGGCGAACACGGTGACCAATCCATAAATGTATCGGTTGCATTTTGATAATGCAATGCAATGCACGGTTATCAAAATATTCATTGAGGAAAGTGTTGTTCTCCCGGTTGTCCGATGAGGTCTTGCATGAACAAATCTGTTTGTAAATTACCTAAGGTATTCAATATGGCCCCAAATTGGCGCAATATTTCGATGTATCGACTTGAATTTACAGTTTCCTCCAAACAAAAGGACCCAATAATGCCACTGCTGGATATGGCTGCCCACACAGTAATTTTTTTTTTAGTTGAATGATCGTGGCACGCACACATGAGTGTTCTCAGTTCCTCATATCCTCCAACTCTGTTTATTGACGAAGCCATCCAAATGGAAATACTCTTCGTCAGAAAACCAAATTCGGTTTGCGTCAATACCCCCTTCATCTATCAACTGTAGCATTTCATTAGCAAAAATTAGTCTTTTTTCTTTCATAATTATAGGAAGCGGTTCTTGCGTTTGTATTTTGAATGGATACATTTCCAGACACTTTCGCAATATTTTGTGCGTTGTTTACTCACCGAGCATGAAGCTGCAATTTTACGGACAGATATTCTCGAATCTTGATTAACAACATTTTTAATAACATCTACGTTAGATTCGGTTATGGCCGATTTATGCCGTCTAACTTTGTCTACCAAATCGTCGGCAACACTACCGGTTTTTACAAATTTCTCATGCAATTGCTTAATTGTATTCGGATGCGGAGCATTCCTTGAGTTAAATTTCTCTTGGAAACATCTTCTAGTAGCTATTATGATTTGATCCAAGCGGTAGTACTCCAGTATTATAAATATTCTTTCTTCCAAAGTATAAACCATTTCCAAGATACTTTTAAACTGTATTCAACATGCATAAAAATCTACTGAAAAACTTCCTTAAAAGATCTAAAATCTTCTTAGAATTTAACGAAATTTATGAAATTTTTAACAACAACAAAAAGAAAAAAAATACTGAATCTCTTCTCCTAGGTTTAAGATGCGAAGCACAAAATATCATTTAAATCAGACGATAAAAAGTAATTAAATCCAGGGAAAAAAAAGCTTTATAAATATAAAATCGTCTGCTCTTTCGTATACTGATTATTAAATTTATGCCCAATTCTGAATGCTGTATTTATATTGAAGAATTCCTTATTTCCATGGCAGCAACACATTTCATCGAAAATATAACGACTGAGCTCAGAATCGGGCCCTAACAAAAATTGTATTTGTGAATGAGACCCACTCCATACATGTAACCTCCTGATTTCAGTTTTGGTCTCGATTGAGTGCCTATTGCCCGCAGCGCCATCTATTGATGATAATTCAAACTAAAACCAGGAATCGCAGTAAAAAAAACTCCTGACATCGTACATAACCCTCCTGCAAGAATTTTTTAAATATCTGTCACCGTTTGTAAGTTATTGAATTTAATTTTAAAATCAGTCAGTCTTTTTAGGACACCCGGTAAAAGCCGTTCTTGGTATGTATGTATGTATGTTCCTTATACAAATCTACATTTTTTGTCCGATTGGAGCGAAACTTGGTGTACATATGTTTTAGAACACGAGTAAAATTACTGTCAATTTTAAAATGATCTCTCACCATTCTTTAGTACTTTTTTAAACATCTTCTATAGTTTATCATTACAGAAATCTTTTTTTTTCAATTTCTACTGAAATAATTCCTTCCTGTTGCCACACTCTACAAAACGGCACAAAATTTTAAAAACAAACGATAACACGTTTATTTTCTTTTTTATATGCCAATAAAAATTCAGACTCACTCTCTATATTTTTTTAATTTCCGAAATTGAAGTGATTCTAAAAGTGCTATTACACCAGGCGTCAAGTCGCCGCCACTTCCAGGCGACACCCATGTAAACCTATGGCTTCAGAAGAGTTGCTCGGTAGCAAGCAACTTTTTTCTGTCGGAGCAATTTTGTCGCTCGGCTACAGGCGATATCGCGACCATGTCGCCACCAACAGCCAATCAAATGCTTAGGAATCTGACGTCACGATTTCACTCTCTAGATTCTTAAAACATGGCGGCTGCCGAAGCTCTGTCTCAGCTCGACGGAGAGCATTTTTTTCATTTATTTTGTCAGGCAATATCTTTTAAACCTCACAGACACATCTATTTCTTCAAAACGAAAAGTATAGTGAAAGGTTTTCGTCACATAAGCCGAGAGTTGCAAGATACATATTCTGCTTTCCTCTTCATAGTTGGTAAGTGTCACTTTTCTATTTATCTTTTTTATTCTAAACCATCTTTTATCTAATGTTAAATACAATAACAATTAATTTCTTTAATTCATTCACCTGTTCATTAAAATTATTTCATTGTTGTTATTCTTATTAATGTCGTAATTTCCGTAATGATATTTTGGCGCTATTTCAAAACTTTCTCGCCAACCTGTTTGTTTACATTCAGCGATATATATGTCAATGTAATGTTAAAAATGCAATTTTACTGTTTTCTTGCCAGGTTGAAAATAAAAATTTAATTTTTGGAAATTTCTTAAAATTTTGACTATTAGCCAATTATCCAATATTTGTAAGACCGAATGTATATCAGAAAATTAAAATCATTAGAAAATTGGTAGCACATATTACCAGTATTTTATATGCACAAACATTAATTTCTAAGTAAACATACTATAAATAACATAAATATGCACTAACATAAATAAAAATTCTAACAGTAAGATATATTTAAAGAGCTAATTCCAGATGTACATTTTTTGACATTCGCAGCAATAATCTAACAATTTTAATGTAAAGAAAGTAGTAATCTATTATTTTCCTTTGTACTTGGAAGTTTTTGATATGGTAAAAGAGCTTAGATTATGTCTACTTCTTCCTCATTTAAAAGCTATTCAATTGGAACTGGAAAATGGATGCAAATAAGGGTGGGGTAGGACATGCCATTGCTCATGCCTGTAATTTTAAATTTAATTTAAAAAATTTCCCTATTCTCTAATGAGTTTTGGAAAAAATATGTAATTTATTATTCCCGATTAACTTAACGTAATGAAGTATTACAAGAGAAAATAAGCAATGATTTTTTATGAAAAGGGCACGGGCCCCCTTAACATTTTGTATAATATAAAATTTATTTTTTGTTAATTTGTTTAAAAATTATCTAAATTAACGAAAGATAACAAATGAAAAAACTGTTTCATTATTCATAAAAAAAAAAAAAAAAAAAAAAAAAAAAAAACTAGTATAAGTTTACTTTTTGATATTTACTATTGCTTGTTTGTTACATTTCTGTATTACTTTTTATGTTTAAAAATTCTCTGTATGTCAAAAATTCTTAGTTTTGCTTATTTTGTATTTATATGCTTCATTTTAAGAAATGTGCATCTATTTAAAAATCTCACGCATCAAATACACAGAGCCATCGCTATGACATATTATTAGGGAGAGGCTTAAAATTACCATGACAATTATTGGTGTTTGACAGCTGTCTATTTAACCAGAAAGTGTAAATATGTGGAAATGTAGGGGAGACTGGTACATAGTGGACCACCCCCTAACATTTTATTTATTTGATTTTTTTAAAGCTTCTCTTCTAATAGATAACAGCACTGCACTGATTATTTATAGCCTTCAGAAAATATGTTTAGCTCAGATTGAACTATTTTATATTGATTGGTTGTTTTGAGCTTCTAAAAGTAAAATTTTTCATCATCATATTTTTATTTTTTAAGTAATTAAAGGTTATAGATAAATAAGATAAAACAGCTATTTTGCAAAGCTAAGGTACTTGTATTTATTTAACTTTAAAGTTAATATGTTTAAAATAATGGACCACCCACTCCTGGGGCACAGTGGTTCACAAATCCACTCTGCTCCTGTAATGCAGAATGTTCAAAATATTTATCAGATGCTTATTTTCTATAAAGAAATATTTTAAAGTAGTTATTTAACGGTAAAATAAAGTAAACAAAGAAAAATAACAATTTATTTAACATGGTAAGAAATATTTTGTTCTGCATTTATTTACTGCCTTTGATAAATGTAACTGTAGTCTAATTGATGATGATTCTATTCAAATAAGATTTGTGAGATGCAAATTGAATGGAAATCAGTTTTTTTTTTCCAAAACTGTAGATGAATCTGTTATTGATATCAATGATTTCATAATGTTGCTCCCAGACCCAAAAGTATTTCAGGAATATTCCAGGCTCAATCTTACTCATAAGTATTTTGGAATTTCATTTGCAAATTTTAATGTGCGCTGATTTTTTTGTACTTAAGTAATAACTTCAACTAAATTGCAATTGTTCCTGTATTAATCTGTTATTATTTTCAAAATCTAATTAATTTTGTTTTTGTTTCAAAATGTTACTTGTAAATTTATATTACTATGTTATTTTGCAGGTAAAGGGGAAATGAAAAAGAATTAGATTAATGAAAAATAGATTTATATTGTATTTCAGATAATACCTAATAGCGGTCCACAGTACCCCGGTGGGTGGACCAGTGTACCCCAGAAGTGGGCCACACTGGTCCACTTTACGGGGGCATATATATATATTTTTTTTTTTTTTTTTTTTTAATGTATTGAAAACTATGTTCTGAGAAAATTATGATGGATGTATAGAGGGGGGGGGGGCTTTGTGTGAAAACAGAAAACCCCCATATTTTCTTAATTATGATACCATTTAATCCGTTTAACGTGATTATTATTACTTCTAGGAAAAGGGCCGAAAATTTATGGATGACAGATTTTTGATATCATTAAAAATGGCCCGGGGGGGGGGGAGGGGGGGCTTAAATCTGCTTAAATTTATAATAAATCCTCTTAATATTACCTAAAACTTTTATATTGACAAGTTTTTTTTATAAGACCAACCCTTATAGCAAAAAAAAATTTAAAAAAAAAAATCCCTGCCGGCTTTGCCTGCAAACAAGTTAGGTTTCAAAGTGGGCGTTTCCAAATGACGCATCATGGCAAAAAAGTCATTTCTTATGCAATTCCCAACTAACAAGCGCCTCACGGTCTGCGTCTTCGAAATCTACCTGTGCTTGTAGGCCGGGCCGTCGGGGATTTTTTTTATTATAGGTTACAGTTTTTTGTTATTTATTATTATTTATTTTATTTATTTATTTATTTTATATTATTTACCACTTTCAACAATTTTATGTATTTAACAATATTAAATAACTGTTTTCACATTATTGACAACAATTTTTGTCTATCTATCTCCTATCCCAGATGTCAGTACCAAAAAATTTTCCAGATAATACTAATTTTGTTTTGAGTATGCCAACAGCAAATTTAATGCTTAGTTTGCTTGCATTCAATAGAAAATAACAACGTCACAATATCACAATATATGGTACTTTTCAGTTAGACAAGTTTTATTTATTCATTTTATTTTATTTTATTTTATTTTATTTTTGGGAGGGGGGTGGGGGGGGACACAATGTAGTTCTTATGGAAAGAATTTAAACTCTTATATTAAAAGGGAAAACACACACATTAAAAAAATATTTTCACTCCTTCATTTAAAATAACAAAAACAAAATGTTCTAATGAGAAATTCCTTGAATCAAAAGTATTTCATTTCAACATTTACATTGTTTCTTATTTCCATATGCAAAGATCAAAACTACTGTTTTTCTTTAATTAGGGGCAAAAATATTTTAATAACAACAGATATCCTATCTCTATATATTTATAAAAGGGATAAATTTAAGAGTGTTTGACAAACATTGAGATTTGTGATCATAGGATTAATAATATCTAATATGATCATAAAAAAATTTCTTTGAACATTGTTCATTATTATATAGCACGGATATATTTGAAAAACAAATTATGCTGGCCATAAGAAACTTTAGTAGTTGTCATAAAAACATACTAATTATTTTATAAACAACTTTATGTACTTTTTTTAATCTAAAATGTAAAAGGCAAAAAAATCTGTTAAAAAATTAAAATAGCTGTACAAAAATCCTGACAAAGTATGTAAACATGAATATATCAGTACAAAAACCATTGATCTTCCTTAAAATCGGATCATATGATGAATGGGCTTAATCACATCATAATGTCAGTAATGGGGATTGAAGCATTATTTGGTGATCTGGCTAACAAAAAAAGCGCTCAATTAAAAAAAAAAAAAAAAAAAAAAAGTGTAGTGTAAAATTTGAGTGACAGGGTTTCTAGTTACATTGTGAATGTCATTTTCACATTAGCATGTTTAATGTCAATGTTGATTAATCTTATTTAAACTTCATACTCAAACTCACATTATTTTGTTTTCATAATATAAGTTTTGTTTATTATTAACTGACCCATCTGGCGTTGCCCGAGACCATGATAACCTTAAATAAACCTCAAATTTGTATAAATTTAACCCTTTTTAAAATGGAATATTCACATATAGATAAACAATGAAGATAGATCATTTACTTGATTTAATTTTGATATTTTTATCTAATTACTCATAATTCATTTTCCTTTTAGGTCCAAGAAAGCTGTCGTAAATAATACTGATGAAGAGGTAATCCCGAGGGTCAGCTAAGAATGACTAAACGACAACTGAACTGCTGAAAAAAGTTCTTCTTCAATAGAGAAGAATTCATCAAAGATGACGTAAGATACCATTCTTGTGTCATATACAGCATCATGATGCATCCATGTTTGGCTGCATCGTGGAAAATGCACATTGCCAGCTTGCATTCAAATCGTCATACTGTCATATCACCTGTAGTGACGGTATGAAGTGCCATTGGATTTTTGTTTCGGTAACCTCTTGTTCGCATTGCTGTCAATTTCAACAGCAGACGTTATATTTCTGATGTGTTACGGCCCGTGGTTCTGCCTTATATTCGATGCCTTTGCAATTCTACTTTTTAGCAGGACAGTGCACGACCGCATGTTGCTCGTACTATGCTGATCTTCCTTGATACAGAACATGTCCGACTGTTACCCGGGCCAGCACGTTCTCCTAATTTCTCACCAATTGAAAATGTCCCGTCAATGACTTCTGAGCGACTGGCCCGCCACCACTCGCCCATCAGTACGGTTGGTGAACTGTGGCATAGTGTTGAAGCTGCATGGACTGATGTACCCGTACATGACACCCAATCTCTCTTCGACTCCATGGCTAGGCAGATAAATGCTGTTATTGCAACCAGAAGTGGCTGCTTTGGGTAGTGTTTTCTCAGGATCTATACCTTCAAATTTTCTGAAAATGTAATCGCTTGTCCTTCCCATTATAATGTATTTGTCCAATAAATATCATTCTGTTATTTGCATTCCTTCATGGTGTTGCATTTTAGATAGCTAGCAGTGTATAGTGTATAACAGTGATAAAGTTATATATATTTTAACAGAAAAATTGAAATTGCTGTTTGTAAATGATATTAAAATTTATTTTGGCCAATATCTTTTTTAATATTTTTAGTACCATTATATTCTTTTAATAAATTTATTTTGTATTATTTACTATGCAAGAGATTAATTTTATTGTTAAGGCTGTTAGTCAGTCAACTTCCCAATTTCCCTCGCTAATGTTAAACATTATGGGTGTAGAATGCGCCATATATTTAAAATATCTCCTCGGGAAATTTATATTTTTAACTCATTTTTTCTTTGTATTTTTCTTAAAAGATGTCTCTTTTTTTTTATTAGTTCTCAAAATATTTCTAAAATCTATGCTTAATTTAATATTTTATGTGTTAAAAGCTGGCGAGCTGTGAGTAAGATTTTAACACCTCACAAATAAAATTAAGTGTTTAATTTAGAAATATTTTGACAACTAAGTAAATAAAAAGAGAATCCTATAAGAACAACAGGAATATACACAGAAAAAAGGTTAAAAATATTAATTACCTTAAATATATGAATGTATTTTATGTCCTAAACTTTTACGTTAGCGAGGGGAATTCGGAAGTTGACTGACTAATAGCCTTAATTCTTGTTTCATGTTTATATCATTCTGACTTATTTTTCCTTTTCATTAAAATATATATTGGTAGAAGTGTGCAATATCAGATGCACAATTTTTAACACACATAAAATTTAAAAAAAAAGAAAAATATAACACAATTTGTTGATGTAAGAGTCATTCAGAACCAAAGAAGATCAAGTCAATTTTCTCATTAAACCAAGATTCTTGCTCTAGGCAATAATTTCATTGATGCCTTCAGGGCCACGGGACCAACCCTTCTCGCTTTTCGAGGCATTAAACCTATCATATCAGGCTTTTACATTTTACCAGTGACATCTTTATTTCGCATCTGGATGTTGGTCAGGTATGTCACGGTAAAGGGCGTAGGGACGTTGGATGGTCGTCCAATGTCCGTATGCCCTTTCCCGACACTCTACCAGATTCTTTAAAAACCGGATTCAATATCGGAGAAATTTAAACTCTAAATTCTGTAAATTTAATGCACCGAAAATGGGGAAGGATTGGGCTCGGGGCTCTGAGATCATTGGACGACCGCAGCAGCTTCGAGCTTAATGTTCGTCTTCATAATAATATTTCAATGTTAGCTGTCTAGAGGAAATTTTGAGTAACTGCAAACAATGTGTGTTTATTCTCAAAAAATAAATAAATTATTGGATATAAATAATTTTTACTTTTAACACTTTATTCTTTTAAAATTGCAGATTATTTATGACAAGTAATAACATAAGATGATCTTTAAAATTTTGGTCAAGCTGTAAAAGAAAATTTTCTCGATTGGGAAAATTATCCGGTACTTTTCGGTTAGCCGAGCGCCAGTGATATATGTGCATATATATATATATATATATGTGTGTACATATATATGTATGTATATGTGTAGATATATGTGTATATATGTATATATATGTGTGTGTATATGTATATATATATATCACTGGTACCCGGCTAACCGAAAAGTACCGATTATCCTTTAAGAATTAAACAAAGAAACTAAAGATATGAAGTCGAATAAGAATGCATTAAAAAATTGGGTGCTAGTTACAGCATTTCAATAATACCAATCTATCTTTTTTGTTACTTGCTGAATCTGATGGACACAAATCTAGACTTGGAGTTATCACTCAAAAAACAAAATCACATGAAGTATTTTAATATAAAAAATTCTTTAACAATCTCAGATACCGATAATTATATTAAACAAAGTTAGCCATTTTGAAGATGAATTTGTTTATAATTGTGAAGTAATGATTAGGTGAAGAAGAAAATTTTAAAATGTTCAGTGAGCTAGTTTTCACTGCAAAAATATACTACAGTCAAGGTAGAAAAATCTTTTATTGGCGTGGTCTGCAATAATCAAAATCGCACAATTAAAAAAAAAAAAAAAAAAAAAAACTAGAAAAAAGTTTGTTTTTCTTTTATATTTTTAAACCAAAATTCTGTTGAATAAGCACCTGTTTACTTTTAACTAAAATATGAAACAAGATGTATTTACATGCACAATCAAACCCACTATCTTGAACCTAACAAGAAAATGAAGGGAAAATCAAGATACGGTTTGTTTTAGACATCGTTTTATAAAATATTGTCTAAAAATATGTTATTAATATATTTTTTTTCATTTAAAAGTAATGTGTATTACAACATAGCTTAGAAAAAAAGCCTGTTTTTAAAGTCTGATGGCTGTTTAAATTGTTTAATGGATGACATGACAGTTTTTGTAAAACTACTGTGCATTTTAAGAACAATATTTTTAATGGTTTAAAAAGCTGGTAAATGTTTTTCTTTTCTCTGCTAATTTTACTGCTGCCCTTTTTTTCTCCTCCATATTTATAGAAGAACATGTTGAGGCTGATGAGGAAAGTATATTTTTTAGATTCTTAAAAGCAGTTTTCAGATTTTTAAGACTTCTCTAGTCCAAACAGGTTACTTTATGACAACTTTTTTAATGAATTTTTGTTCGCAAATGCATGAAATTGGCAGGTGTACTTATTCAGAAACTATATGTAATCTAAACACGTTTTCCATTTTTTGGTAAATGAAGAAGATCTTATAGAAAATACTGCCAAAGTTGGCGTTTTGAACCAAATTCCCTACGCGGCAGCCAGAAAAGTGCGAAAAATGTGTTGTCACGTAAACCAGAATCGCTTATAACTCGATAAGTAATCTATTTATCATAAAATGTAAAACTCGTTTTGATTCCAAATCGCTTCCATAGTCAGGCCTGCCAATTTTATACCTTTGTGTTTAAAAATGAGTCTGAAGTTGTGTCAGAAAGTTTCGCATTGTTGAACAGGTCATTTAAGGACACTTTAACACCTTAGTAGTGTATATTAGCCGGTTCTGCGCCACCTGAGTCGAGCAGGTGGAAGGTGGAAGGCGCTGTGGAGCTGTGCAGGTGCAGGGGGAGCAGGTGGAGCACAGGTGAGCGGTGGAGCAGGTGAAGGTGACGATAAGAGCATGAGCACTGATAAGAACGGAGGGTTCGATGGGAGGGGGGTGCGATAAGGATTTCTACTATAAGATAAGGGGATTATTTTAATGAGTTTTAATTGGGGACTTGAAAATTTTCGATTTTTTTTTTCGGTTTTAGCAAAAATATGAATTAAAAATGGTCATTAATTAATTGTAATTGGGGAACTTAGAAATTTTTCGGCGCATTTTTTTTTTTTTTTCGCGGAGAATTGGTGGACGAGGTGAATGTCAACGGATTTATTATAGCGAATTAGAAATTTAATTAATTTTAATTTTAATTAATTTTAATTGGTGAAGTTAGAAATTTTTCGAAGCAATTTTTTTTTTCAACGAGAGTATGCAGTTTGATTATGAGTATATGCAGTAGAAGTGAATGATTAATTAATTAAAAATATTAATTAAACATAGTAATTAATTAATTTTAATTGCAGAATTTAAGAATTTTCGCGAGATTTTTTTTCCCCTCAACGAGAGTACGCAGTTTGCATGTGCAGTAGAATGGTAGATGCTAGTAATTAAAATGGGTCATTAATTAATTTTAATTGGTGGACTTCAACATTTTTGTGGCAAACAGGCGCGTTTTAATGAATTCGATATAGGTTGTGGTAAAAAATATAGGGTCCCGTATGAATTATACTGTATTCAATTTAATAGCTCCCCCCTCCCCCTTCCCCTCTCTACTTTTTTTACCCAGAGGGCCCCTTCGATAGACTAACAATATGCACTTCAAAAAATACAGATTGGTACAAAAGAAGAATTTTAACGTATATATAAAAGTGTAAATAAACAAGAATGAAAAATCATGCGTAGCGCCATAATTCATGAATCACTTTCCAACATTGTCGAAGTGTTATAAGAACAAAACATAATTTTACCATCGAGTGCATAGCGAACCGATCCCCTTTTTAATAAAAAGGCGCCCTTCACAAAATTCCAATTATGCATAAGAACCCTTCCTAAAATCAGGTAATTTATACCTTACCCTTTTTTTTCAATTCAAGTTAGGCTAAAAGTACAGCTTACGCATCGATAGGTTCAAAACCCAGGGACCCTTCGAAGTGTGAACTCGCATTAGACTATAGGGACCCTTCATAAAATAAATGAGATACATGCCCCTTCCAATTAAAAAAAAAAGCCCTTCACAAAAACTGTAGGGGTTCCCTTTTGGAATAAAAAGACGTCCTTCACAAAAATCCAATTATGCATAAGAACCCTTCCTAAAATCAGGTAATTTATACCTTACCCTTTTTTTTTTCAATTCAAGTTAGGCTAAAAGTACAACTTACACATCGATATATACAAAATATAGAAATCCTTGGAAAGAAACTTGAAAAGTTATAGATATTAAGCTACCTTCACAAAATAATAAAACCGTATTCGAATCCCAGCGTCCTTCACAAAATAAATCCAATAGATTCACGTTATTTAATGGCGACAGAAATACGAGAGACCTTTCATAAAAATGCAAGGTCCGCTGTTTTGAATGAAAAGGCCCCCCTTCACAATATACCCTGTAAAAATATTATGATTCCACAGATATTTTAAGAAATAGACTGATATTTTCAAATGAGAACGTATTCAAGCAATGTAAAAATAGGTTTTACACGAATGCATTTTTAGTATAACATTCAAAATATAGTTTTTAGAAAAAAGATTCATGTTTTACCAAATTTATCATACAAATCTGTGAAATAGGGTAGAACGTTTCATGAAAAATAATTGAATTTTCGAATGATTATGCTTTAAAATACATATTTATAACTGCAACTAAGATTTGAGTGTTACCCCCTCAACATGCATATCGCTGAATCATAACGAGTCCTATTAGCAGATAAGCGAAGATCTTGCTTTGACACGGTGAATCACTCGCGATAAGGAATACGGCTATTGAGCTTTTTTTTTTCAAATTTAATCAGTTTCTGAGACATTTTGGGTAGGTAAATGAATGAAATGAGCTATTTAAAACTGTAAATGTATGCGAATTATTTCATATATATATAGTTATTAATCTGTTAAGTTTTAAAAGGCTTCATTGTGTATTCATTGAAAAATAAGAACTAAGGAATATCCCTTAAGAATTTTGAGAATAAGAGACGGGTTTAAATGAATTTGATACAGGTTAGGGTAAAAAATTACAGGGTCCCCTATAAGATATATGAATTTTAAATAATATAAAATTAAATTACATTCGTTTATGCTTTTTTTTGTATAGAAAAATTATACTAAATTGGGTTTTTACTATTCTAACTTAAAAATTTCTTTTGAGGAATGTATAGGATAACTAACCTTTTAGCTTTGTTTTTATAAAATATATATTGTACTATTTAGTTAGGGCATTATTTAAAAAATTTTTGTCTTTAATATTGAAAAAAAAATATATATATATATAAATGTATCTTACCTAAATATTTAAATCATAAAGTACTGGACTTCATCCAAATTCCACTGCATGCATGTCTTAAAAGAACTAAACGGTATAACGTGTTCGCTTATCTCTTAAAACCAAGGGATACTATGACGTCATGGATAAAGCGTATGGTAGAATGAATAGCTTTTATTGCATGTTTCCTCTAATTAAAAAATAATTATTTTTAGAATACATACTAACAATTTATGGGATGAGTGACACCAAGTGATGGGACGTTATGTGTGATTTATTTTTGTATCGCATAAGTAAAGTTTATTAAGACACGATTAACCAATCATATCTGTTTATTTATAAACCAATCCCATACGTTTATTTTTAAAGTATATGCACACAAGCGCCCCCTACGATGGTATAAATTTGCGTGGAATGAGATAATTTCCTTAATCTGTGCACTGACACCATCGTGTGAAGACGCTTTTGACTGTTCAGTATTATAACTTTACATTAAAGTTATTATGGAACAAACCATACATACTTCTTTGCTAAGTGATTCCAAGATGATTAGTCAACCCCTATCACCAGAATTAAAGAATCACGACATGGACATAACCAAAGAAGCTCCCGTTTCAAATTATGAAGTCAAACCCACCTCATCAGAACTGAAGAAACAGAAGTTACCCTTTGTTTGTGATGTTTGCAGCAAGTCTTTTTCCCGAAAGTTTGTGTTAATTAGACACAAGAAATTTCATCTGGAGAAAAAACCTTTTATGTGTGACATCTGTGAAAAACAATTTGTTCAAAAGAGTGATTTATTAAATCATAGGAAGATTCATTTAAAGACTCCTCTGATTTATAATTGTGATTTATGTGCTGAAGTATTTTCACGGAAGTACGAGTTACGCCAACACAAAAATATTCATAGGCCTCTCAAGCAATATATTTGTGATGTATGCAACGAAAAGTTCTCAAGCAAGAATGACCTATTAAAGCATAGACAGATTCACAGACCTATCAAGCAATATAATTGTGATGTGTGCTCTGAAGTATTTTCACGGAAGTATGACTTATTGAAGCATAAGAAGATTCATAGACCTATCAAGCATCATACATGTCTCCAGTGTACTGAAGAATTTTTACGGAAGGATGATTTAATTCGACATCTGAGAACTGCTCATAAAGTTTCATCTAACCCAACTCAATCTGTTGCTTTAAAGGATGCATTATATGAGAAAGTGAAGCATTTTAAAAGACAAAATGCCCTTAATGTATGCACTAATACTATCATCGATTCTAACGAGGAAAATGATAAAGACTTTCAAACATTTTTTAATAGCGTTCGACCAGACGTTTTGAATGAACTAAATTATCAGATAGAAGTTAAAAAGGCCATGAAATGGTATGCTACTGTAAAAGTGGTTTTAACACGTATATCACAGGACGGTGATTTAGAAACTGCCAATCCCTATTTTCGTTCGAACACTATACTTGAATTGACGAATCAAAACATACCTGTGCATATCGAAGAAGCTTTCGCTAAAATTATAAACTCCTTCGAGAAGTTCACTGAACGTGGATCTAACTGGACATTGGAAAAAATATTGCATTTAGAACTGTCTACAGCTAAATGCAGCATGGTTTGAAATTTTTTGTACCTTTCTTTTGAAATATATATACTCATGACTTGCTCTTGTAACTATTGAAAACGATCAATAAATACTATATGAGTGAAAAATCCCAGAGTGATTATTTTAATATCTGCATAAATTACTTCTATCACATAACTTACTTATTAACATTTTAATAATTCACACTGGAAATGTAACAAACTATTTTTAGGATTTTAGATAAACAAAAAAATGTATAGATTTAATCTTTCTAAAACACATATATATATTCTAAATGTATAAGAGAAATAAACATTTTCATAATCTTTTCATATTGAAGAAACACAAATTTTGCATACTTTATACAAACACTTGCAGTATGAGAAATGATTGCTACTATTACCCATATGAGAAAATGAATCATCAGCAAATCTTATCTATGTGTCATATTTAACCAACAGACTCGAACATGAGTGAATTTTGACTAGAATTAATCATTGAATGTAAAAATGATTTGTTTTTAGATCCAATACTGATATCGTTTAACATTTTAAAATCGTATTAAAAATATATGCATAAACTAATCTTACCTTATTCACAAGCTTGCAATCCCGTCTTCAACATATGACTACAGCATGACAAAAAACATATGTGCTACTTCTATGGCAATTAGGACAGAAATGATTTTCAGTACAAGTCCATTATCTTATCGTTAATCTATAGATTAGTAACACTATGTGACTTGAGGACGTCACTGATCGCGATAACATTCTAGATAAGATTTACTGATAAGAATACATTTCAATTTATTTCTCCCAAAACAAGTGTATGAGTTGGTTGTAAGATCTAGATAAGTACCCTTTCAACTAGAGTAGGCTAACATTTAAAAAATATATATACAGAGTGCCCAGAAAAAAGGTAGAAAAAATATGAAGAATTTTAACCTAAATTATAAAATAGGATCTACAGTAAGTGACAATAAATAAATATGAAGGAAAAATCATATGTCATAGTATTCATACTGGAAATGTATTTTAAAAAAATTACAGATTTCGTTTCTTTCTTTTTTTTTCACTTAGATATAATTATAAGGCTTCTTTTACAATAAAGACCTGATTCTTGTGGAGAGATTGAAAACTAGTATTTTATTGAATCGGCCTATATATGTTGGGTTTGCTATACTAGAGGTCTCTAAACTTTGCATATATGATTTCCATTATAACTTTATAAAGAATACTTATCTTACCATATTCAAACGCACAATATTTATAAGGATATAGAACAATATCGTGATTTCTTTAACTTCTCTAAGTATTCAAAACCACATCGTCTAAACCGCACAAGTTTCGAACCCACAAACATATAATCAGACTTGTCATTTTATACCCAGGACGCTAACCACAGGGCTAAGTGAGCCCCGCTTATTTTATAGTCACCACGCTGACTATTGGGCTTAGTGAGTCCCAGGCTAACTTATACCCACCACGCTAACTATTGGGCTTAGTGAACCCCCGCTTATTTTATAGTCACCATGCGAACTATTAGGGTGAGTGAGCACCAGGCTATTTTATACCCACCACGCTAACTACTGGGCTGAGTGAGCCCCAGGCTATTTTATACCCACCACGCTAACTACTGGGCTGAGTGAGCCCCAGGCTATTTTATACCCACCACGCTTACTGGGCTTAGTGAGCCCCCGCTTATTTTATAGTCACCACGCTAACCACAGGGCTAAGTGAGCCCCCGCTTATTATATAGTCAACACGATAACTACTGGGCTGATTAAGCCCCAGGTATTTTATTGCCATCACGCTAACTACTGGGCTGAGTGAGGCCCAGGTTATTTAATCGCATGAATATGATTTCCAAGGTATATGTCCTAACTTGATTTAGACCATTGCCTATAGTCTAAATGACTATGATTAGAAAAAGCTGCATTATTAAGCTGCTGAATCATTAGACTAAGCTGCGAAGTAAATTGGTAAACTCTGTACATTTCTCTCGAAAACTCACTTCTATTTTATTAAATATCTGTAGAAATCAGCATAGTTTATTAAAATTATATACATTCTCATTAGTTTATGAATCTACTAACTTATAATATCTATATGGTAACTTGGATTATTAGTATTCCCACTTGAAAATTTCTTTCGTAAATTTAATATGATAAACACTAACATGAGACTGACTAAACTTTTACCATTTTCATTTCAACTTAGTTTTAGGAAATTTATCTACATAGCTTTAAATTTTACTGTTTAGTAAGTCTATTATTTCAAAGTATTATTTTTTAGTTCTAATATTCAAAACATATTCATATCGTTTTACATAGTAGGTATCAAATTAAATTAAAGTCATATTAAAAATATATACACAAATACTATTCTTACCTAACACTCTCACACCAAGACTCTGAGAAAAGTGAATGCTTGTTCAGGTCCTTGTGCTTAGCTAGCTGGCGTGTTAGGTAAGAATAGTATTTGTGTATATATTTTTAATATGACTTTAATTTAATACCTAACACGCCAGCTAGCTAAGCACAAGGACCTGAACAAGCATTCACTTTTCTCAGAGTCTTGGTGTGAGAGTGTTAGGTAAGAATAGTATTTGTGTATATATTTTTAATATGACTTTAATTTAATTTGATACCTACTATGTAAAACGATATGAATATGTTTTGAATATTAGAACTAAAAAATAATACTTTGAAATAATAGACTTACTAAACAGTAAAATTTAAAGCTATGTAGATAAATTTCCTAAAACTAAGTTGAAATGAAAATGGTAAAAGTTTAGTCAGTCTCATGTTAGTGTTTATCATATTAAATTTACGAAAGAAATTTTCAAGTGGGAATACTAATAATCCAAGTTACCATATAGATATTATAAGTTAGTAGATTCATAAACTAATGAGAATGTATATAATTTTAATAAACTATGCTGATTTCTACAGATATTTAATAAAATAGAAGTGAGTTTTCGAGAGAAATGTACAGAGTTTACCAATTTACTTCGCAGCTTAGTCTAATGATTCAGCAGCTTAATAATGCAGCTTTTTCTAATCATAGTCATTTAGACTATAGGCAATGGTCTAAATCAAGTTAGGACATATACCTTGGAAATCATATTCATGCGATTAAATAACCTGGGCCTCACTCAGCCCAGTAGTTAGCGTGATGGCAATAAAATACCTGGGGCTTAATCAGCCCAGTAGTTATCGTGTTGACTATATAATAAGCGGGGGCTCACTTAGCCCTGTGGTTAGCGTGGTGACTATAAAATAAGCGGGGGCTCACTAAGCCCAGTAAGCGTGGTGGGTATAAAATAGCCTGGGGCTCACTCAGCCCAGTAGTTAGCGTGGTGGGTATAAAATAGCCTGGGGCTCACTCAGCCCAGTAGTTAGCGTGGTGGGTATAAAATAGCCTGGTGCTCACTCACCCTAATAGTTCGCATGGTGACTATAAAATAAGCGGGGGTTCACTAAGCCCAATAGTTAGCGTGGTGGGTATAAGTTAGCCTGGGACTCACTAAGCCCAATAGTCAGCGTGGTGACTATAAAATAAGCGGGGCTCACTTAGCCCTGTGGTTAGCGTCCTGGGTATAAAATGACAAGTCTGATTATATGTTTGTGGGTTCGAAACTTGTGCGGTTTAGACGATGTGGTTTTGAATACTTAGAGAAGTTAAAGAAATCACGATATTGTTCTATATCCTTATAAATATTGTGCGTTTGAATATGGTAAGATAAGTATTCTTTATAAAGTTATAATGGAAATCATATATGCAAAGTTTAGAGACCTCTAGTATAGCAAACCCAACATATATAGGCCGATTCAATAAAATACTAGTTTTCAATCTCTCCACAAGAATCAGGTCTTTATTGTAAAAGAAGCCTTATAATTATATCTAAGTGAAAAAAAAAGAAAGAAACGAAATCTGTAATTTTTTTAAAATACATTTCCAGTATGAATACTATGACATATGATTTTTCCTTCATATTTATTTATTGTCACTTACTGTAGATCCTATTTTATAATTTAGGTTAAAATTCTTCATATTTTTCTACCTTTTTTCTGGGCACTCTGTATATATATTTTTTAAATGTTAGCCTACTCTAGTTGAAAGGGTACTTATCTAGATCTTACAACCAACTCATACACTTGTTTTGGGAGAAATAAATTGAAATGTATTCTTATCAGTAAATCTTATCTAGAATGTTATCGCGATCAGTGACGTCCTCAAGTCACATAGTGTTACTAATCTATAGATTAACGATAAGATAATGGACTTGTACTGAAAATCATTTCTGTCCTAATTGCCATAGAAGTAGCACATATGTTTTTTGTCATGCTGTAGTCATATGTTGAAGACGGGATTGCAAGCTTGTGAATAAGGTAAGATTAGTTTATGCATATATTTTTAATACGATTTTAAAATGTTAAACGATATCAGTATTGGATCTAAAAACAAATCATTTTTACATTCAATGATTAATTCTAGTCAAAATTCACTCATGTTCGAGTCTGTTGGTTAAATATGACACATAGATAAGATTTGCTGATGATTCATTTTCTCATATGGGTAATAGTAGCAATCATTTCTCATACTGCAAGTGTTTGTATAAAGTATGCAAAATTTGTGTTTCTTCAATATGAAAAGATTATGAAAATGTTTATTTCTCTTATACATTTAGAATATATATATGTGTTTTAGAAAGATTAAATCTATACATTTTTTTGTTTATCTAAAATCCTAAAAATAGTTTGTTACATTTCCAGTGTGAATTATTAAAATGTTAATAAGTAAGTTATGTGATAGAAGTAATTTATGCAGATATTAAAATAATCACTCTGGGATTTTTCACTCATATAGTATTTATTGATCGTTTTCAATAGTTACAAGAGCAAGTCATGAGTATATATATTTCAAAAGAAAGGTACAAAAAATTTCAAACCATGCTGCATTTAGCTGTAGACAGTTCTAAATGCAATATTTTTTCCAATGTCCAGTTAGATCCACGTTCAGTGAACTTCTCGAAGGAGTTTATAATTTTAGCGAAAGCTTCTTCGATATGCACAGGTATGTTTTGATTCGTCAATTCAAGTATAGTGTTCGAACGAAAATAGGGATTGGCAGTTTCTAAATCACCGTCCTGTGATATACGTGTTAAAACCACTTTTACAGTAGCATACCATTTCATGGCCTTTTTAACTTCTATCTGATAATTTAGTTCATTCAAAACGTCTGGTCGAACGCTATTAAAAAATGTTTGAAAGTCTTTATCATTTTCCTCGTTAGAATCGATGATAGTATTAGTGCATACATTAAGGGCATTTTGTCTTTTAAAATGCTTCACTTTCTCATATAATGCATCCTTTAAAGCAACAGATTGAGTTGGGTTAGATGAAACTTTATGAGCAGTTCTCAGATGTCGAATTAAATCATCCTTCCGTAAAAATTCTTCAGTACACTGGAGACATGTATGATGCTTGATAGGTCTATGAATCTTCTTATGCTTCAATAAGTCATACTTCCGTGAAAATACTTCAGAGCACACATCACAATTATATTGCTTGATAGGTCTGTGAATCTTTCTATGCTTTAATAGGTCATTCTTGCTTGAGAACTTTTCGTTGCATACATCACAAATATATTGCTTGAGAGGCCTATGAATATTTTTGTGTTGGCGTAACTCGTACTTCCGTGAAAATACTTCAGCACATAAATCACAATTATAAATCAGAGGAGTCTTTAAATGAATCTTCCTATGATTTAATAAATCACTCTTTTGAACAAATTGTTTTTCACAGATGTCACACATAAAAGGTTTTTTCTCCAGATGAAATTTCTTGTGTCTAATTAACACAAACTTTCGGGAAAAAGACTTGCTGCAAACATCACAAACAAAGGGTAACTTCTGTTTCTTCAGTTCTGATGAGGTGGGTTTGACTTCATAATTCGAAACGGGAGCTTCTTTGGTTATGTCCATGTCGTGATTCTTTAATTCTGGTGATAGGGGTTGACTAATCATCTTGGAATCACTTAGCAAAGAAGTATGTATGGTTTGTTCCATAATAACTTTAATGTAAAGTAATAATACTGAACAGTCAAAAGCGTCTTCACACGATGGTGTCAGTGCACAGATTAAGGAAATTATCTCATTCCACGCAAATTTATACCATCGTAAGGGGCGCTTGTGTGCATATACTTTAAAAATAAACGTATGGGATTGGTTTATAAATAAACAGATATGATTGGTTAATCGTGTCTTAATAAACTTTACTTATGCGATACAAAAATAAATCACACATAACGTCCCATCACTTGGTGTCACTCATCCCATAAATTGTTAGTATGTATTCTAAAAATAATTATTTTTTAATTAGAGGAAACATGCAATAAAAGCTAATCATTCTACCATACGCTTTATCCATGACGTCATAGTATCCCTTGGTTTTAAGAGATAAGCGAACACGTTATACCGTTTAGTTCTTTTAAGACATGCATGCAGTGGAATTTGGATGAAGTCCAGTACTTTATGATTTAAATATTTAGGTAAGATACATTTATATATATATATATATTTTTCAATATTAAAGACAAAAATTTTTTAAATAATGCCCTAACTAAATAGTACAATATATATTTTATAAAAACAAAGTTAAAAGGTTAGTTATCCTATACATTCCTCAAAAGAAATTTTTAAGTTAGAATAGTAAAAACCCAATTTAGTATAATTTTTCTATACAAAAAAAAGCATAAACGAATGTAATTTAATTTTATATTATTTAAAATTCATATATCTTATAGGGGACCCTGTAATTTTTTACCCTAACCTGTATCAAATTCATTTAAACCCGTCTCTTATTCTCAAAATTCTTAAGGGATATTTCTTAGTTCTTATTTTTCAATGAATACACAATGAAGCCTTTTAAAACTTAACAGATTAATAACTATATATATATGAAATAATTCGCATACATTTACAGTTTTAAATAGCTCATTTCATTCATTTACCTACCCAAAATGTCTCAGAAACTGATTAAATTTGAAAAAAAAAAGCTCAATAGCCGTATTCCTTATCGCGAGTGATTCACCGTGTCAAAGCAAGATCTTCGCTTATCTGCTAATAGGACTCGTTATGATTCAGCGATATGCATGTTGAGGGGGTAACACTCAAATCTTAGTTGCAGTTATAAATATGTATTTTAAAGCATAATCATTCGAAAATTCAATTATTTTTCATGAAACGTTCTACCCTATTTCACAGATTTGTATGATAAATTTGGTAAAACATGAATCTTTTTTCTAAAAACTATATTTTGAATGTTATACTAAAAATGCATTCGTGTAAAACCTATTTCTACATTGCTTGAATACGTACTCATTTGAAAATATCAGTCTATTTCTTAAAATATCTGTGGAATCATAATATTTTTACAGGGTATATTGTGAAGGGGGGCCTTTTCGTTCAAAACAGCGGACCTTGCATTTTTATGAAAGGTCTCTCGTATTTCTGTCGCCATTAAATAACGTGAATCTATTGGATTTATTTTGTGAAGGACGCTGGGATTCGAATACGGTTTTATTATTTTGTGAAGGTAGCTTAATATCTATAACTTTTCAAGTTTCTTTCCAAGGATTTCTATATTTTGTACATATCGATGTGTAAGTTGTACTTTTAGCCTAACTTGAATTGAAAAAAAAAAGGGTAAGGTATAAATTACCTGATTTTAGGAAGGGTTCTTATGCATAATTGGATTTTTGTGAAGGACGTCTTTTTATTCCAAAAGGGAACCCCTACAGTTTTTGTGAAGGACTTTTTTTTTTTAATTCGAATAGGGCATGTATCTCATTTATTTTATGAAGGGTCCCTATAGTCTAATGCGAGTTCACACTTCGAAGGGTCCCTGTATTTTGAACCTATCGATGCGTAAGCTGTACTTTTAGCCTAACTTGAATTGAAAAAAAAAGGGTAAGGTATAAATTACCTGATTTTAGGAAGGGTTCTTATGCATAATTGGATTTTTGTGAAGGGCGCCTTTTTATTAAAAAGGGGATCGGTTCGCTATGCAATCGATGGTAAAATTATGTTTTGTTCATATAACACTTCGACAATGTTGGAAAGTGATTCATGAATTATGGCGCTACGCATGATTTTTCATTCTTGTTTATTTACACTTTTATATATACGTTAAAATTCTTCTTTTGTACCAATCTGTATTTTTTGAAGTGCATATTGTTAGTCTATCGAAGGGGCCCTCTGGGTAAAAAAAGTAGAGAGGGGAAGGGGGAGGGGGGAGCTATTAAATTGAATACAGTATAATTCATACGGGACCCTATATTTTTTACCACAACCTATATCGAATTCATTAAAACGCGCCTGTTTGCCACAAAAATGTTGAAGTCCACCAATTAAAATTAATTAATGACCCATTTTAATTACTAGCATCTACCATTCTACTGCACATGCAAACTGCGTACTCTCGCTGAGGGGAAAAAAAATCTCGCGAAAATTCTTAAATTCTGCAATTAAAATTAATTAATTACTATGTTTAATTAATATTTTTAATTAATTAATCATTCACTTCTACTGCATATACTCATAATCAAACTGCATACTCTCGTTGAAAAAAAAAATTGCTTCGAAAAATTTCTAACTTCACCAATTAAAATTAATTAAAATTAAAATTAATTAAATTTCTAATTCGCTATAATAAATCCGTTGACATTCACCTCGTCCACCAATTCTCCGCGAAAAAAAAAAAAAATGCGCCGAAAAATTTCTAAGTTCCCCAATTACAATTAATTAATGACCATTTTTAATTCATATTTTTGCTAAAACCGAAAAAAAAAATCGAAAATTTTCAAGTCCCCAATTAAAACTCATTAAAATAATCCCCTTATCTTATAGTAGAAATCCTTATCGCACCCCCCTCCCATCGAACCCTCCGTTTTATCAGTGCTCATGCTCTTATCGTCACCTTCACCTGCTCCACCGCTCACCTGTGCTCCACCTGCTCCCCCTGCACCTGCACAGCTCCACAGCGCCTTCCACCTTCCACCTGCTCGACTCAGGTGGCGCAGAACCGGCTAATATACACTACTCACCTTAACTGCACATTTTGAATTCTGAAGGACACTCTCTTCAAGATAAGAATGAATCAGTTGTTACTATGCAAATAAATTTTTTAATACAAAGGCATTATGGGCAAATTTTTTTTAACTGAGGGGCAAGAAGGGTGCTTATTTTTATACCAAAGGGAAGGCAGGGTCCTGAAACTTGGGGGGGAGGGAACTGTAGTATAGGATATAACTTAGCACCAGGTTTACATCATGGTAATACAGGTTTCGTACACTTTTAACACAATTTTTTAATAGAATTGTTTGCCTTATGTAAATGTAGAAAAGTATTATGAATGCTGTAATTAAACAATGTATCTACAATTTCTGCTATTTAAATAGTAAATTAAAAAAAATTATTAAAACATTGTTGTAAAAGTGTACGAACCCTGTAATATGCAAAATATGATTATTAAATAAAGTTTTTGGCACACCTTCTATAGCTAGCAGTTTTTAAAGGACTTCCATTCGCCGTGTTAGAAAATCCACTTATCTAGTGGGGAGTAAAATGATGTAATCCCTACACTTTGTAAATAATTAAAATTCTTAATATCAAGTTTCAGATAAACATCTTATCCCCGTGGCAGAATTGCAGCGACAATGTCGCAGAATAGGAAAGATTTATTGCAGAAATAATTCTCATTTGGAAAAAAAAAAAAAAAAAAAAAAAAACATTTTTGGGAGAGAGAGAAGATTTATGCAACAGCAAAAAGATATTCTGTATGTGTTTCGCTTCTGCAGAACAATATTGGTAAGAGGTGAAAATCTTCTGAGTTTCGGCAGATTTTTGTCCCTCCACCCCCGAAATTTTTGTTTGTCCCTTCCCACACTCCCTAAACTTTAAAGTTTAAAATATTTATAATTGTTAAGCTCTAAGTTCTGCTCAGTTTCTTAATAAGGTTTTGCAGTAGTTTTATTGTTACAAAATTTTAGTTTTCTCTTTCTTTGCAACACCCCCCCCCCACCTCTCTCTCCAGCATTAACCTTTAACTGCTGTGACAAACACTGTTGCATAAGATACTGTGAGCGATCTCTGAGACTGCTTGTTCGAAAGGCGAAAAAAAAAGCTCGATTTACTCATAGGATATGTTTATGTACTAAACTTTAGTTCAGGACCATTATCATTAAAATCCACTTATTCAGAATTCTCTAGCAATAGTACTAGGGCTTCAAACGAAATATTTCACTATAGTTAAATCATAAGTATCTATAGTTAAACTATGAAAATTGAAAAAAATATATAGCTGCCTGTGAGACAGCTAACAACAGTTAAGTGTTAACGTTGTTAATATTAAAAAGTCTCTATTTTTAAAATTGTGTCCCTTTTTTAATGTTGTTTTGCCTTAGTTCTTTTATTTTGAACCCGTTACTTCTGCCTTAGTTCTTGTTACTTTAAAATACTAATACATAAATATCCATGTAATCCCCCCCCCCCCACTTTGCTCCATCATCACAATTTAAAATCTTAAAAAAAATAATAATAATAAATGATAAAAATCTGCCGTATTTATTACTTTGAAATAAATTATCACCAACACCCCCCCCCTCCCCAAATTTGTAGCTTCCCTTCCTCCTAATAAACAAAGTTTACAGTATTTAAAATTATTTCTTTACGTTTTTTAAGTTTCCTTGTGTTTTTTTACATAAACAATCCACAAATATATTTTTTTAATTGTTCCCTGAAATGTCTACTGCTTGTTTACGCCCCCCCCCCACCCCCGCCCAGCATACAAAGTAAAAAATATTTTTGGCAACAAATCATTCTATATTTTCCAAGGGGGATTTTCTAAATATGGGGGAGGTACAAAGTATTTAAACTTTTTTGTAGTTTGGCCTAATATAACTCTTGTTTGACTTCAGGACTGTTACTGAAGAAAGATTTTGCGGTTAATAAAGTTTGTCGCAGAAAGTACAGTAATTTTCTGCAACAGTGCATCTTATATTATAACAGGTGTGCTAAAGGTAAAGTTAAAATAATCATGACTTTACATATTTTGTTACATTATATGCTTTCATAACTTTACATATTTTATATGTATATTAGGATAAAATGTTCTTTAATGATGCCATGAATTATTGAAAAAATTGAATTAATATTCTCATAAAATAATTTTGATACTTTTTGAAAAGAAATGATAGTAGCTTGCACTATTGCATTACTGTGATCTGACATGGCTTTTATAAATATTAAAATCACCCTATAAATTATTTTAAACATTTTTTTTTTTTTTTACTCTTTTAAGGGTTGGGTATGCGAGTTGATCTTTTCAGAGGTCTATCTGGTTACTATCCTAGGTGGGACAGCTTAGTTTGTGAATCGTACATTTGGTTGCATTGTTCTAAGAATATATAAATGAAATTGAACTTCGATAAATGGGAACTGAAGTATCGACCAATCCAGCCATAATTAAAATGGTTTCTCTGTTATATAGGTTCAACAAGTGCTTATTTTACTAATAGAGGTTATCAAAGTAATAGTAACTACTATAATTAGTAAAGGTATTATATCTGTGTTCTCAATTTTAACTGTCAATCATGTGGGACTTTAATAACAAGTAAAAACCATCTCAGTTATGAAAGTAATAATCACTTAATACAGAAATAAAATAATTTCAAGTAGAGGTTTCATTGGCTCAATAACAAAGCTTTTTCTTTCTAAAAATGCAGTGGCAGAATAAATAGCAGTAATAAAAGTTTCTCACTTATCCAGTTTTGCCTGTATTACATTAATACTGTTTATGATTCTTTAAAAGGAGCTTTCCATGATGGTTTGGAAAAGGATACAAAATTATATCTGTTATCTGTACACTATGGATTATTTTAAAAATCTAATTTATAAAATTTAATTTGGGTGTAGGGCTAATGATTTATATTTTTATGAATATTATAGAAATTGGTGCTGATAACACACACACACACACACATATATATATATATAATACAATTTTTCTATTCAAACTTCCTTAGTATCGCTAAAAATTAAAAAATGTCAGAGGTCAAAATTTATTATACTGAGTTAAAAGATTGAAACAGGATTATTTTTACGAATGTCGAAAAAAAAAAAACCCTCTGAAAATAGCATTTAAAATTTCGTGAAAATTCAAAAATCAAGGTACGAATTCGGAATAAATTTTATTCAAAAGAGTTATATTGCGCTAGAAAATTTAAACTGGATTCCTTTTAACGAATGTCAAAAATTTGCCGCGAAAAAACGCTAAATATTCCCCTGTATTAATGCCTAATCGCATCTGTTAATTTCGTGTATATATCAGCATTTTTAACAATAAACACAACCAGCGAACTTATAAATCATATCTTTAAACTTTGTTATACAAGTATTTTTTACTAAAGTTCGAATAAATGTCTGTTTTATACAATGTGCTATTAAAATTTAACCGAAAATCTTGTTAAAAGCCGCAAAACAAGTTCAAAAACCATCATATTGGCACGGTCGCTCGCTTGGCTGCCAATTTAGAGCGATGAGTAAAGCAGCGCGGGAGCGGATTCATATATTATTTTGGCAACCCAGGCAGAATGATCTGGTGGGAGGAGTTTGTGGAGGCGATTTTTTGTCGCTCGTAATTCACGTGTAATAGCGCTATAAGAAGAAAATGCGATTTTTTTTTCGATAACTTTAAACACGTTAAAATGATGTAGTACCTTAATTTAAATTTATTTGTAGTTAACACTTCTACTTTAATACAGACGTTTCAATTTCAAGAAAACAATTTAGTGAAAAGGTTAAAAAAAAAGTTAGGTGTGAAGTCACATATTATTAAAAGTTTTGAATTCAAACTGAGTCTAAATAATCGTCTGCTATGTTTTATTCCTACTTCGATTGTATAAACCCAACTTAAAAGTAAATATTAAGGTACTCTAATGTCATTTTAACTAACTCCATGTTTCCATTATTTTATTTTATTTTTGCTGTTAAAATTATCGGCACGCTATTTAATGAAATCTGGCAACTTTCCAGTTTTATAGTTTTTTTTTTTTTTTTTTTTTTTTTTTTTTTTTGTTAATAATAAAAAAAATGTTTTCTTTGGTATTTTGATTTTGGTGTAATTAATAAGTGATGTTAAAACTTTTAAAACTATGATATTAATATATTTTGAATACTCCTAATATTATGCGAGGTTTCCATATTTTATTTTATTTTTTATGTTTTAATTTAATTCGGCAATTTAGTTATGGAATATTACACGTAAACCAACAAATGCTGAATTATTTACATTGTTTTAAGAGCAAACCAGATAATCTTTTGTAATTGAGTCGCACGCTGATTTAAAAATATCCATTCTTAAAAATTACATACTCCATAAAACATCAGTACATTGAGATACGCTTTTCAAACAAATAAAATTGAAAGTTCATTTTTTTATTCGACCGCATAAAAATTCCTTGTGCTATGTTTAGAAGTAAGCGTCTTTACTTTATAAAGATCAAATACGTTAATCTTTCGTAATTGGATTGGGCAGAGATTAAAAAAATATATGCGCTTGAAAATGCATAAAAAATCAGTAAATTGAGATAAACTTTTCAAATTACATTTGAAAGTGCATTTTTTCTAATTGACAGTTTAAAAAATGAAATTATGCGATATTTAGTAGTTAAAAAAATGCAGTATACAGGCAAAATGTAATGGTTAGGCCGTTGCTACCGTCAATATGATGTCCACATTACTCACGGATATGTTTTTGTTTTATAATATATATATAGATGGCACATGAAAGCAAATTTTGCAAAATGTTACGACATTTGGTTAATTTTTTTTTTTTCATTGTCAGGAAAATCTTCACATACACGCGCATTCTCATTTATAAAGCTGAGAAATTTTACTATGACTAAGTCAAAGTAAGGCTATTTTTTCTAATTGTCTTTTTTATAGATTTATAGTCGAGAATGCACAAAGCTCCGTCATTGCTATTGTTTATTATTGTATTTTAATTTATGTTAACCCAGGCAAAGCCGGGTGGTTCTGCTAGTATACTATAGACAGAGTGCTTCAGAAGGTATAGAAAAAGAAAACATTGAATAACTTTTGAACGGTAAAAGATTTTTATTTAAAAAATCCAGCATTTACACATGAGAATAAAGGAAATTAAAAGATGAGGTTCTCAAAATTTTGACCGTCTGAGGAGACAACGAAACTAAGCCTCTAGTAAAAGATATGAGAGTCGCTTGAAAGTCGCGATAACCTGCTTGAGTTGATCTGTTGGAATCAACCCTATCACACTTGTTATTGCTGTTTTCAGCTCTTCTGTGGTTTTAGGTAGATCTCTGTAGATTTGATTTTTAACACAGCCCCATAAAAAAAAGTCTAGGGGGTGATAAGCCAGGGCTGTAAGAAGGGCAAAAAAGTCTGTAGCCAAAGCGATTGAGGAAGTCTCTTGAGATGACACGATTATCATATTGACTTTTTAGCAAGTCCAGGACGTCTCGTGTGGAATTTGGAAGAGCTCCATCCTACTGGAACCATGTGTCTTAGATACAGTGTTCGTGGTACACATCATTGATGCTCTTCGCTGAAAAAAATGAAGTACTCAAAAATGAGTAAATTGATGTACTCAAACCAAATTGAGTATGTTTGAATAAAAAAATTAACCTATTATTTCTCAATTTTGAACCAACCCACGTTATCAAACTTAAGTGAAACGATAATTTTGTACTTTGTAATGATTTATTTCATTCATGACGGCATAAAAGATGTTCATTTATAGGAAAACAATGCAATATATCCTGGAAATAAGGAAATACTATTACATTATTATTCTTCGGAAGGAACTATATATCCGACGCCGCCATTATAATGCGCCAGGTTACATTGTTATTATGAGTTCTTCTTACATTCATTGGCAGGCGGTCTGGTTTGTGTGCTGAGTGACATGGATATTTGTAAAAAGAAAATTAGATTCAAGATATATTCGACAAGTTTGAAAGTAAGTGCTCTCTGTTAAATATTCAATATATTTTTTTTTCTTATTTTATGTAATCATATATATCTTCTGTAAATATTAAATTATGCACAGTATTTTAAAATAATTTAAAAGTGTTTGAAAACAATGTTCTAGTCATAAAAATATTTGATTTGGGTATCTTAATAAGAATTTGGTATATTTCCTAAATAAATAGTCTATTATATGTTTCTTGTTAATACCTTTGAGTGGGAAATAAAAATCAGTACATTGTTACTTCAATCTGTAATGCGGTGATTCAGGGCAGAAACCACTTGACAAGAAAAATATTTTTTTTACCATTTAACTTATTTTAGTTTTGAAACTGTTTAGTTTTGAAAACATGGAATGGCCTCGCAGTCGTTTTTTTTAATTAGATCTTATCTCTATGCGCAAAGGTGGTAAAGTGATTATAGAATCGCGGTTACATTTTATAGCCAAGATTGAAATATAGAGTCATGGCGAGCTGCGAAAATATGCCAAAGAACAACAGAAAAAGATTCGTTAATGTTAATCAAATGGGGGTGGTTTGTATTTGCTTGGCGTGACGTTAAGCTACCAGAAACGTTAAAAACCATGAATTGTATAACATTAATCCTTATGGGAAAGGCCGAAAGAACATCTGCATATACATGAAAGTTTATCGAAAGAAGGCGTCTGCGATCGTTAATGTTTAGGGTTTTACTACATATAAGTGACATCCCACAACATCCTTTGTTTTTATAAAATTTTTCATTCTGAACGCGGAGCACAGGCAAATGGTGAATGCCGATATCAATACTTTATGACTATTGCGCTTTTCTTTTCTTTCTTTCTTTTTTTAGGTAGTTTTCAATACAAAAAAGTATAAAGCTACCTATTGCAGCCGTTCGGAGGAAAGCAATTCCGGAAAATTTCGATATATTTTCTCGATATATTTTCACCGATCATGAACCCCAGACCCCAAAACCACCCTCCGTTCAAATGTTGATTTATATATATATATATATATGTTATATAAAAATTTATTTCCTTCGTATCCTTCCATTTTATTCGCATTAATATTTTAAAATTAATCTAACTTCTGTCTTAGTCAGTATTTCCTTAATTCTTAATGATATCTATTCCTATTTAAAGTCCTTTTAAAAGTAAATATCCGTATATTAATAATTATTTTATTCCAAATCTTAATCTAAAATTTAAGATCATTCGTAGCTTTTATCAGCTCCCCAATCTATAAAATTCTGAGACGCGTTCTCATTTCGAATGTTTTTTAAAAGCCATTTTCTTTTTATTATATTTATTATTATTGCTCTGATTTTTTCGCGCGCTTGGGATTTTAACTTCAAAATTTATCCGCGACAGGTTCGGAATTCTTTATCGTCTTAGCTCCTCCTTCGCACCTCATTTGCTGGGCTGGAGCTAACCTCTCACTCATTGGGTTGTGCGCTCGTGACGTAAATTCTGTATGTTTCCGCGGAGAGAACAAAACCAGCTCGCAGCCTTCGGAGCGAGAGATTTTGGACGTTTTCGGAAGCTAAACAAATATGTGTCTGGCATTTTTATGTCCGTAGAATATTCAACTGGCCCAGTAACATCTTAATTCAATGAAGTGAAGCAACGTTAGCCCGAGGGCTATAAGTTTTAGACCTTTGGGAACTGTTTCTGTGTTGTTCGTCTTCTAATAAAATTATTTGTCTGGAGATTGGCTGGATTTATTGGAAAGCTTTGGGGGACTCATTTCATTGCCTTCTACTTCGTCATACTCGCTAATATCGACTGCAACTTACTATATCGTTGAAGGACTGCCATTTTTTCATCGTATATTATTCATCGTAATATCTCAACCTCGTCAAAATGCTACATATATATATATATATATATATGTGGGAATTATCAGAAGTAACAACAACAATAATACGAACTCCATGAATTATTACTTTAGACGAGCAACGATAAAGGCAAGGAGTTCACGGGCAAGTTCAAGAAAAGCACGCAGCACGAGTGGTTGTTCTATAGATTTCGGATATGTTGTTTGGTGGAATTGTTATGCAAAGCTTGGCAAAGTTGTTATAATTATTATTTGTAGTGAGATAAGAATGTTTGTATCATTCAGGAATATTGTGTGTAAATCCAAGCTGTATTTGTTATTATGTTATTAAATCTGTTTTGTTTATATTATATTTGAAGAATCCTTGTTGTGGCTAAACTACATATTAGTTATCATAATCCCACATATATATATATATCTGATCTATGTCATACGATAACGCTCGTATTTATAAATTAATTTTGATGAAACTAATTGTGTGTATCACCAATGCCTCGACCGAGTTCGTTGGCCAGCTTGGTCCGCCATCTTGTTTCAAGATGGCGGCTTCTCAAAATTTAAAAACTAAAATAAATATACAAAAAAGTTAAAAATTCAAATGTATTTTTCGCTGAAGTGTTAGGCCTTGATATAAGAATTCCGGAGCATTTTTTGTTTTGCCTGTACCTTAAAAAATGGCTGAGATAGAGCTGTTTGAAATTCTAGGGTGGCTGACATTTTGAAACAAGACAGCACATTACAAAAAACCAATGATTAATTTATGAGTTTTAGTGAACGCGATTTCTCGCAAATTATTTTCCTTCATTGTTGTAATCATTTTCCCAATCATACGCATAAAACTATATATTGATATCCGTTATCGCCAGGTTCTCGAGAAACATGGCGACATTTGGCGAAATATCGCCAAATTTGGCGATCAAAATAAGTTTTCATAAATGAAGCCAACTTGGCTATAGCTGAATAATTTGGCGAATTTCTTATTCAAATTCAGTATTAACGAGTCTTTTGAAAACGTTTTATTTGCATTTTAACTTGCTGTTTTCGTGTAACATTAGCTAAAGTTTTAAAACGAAGATATAGGAAAGCTACCTTTTCCTCCCGGTACAGGCCGGAAGGACTTTTTTTTTTAAATTATAATCTGTGGTTGCCTTGATAGAGGAACAGATCTGAGAGATTGCCTAGCGGAATAAAATGAGCTTAAATGAAATGAACTTGTTCTTTTTAGAATAATGGGATTTAAATTTGGAAAGAAGGGATGAAAAATAAAATATAATTTAGAGTATAATTTTAATTTAAGATATATATAGGATGCAACATCATATAGTGCACAAAAGAATTCGAGTACATTTCGTTTTATTGACGGAAGTTGCTGAAGGGGAATTTTCAACTGCGTCATACGTTCCTAACTGAATTAAATTTGAACATACAATGTATTAGTATATATACAAATCTGTATATTATATACAGGGATTCACAAAAGAATTCTGGTACTTTTCCGACTATTGATAGTAATTGCTGAAATTGATTTTTTTTTTCAAATGTGTTATGTGTCTTCTGTTTTGTTTACTTAGATATTTTCTTTCCCCTTAATAAACGGTGAAATTTCGCTACAATATTCTGAATGTGTTGAAAAATGTTGCATAATCTATGCTTCGCGCATGATTTTTCTTTCTTGTTGAAGTTACAGATGCTTTAACAGGCTATGTTTATATACTATCTTCAGAACGATTCTATTTTCTGTAATCTGAGATAAAAATATGCTGTATCTTTTATGTCTTCAACCTAATGCTATTTTTTTCATAAAAAAGTCCGACAGCTTGAGGCTCTAGAAAAAAGAGCCTTGAATAAGGAATGGGGGTGAGACTAACCATTAATTGTTAGATTTTAAAATTAAACTTGAATAGTTCTGTAAATAAAATGTATATTTATCCTAAACTAAATTGATTTGAAAAGTTTTACAAGTTGAAAAAAAAATTAAACAAATTATGTTTTTATATAAAAATATAATTTTATAGCTTTTCCTAAATTAATTCCATCTCTCAGTAATATTTATTAAAGTTTGATATGTAGCACAACAAATACATCAAATTTATCAAACAAGTGTCTTTGGCAGAAATCCAAATCGAAACAATATGTTTTTTTTTTTATTTGGAGCTAAATGGTATTCTTAAAAATACAATATTTGTTACATTACTGTCAATTTCCGAAAGAAAAATAACTCCTCATTTTGAGTTTCTACATCATAAAATATTTGAATGAGTTTAAAATTCAAATATAAATTAATTGCACTAGATTAATTTTAACACAATTGTTTCAAATTGGTAAATAAATCATACGAGTAGTAATTTTCCAACTGGACGAAAAATGTCCTGGCCAGGATTCGAACCTGGGATCGCTTGGCTGAAGCCGCCACGCTCTACCTCTGAGCTATCCTATATGATTTATTTACCAATTTGAAATAATTGTGTTAAAATTAATCTAGTGTAATCACGTATCCAGCGTTTACTGGAGTTTCTTTACCTGCGATCTTTTCTGTTGAGCTGATTAAAATATCAGACCAGATTCTCTGATCAATAAGGTTAACTGGATGAATTATGCCCTCCAGATTCGACCGGGATAGCTCAGAGGTAGAGCGTGGCGGCTTTAACCAATCGATCCCAGGTTCGAATCCTGGCCAGGACATTTTTCGTCCAGTTGGAAAATTACTACTCGTATAAATTAATTGGTTTAGTTAATTTAATAATTCTTAATTTAAAAATATTTTTCGCGATACTTTCCTAGTTTAAAATTATGTAAATTCAAAGTATTTACTACATTATATGTTTTGACGTATCTCATTTGACATACATCTATAATATAATTAAATAATATATATATATTACAAAAAACTTCATCCTTTAATGTGCCTACACGTTTATAAATTACATGTGTTTATTTAAAGTATTAAAAACTGTACTTTTCATTAATTTTAAAACTATGAAATAGGTAAACAAAAATATATTTACCTAAAACAAATTGATTTGAAAAGTTTTACAATATATTCAATGTTAAAATAGAATTATGTTTCTCTATAAAGAAATATGTTGGAAAATACGCGGAAAGCATCTGCAGATCAAACAAATAGGAAATGTTACTTTGTAAGTGAAGTCAAGTATGTACTACAAAAAATAAGTTAATTTTTATTAAAATAGCATTTCTGGTTCTAAGTATGTTTATACGAAATCTGGGAACTTTTGGATAGCCCAACGTATAATTCCCTAACTGCTCCTAAATTAATTCGATTTCTCAATAACCTTCTTTAAAGTTTGACATGTGGGACAACAAATAAATCAAAACTATCAAACAAGTGGATTTGGCAGAAATCCAGAACGAATCAATATTTTTGATGCCTTGGGCTAAGAGTTTGTAGATATACCGTATTTTTCAAATTACTATAAATTGGCGAAAAGAAATAAAACCTTTCTACAGAATAAAATATTTGGATAAACTTAAAAACTAGAATCTAGAAAAATGAATTAATTTTGATTAATAATTCTTATTACATAGAATATTTTCAAAGATAATTTTCTACTTTAATATTGGATAAGTTTTATTAATATGCTACATTTTATTTTATATAATACAGTAATTTCCTTCTTTTAACATACTTAATATATAAACAAGTTGGAAATTGTACATCTGTAACTAGTTATATAAATATTCAGATCTTGATGATTTTTAATTCTGTGAAATTAATTATATCGTCAGCAGATTAATTTCTGTCATAAAATAAGTATCTCGATCGCCTGACGATTAAACTTCGGAAGCTCCTATAACAAGAAAGCACCGTTAAAAAAAAATCAAATTTCTTAATAAATATTTTTATTAATATCTTTCTAATTCTAAAGTTTTGATTCGATTTTCATAAAATTTGAAATGTCTCGACAAAATTCTGCAAAGATAATATATCTAAATTTCAAACCATTCGGTTGGGCAGTTTTTGCGTTGTTATACGGACGGACAGACAGATGGACGGACCAGACGACGACAATAGGTGCTACGTATTTATATAATTACGAACGCACCTAAAAATAACTTTTTAAGAACATTTAAAAAATAAAGAAGGGGGTGGCGTTAATCACATGCACATTTATACATCATATATTATTCCACTTAATAACACCTTATTCTTGGCTATACTTGCATCCCATTTATTCTAATAATTATTCAAAACTAATTTAACATCTACTTTCAACATTTTGTAAATTTTTAATAATATTAATGATTTTTTTTTTTTACTATCAGTAGTAGTTTTTATTATTTTGTACCTAATTCTTCTTTTGTCCTCATATCATTCTATTTCTATTTAGATTTTAATGTAATTTTATTTATCTTTTCCTACTCAGTTGTCTAACATGTTAGATTACATTTAGCTAATTAAAATGTAGTTATTCATACCATGAGTTGCACATGTTCCATACCAGCACATGTTCTTTTATCATTATTCTTTTTCATTCTCTCTCGAATTTGACTCATGTTATTTATCTAACCACTGATGAGGAGCATGTACAGAGTTTCAAACGTCTACTTTAATTGTTTTTTAAAGTTCCGTACTTAAAAAATAATAAGAACGAAAAATCATGCGTCAAGCATAGATTATGTAACACTTTTCAACGCTTCCAAAATAATTTTACAAATCATTACCGTTTAATAAGCTGAAAGATAACATCTAAGTAAACAATTTGGAAAACGCATAACATATTTAAAAACGTAATTTCAGAAAATTCTTATATATATTTCCAACATATACAACATTCGAAAAAATATCCGAATACTTTTATTCAGCCCTGTATAGGATCTATAGATTTGTATATATACTACAATTTTAATTTAGTTAGGAATCGCGTAGCACAGTTTAAAATTCTCCTTCTGGAGTTTCTGTCAATAAACGAAAATTTGTTCGCGAACTTTTGTGCTACCCTGTATAGGATCTAAAGAATGTATAAACACCAAGTAATAGACAAAAAGGGAGTTAAATTTAAAATCGCGTTCAGCAACTTAAAACGCACTTCCAGGAATTATTGTTAACAGACAGCAGAGAATTCTTTTGTGTGTCCCTGTAAATGAACGATGACTGCTATACACACACTATTCTGTAGTAAGCCTCTTGTAATGCACCTTAGTGATATATATAAATTTCAATGTGTTTAAAATAGTGAACCATTATTTAATTAAACCGCAAACGATTTTTCTCCATAGACGTAATGTAATGGATTTCTTTTGACTGTCCCTGTAAACTAACTATAAGTTAATATAAGTCTATGCACACCCTATTCCATATTAGGCTTCTTGTAATGCACTTTAGTGATATATATCAATTACAATGTGTTTGAAATTGTGTAACATCATTAAAATACACCGCAAATAATTTTTCCCCATATACCGTAATGTAACGGTATTTTTTTGAGTGGCGCTGTAAAAAAACTATAGTGCTACACACTTCAGTTGAAATAGGGAACATGCTATAGATAACGACAATAACATATAAAAATTGTAGGGCAAATTTGCAGGGCATACTTACGGTAGTTAGCGTACGGACAGACGGCAGACAGCAGACAAACCGAAGTCATAAACACTTTTCAACTAGGGTGGAAAGTGTTAAAAACGGAACCATTATAAGATGACTCCTGTATCTGTCCGTCCGTCTGTCAGAGCCATTTTTCTCGTAAACTATGGGACGAGGAAAGTTCAAACTTGGGAAAGTTATAAAGTGTTTTTACCCACATATTTTCAGATTGTTATACGTTCACAAATATGTTTAGGAAAGAATTGAGGTGCTAATTAAATTACTCGAAAAAAAAATGTTTTATTTTTGTATATCGTGTGAAAGGTCTTGTAATACCGAACTGAAACATATATTTGTTTTAATTTTAAGTATTATATTTTCCGAGATATCGTCAAAAATGCACTACAAAAATATCAGAATCACAAACAGGTGAAAATAATTATGAGTGGCGCAATGCACTCTTCACAGTACCCACAGCTGATGAATCAGAGATAGATTTGACGAGAAATTTGATCATGAATATAAATATTTTAGTATTTTAATAATACACTTCTGCGACTGAACAAGAACTGCTGATTGTTTGCAGGTTGCAAGAAAATAGTTAAAATAACAGAACTAATGATTGCCTAAACTGCTATTTATCATATGTTTAACAAATTTAAATTATACGCTGTATTAGTGATTGCAATTTATCAAAATTATTCATTAAATAAATAGTTTTTAATGAATTAATTATATGTTCATCAGATATATTGATTTTTATTAGCATTTATTATGTATTATGCATAAAATAGTTATTTCATAAAAATATGACTCGTCCGATTAGGTTTTAAATGTAAACAAAGCAATGATCTCAGTTTCGTAAAATTCAGAAACACGCTAAGTCCTTGGACTCGATCTGTGCGGATTTTGAGAGCCTACTTTAGTACAGATCACAAACAGAGATAAATTTTAAAAAATACAAAATAAATTGTATTTATTTTTTTACCAAATCTGCTCGAATTGGGGGAGTATGTTATAAGTCGGTCGAGTATGACCGTAATGGAGACAGAGAATCACGTTAATTGAAAAGTTTCCGGCGGGAAAATAGACCAAAAATGTTCTTTTCGCATAATGCTTGCCAAAAAGTTTCCCACATTACGAATTATTTCAGGAAAATTTTTTGCCTAGGTTTAATAAAAATGTAACTTTTTTATGATTTTTTTCGCTGGCATTATGATACGCAAATTCACCAATCAAGTTCTGCTTTTTGTGAAATAATTATTTACAGTAATCTCTAACGTATACGGCATGCAAGAGACTAACCAAAAACGACGCATAAAACAGAGAGACGCATAAATGAAATTCAAGTAAAAATTACATTTGAAATAAATGTTAAAACAAAATTTATCATTAAATGGTTAAATAACATGCAGAATAATGAAAAATACGAATTATTAAATTGTTAAAGATTTACTATTTCAAATCTAAAATACATATACCTCAAAATTTCAATTACATACCCTACTTTTTTAAATAGACTAAAATTCAAGTTTGTTTATCAGATTGAAGTCGGTGCCAAAAAATAGATTTTTCGAGTTCATTGACACAATTTTTATGTTGAACCAGATATACCAGTTCATTGGATGTAGTGACGCAGGGTTTCCAGAGCACTATTGCCTTTGCAAAAATCGGTGGATGGTGTTTCGACGTTTTCTTCTTTATCTTATTCATTTTCATTAGCATCAGCTTTATTTTCTGTGACTGTTTCGTGTATATCCCTCTTTTCTGCTGTTATTACATTTTCATCAATATCTACATAATCATTAAAATTAATCATTCCCCAAGAAATGGCATTCCATTCTTCATCTAATACGGGTTGATCTTTGGCACAAGATGCATCATTTTCAAATTCCTTCATACTGACGCATGCTTTTTTGCAAAAGTTCTCTTAGAAGTAGCAGGTGGGAAGGGGTGTGACACAAGAATGCAGCTTATAATATTGTCCAGAAAACAAATGTAAAACGACAAACGATTGACTTCCCATTTACAAGCTGATGTGAAATTTCTGGGAAAGAACATGGGTACAATGGGAAGAAATGGCAAGGGAAGCTTGAAATTTAAGTGACATTTAAGTGAAATTTAAGTGAAACATAAGTGAGAGATACATGCACGTTGTGAAGCATAAGCGAAAAAAATCAACATTGCATTGCTATGTCTTTATTCGGGATACCAAAAATCGACGTATAAATAAGAGAGACGCATAAAAGAGGCAATGTATAAGTGAGATATTACTGTATTTCCTTTAGAGGTAGGCTTTCTTCTTCTAAATACCATAATTGCGACCACGGTTCCCTTCCTTAACTTCTACTGTATTTTAAAATTTATTATAGCAGTTTTCAAACTTAAAGTATAATTTCAGGTATTTAAAAAAAAAAAAAAATCATTCCTGTTTATGGTGAAATCTGTACAAACAGCGGAAACATTTTTCTCCATAAAGGTTACAATCTGGATCAATGCATTATGTACAAGTGCATTTCTTTTTCTTCTTCTTCTTTCTTTCTTTTTTTCTTTTTTCTTTTTGTTTGCAAAATAGTACTTTTACGTTTATTTATAATTTTGTTATGTAGGTATGACTTTGAATAGAATTCTCTTATAATCTATTTGATGAGCAATATTCTCCCGTATAATGCAATGTATGTGAATGCTTTAAAATTATATTGCTTCATATAACATAGAGGTACACAAACGTCTGTAATGTTAATACATAATTTATAAATAATATTAAAAATATGTTATGCTTGTTTATTTTATTGTTCTTATATAACTAATTTTTTTTATAGTACTTATTTTAAAATCCCTTTTAAAAATGTAAAACAAATATCTATTGAATACCTATTAATGTATATACTTTTACTTACTATATACATTTATAAAAAAATAATGAAACGATAAAAATAACAGCCAAATATTTATATTATAAAGAAATTGTGAGACTGAATTATTTTACTTCGAGATTTTGAAAACATCGTAATTAGTTGCAGTAATTTTATTTATTAAAAAGGGACAACTTTTGCTATTTATTATAGTTTGTGATCTATTATGGTTTCAAAATTTTCATTTTATAATTTTATCACATAAACATAAAATTTAATTAAATGCAGCTATTATCAATGTATTTTTGTAAAACTAATTTAAATTTAAATTTATGCTTAGATTCATTAGAAATATCTGCGGATGATTAAACAAAAACCCCTGTAATACTTCCAATTGAAATTAGATAGTTTAAAGTAGTTCGCTACATCAGTTAACAAATTGTAACTCGAAAATAACTGAACTGAAAGTTACTAAATAAAAGTTTTAATCCTGAAATAGTTTAATATTAACCAATCAAAATAAAATGAAGAAAATTATTACCAGATATGTAACATTTGCAATTTTCACAAACCATTGATTTAACAATACAAAATTTGTTCAACATATTCATCGAAAACAAATGTTCATTTCCCCCATTCTATGAAAGTTTATTTATTCTTTTTTTTTTTTTTTTTTTTTTTTTTTTTTACCGAGAACAAATGTTAATCCTCTGAAATTTCATGCTTGTTTTGCGCTTGAGTTTAAGTATTTATGATAATTTTTCGAACACTCATAATTTACTGGAGTGTAATATTTTCAGTCATATATAAATCATTCTAAACTACCATACAATTTATCGTTTATATATATTTTTTAATATTTTCAGCGACATTTGTTTATATTTGTAGTGCTAATACGCAAAACTATTAACATTCAATTTCTCCCAGCAACAACATAAATACTATCTTAAAAATAAAGCGAATTTAATAAAATTTCAATTTCTTTTAGAACTATTTATTTAAAATGATATATTAGTGGGAAAAAACAAAATAAGTATTTAAAGCTAAAGTATCGAAATAAAAAAATCCGAATAAAAACTACAGTTTCAGCTCTATTTAATGAGAGAAAAAAAAAGAGTTGTTTTATAATTTTAGCTACAATATCTCGGAATTTCTAAATAAGTTTCTCAATATTTACGTAGCATCTAAACATAGTTTAACTACTATTTAGAGTCTTTTTGGTGATAGAGCATGATGAAAATGATTATGCGGTGTTAATTGGGCATGAAATTTCGAATAAAAGTTTTTTTTCTTTTTTTTTTAATGTTTGTATGAAATGGGTTTGTTTTCAGATTTTCAAAATTTGTGTAAAATACGTATGAAGCTTTTCAAAAAATATTTAATTATAACTGAAACATAAGTAATCATAAAAATATAATTTTGTGCTAACGCCTTTTTTTTAGCCAAGAAACAACTTGCCGGATATTCTCTCCATTCAGAGTTTTTATTATGACAGCAATTTTAACATCATAGATGGAAGGAAAAACACTTTTTTTACAGATAAAAAATTAAAATTTTATATTTTCTTATCGTAAAATACCCTAAACATACCTTCTAAACCTTCCGATTTACGTGTTCCTCTATTCCCGAATAGTAATCATCACATTATTTAATCTAAACGTTTTCGGAACGAGCGTCCTTTAAAAATCTTTAATTTTCAGGCACCAGTTTTACTAAATAGAATTGTTTGTCTTTATGTCTCATAATCTGTGATTATATAAGGCAAAACTTCTGTTAAAATTTACTGGTACCCAAATTCAAGAATCTCGTGCATCCTAATCATCGCAAAAAGGATCGTCGCACAAAGACCGCCGCAGTCAAGAAAGAAAATTTCTGTTATCAAACAAAGGGAACGATAATATGACTAAATAAATCAATAATGGTAAAATTGGCAAAATTACTTTACTTTACATTTTTAGAAATACATATTGTAAACAATAGCGCATTTATAAAGAATGATACACAAATTTATTAAAACAATGAAAATAGGAGCAGCAACATAATGTAAATTAATGTAATTAAAACTTTATATAAATACCCAGATATAGTTATCAATCAAAATTTCAGTTGAGATTTAATTTTATGCAGCAAAAGGACTTATTTCATGAGCAAAAACTTTGTTGCAAATGTATTAGCGAAGCGTTTTGAAGCACTTTAAAGTGAAGTTTTAGAATAATGTCATTGTCTTCAAAATAAAATTAAAAAATCCCCTTCAATCTATTTTTTGCATTTTATAAAATATTTGAAGAATCAAGCGGAAATTAAAAAATATCCACAAACTAGTTCTCTATCATTTCTTATAATGTAGTTTTCCCCACTTTTTCCATAATTTCAAACAGATTTTTGAAGGACAGTTTATATTTTTGACTCAGCATAAAGCTATCAAACTATAGTTATGCCTCTTAAAGCTAATAAAGACAACGTTACAACAAATCATACAAAAAAGTGGACTTTCATTATTTACCCACATGACCCTTTGTTTGTTACTAACTAAAACTTCTGATAGTACATATTTTTACTTTTATACATTGCAATTTATAAATTATGTCATTTTGTGTAAATTTAAGAAGGTATTTTTTTTTTACAAAGAATTCAATTACAAAAAACGTAAAAAATAGTTAGTTACAACTTGAGAAAAACAGAAGCTTTAATAATAAATATTATTTGAATGGTTTTATCCCTTAAAAAATATTAAGAAATTTTTGAATAAAATTTTTTAAATAGTTCAATTTTCAAAATGTTATACGGTATCATCGCCTTTGATAGTACCGTTCAGAAAAAATATAAACATGGATATTCAATCCAAACCTTTTTTTTCAAAATCAAAATGGTGGCATGAATATGATATTAAAAATGACTACCCAAAACATAATATTTGTTAATCATTTCTCAAATAAATAAATAAATAAATAAAACTTCGTCTATTCCATATAAAATATACTTCAAAAGAAAAGATCTTTTGAATATTAATCTGCATATTTAGCAATGCATTTTAATTATATTAATTCGCATTCATCATAAAAGAAAGTGGAAAAACTAAGACTATAACATTATCAGGTTTTTGAATACATAAATATGAGATTGATATAAGATACATTTTTAATCATCAATTTCTATTTTATTAGTGGCATACAAAAATGAATAAAATATATTGATAATTAAATGAAAATATTTAAATGAAATATTTATAATAACGACATGAAGTATGAAAATTTGTTTTTCTTTTCGGTTTTATTAAAAGTAATAAATTTATTTTACGAACTAATATAATTTTTTCATAAAGACCTTCCAATTGATATGATAATTCGACTTTTATTCGTGTATTTTTATAATGTCCTTTATTTAAATGCGTTTTGTTTCAATAGTAGTTTTTGAACTATTTTTGACAGAATCTATTGTTATTGAGTAAGTTTAATTGAATTTTGATACTTATTTATATAAGATTATATTTTAATTTGTAAATGTTTCATTTTATACCTAGCTAATTTTATTTAATATTTTTCTCATATTAAAAAAGGATTATGTTTAATAGATCAGTAAAGAGCTATCTTATAAATAAAATTTAAATTATGATGGTTTTTAACAGAAGATAATACTTTTTTATACACGAGATGTACTGAAACGCTAACGAATGTGGAATTGTGCTATATAAATAAATGTGTCGAACAAAATAACATGCAGACTATATTTACATATATCTTTTCAATGACTGTTATTTAAAAAAAAAAAGATTTGTGTTGTACATTTCATGAATATTTTTTTTTCCATTAAAGGATAATTTCATAAAATTTTAAAAGAACATTTGTGCATTCTGCACAGAAATGTTAAATTTTTCAAAATAAAGTGGATTTTAGTAGATTTTTTTTTCTCAGATATAAAACAGAATGGGAATATACTCGTAGCTTACAATAGTTAATTTTCTTTCATATTATTTACTTTAGAACACAGCTGCAAATAAATAATAAAACAAAATGTCTACAATTTGAAAAATGTGTTCGCAGTTAATTATTAAAAAATAAATATTATATATTTTTATTAATTGATTGAATTTTAATTCATATTAAATATTAATTAATTAAGCAAATTAATTAATTAAGCAAATTAATTAATTAAGCAAATTAATTAATTAATTAATTAAAGATTAATTAATTAATTATTCATATTAATTAATTTATATAAAAATAATTAATTAATTAATGCAAATTAGTTAAAATTAATTAATAAAAATTAATTAATTAATTATTAATTGCCGAAAAGTCAGTTGAGGCTCACTGTTGAGACCCGAAAAGTTTTTGGTTTCTGTCTGTTTGTTTGTCTGTCTGTCTGCCTGTTCCGCGATAACTGCCGCAAAAATTATCCGATTAAGTTGATTTTTAGTGAATAGGTTGGTGAGGTACCCAGAATTAGCTGTATAGTTTTTAGTTACATTTGGTTTATTTGTTCGAAAAATATAGAACATTTCTTTTTACGTCATAATGCTTTCCTGTGGAAATGCAGCCGATTTTCAAATTTCATTTTTAACTGAAATGAAAATCACATATTTGAATAATGGATTTATACATAAAGTTATAGATGATAAATTTTTTGAATAGATGTTTTAAATACATCCAAAAGCTTTGAAAATTTTCCAATACATTTATTAGAATTGAGAAATTAATTGTTTAAATTATTGGAAAATGTTTTGCATCTGTTAGGGAAATATAACACATTTTACTTTCATATATATTAAAAATTCTAAAATGTATTTCTTTTTACTTTGGTCTTTAATTTATTAGTTGCTTAGCGACCCTATTTCAAAGAATATCAAAATAATGAAATTCAAGTAACTCGCACTAATTTGCATTATTTATGTATTTTTTTTTATAAATGTGTTTTTGTATTATCTAAAAAATTACAAGAATAAGTTCATAAGAATAACAGAATATTAATGCATAAACCGTATTTAATTTAACGTTTCTAATTTCTGAAACCTCCGAATTATTTTATATGCCTCTAAATATATACACAATAAAAAAAAATAATTTGCGGATTAGAAGATGCTAAATGATATGAAAAGTGAGATTGACTTTCAGAGCTGACGTTGAGGCTCCTGATCTGAAGATTTACTAGTTATTATTAATTTCATTTCTAAATAACAAAATAATTCGAATAAGATAACTTCGGAATGAAAAAAATATATTTCAAATAGTATGCTCTATAAATCATTTCAATGTCACAATCAAACACCTTCAAAAAAACTTTGTACGTACATTAATTTTTTGGTTTACAGATATTTTCATTCCGTTAACATCAGATCTATATACAACATACTTGTAAAGTGCTGTGTTTATTTTGTTGTGTTTTGTTGTTATTTAATCCAAATATATATAAATATAACTTTAGAGAAAGGTATGTCATGCATGCTAAAAAATTAACTTATATTTGAAAAAAAAAAACGACTTGAACAATTAATTTCTTATTTTTCGTAAATTTATATTTTCATAAAATTGATCGTAAAACTAATGTTAACTGAAATTTTCTTCCATGGTTTGTTTCTAAAATACACTTCTTATCTCTTTATCTTACATATATATTAAAATAGAATTCTGTTAAAAATATTTTTGTCTACACCCAATTTAAGTCGTTTTGGGGAAACGGAAATAAGCGTAAACCTCTGAACATAGCACAAATTCATTTTTACACCGTATATTAGGGGGGGGGTGTACTTTTAAATGCAATTTGTTTTAAACTGTATCTTAATATTAACTTTTTATTTTTTGGTTTAAAAATAATTTTAAAATTATCGTTTTCGCGTGCTGCACGACTTCGGAAAATTAACACGTTTGCACGTAAAACGATATGTATTTCAGCATTCCCCCTCCCCCCCCTGCTAATATGGTATAACGAAATTAAAATTTCAGCAATAAATACATAAATAAATGTATAAATAAACAAAACACAAATTTAACAATTACATAATCGAAATACGCGCTTAAAGCGGTATATATATATAAAAAAAGAACATATTTTTCCCCGCTCAACAACTCGAAATTTTGAGACACATTTTCCGACTCATTTTTAAAAGTAAAAACATGGAACTTGGCGGCGTGATTAATGAAGAGATTTATAAAGGACCCATTTTTTTATTTTTCGTTCAATTAATTAGAAATTGATTTACAAATAATTATTTTCACAGTACGATAGTTTTTTTATTTGTTTCCAGCGCTATAACTTCGGGAAATTCGGTTCAAAATGACCACTTTGACAGCATTTTTTGAAATATATACTGCCTTTATAAAAAAAAAATCGAGACAATATGGACATTATAAAGTTTCTGAATAAGAGAACCTGCCAATTGGATGCATCCTAGAGCAAAAATGAATTTACAAATGTGTCTCAAAATAAGCAGTTTGGATTTGAATACACCCTTAAACGCTAAAATAATCAGAATAAGGAAGATTTCTGTAAACAGCGAAATCTTTTGCGATTTCTTCCGATTTATCCCTGGCATGCGGCTAATACGAAAGTATCGCTTTTAATAAATTTCGAAACTTTATTTAAATACATAATGGATATTTTTCATATAAAAATTCTTTTTGGGGTTATTAGCGTGTAATCTAAAAAAAATATATTAAATACAAAAAAATCTACTACTGTTTTCAATTACAAGTTGTTTTCAAAACTACATTCATGGAATATACGGCTTGTATAACTTTCAAACTCCTGCAAAAAAAAAAAAAAAAAAAAAAAAAGTTTAAAAATGATTTTATTTTCTATATATTGTTTGGGAAAATTTATAAAAAAATACTGCAAACACGGTATGGTATGTTGGAACTTATATTGTATTTCAAAACAAAAATAAAATTATTGGATTAGTTCTTTTATTATCTTTTTTTTTTCGTAAAACGAGTATAATTAGCATTTATTATGTATTCTGCAAAATATATTTTACAAATTTTTGAATATAATGAGTTTATTACTTTAAGAAAAGATATAAAAGTTTGCATTTTTTCTCATTATAATTTTTTTCAGTTGCTATATATATCAGTTATTATATGTTCAGTTCTGTTCCTATATATTCTGTTATCACTAACATAAGTTATAGGAGTATTCCTATATCCTATTTTTTTTTTCAGTTCTTTTTCAGTTCCTATAGGTGTAAGAATAACCTTTATTTTTATACAACCAGAGACACTATACTTTCGCTTTTTCAAATATACAAAAGAAAACTTCCAATAAGATAATTCTTCCAACTGGATCGTAACTACATAATAACAAAACATCGTTGCGTAGTGTGAACATACAAAAATAATTTGCAATGGATTATGAAGTCTGTTAATGCTTACATTTGGCAGTTTTACCATACGTAATATCTTACCATACGTAATTTATGCTGTTATATCATGTTTTATGCATTCATATAAAACATGAATTACAATGTTATATTATAGAAGCAAATTAACATCTAATGTTTTTAAAAAAGTATTTTAGAATCAGCATTTTGCCCAAAACCTAAATCAACATAAATCTTTTTTTAAACCATTTTATTCATTTCACATTAATTTATAGAATGTTTGTTGGTGACATAATTTCACAGTGATTTATTGATTTTAAAAGAATATAGAGCTGCTTACATTTTACGTATACATAAATCTGTATCTATCCTATCTGTATTATAAAGGACAAACGTGTCCGTGTGTAATGCTGACGTCATTTTCCAAATGGCAACACTGGACGATGAAATTTTGGTTTTGCGATTTTTGTTACTGCAATTTTTAGGTGCGTTCGTAATTATATAACTACGTATATATAGTCGTCGTATGGTCCGTGCCTACGCATATAACAGCGCAAAAACTCCCCAACCGAATGGTTTGAAATTTAATATATATTATCGTTGTAGAATTTTGTCGAGTCATTTCAAATTTTATGAAAATCGAATCAAAACTTAAAACGATATTAATACAATTTTTCTTTATTCTATTAAATCCTATCGTACGTAATCTATATAATAAAAGCGCAAGTCATGTGACTCAGGAAAACAAATACGGGCAACCACTTCTTTTTTCATATGCCAGGCGGCTATTTTTATTCAAAATTATTTTTTCGAATAAAATTGCATAAAAGTTATGTTTTTAGAAATATCGTTGAAAAAATTGTTTGTTTGAGACCATGAGTTTCATTAAAAAAACTTATAGATTCTGAGATAACTTCAGTAGAAATTGCGTTAACAGTCAAATATTACTATCCATTAGAGTAAATAAACACAGTATATTAGTTCAGTATGAGTCATAAAAATATTAAACCATGGACGTAATCATTCGCAAAGCAAGATCTCCATGATGAATTCTATACAGTGCTGTCTGGTGTTGAAAAAAAATTCACATTTGTAAACGTGGCATGCGTAATAAGAAAAAAAGGAATGCCCGTTTCGTTCATAGCAGACGATATAATTCATTTCACTGAAATAATAAGGATGATTTTTTTACATTGTGAAACTAGTTATAAAACGATGTTCTATGTCCCGTTTAACGTACAATTTCCAACTTGTTTAAATTTCTAAACATCGCACATACATTTTCAATTTTTACACTGTTATATAAAATCTACTTAAAATGCAATTTGTTTGAAAAAAGTATCGCAATTCACTCATTTATTATAGAATTTAAATTAAATTTCAAGCATGACACATTTTTAGGATTTCGTTCATCTCACGAAACCCTATTACTCCCGCTCCGTTGTCTGTCTGTCACAGAGTCATTCTCAAAAACTATATAACTTACAGAGTTGAAACTTGGCGTATATAGCAGAATATCAGCTATAAAGAGCTCAAAATATTAAAATTTGAAAAATTCGTATTATTTTAATAAATGGAGATAAAAAAAACCAAAATTCTAACAGCCTTTTCCTATTAAATTTAAACATTTTTCATTATAACAGATGCCAAAAATTAAAAAGCCACGATGAAATTCTTTCCACAATAATTAATTTTCTATCAGACGATTTCCACATGAAAAATGAAAATGAAATAAAAAGTTTCACCAATTGAAAAAAAGATAAATATGAAATAAAATTTATTGACGTCATAGTGGTAATAAAACGGAAAATGTCTAAGATTTCTCAATAATACAAGGAGTATGAATATGTGTATGCACACAATGCAGATTAATGTCACACGTCATTAGAGAATTAAAACGAAAATCTCACGTCATATTCTAAGTTTAACGAATTTTTCAGATGTTTGAGAATAATACAAAGCGGTTATCAATATGAGTAATAGAGAATATTAAATATATGAGTTTGAGAAACATATTGGATCGTGATAAAAATCCGATTATGGAAATATTAGCATATTTTAACATTTTGAAAGTGTACAATTTGTTTAATTTTGAAATTATTTTTTTTTAAATATCGCATTTAGTCCGCATCACGGATATTATTATGACAGAATATAATAGCGAGCTTCGCCCGCGGCTAGATTAGATATTCGAAAAAACGAAAAAATAGACCGGTAAATATTTACTTAATAAAAAACATGACTTTTCTTTTGTTGCTAAATGAAATTTATTTGGATTTATTAAAGAAAGGATAAAGTGTTTTGAAAGGAATATTAAACGAAACCCTTTGAGCGATCTTCGATCACACTTACCCACTTGTTTTAATATATCGCTTGCAGACGATTACAAAATATTAATCCGTTTGCACTTCAAGTTCAGCATTTGTTTCCTTAAATATTCACTAAGGATATATATTGGTATGAAATATATTACTTACGAAGAATCTAGGTTTCCTTTATTTTTACATAATTTCGGTTTTTGTACATGAGTGGGCGGGCGGAATTACCGAATTAAATGCAAAGTTCGTTTATACTTTAACCATATGTGTAACAAAACTGAAACTTAATTTATTTTCAGTAAAACCTCAAAACTAATGTTTAATTAAGTATGAAGATAAAAATGTTATATATATTTCGAATACATTATTTCACAGATAAGTGTTTTAGAACAGAATTCCAGTTTAATGTTACCTTATAAAATATACTGTTCCTTATACGATATTATTTACGAGATACATCTCGTTTTATTACATTTTATATCTATTTCATATATCAGATAGAAGTTTTATCTTTTTCGCATAAAAATGTTTATTTAATACTAATGCATGCGAATATTTATGTAATAGTATTTGTTTTAGTGATTTTCATAATATTAAATAAACGCTATTGAATGTAGATACTTCACAATTTTTTTGAAACATTCTCATTGTATTGTATTAGATTTTGTTATATTATTGTTATGTAATCTAAAACATCTGGTTAAATGTATGCTTTTATTTCATAATTATTTTTATTATATTTTTAAATATTCATGAATATTTCTATTTGAAAGATATATGAATTATTTTAAACATGTATATCCAGTTTTCCAGAAGAATCCGGGAAAATGCAAAACGCCTGAAGCTCAAAGAAGTCTCATGAAAGATAGATTTTACTTCTGTTAATGATTTTCTTGCAAACATTTTTTCTAAATACAATGTATTAATGTTTAGCCAACAGCAATTTTAAAATGAATCACTTGAAAGTTTTCTCACGTGTGCGCACATTTTTACATCATCTTACATTAATAAGTTTATTCGTTTGGGATAAGTGAATGGAACATTAAAAATAATATTATTTCCCGAACATCGATTCAATATTTCAAGTGACTTCAAGCCTAATATACCTCTATCACTTTACTGTGACAGATCTCGGTTCGTGTGCTCCGTAAATATTAAAAAAATATACTTATTTTGTTAATTCTATTTAGCTGAGAAATTTATTTGGAAATTATTTTTTAAAATAGAATGAATTAATGTTTTGACAGCTGTCATTTTGAAATTAATCACTTCTTATATGTATTTTTTATGGTCGCATTCCCGTAACTTTCATCTGTATATTAAGTACATAATTATGTAAATTTAGCACTTTTAAAATTATGATTTATTGGAAAACGCTTCCATTAAGATTTCAAGCGACTCATGCTCTATAGGCATTATTAATTTTTATTATTTTTCTAAAAAAGAACTCGTAGCTCATGCTCCAAAAATGTAAGACTAAAATGTCTTTGTCAGGATTTATACTTGTATTTAGAAAATAAAGTATTAAAACTTTGTTTTTTTTGTATGAATTCAGGACTTTTGTACCATTTTTATCATTTTATATTAGATAATACTGTTAAGTATCATTTAAAATTAAGTATTTTTTAAAATTACTATCACCTATTTACAGTACATCAGTAAGTACGTAATTTAACAGTCGTACATATAACAGCAACTTTATGTAATTATCAACGATAAGTAATGTGCACTTTATTTCGGAAAATCGTATTTTTTAATCAACAATTGAACATGGCAAGGAAAGTTTCACCAACAATACGCCCCTACAAAATTAAGGTTAGGAAAAACTTAATAAAAATTAATTATTAAATTTTTAATCGTCATTAATGTTTAACGATTAAATTTACTTCAGTCGTATTCTTTGATTAATGATTATTGACTACAGTATTTTAAAACGTATCTCTGATTAACGATAAATTCATTCTTATTAAATATCCTTAATAATAATTATTGATTAATAATTTGAAAATAAAATCATGTGTAATTTGATAGATCTAATTGATAAATTAACAGATATTCATTAATTAACCATTTCAGGGACAAGTAATTGTGTTTCTCCATTGTTGAATTCACACATAACAGAGTGTATCGCCCAGAAGATATTACAGTAAAGGCTTCCATCAAGTTAGTGTTCTTTTAGAGCGGTTTCCACATTTTTAGGACATCGTGACTTCTGAAGATATGTAAAAAATAATTTAAGCTTGGCTTAGTGCAAAAAATATTTAATTGAATTTTCGCGTTCGTTATACTTAAAATAATTTTGAATTTAAATAAACTAGGGCATCCAACCCGGGCTTCCCGGGATAGAGAATATATGTGAAAACCATTTATTTATTTATTTATTTTACTTTTTATCGGAAACTGTAATAGATGATTTACAGTTGATAATTTTTTTAAATGCCCCCTAACAACACCAAAGAGCATTTTTATATGGAATATGTCAATTATATATTCAAATAAAATTTTGAAATTTATTAAAAGCGGTGATTTCGTATTGGCCTTGTACCAGAAGTTAATAGCAGAAGAAATCACTAAAAATTTCGTTATCTACAACAGATTTTTTTTTTATTATTATTCTGTTAATTTCAGTGGTTTTAAGCGCTTATTTCAATTATATGTCTGTTAAATTTGTGTTTTATTTATTTGTTAATGAAGTTTCCATTTCGTTATGGAATATTAATTGGAAACAAACGCTAATTTTTAGGGTTTCGTTCATCTCACGAAACCCTATTACCCCCGCTCCGTTGTCTGTCCGTCACAGAGCCATTCTCAAAAAGTATGTAACTTACAGAGTTGAAACTTAGTGTATAAATGTGAATAGCAGCTGTAAAGAGCTCAAAATATTAAAATTTGAAAAATTCGTATTATTTTAATAAATAGAGATAAAAAAACCAAAATTCTCTAGCCTTTTCCTATTAAATTGAAACATTTTTCGTTATAGCCGATGCCAAAAACTAAAAATCTACAATGAAATTCTTTCTACAATAATTAATTTTCTATCAGACGATTTTCACGTGAAAAATGAAAATGAAAAAAAAAAGTTTCACCAATTGAAAAAAAAGATAAATATGAAATAAAATTGATTGACGTCATAGTCGTAATAAAACGGAAAATGTCTAAGATTTCTCAATAATACAAGGAGTATGAGTATGTGTAAGTGGACAAAGCAGATTAATATCACGTCATTAGAGAATTAAAAAGAAAATCTGATGTCATATAGGAAGTTTAACTAATTTTTCAAATGTTTGAGAATAATACAAAGCGAGTATCAATATAAATAATAGAGAATAGTAAATATATGAGTTTGAGAAACATATTGAATCGTGATAAAAATCCGATTATGGAAATATTAACATATTTTAACATTTTGAAGGTGTACAATTTGTTTAATTTTGAAATTATTTTTTTAAATATTGCATTTAGTCCGTATGACGGATATTATTATGACAGAATATAATAGCGGGCTTGGACCGCTATCGGGCTGGTTTAGATATTCGAAAAAAGGAAAAAATAGACCGGTAAATTTTTACTTTATAAAAAACATGGCTTTTTTTGTTGTTGTTGCTAAATGAAATTTGTTTGAATTTATTAAATAAAGGATAAAGTGTTTTGAAAAGAATATTAAACGAAACCCTTTGAGCGATCTTCGATCACACTTACCCACTTGTTTTATAATGTTTAAAGTGCAAACGGATTAATATTTTGTAATCGACAGCCAGCGATAAAGATAGATTAAAAAATCATGTTTGAAAGTTAATTTAAATGCTATAATAAATGAATCAATTGCGATACAGTTTTCAAGCAGATTGCATTTGGAAGTAGGTTTTTTCCCCTATATAACGGTGTAAAAATTTAAAATATGCGATGTTTAAAAATTAAAAAAATTCCAGAGCATACATCGCAAAACCGAAATTTCATCGTCAAGTGTTGCCATTCGCAAAATGACGGCAGCGTTACGCACGGACACGTTTGTCCTTTATAATATAGATATAACAAATTCACTGAACTTTACTCAAAGATGGAACAATCTCGGAAAATATTCGATACAAAATAATCAACTTTTGAAGTATAATCTGGCGTAATTTGAATATGTCCTCTAGAGGCACACACTCTCTAGTACTGGGGAGATTGCATATTCCCTGGTAAATGAACTCTATATCGCTTTAAGATACAAATAAACTGATTTGTACTTTGATTTGTATCTTGTATTACTTTATTGAGTTATCACCGTCTTCAAGGTTATCATGAATTGATCAACAAATCAGGAATGAGCTGCAATGTTTAAGGTCAATGTACCATATGACAACACTTACCATCTAGTAATACTTTGTTAAAACTGTATTCTTATTATGAGATAATCGCTTATTTTCAACCACATCATGTACTAAAAATAGCTCCAGACAAAGTTATTTAAAATTAAACAAGAACGAAAAATCATGCGTCAAGCATAGATTATGTAACACTTTCCAACGCTTCCAAAATAATTTTACAAATCATTACCGTTTAATAAGCTGAAAGATAACATCTAAGTAAACAATTTGGAAAACGCATAACATATTTAAAAACGTAATTTCAGGAATTTCCAACATATACAATATTCGGGAAAATATCCGAATACTTTTATTCAGCCCTGTATAGGATCTAGAGATTTGTATATATACTACATTGGATGCTAAATTTTAGTTTAGTTAGGAAACGCGTAGCACAGTTTAAAATTCTCCTTCTGGAGTTTCTGTCAATAAACGGAAATGCGTTCGCAAAATTTTGTGCTGCCCTGTATATGATCTACAGAATTTATACACACCAAGTAATAGACAAAAAGTGAGTTAAATTTAAAATCGCGTTCAACAACTTAAAACGCACTTCCAGGAATTATTATTAACAGACAGCAGAGAATTCTTTTGTGTGTCCCTGTAAATGAACGATGACTGCTATACACACACTATTCTGTAGTAAGCCTCTTGTAATGCACCTTAGTGATACATATAAATTTCAATGCGTTCAAAATCGTGAAACATTATTTAATTAAACCGCAAACGATTTTTCTCCATAGACGTAATGTAACGGAATTTTTTTGAATGTCCCTGTAAAGTAACTATAAGTGCTATGCACACCCTATTCCATATTAAGGTTTTTTGTAATGGATCTTAGTGATATATATCAATTACAATGTGTTTGAAATTGTGTAACATCATTAAAATAAACCGCAAATGATTTTTCCGCATAGACCGTAATGTAACGGAATTCTTTGGATTGTCCCTGTAAGAAAACTATAAGTGATACACACTTCAGTTGAAATAGGGAACATGCTATAGATAACTTATAATAACATATAAAAATTGCAGGGCAATCCGAGCCTATTTACGGGAGTTAGAGCACGGCCAGACGGTAGACGGCAGACGGCCAGACGGCCATACGGCAGACAAACAGAAGTCACAAACACTTTTCAATTAGGTTGGAAAGTGTTAAAAACAGGTGTTTTCATTTTTGAGAAACATCCTCTTAATATTTCAAACATTTTACTATGGAGGAATTTCCAAGTATTAAATACAGATACATCCTCTGGTCAGAAGGTATTCAGTATGTGTTCTTTTTAAATGCACCCTCCTCACAAAATTAAAATGCGCAATAAGTAGTTCTTTAATTTTGATGTAGGAATGTATTTTTGTTCTTTAAAAAAAAAAAAAAAAAAAAAAATCATTATATAAATTTCGAGTGTAACAATGCTATAGATATCTTTAATTTATTACTATTAAAAAAATAATTTTTAGCTCCCAGACAATCAAATCCTGAGAGCTAATGTGCACGCCGGTTCTGTATGTATGTACGTATTTTTGTACGTATGCATGTACGTAACGCGATAACTCTTGATAGAAATATCCGTTTTGCTTCAAATTTTGTATATATGTTCATTCTGATAAGGCGCTTCCCTGATTAGTTTTGGGGGTTTATTGGTTAAGTATAAAGGAAGGAACGGGGGTAATTCCCCCTTTCCCTTAATTTAGATAAGTGGTTTTCGCATGCAGAATTATCCGATTTGCTTCAAATTTGGTATATCAGTTTATTCTGATAAGGCGCTTCCGTGATTAGTTTTGTGTGTTCATTGGTTAAGTTTAATGTTGGGAACGGGGGGCTAATCCCCCCCCCCCTTCCTTAATATAGATGAATGGGTTTTTCATGCAGAATTATATGATTTGCTTCAAATTTTGTATATAAGTACATTGTGATAAGGAGCTTTCCTGATTAGTTTTGGGGGTTCATTGGTTAAGGGGGTAACAAGGTCTACCCCCCCTCTTAATTTAGATAAATAGGGTTTTTCATGCAGAAATATCCGATTTGCTTCAAATTTTGTAAATAGGTTCATTGTGTTAAAGCGCTTCCCTGATTAGTTTTTGCGGTTCATTGTTTAAGTATAAAAGCGGGGAACGGAGGATTAATCCCTCCTTAAGTTATTGTCGATTTTTTTATTTTTCAAGGGGCATTCTTTTAAATAAGAGTATAATATACAATTAATGTGAGTAGCCTGTAAGCCCAATGCCATCTGTTTAATTGGGATTTAACTGGGATTTTATTATCATTTCTGTTACTGTGTAAGTTTTAAGTACTTATTAGTACTTACAGCAGAGGATAGCTAATAGTTTAGAACCAAAATTATTTGGAAAAAATGTAGGTTCGTTTTTTTATTTTCAAGCATATTTTTTAAAGTGTACGTTATCCGTATTCTGATTATTTTTAAGAGGAATTTTATCTGTTAGTTATTCATTTATTTTTACTGTACTTTTAAGAGCAGAATGCAAATTTAATTAAACGATTACCAAATTTTTATCAGTACAACTGATTTACTTTTACTATGTGTGTATTATATAAAATTTCTAAGTATTGCGCCAAATTTTTTATTCACATATTATAATAAAAATGTTCGTTGCTATAAGTTGAGAAAATAAATTACACAACGGGCAGTGTATATTTATTTAGCTTATAGTCCTTATTATCACAAAATGATAGTAATCTGCAATCAAACAAAAACTAAGAATTACTTTTACTTCTTTTATTTTAGTTTGATAAATTTCTTCCTAGATAATAGCATTACTCTAATTCTAACGAATTTAAAGTTTATAATTTTAAAACTTCTCTTAAATATATTCATAACAATAACCTTTTAAAGTACGAATGATGTTAATTCTTTCAAACTTCGTTCTGAGAAATTTGAATTTTAAATAAGTGAATTTCTTTCCCCATTTCTTTTCAAATGTTTGCATGAAACTTTTGTAAGAGAATATAACGCTTACTGAAAACGCAGACATAATTTTTCGCAAAAGGAAGTTACGCATAAATTATAATTAATTCTAAATACTACATTTTATTGTGACGGTGTTTTAATACAGCCTTCTAGAAGATATAAATTTAAGTCTTTTTTTTAAGAATATATTAAGCAATGAAAATAAATAAGTGTATAAATGTTCTGAAGTTAAATTGAAAACTATGATGTAATAAATGTTTCTTATTTCATATTTTTAAAGAACACATATGTAGTCAAAAGAATATTTAAGCAACATAATGTGTTATTGTTCACGTATAAAAATAATCCTGTGTGAATTATCTTGTTTAAATACTACATTTTATTGTGACGGTGTTTTAATTCAGCCTTCTAGAAGATATAAATTTAAGTCTTTTTTAAAGAATATATTAAGCAATGAAAATAAATAAGTGTTATAAATGTTCTGAAGTTAAATTGCAAAGTATGATGTAATAAATGTTTCTTATTTCATATTTTTCAAAGAACACATATGTAGTCAAAAGAATATTTAAGCAACATAATGTTTTATTGTTCACGTATAAAAATAATCCTGTATGAATTATATTGTTTAAATACTACATTTTATTGTGACGGTGTTTTAATACAGCCTTCTAGAAGATATAAATTTAAGTCTTTTTTTAAGAATATATTAAGCAATGAAAATAAATAAGTGTTATAAATGTTCTGAAGTTAAATTGCAAACTATAACGTAATAAATGTTTCTTATTTCATATTTTTCAAAGAACACATATCTAGTCAAAAGAATATTTAAGCAACATAATGTTTTATTGTTCACGTATAAAAATAATCCTGTATGAATTATATTGTTTAAATACTACATTTAATTGTGACGGTGTTTTAATACAGCCTTCAAGAAAATATAAATTTAAGCCTTTTTTTAAGAATATATTAAGCAATGAAAATAAATAAGTATTATAAATGTTCTGAAGTTGAATTGCAAAGTATGATATAATAAATGTTTCTTATTTCATATTTTTCAAAGAACACATATCTAGTCAAAAGAATATTTAAGCAACATAATGTTTTATTGTTCACGTATAAAAATAATAAAATGTTTATATCAAAAATAAAAGGATTTCCAAGTATATCCTACATGCTGGATTATATTGCATTAGGCTAAATTATTTTTGCACTTCATATCTTGTTCTTGGTTATAACAGGCAGGAGCAAACCACTCTTGCGCGCTTTCGTAGTTGGCACCGGTACTTCTCTATTATCCCGTCGACCAGTTTTCATAACAAAAAACTATCGCCAAACTGTAAGATTAAACGCCAAAAATGCAGTCCCATTTACTTGATGTCAGAAGCATTATACGTGTTTGTTATGTCATCAAGTGGTTTTTAATTCGACATTTGCGTGTATTTTTCATTATGTTTTACTGATTTATGAGTTATTTCATTCATTAAAATAACAATTGTGTCCTTAAATTCTTATATTTTATTTATTTATTTATTTTGATATTCCAATGGCAACGTTCTCCCGTTTATTTGGCGATAGTTTTTTGTTATGAAAAGTGGTCGACGGGATAATAGAGAAGTACCTGGGCAGCTTAGAACAATGGAATTTTCTGAGGGCACCATGTGCTTTGAAATAAGCACCAAGTATTCCGGGCCTCCCCTGATCATATCCTTGCGTGCCTGGGGCTCTCCAAGCAGGATCTTGCTGATGATCCCTTGATGGTGCTGGATTTCCTTAGGGTGTATAATATCGTGGACCTGGTTTAGCCCTGCTGGCCTAAGGGGATGTGCAACAACAACAACAACATTTTTGCACTTTTGTCGATAGCCTAAGTTTTTTACAATAATTTTAAATGAAATTAATCCATAACCAATCTTCAAGGTAACTACTCTCTACTATATATACAAAATTCAAACTCGTATTTAATTCCGACTGTTTATAACTCAGATTTTAGTGAACAGATTTTGATGAGACGTCCACTGTTAGTTAGTATTTGTTTTGGGAAAATTATTGTGTATAACACATCGTTTTGCGTTTTTTAGTTCTAGAGCTATAAGGGAATGTTCCGTAATCCGGTGAACACGATTATGAAACATTAGCTTTTTAAAAAGTTCTACCGAACAGATTTTTATGGGGTTTGCACTGTTAGTTAGATACTTTTTCAGGGATGGTATTAATATATTAAACAAAGGCCATTCCATAAAAACTGAGAGTTATTTTGTTACCTAGCAATACCGAGAAACTAAAAAATAAACCTGCATGCGTTTTTTTCAAACTGTTAACTGAATGCTTATAAATATTCTAAACGAAGAAGTCGATTAAATTTTCCTAATTTCGTGCTTGTTTAAAGAACTGTTTTGATTTGCCCAACAGAAATGGAGGTGAGTGATTCAGAGTTAAAAAACATAATGCGTTGTGCCATAAAATTTTTGCTATCGCTTGGGCAAAACAGCTCCAGAAACAGTTAAGTAAATGAAAGAAGCTTACAAAGACAAATGTTTCGGTGAATCTACGATTGTTATATAGCATGGTGATTTCAAAAAAGGACGTTTGTCTGCAGAACTGGCTCCTAAACCTGGCCGACAAGAAAGTGTTTTGAATGATCGAAATTTGAACACTGTATGAGCTTTCTTGAAAAACAATCGCCAATTGACATGTAAGGAGTTAGCGGCATCAATTAACATTTCGAAAACGTTGATAGTTCTAATTCTACGTAACAATTTACATCTTCGCTATGTTTGTCTCAAATGGGTCCTTCATCACCTCACTAAAGAACAAATGCAAACAAGAATTCACCAATGTTAACAGATCAATGGAAACAGATGCTTCAAAATGATCCAAATTTACTAAGGACTGTACTAAAAGGTGAGGAAACTGGGGTGCATCATTTTGATTCCCATACAAAGTCCGCAACAAGTGTATGGAAACACATTGATTCTCAGTTTTCGAAAAAAATCCGACAAACCAAATCTGCTGGAAAGGTCAGGATGATTATTTTCTTTGAGCATAAAGGTGTAATCTATCAGCATACTGTGTCTCTAAAAACTACTGTGAATTATGAATATTCTGTGTCGGTAAATCAGCAATATCTTAGTAAATGCAATATTAAAATCATTTTGCATCCTCCTTACCCGTAAGGCATGGTGACGTCACGGCGACGTTACTGTGAAGTCACACTGTGACTTTGTGACCGTCGTCGTGACGTCACGTGACGTCGATGTGAAGTCATTGTGACGTAAATGCGAGGTCGTTATGGCCGTTTTTAAGGCTTTCTGTGACCTCACAATGTGACTACTTTGTGAAGTCACCGTGCGACTTAAATGTGAAAAATGTGACGAATCTGCATCGGATAGGGTGACCAGATTTTACCCGAATCCTATACGGATTGTTCGGATCAAAATTTTTTTATGGTTCAAGTTTGTGACGTTTGTGACGACACTGCACCGGGTCGGGTGACCAGATTTTACCCGAATCCAATCCAGAAACTTCGGATCGATCTTTTTGGATTTGTTTGGTTACAGAATAGATTTGGATTAGTTGTCGTGTGACCTGATTTTCATGAACCCGATCTGACCCGAGTCGGGTATAATGTTTTTACTGTAAGTCTTGTTTGGAATAGAATCTTGCATACGACCGAGTAACCAGATTTTATCAGAAATTGTGTTACGATACAATTTCTGATGTCGGCTCGGATCTAGAGTCATACACGAATCCGGTTATATACTTCTTGAACATGATTGAATGTCAACTTGAACATGAATGATGGTTGACTGAAACTATATTTTGATTCAACCCGTATTCTTACCCTAACCCAGCAACAACAACAACAAAAAATCTGTAAGCCCACAACCCGACCGAACCTGATAAATGATTTCGCATGGATTCGGATAACAAGATTTCACCAAATACGGATAAGATCGACGATAAGGATTGGATCGGCAATCATTTTTATTGATGCAACTCGTATTCAAATTAAAACTTTGCATCTGATTGAGAAACCGGTTAACACGAAACTTTCTGACACATTTATGAACAAACTTTTAAACGCATGGCACTTGCATGCCTGATTATTAAAGCTATTTGGAATGAATAGCGTTTTCCATTTTTAGATAAATGTAATACTTAAGATCAATGTCGGTCACGTTTTACCCGTTTCTGACGCTGCGCGTCGGAAATTTGGTTCAAAACACCGACTTTGATAGTGTTTTCTGAAACATCATCTGCCGTTACCAAAAAATGGATAACGCCATTCGATTATATATTATTCTGAATAAGAACACCTGCCAATTTCATGTATTTCGAATAAAAATGAATTCAGAAATATGCCAGAAATTAGCTATTTTGTATTTGAGAACAACTTTAAAGAAAATATAAGTACACATTTTCAAATAAGCATTCTGAAAAATTTATATTAGGAATCAATTTAAATAATAGATATACCTATTGTGCGATATTATTAAATAATAAACATTGTATCAAGCAGTAAAACAGTTTTCGTTGTAAATGAAATATAGAACTTAAGATCATAAATGCCAAAAAAAAAATTATATATTTTTTTTCTTTACAAATTATTTTATTTATAGTTTTTGATAGAATACTAAATGCAGAACTTAAATATAAATTTTTACAGTAAAAACATTCGATAACACAGCTGGAAAAATTACCTTAACTAAACAGTTATTTTATTGTTTCATCAATATTTATTATTTTTGTGCATCTAACATTGACATATCTCGACAAATAAATTATTCAATGCATTAAATTGTCACTTTTTTTTTCAAATATACCGGAAAATTATTTCTGGAAACCTACACTAGCAACGAAATTATTAAATTGCAAATCAAATATTAATAGTTTTAAAAATTGCAATGTTTTTAATTATAATGAATAACTATGAAAATTGAACTCAGAAACGCAAAATATTAAATAAATTCCTCATTTTACATAACACTTTACATTTAGAATACATATTCTTAGTAAATACAGTTTTTCCAAACAATCTATTTTAAAAAATATAAAACATTAAAGATAAAATTTAATACAAGTGATTTTTTTAAAAGAAAATTTAAACATCTTAACTTTTAAATAATTCAATATTAAATGTACTAGTACTAAACATGCACTATTAACAAAACTGCGAAGACATTAAAAGTTACCTGCTGATCTATAGATAAAGGGGTTATGATAGAATGCTCCTTATCTGCTTCCCTTTTCATTGAAAAATTAGAATGTAAATCCATTACAATAATTTTCAAATTATTCCAGCAGAAGCGATGTGTTCATAGATCTGAGAAATCAAATATCACCCAGGCCTTATGAACACACCCGGCTAGACACAGTGATATGTTAAAATGGATGGTTTACTTTAAAATGGAGATTGTTCACTTTAAAACGTTAATTTACTTACACAGTATAAATCTACAAACTTCAAAGAACCCAACACACGCTAATCCTAGCTTCGAATGAGAAAAAGTCGTCTGCCTTCAATATGCGCGCGCAGTATTGTTTAAACACAACAAAATAACAGCTAGCAGATGTTTCCAACTTTCACCGCAAATGATATAGGAAGAAAATAATTTAAATAAAGACATTTCAAAACCTTTATAATTTATATGGCTGAAAAATGAACTTCTAATGATGCTATAATATTCTTTTTTATATGAGAGAGTTTTGTATTCTTAGAAATAAGCTGTGAAAATTTACATTTTTATATATTTTTTAATCCATTGCATTTGCTTTAGTCGTCAAAAGTAAAGATATATTTTAAATAATAATTGATTTAATAGGCTTTATAAAGTAATTTCGATATAAATTTAAATTGCAATCAAATTTCCTAAGTACAAATTTTTCATTTTTTACACTCTATTGAAAAGAGCAATATATTTAATAGAGGTGACATCTTACTAAGCACTGGCCAGTTTTGGATAAATTGCTATAGGAAAGACATATACTTTATAACATGTTTTTAATTCATTTTTGCTCGGAAATACACGAAATTGGCTCGTGTTTTGTTCAGAAACTATGTTATTGAAAAACCTTTTCCATTTTTTGTTAAAAGCAGAAGATCTTTCAGAAAAGAATGTCAAAGTCGGCGTTTTGATTTGAATATCCGACGTGACAGCGAAAAACTGGTCGTCACATGACACGAATTGCTTATAACTCGATAAATAACTAAATTTCTATTTAAGGATTTTTACCTTTGTATTATATAGTATATTTTGTTAAATTTCATGAAAATGGTAATGAAAATTGTAAAAAATTATCTGCCTCATATATGTAGACAGATATTTATTTATTATTTTATTTTGGAAATACTCAATATATTTAAATAGTGTGTGACAATATTTTTATTAATGATTTAGGTACATGACATAATTCAAATCTATATTTTATGAGTTTTTTTTTCAAATTCACTCTCCGATCACACCGTGAAGTCACAGAGTGTTGGCATTTTGGTCATAGGTTTTACGTGACTTATGTGACTTGCAGTGACGTCATTGCAACGTCACAAAAATTTTTAAAACTGTCAAAAAGTAATTTTCTTTATGTTATAAGATGTTCTAAAGTTTATTTTAAGTTTTCTTTAGATCTCCAAGACGTTCACATTTTGGTCACAGTGTGACGTTACAAAGTGGTGGCATTTTGGTCACAGATGTGACGTGACGTACGTGACTCACATTGACGTCACAATGACGTCACTGTGACTGTGCATGCTATGCGGGTACAGTCCAGATCTTGCCCCATACGATTTCTGACTCTTTCCAACGTTGAAGGAGAAGCTCCGTGGCAGAAAATTTAATAGAGATTATGACGTTATTTCAGCAGTGCAGTGTTCTTTGAAGCAGCTTCCAGAAAAAGGCCTCTCTATTTTTTTTTTGAAAAATGGGTTGAAAGATAGGACCGCTGCATTTCATCTGAGGGAAGGTATTTTGAAAAAAAAATGGTGTATTTTTTGCTGTAAATATATTTCTTGATTTTTCATGATTTTGCTCTCAGTTTTTATGGACTCTCCTTTGTATATCATTCTATGTTGCTTAGTTATAAAGCTATGGGGGAAAGTTCTAAAATCAGGTGAAGACGATTATGAAAGATATATCTGTTATCCACTATAGATATAATATGCAAATTCGTATTTCAATCCAATATTTTATAACTCTGGTTCTACTGGACGTACATCCATAGACATGCACAGTTAATTAGACTTCGTTCTGCCGAACGGATGTTAATAAGGGGTAGCACTGTTAATTATATAATTTTCAGAAATGAATTTTGTATATTACATATCCTTCAATGTTCCTTAATTATAAAGGTGTAAGAATAAGTTCCCTAATCAGGTAAACACGATTATTTGAAAGTTGTATCCACTATATCTCTAATATATATATATATATATATATATATATATATATATATATATATATATATATATATATATATATATATATATATTATTCAAATTCATATTTCAATACAGTCGCTTATAATCCAGGTGTGCTACTGAACAGATTTTGATGGGATTTATAATGTTATTCTCCATTTCTTGGTAATAATAGAGGTGTGGGAGAAAGTTCTGTAATTAGACGAATCCGATTATGAAAGTTTAGCTTTTTAAAAACGGTCTTCTGAATGGATTTTTATGGGAGTTGGGAAATTTTTCAGGGATGGTTTTAATATGTTACGTATCATCCAACGTTGTTTAGTTGCAGAGGGACGTGGGAAGTTTTATAATCCGGTGAATATGATTATGAAAGATACATCTATTAACTACTATCTAATATATATATATGAAATGCAAATTTGCCTTTCATTCCGACCGTTTATAACTAAGGTTCTTCTGAATCTAGGAGGCCTGGATTAAAGACCCTAGTATCATTTAATAAAAATAAACCTATTTAATAATAAAAGGGATCATCAAACAGCTTGTCGATAAGTAGATAGAGAATCAAGATAAGTACTGAGTGAGCTGATCAATTATTATTCCTAGAAATGAATCTTAGTGACCACCTTTGGGAGATACCTTACCTTTCAAAAATACTGATATATCGAATCAATGGGGTTATAATACCACTATGCATATTTAAATAAAGAACACAATTATTTAAATGCATCATTTGATGAGAATATCGTTAATTTCTTTATTCAAAATTAATCTTAAGCTTAAATATTTTCGGTGTTTGTTGTAAAACTAATAAGACCGCATATTTTCAGTCTTCAAAGAACGAATAACAAAGAACTTTGAATAATTAATTTGAAGAATTCAGAAAATTTCTATCAGAATTCATTGTTTTAAATATTTAATAGTTTCTCGTCTTTCTAATAGAACGGATAATATAAACTGTTTGGTAATAAGTACTTCTGATTTATTCGCTTTTACAAATTTCTGATAATTAAATTACAGAATTCCACATCTCCTGAAATAAATGTTCAAAACTTACATTCCTCACATTTTGTTTTGACGAAATTATAATTTATTACAACAACTGGATTGAAATGCTGCTTAACTTTCTAACTTTTATTATCTTTTGCTTCGTAAATTAAACTTCTGACATTCAAAATCCCAAGACACTTTTGTACAGAGGGCAGAGAAGTCATAAATTAATTTATCATCGATATATACAGGCAACTAAAATGTTGAGATGTTGAGATTGTATCACACTGGAATAAAAATTTAAATATTTTTCTAGATCAATCAATTTATTCGGTAATATCTTCAGGATTTCCATGTTGTTTACCGAAATCAAACTTAGCTTGCGTTACTAGCTTCAAAAATCAGAATATATTTTACACCATACATAGTAGTTTTATATAAACATTTAATGATTTTTTTAAACAATCAGTACAAAATATATGTTTTTCAATAAATTAAGTATTCATATAAATTTTTAAAACCACTTTTCTAGGTTGCGATATAACATAAAAAACAACTGAAATAAAAAATATATTTTTTAAACTATTAAAGCGATTACAACGTATATTTTTAAAATACTCCAATATTATATTCTATGTTTGTAGCATCATATTTGAGATTTTTTCCAACAGAGCGAAAGTACTGCTGGACCAGGATTCGAACCTGGGTGCTTTGGTTTGCCGTACCAACGCTCTCCCTACTGAGCTATACCGACGATATCCTGGCTGGCATATTTCACGCTGTTTTCTTGGACAAGGCTACGAACTGCAGCGCTAATTTCATTCATCCGAGCTATAACTATAGCATTTTTCATGATGAATCTGAAATAGCACGGAAACTCCTGTATACCATGTAATTAGGTCATAACGAACATAGGAAAGTATATTCTAGGTAAATTATATCCAATGGTTGGAGTGACATAGTTGAGATTTTTTCCAACACAGCGAAAATATGACGGGATGAGGACTCGAACCTGGGTACTTTGGTTTGCAATAATTGATTACAAATAAGCTTGAAATATGCCAGCCAGGATATTGTTGGGATAGCTCAGTAGGGAGAGCGTTGGTACGGTGGGCTTGATGTCAGCTTTACGGGAGGGGATGGAAATATCCGGGGAAAAGAAAGGGGAATCTATACTGTCAAATATACTGGTTTACACACCCCTTCGCACTTCTGATTGAAATACCCGTAGTGTGTGACACATCCCCATGATAACGGTATATGATAACTGTACTATATTCGTTTTATTACTAAACTAATTGTTAGCATACTATGTAGAATATATACAAACCTACATAGAACAAATAAACAGACTCCACAAAAGAATTGGAGTTCTTTTTCGGTTAAGGACGCTAATTGCTAAAATGTGGTTTTCAACTGTGTTATGTGTTTTCTAAAATGTTTACTTAAGTATCTTATTTACTTTATTAAACAACGCATTTTTGTTAAAATATTCTGGAATTGTTGGAAAGTGTTTCATAATCAATGTTGGGTGCATTTTCTTCTTGCTTTTTTTTTACTTTTAGTCCCATTTCGTTATAAATATACTATAGGTTAAATTGTATTGTAAATAAATTTTCCATTTATGATTATAGAAGCATATCAGAATATAAGAGATAAATAAAAATTCTTCATACGGATATAGTAAAATATAATAGAAACATGTGTAAAAGAATGCAAATTTTTTATTAGTAAGAGATTGGGTTACCCTTGACTTTCATTACAGCTTGCATTCGATGTGAGATTGACAAATATAGATCGTGGACAAAGTTCAAGAGAATTTTCTCACATTCCTCGTTCAACGGTCTCGAGCTCAGGTAGTGTGCGTGGAAGAAGAAACCGAGCACGGGCTTTGTTCTCTAAAGATACCCACAAAAAATAAATGATGTTGAGATCAGGGGACTGAGAACATCCTGTGAGTGTTCCATTTCATCATCATGCTCATTTAACGATATTTGAACACAACGAGCCGTATGAACAAGGGTGTTGTCATCTTGGAACACAGGGCTTTCTTCCGGAAACAGAATATGAATAATCGAATGGAAATTATGTGCGAGAATACTGCGGTAATGGTCCCCTGTGATCAGCCCCCCTCGGACTACGCGTGGTCCCATGCCATGCCAAGATATCACGGCCTACACACTCACCGAGCTCTTCCATGCTTCATGGTAGAAACCTGACAGCCAACATGAAATGCCTCTGCCGGTGTTCACCAGACGAAAACGTGTCTAGTTGTCTGAAATAATGCAATGATGAGTCGTCAGACCAGACTGCCTTTTCCCATTATTGTTGTGTCAAGTTTTGGTGGTCTCGGAACCCCTGTCATTGCTTCATAGCATTCCGCTGCGACAATAACGGCCTTTGGAATAGCCACTCTTCCTTAAATGGTCGCTGAATGCAGCTCCCGTTGAATAGTTTACATAGATAAGGGATTCTGGAGATGGGTGTCTATCTTGATGGTTATCTGCAGCCTTCTAGTCTTGCGTTTTCGAACGACTATTCTCTTCAACACTTGTCTATCCGGATCAGTCAATTTCGACTTTGGCCCTCTGTTCTGCTTCGCAAAGAGCACCTTTCCCAGGTTTGTGTAGAATGTCAGAATCCTTGACACAGTGGTTCTTGATAAGGTTGGCTGTTCTCGACCCGGACGTTCCAGGGAGAAGAGTTCAAATGAACATGCCTCTTCGCATGTCGGACAGGTCGGATATAATGGCGCTTTGCTGGGAACATAATATTCAAATAAAGCTTTCACACCGGCAAATGCTCAACTGATACCTTCATTTTCGCCCCCTACTAGATTACAGACTGTTGAGACACGTGGCGGGGTTATATGGGACGTTCAAAGTGTAAAACATTTCGAAATGTGTGTTTCTATTATTTTGTCCTATACCTGTAGTTAACGTAGTTTATAATTTACTTCCTATATATAACTAATTTTCTAACAATATGAAATATTATTAAAATGTTCATAAAGAAACATAACAAATGTTTAAAGAAATTGAATATATTGGAAATTTAATCATAAAATGAAAATTCATTAATTTCATTAATTTCTGTATTTTAGATTCAATAAATTTATCGGAAAAAAAGTAAATTATTCTTTTACTATTTAACTTAATTCTAACATTTCGTCTTTATATATATATATATATATTTTACATTCTTTTCTTCTTTATTATTATATCTTTATTTTCTTTTATATTTTTCAGATACATTCTTACATAGGAATGTTCTGAATGTTCTGAAAAAATACGGTAAGCCTTTTTAAAACTTTTTTGTCAATTAATTATTTTGTATAATGTTTAAAATATGGTAAACCCTTAAAACTGGTTATTTTATGCAATCTGTTTTAAAAATGTTTTATAAATATTTTAAAAGTATCTGAATACTGCAATATTTCCCACCTCCTATACTTATGGGTTTTGTGATGCCATGAAATAGACTAAATAAACAGCAGTTTTTTCATTACTTCAGAGATGGAAATGTAAATCGCTCAAAGTCTGGAGATAAGCACTAGCAGTTTAATACGTGCTTTTTAAAAATAAGTTTGCATTCCCTTTTATTTAAGGAACAAGTATTATCAACGAAACGATAGTTTTTTTTTTTTTTTTTTTTTTTTTTTTTTTTTTTTTTTTTTTTACAGATGAGATGATGACACAGCGACAATAGCTAAAGTCTTCACTCATACCGGACTAAAATCTTTACTGCTACTTTACTAAGTTTAAGCTTATATATATGTATATATATATATAAATATATAAATACAGGTGCACTTATTGATTCGAGAAAACTCTTTTCGCTGCACAATATCTAGTAAATAGTTGCTGATTTTATTTATGCATTATATTTTTGCCAATTGAATGCTCATATGGATGAAAATTAAAAGGAATAACAAGAAATTGCAAAGCAGTTTCACATTGAAACCAAAACCTGCGCCCAAGCGGGGGGAAGGGATTTTAAATAAGGCTAAATATTTCCCTAAAAGTTTATCAACCCTTCGGAAAAGACTTTTGGTAAGGAACATGATACTAATTTTCATTTATGTGTAATGTTCATCAATGAATGATAGTATAAAGCGCAGCCTTTATAATAAGTCTTTAAATTAATCTAAATGTTATGTCATGTATTTAAATTTAAGAGTAAAATATGTTTCATTTAAATATTTCCCTTTTCACATGACATACATTTGTTTTTATCATCCCCAAGCCTACATTAAATTACAAACTAACTCCATTGCTTTACGATGTTTTCGGGTAAACACGCGATTCATCCACGATCTATCGCTGTGCTTCTGGATCACTGTTGATCGCTGTTACTTGCTGTTACTTTCGACCCAGAGCTCTCGTCTGACGATCGCCGCTCTGATTGGTCGTAGTTTGACGTCATAGTCCGTGAAGCCAATGGAGTTTCGCGTACGTTTTTCTTTTCACAGAATGGCAGCAACTGTATGCAAATTTTTCCAAAACAGACTAGTATATGTAGCAGATCAAGATGCTTGTATTTTGCCCTTTTTCTTCCGTGTCTGTTGTTGCTTTGCCATGCTTTTCTTACGTAGCTCGCTTGAAAGCAGCACTTAGTTTTCGTGCCATGTAACTATACTTACGACGTCGTAGCTTGGCTACGTTTTGAAGGCTGCTGGCGGCTGTTATTATTTTTTGATGAAAGTTTATTTTGATTTTATTTTTAAGTTTGTTCGGCGAAAGTAAAGCTGACGTTGGTTTGTCATTTGTAATTAATCATCAATAAAAGTCATCTTGTTGTTACTTCTGCTGTACTTATTAAAGTCTTCCACATCCATGCATTTCCAAGCTTAAAGATTCCACTGCGTATTCTGCTTAATATAGTTAATTTATTGTGAAAAAGAGAACAGGGTTATGGGCCCAGACTCATAACCGGAATTTTAGTGGTTTTTTAAGGAAATGTGGAAGTGAAGAAACGGTGATAATTTTTCTGACTGTGGACTCTCTCTCTGGTTTGTTTTTGAAAGATGAACTTTTGTTTTGTGAATTTTCTTGCATGCTGTTGACCTTTTGAAAGCTTCAAGTTGCCGTGATAAAGAGACGGGGGCTGATGGAAAATAATCAAAACGTCACCCTGCTGACCGGCACCAATTGGGAAACTTGGAAGCATGAAGTTAAAGTTCTGTTGCTGCATTATGGAGCGTGGGAGTTCATTGCTGAAAAAGATGGAGAGGAGACATCCAAGAGTTTATCACCTGCTAAAACGGAAACAGCTAGTGGAGATGCTAAAAAATCTGATCTGACATGGAGAGAAAAACAAGAGGTGAAATTGAGGAAAAATAGAGCCTATACCATTGTTTACCAGTCCCTGAGTTCTGAATTTAAGCCTTTGATTTCAAGCACCACTGATGGAGCAGAGGCCTGGAAAATTCTTCATGACCATTTCGAGCCGACCACACGAGCAAGAATAATTCAGCTTCTTGATGTTTTCTTTAATACAAAGTATGTTCCTGGTGAAAACTTAGGTCTTTTTCTGTGTCGAGTGAAGCAAGCTGCTGAACGTCTTCGTGACATTGGTCATCAACTGCAGCCACTTTACTTGGGTTATCAGATGATTCGGAGCCTTCCAGATGAGTTTACAGCTATTGTTCAAGCCATTTATAGGTGGACTGATGCTGAGTTCCTGCCTGAAAGAATAGAAGCTGAGCTGTTGCTGGAGGAGAATCGCTTAAAGTTGTCTCAAAAGGACTTTTATAATGTTGCTTTTGCCAGTGAATCGTCTGTTAAACCAGGTAAATCTAGAGATTTTTATAAAAACAAAAGTAAAATTGGTCCTTGTTTTTATTGTAAAATGTATGGTCATTTAATTTCTAATTGTAAACTTAAATTAAGTAAATTTAGCAATGAAGCTTGTAATGATAAAAGTAATTCAGATGTTAATTGTAAAAGTAATTTTCATAAATATGGTTCTGGAAATTTTAAATCTAATGTCAAAACTAAAAGTAATTTCCAAAATAAAAGTAATTTTCAAAGTAAAAATTTTTCAAGACCTTTGGAAACTAGTAATGTAGAATGTAAATCTCTTTTGAATTGTACCTTCTCTGAACTTGAATGTAGCTTAATTGAGCTTTCTCCTGAATTGTGCGAGGCTAATTCATCAGATCTGGGCTATGGAAATTCCCATTGGGTTTTTGACACTGCCGCTACAGCGCATTTTTGTAGCAATAGAAATTTATTTTTCACTTTTGAGCCAGTATCTGACATGCACATGTCTCTTGCAGTTGGGGAATGTCCAGTTGAGGGTAAGGGTACAATTCAGTTTTTGGTACGTTGTAAAAATGGCAAATTCAATCGTATTATCTTAAAAGATGTTTTGTATAATCCTAACTTAAGAAGAAATTTGCTCTCTGGGGTTAAGCTTGAAAAACTCGGGATAAATTTTGTGGGTAAAAATGGTAAAGTTTTTGTTTATGACAAACATGGAAATGAACTTTTTTATGCTTTAAGGAAAAATGACCTGTATTTTCTGAAGCCATCAAAGTATATTACCAAATGTAAGGGAAATGACAATCCAGTCAATTTTTCAGCAAATCAAGTTGATAAAGTAAATGTTAATGAGTTGTGGCATGAACGTTTTTGCCATATTAACAGTGAATATTTAATTAACACCAGTAAACAAGAAAGTGTTAATGGTCTTCCTATGCTATCAAAATTGACTGAAGATTGTATTTCTTGTAAATTGGCTAAATCTAAAAGGGTCTCTTTTAAGTCTGTTGGTCAAATCCGTTCTAAAGTTCCTCTCCAGCTGCTGCATATGGATTTGTGTGGGCCACTGCCAGTTTCGTCTCATGGGGGTAGCAGGTATTTTTTATCTATAATAGATGATTTTTCTAGAAAAGTTACTGTATATGCCCTTAAGAATAAATCTGATGTTTTCGAGACATTTCTTAAGTATCAAAAGAGAGCCGAAAGGTTTTTAGATAAGAAAGTAATCTCTGTTAGAACAGATGGGGGACTTGAATTCTGTAATGATGAATTTGATAACTTTCTGGAAAGTCAGGGCATTGCCCATGAGAAAACGAACCCGTATTCGCCCGAGATGAATGGTTGCGCGGAACGCTTCAATTTAACTGCCCTTGATGGTGTAAAAACCCTCTTAAATTCTAGTGGCTTGTCTCAGAAATTTTGGGCTGAGGCTCTTTTATGTTTCACGTACGTATGGAACAGAGTTTGTCATAAAAATTTCAGTAAAACCCCATTTGAATTGTATTCTGGAAGAAAGCCTTCTGTTTCTCATCTTAAAAAATTCGGTTGCTTAGCTTATGTTGGTATACCCAAACAAAAAAGAAAGAAGCTCGATATGAGAGCCAAACTTGGCATTATGTGTGGTTATGCACAAATGACTAAAGGGTACCGAATTTGGATAATAGATGAGCAGCGAATTTTTGAAACTATAAATGTTAGGTTTGATGAGAGTAAAAGGGGGGTGGATGTCATAAAGAGTCCAAAACATAATTTTCGTTCTTTTTCCTATTTGAACTTCCCAGAGGATGGTGATATCTTTCCTATGATAGATGATTTAATCGAGTCAGAAAGTAGAAGTGATATCCCAGCCAAAGTAAAGGAAACTACACTTAGCCCTGTAAAAACTAGAAGTTCAATTAATCAAAATTCAAAAGACAGCCCAGATTTAATTCCTTGTGCATCCATTAATTGGGTACGTAGTGCTGTCCCTAGGAAAAATGAGCCCAGGACAGATATTTATTATGGCATTGAGGGAACTAAAGTTAAATTGAGATCTTTAAATGATACAATAAAGTACTGTGCAGAAAATCACATAAAATACGATTATGATTTTTTTGATTTCAGGGGGAAAAATAATCAATCTGGTAAAGTCTCAAATTTTTCAAATGAAGCTAATTTAATTGAATTAAAAATCCCTAGAAGTTACAAGGAAGCTGTTAAAACACCCGAAGCATCAGAGTGGGAAAAAGCAATGAACCAGGAAATGCAGGTCATGTATGACCGCAAAGTTTGGGATCTTGTTGAACCACCTAAAGATGCACAAATTTTAGGTAACAGATGGGTTTACACGGTTAAGAAAAATGAAAATAATGAAATTGTGAGATTTAAAGCACGTCTTGTAGCTCAGGGGTTTAGTCAAATAAAAGGTTTAAGTTATGATGAGGTTTTCAGTCCAGTAGTAAGTTTTTCAATTATAAGATTGTTTTTCACTATTTTTGTATGTCTTTTTAAATGGTTAAATGTTCAAGTAGATGTAAATAATGCTTATCTATATGCAGATCTGGATAAGATCATATATATGCAGCAGCCGGAGGGTTTCATTAGTGAAACAGGTAAAGTTTGTAAACTAAATAAAGCTTTATATGGCCTCCATCAAAGTGGTCGCCAATGGTTTTTTGAAATAGATGATGTTTTTTTAAAACTAAATTTTATTAAACTTAACTGGTGCAACTGTGTTTATACTTATGAAAATAAACTTGTTCTTTTATTGTATGTAGATGACATGGTCATCTTCGGTAAAACAGAAAGTGATTTGGAACTTGGTGTAAGTTTGTTAAGAAAGTTTTTCAATCTGAAAGTTTTAGGAAAAACAAGAAAGCTATTAGGTATTGAATTTCAAGAAGTAAATGACAAGCTGTACATTCATCAAAATTCCTATATTGATAAAGTTTGTAGCTTGTATTCAAAATATAACATTCCTTTGAGTAATGTCCCAATACCTAAAGGGCTAGTTTTGTCAAAAATGGACTCTCCAGTAAATCAGAATGAAGTTAATGAGATGTCTGAATTCCCTTATAGAAATTTAATTGGTTGTTTAAGTTTTATTGCTGGTAGAACAAGGCCAGACATAATGTATGCTGTAAATCTTTTATCACAGTTCCAGTCTAACCCAGGTATGAAACACTGGCACAGTTTAATTAGATTACTCGGTTATTTGCAATACACTAAACATTTTAAATTGGAACTATCTAGAATTAAAGAGTTAAAAATTTCTTGCTATTCAGACTCTGATTTTGCAGCAAATAGAGATGATCGTGTTTCCATAGGAGGTTTTATTCTATTTTTAGATGAGTCACCAATTTCTTGGACAACCTTTAAGCAGAAATGCATTAGCCTTTCAACTATGGAAGCCGAGTATGTAACTCTCACTGAAGCTGCAAAAGAGTTAATGTGGATTAAAAATGTTCTAGAAAATGAAAGTTTAAATTTAAATCTTAAAGAATGTTCATTGTTTTGTGATAATCAGGCAGCTATTGCTTTTTCTAATTCACCTGTTGAGAATCAAAGGACTAAACATATTCATATTAAATATTTATTCCTAAGAAATTTAGTTTATGATAAATTGTTTAAATTAAAGTATATTTCAAGTAAATTAAATTTAGCTGATCCTTTTACAAAACCTCAGGTTAAAGAACAATTAATTAAATTTTGTATGCAAGTTTTTGAAGTTTGAAATTTTTTAAATTACAATTTTGGCCACTCTTTTCATTACCATGCCCTTTTTGACATGACATTGATCAGACTGTTTCTTTTTCAGAAAAGTTTAAATATTTTTGAGAGTTAGAATTTTGTGATGCATGTTGTTAAAAAAAAAAAAAAAAATCTACAAATTTTGGTCGTTTTGATCAGTGCCTGGCCGGTGAGTTGTGTTTTCCCCGACCTGGTTATGATTGGACTGACTTTTTTATGAATAAAGTATGTGTGTTTTTCATGTTTAAATTTTTGAATGTCTTTTCTTGAAGTTGTTGTAAAGACTTGGGGATGTTAAAAAGGGGGATGATTGTTATGTCATGTATTTAAATTTAAGAGTAAAATATGTTTCATTTAAATATTTCCCTTTTCACATGACATACATTTGTTTTTATCATCCCCAAGCCTACATTAAATTACAAACTAACTCCATTGCTTCACGATGTTTTCGGGTAAACACGCGATTCATTCACGATCTATCGCTGTGCTTCTGGATCACTGTTGATCGCTGTTACTTGCTGTTACTTTCGACCCAGAGCTCTCGTCTGACGATCGCCGCTCTGATTGGTCGTAGTTTGACGTCATAGTCCGTGAAGCCAATGGAGTTTCGCGTACGTTTTTCTTTTCACAGAATGGCAGCAACTGTATGCAAATTTTTCCAAAACAGACTAGTATATGTAGCAGATCAAGATGCTTGTATTTTGCCCTTTTTCTTCCGTGTCTGTTGTTGCTTTGCCATGCTTTTCTTACGTAGCTCGCTTGAAAGCAGCACTTAGTTTTCGTGCCATGTAACTATACTTACGACGTCGTAGCTTGGCTACGTTTTGAAGGCTGTTGGCGGCTGTTATTATTTTTTGATGAAAGTTTATTTTGATTTTATTTTTAAGTTTGTTCGGCGAAAGTAAAGCTGACGTTGGTTTGTCATTTGTAATTAATCATCAATAAAAGTCATCTTGTTGTTACTTCTGCTGTACTTATTAAAGTCTTCCACATCCATGCATTTCCAAGCTTAAAGATTCCACTGCGTATTCTGCTTAATATAGTTAATTTATTGTGAAAAAGAGAACACTAAATAAAGCTTTTTGTTTTTGCGTTTTCTTGAGTTTTATTTTTCAATTTAAGTCGTTCTTTTTTCTTCTATTTTTACATAATGCAAATTTCAACAATTGTTTGATAAAATTTATCGCTTTAGCGCTTCTCCACTTGAGTTATAACCATGCCTTCTAAGATGATATGCGTTTCTTAGGTGTGTTCTATCTCCCTTAGATTTGAATGGCGAAATCCATTTGACGGGGACGACCTTAGCCAAGGCGTGTCAATGCGCCAGGGACCGAGTTACTTCGAGGTCCCGGGTTGGCGAGAAGCACCTCCTGCTCGCCACATCCGATGAACTAGTCACCTCCTCCCTCCCTAGGATTTGATATTCGGAAGATGTGGTACAGTAATGGGTCGTGGGAGTGTTCAACATTTGGCTTAGCTATGGATCCCCATAAGGGATCCCATAGCTTCCCTTATGGGATCCCGGCTACGAGGCTGTTGTTCACTTCTACGTTCCGCCCAAGTGTGTTGTGGTGGTGTCCTCTAGTTTGGGCTCCACCGTATCGCAGCGACCTTTGCCGTCAATTCATTTGGGAAAGGGTGATGAAGTGCAGGTAGGCTTACGCCCCCGCTTCTCCCCCGGCCAAAGAGCACCACCTTGGAGAGGTCCGGGTAAACCGGCTCCTTCTTGGTCGTGAACTCGTATGGTTTCACTAGCATCATGAATCGGCGGTGACATACGGCTGCCGAAGGCATCCGTACTTTCTCATTACCCATCTCCCCTTAGATCTTGTACGATGCGTTTTTATGCACTCTGGATATATATGTCACGAAATTTATTGATTTTACCCGACCGTGCAGTTTATTTAGCTATGCCATTTTACTTGAAGAAAGCAGATTTCTCATAGTTCAAGATTTTAACTTATTGTTATGAGTGACACATTTTGCAGTCGTCGTATGAAGAAGCAAATCTTGAGTGGATTTGAAAAGCCATGATGTGACCCATAGTCATTTTTACCCAAGATCTTAAAAAAAGCACATTGTTTTCTTCAAAGCATTTATCAGAGTAATCACATCGAAAAGCTTGAAAGAAAAACTCTCAGTCGCAAGAAAAAATATTTCACTTCAACATATTAAAGTATTGTAAATATTTTCCCTTAAATCTCGATAATTGCTTCTCTCATAACAAACGTAAAAAACATATTCCAAAGCTCACTGATGACTGCGCAAATGTGAATAATATGTCAAAAAAGCAAAAAATTCTTTCTCTGAAGACGTGTGTTCGTTTTTATTGGACAATTTGTAAAAACACAAAGCCATGCAAACCGCGTTGCGATGAAGGCGTTGAACAATCAACGCATTTGGGGGAATTCTCTAATGGAGCATGGGAAAAAAATGATGCAAAAGGACGTTTAACTCGGTGCGAATAATATACTCGCCCCTTTGATTTGTAAACGAGGCTTATGACAGAAATAGAATATTCTACAAGAAAATGATTTTTGATATGAAGAATCAAAAATACCAGTCATAGAAACAATTGAATTTTGAGCAAGGGAAAGTAAAGAAAAAGTTTTTTAAGGTGGGAATAAGTGAGGTAGATGGAGGAAAATATAGAAATTAAAAATATATTATATGCTCAAAATTCAATTATTTCTATGCCTGGTATCTTAGATTTTCATTATCAAAACTCATTTCTTTGTGGAATATGTATATATATATATATATATATATATATATATATATTAAGAAATAAATGTCATTTATAATCAAACTCGAGAAGCTCTGAAAAGTTAAAGAATCATGATCAAACTAATTTTTTAGAATTTTAATTCTAATAAGTCGGAAAAAAATGATTAATATTAAACCCTGGATAAGACTAAATGCTACTGCTAGTTTGGAATATATTATAAAGATTACAAGGTGAGAGGATGATCGTACACGATACAGGTTCCCCTAGAGACCGTACCATTCAAGGAAACGCTATGATTTTCGAGATGTGGTTATTTCATGATATGCGCTCGAAAATGTGATAAAGAACTACAAGTTGCGTTTACAGTCACAAAAGTTTGAAATGTTTTTATTTTCAATAATTATTTTTTTGCTTTGTAAAGTAATCAATGTAGGAAAACATAAATTTCGTTGCGGTGGTGAATGTTTTTCTAAAAACGACGGTTTAAGACACAGGCAAAGTAGGGCAGATAAAACAAAATTGATTGCAGTTAAGAGATAAAAAACAAAACATTTTATTCAAATTGCGAATTTTGCATGTGGTCTATTTTGTATACGTGATAGATTGCATCTGAGAGCTTGTGGACAACAATGCAGCATGTGCGATATTATGAGGAATTATATGAGAAACTCGCTTTTAATGGTGTCTTTCAAATGAAACACAATTGGAAGATTTGATTTAAACACAGTGACTTTTAATTATTCACAGAGTCAGAATATTTTTAGGGTCAGTCCAGTAACTATTAAGGATTAAAAAATGCTAAATAACGGGAGATACACTAATAAGCAATGTGCTTTTGAGGGACATGCGAAACACCCATCTCTCTTTTTTGCTTGAGTCTATTTCGACGTTCGATAAGTGCAGGGGTCGAAAAAACTACTTTTTGTTTGTAGCGAACTACATCTACAACTACTTTATGAAAAATGTAGTTAACTACAACTACAACTACTTGTTTTAAAAAGTAGCGACTGCAAACTACTTTTCAAAAGTAGTCACTACTTCGCTACTTTTCGCTACTTTAGTTATCATCGCTAATTAAATACACCGCAAACGATTTTTCCCTATAGACCATATTGTAACAGAATTCTTTTTAATGTCCCTGTAAGCGAGAAATAAATGCTACACACTTCATTTTCAATACTGAACATTCATTTGTAAACTTCAATAACATATAAAACTTTCATGGCAATCTGAGTATATTTACGAGAGTTAGAGCAGGGACAGACAGACAAAGCGAATTCATAGATACTTTTTAATTATGTTGAAAAGTGTTAAAAAGAGGAAATTTGAAAACAAAATTGTAATAATCTTACAAATGTATGATAGTGATATAGCCCATAGTAACGCTTAAGGTGGTTCTCAAATTCCTTACTCAACAACGCGAAACTTTCTGATACGTTATCTCACTTGTTTTTAAACACAAAGGCATAAAATCTGCAGGTCTGACTATTGAAGCGATTTGGAATCGAAATGAGTTCTTCTTTTTTTGATAGATAAATTACTTATCGGGTTATAAGCGATTCGTGTCACGTTTTTTCCGTTTCCCTGCTGCGGCATTGGGAATTCGGTTGAAAACGCCGACTTTGACAGGGTTTTCTGAAAAATTTTCTGTCTTACCAAAAAATTAATAAAATAAAGAATAGTGGAAAACGCCTTTCGGTTACAAATTTTCTGAATAAGGACACCTGCATTTTCATACGTTTCCGAACAAAAGTGAATTAAAGAATATGTCATAAAGTAGCCAGTTTTAATTTGAGAACAACCTTAAGAGCGGATAGCTCTTGGTAAATTTGAATGTATATTATATTTTTTTGAAATAGAGCTAAATAGTCCTGTGCAGCTAAAAGTCTTTACAATTTAAATATAGTTCCTGAAAGCAATTAAAAAATTGAACACGATCATACAGACTTGCATAAATTAAAGACTAGCTTTTCTTTTCCTTTCTATCTCTTTTTGTTTGTGTCCCTTTGAAAACCCGAACGGTTCAACATACTGGGCTTTAGATTCATTCTGCAGACAAAGATAAAGATACTTTATTAAAACACCAAGCTATCCAATATCAAATCAAATATAAAACATTATAAGTAAATTATTTTAGCGATAAAAAAACCTGTGCAGCTAAAATAAAAATAAATAGCCATAAAAATCAAATTAAGCATTCTTAGGCATTTTTTTAAATAATATATTTTTATTTTCAACCACCTTTGTTTTATCTATTGGAATCTTCAAAAGGAAATATGCAACAAATTAATTTGTATGCATATATTGAACAAATATTTCACAACGATCAAAAGACGTATTAATAAAATATTTTTTTGCGATAATAAACAGTTCGATAAGATTATTTTCTGAAACAGGGATCTTAATTCGAAAAGCTCTTTTTAATGATTTATGAATTTTAGTGAATAACGATTTAGATATTCAGTGCGAGATGCGATCCAGTAATTATAATTAATAAAGAAAATGCTAACTCACCTCTATATTCCACTTCAAGTTGTAAGAAGATGGTTTTGATACCGATAAATTCTTATTAATTCTACAAAGTTTACATGTTACAGAATAAATACCAATTTCTTGTTGTTCTATAATTTCAAAATATTCATTATATGCCAAGCAGGGCAGTTCTATACTATTTTTGTCTGTCATTCTATTACATTAATCTCAAAAGAAACATCCCCACATTAAAACACAAGATCTAATAATGAGTAAGAAGACAAAGGGTTCCCAGCAAGAAAATTATTTTTTTTTTGATGAGTGAGTACTTTGAGGTTTTATCAGCAAATACAGCAAATATTAGATCACGAGCATGCTGAAACTTTACGTTGTAACTACTGCAACTGAGATTTGTTGCTGACGTTCGCAAATTGTTGCAGAGAACATATTTCGCACAAAAGAAACGAGTTATGATGATCACGTAATTTGAAGATTGGCACTTTTTTTCTCCCTCCTAAAGTAGCGTCAAAAGTAGCGTCGATGCTCGCTAAAAACTACTGATATTTTGTACCGCGTTACTCGCTGCACTACACTTTTTTTAATGTAGCGCGCTACACTACAAACTACTGGAAAAAGTAGCGGCTACTGTAGTTTCGCTACTTGTAGCGCGCTACTTCCGAGCCCTGGATAAGTGGTACCGTTCAAACACAATTTGTGGATTTTCACTGGCCTGGTCAGTTTGCTATAAGAAAATCTGAGTGTTGTCATTTGAATTTTTTTAATTTTGTTCACTGTAACCGCAACCATGAGAGTTTGATTGCTATTTTTCACCACAGTCTCAAGTATATATATTTTAACATAACTACATCTTAAATTTTAACCGTATTTTATAAACGATATTGTTGCTGTGATTAATATATAAGCAATGTTCTTATGATAGCCAATATAAAAAAAATCTTAGCAAATTCTCATGAAATTGTATATACATACATACATGGGATATATATATCGTTCGTTTTAATTTTACTATATAATTTATTAACCATTATTATATTATTTAGCTTCTGTATTTCGATAGTTTACAATATTTATATATCATTTTAAAGGCACGTCACATAGCCACGCTCAGTGCATATGAATGTTCTATGCCAGTATATACAGTATGCCCACTAAAGTCCCTTGCCACCCTCTTAACTTCGAAACGGCTGCTGCTATTTTCATACAAGGAGTGACTAGGTATAGTAAAGTAGCCGTACGCTACTCAATGAAACCGCCTACGGCGCAACCTGGTGGAATGCTCCAGAGTTAGCATTCCTATTTCTAAAACCGAAAGAGATAGAAACGAAAAGGGATTTACAAAGTTGTTGAGCATCATCGATTTAGTACAAAAATACACTTTGTGGACATTAATGCGAAGAATAGAATGGTTAAAACGCGCATTTGCTTTTTCGTTATTTCCTACACTGTGACGGGACAAAACGATCTTAGAAAGAAAAAACAACTAGTTATAATAATATACCTTTATTTCAGATGTTCAAACCTCTCACCGTCAGCTGCAATGCAAATTTGGATCCTTGTTTGAATTTCACGTTGCACACATTGGATAATAGATGGTGACACGTTGGCACAAGCGTCCGTAATGCGTCGTTTTAGGTCCTGCAATGTTTGAGGAGGGGTCGCATGCACCTGCTGTGTCATAACTAGTTGTTTCTTTCTTTCTAAGATCGCTTTGCCGCGTCACAGTGTAGGAAATCACGATAAAACAAATGCGCGTTTTAACCGTTCTATTCTTCGTATTAATATCCACAAGGTAATTTTTGTACTAAATCGTCTTGTGGACGATTTAGTACAAGTGATGCCCTACAACTTTGTAAATCACTTGTTTTCCATATCTCTTCCCGTTTTCGAGATAGGAATGCTAACTCTGCAGTTTTGCACCAGGTGGTGCCATAAGCAGTTTTATTCAATAGCGCATGGCTACTTTAAAATACCTAGACACCACTTGTATGAATATAGCAGCAGCCGTTCCGAAGTTAAGAGGATGGCAAGGCACTTTAGTGGGCATACTGTATAATTTACTTATATTTCAGTCACTTTTTAAATTTACTCAAATAACTAAGACTTAAACTCTCAGAACTAGCTTTCAATGTAATTTGATTTAAGAATATAGTTTAACTAAAAATTGCTAGTAGAAACTAGTACGTGAAAAAGTCTAAATCGCACGAATTTCAAAACTCAGTCTTTAAACTGGCGACCTCCGTGCGTCCAAATATATCTTTATTGGATAGCAAATTGATTCTTTTCCTACCACTTGGAAATCGTTGTACGGCTTTTTTAACCTTTACACGGGGACTCGGATAGCATCTGTCCGAGAATACATGCAAACTTGGACAGCGAGCTCCCATGTAAAGGTTAATACTTCTGAACCATGTGATGCAATCAAACATTGATTATCTCAGAGTAATCTCCTTGTTAATCCGTTCCCAACGAGTGGATCACGTATTCGTGTTGCTTAGGGTGCAAGAGATCCTTAAATTTGATCACCAATATTTAAGTGCAGAAATTTTCTTCTTATATAATCATATATGTTCAACTTTAAAGGAGGGTAAAATTATAATTTGGAAAACGGGTGCCACAGATTCAAAAGATATCTAAATCATAGACATTCCTCGCGAAGGGGTTAAATTCTACCCGAACATTCACGTGCCGAATCTGCATTTGCGTAAATGTACTCTTTTTCAAGGCATTTTACAACGACCCAATCGCAACTTTGGGAAATTAGAGTACCTTGATACGACTGCGACGCTCATTCACGCACACAAGGATTGTAACCAGGAAAAACATCTATTTCCATAACATTCGTAAACTGCCTTCATAAATACGAATGCCATCCTTATGACATTCACAAATGTATTTAATAACATATGGGACGTTGAAGTGTGCTAATAGATGATCAATTACTTGTTTTAATTTTATGCTATATAAATGGTATTTATCCATTAAATTATATTTTAACTTTTATCTTATACATTTAATTGATTATTCAAAATCGAAGAATCTTTGACATATTATACACGAGTCTTTCTTTTATATGGAGCAAAAATATTTAATTTTTAAAATCAGAATTCATTAGAAATTTTCTCTTTCATATAAAGTTCTTTTATAGCTAATATTTTATGAAACATTATGATACTGACTTACAGAGAAAAACTGCTCTTAGTTTTGTGTTTAAAAGCAATTTCTTTGAAAATATGCATGGATGGATGTGAATTTAATAATGCGTTGGTAATTCGCTCAGCAGATAAAAGTGAGATACGGCAGTTTTAAAATATTAATTGAATTTTCTATTACAATATTTTTCCTTTTTTTAGTTATGCAATTTCTTGAACCATACTATTTTTTCCTTAATGTCTTTTAAGTCTCTAATATCTGTGTGATACTTGAAGAGGTGCCTCTTGGGTAGTTTTTTTTAAAATTATTATTGCGATAGCTTGATTGGCGCCACTTTTACTTTCTTCTATCTATAATAGAAGGAAGTACTGTAATCGAAATTTTTCTCGACTTCCGGTTTTCGACGTATTTACAGGTTTTAGGGGTCAGAGATTCCGAAAAACATATTTATAGAAAATCTCTATCTGACCGTCTGTCTGTGTGTCAGTCCGTGTGTCCGTGCTCATTGTATCATCGAAAAGTGCATGAAGTTATGGCATAATTTCCGTCTTCACCGCCGATCGACGATTGGGATTGTTACTCTTTCTGACTTGCGTAAAAGCGAACGCATCTTAAATCATTTTTGGTATTTTTGTAGATTTTGAAGATATAAGAAGATATTATATAAGAAATTAATAGATATTATTAGATTATGGAGAAATTAATTAGATTATATAATTTATTATATTATATTATATTATTTTATATATAGTGTTATATTATATTATTTATTATATTATACTTAGAAATTAATTACATTATATAGAAATTAACCTTTTGAATGCCGCAATAGCCTAAAATAGTCCATTGGTCTGAAACCCACAATAGCCCTGGATAGCTGAAAGAATTTTTTTTCCCCTTAAAAGGGTAGGGGTGCTGCCAAGGGATGGTCTCTCTCAGTGATGGTTGAGGTAATGTGTTAGAATTTCTGGATAGTACAGACAGAAAAACAAGAATTTTTTTCAGTAACTTGAGCAATGATAAACAGAGGGGTGTAACATCTGTCAAAATTTGAATAAAGGAAGAAGGTAGTAGTGTCATTCCACTACTTACCTGGTGAAAAAGGGAGGAACAAAAAAAGCGAGTATTGTGGGCTATTTTTTTGGGGTTCTAAGGTTATTCAGTTTTTTAAAGCTTGGGATTTAAAGAGTTAATAGATATTATATAAGAAACCAAGTTCAACCGGTGATGACTTAAGAAGCGTTCGGTTTAACAACTGATCCGAAAGCGTGATAATCGCAATTGTCAATCCGCGGTGGACAGGGAAATTATGCGAAGTTATGCATATAATTGAACCATATTTTTTATAGGTTTGGACTATGGCCAGCAGGTTTTTCTTGAGTTTGGAGATATTCCGATGGAAAGGGGTGCTGTAACAGCGTTTTTTGTGCCATTTTCATTACAGTATCATTGAAAAGTGTTTAAAGTTATGCTTATAATTGAACCAAATTTTATGTGAAAGTTTTTGGATTATTGCCTGCGGTTTCCAATTGAAATTGGCGCTATTTCAACGGAAGGGAGCACTGTGATAGAGACTTTTGTGATATATTTTTGATTTTTTGTATTTTTGTTGTAAATTGACTGCTCGTGTAGCGATCGTAACGCGGCGCTTCGCAAGCACCTGATGTACAACATAATAACGAAACATATTGATTTTATTGATGCTATGTTAGCGAATTTTGAAGTATTAACATGTACGAGATAAAAGAAAGTTTTGGGATTGGCACATCCGACTAGTTTTTGACAGAAATATACGTTTATAGAATCTGTCAATAATTAAGGCGAGTATTATTATTTAAAAAAAGGAGTCGCAATCAAGCAATTGGTATTTAAAAAATCCCTCTCAATTGGCACACTGATGGTGCATATATGCTACCAGGGACATTAAATGATTAAATGAAGAGAAATGTGACTGGAGAAACGAGTTTTTATTTAAAGAAAAAAATAATATACGAAAAAAAATGTTTTTTTCGTATATTATTAATTTAAAAAAATGCTGACAGTTGTATTTCCTAAGCAATCAATTTCAGATTCATCAAACGCTGCATAATAAAATACAAATCAATGATTTCTGATTCTGCTTTATTGGAAATTTATGTTATTGAACGAAAATATAAATTATTAATGCTATTTGTTAGTGTGATCTGAAATCCCCTCGCTAATGTTAAATCTATAATCGTGTAATGCATTCATATTTAAAAAATATATCTTCAGGAAATTAATATTTGTAACTTATTTTTCTGTGTGTACTTAAAGAATGTCTCTTTTTTTTGTTAGAAATCAAAATATATCTAAAATATATACTTAATTTATAATTGTATGCTATAAAATCTTAGCGAAACTGAGTAAGATTTTAACAATTCCCATAAAATGAAGTTTTCTTTTTTTTTAGACTTATTTTGACGAATAACAAAAAGAAAAGACATCCTTTAAGAATAGTGCACAGAAAAAATAGTTTTAAAATATTAATTTTCAGAGGAGATATTTTTAAAATACGAATGCATTACATGTTCATAGCTTTAATATTAGCGAGGGAAATTTGATATCTCCTTGACCAACAGCTATACCTAATTTCTATTTCGTCATACATAAAAATAAAAGAATACGAATATTTATGTCACATAATTTGTAAAATTATGTTTACTGGACAACAATTTTGAACTTTTGCTTTATGATAAAGATCATATACATATTTTCATTATTATTTTTAATTTATATTTCCCTTATCTTTCCTAAAGATTAATTTATTTTTACTTAAATCCTCACTATTTTAAAGATTAAAAGTAATTTCTTTTCTTCAAATACAGTGGTGGCCAAAAGTTCGGACATTTTTTGAAAGTTTCATGTTTTTCAACTTTGTGTGCTTGTAGAATATATTAATTTTCACTTAAATACAAACGTTTATATATATCAAAGTAAAGGTAATTTAATGTAGAATTTAATAATAAAAACAGTATTACAATATCTGTATTACAAAAAAAGTTATGCTCATTTTAGTTGAACAAACAAACACAAATCGTTTTCAATAAGGACGTGTTTTGTAATAAAAGCGTACTAGCCAATCACAAACACGGTTCTGAGGACCAATCAAATGTCTGTAACTATAGTTTAGGTTATTTGGATGGTAAAAGAGTTATTGTTGTGGAAATATTTTGCGGAATGATGCATACTAGTACAATTAAATAGAGTATTGCTGTTTTTGAATATTTAAAGTCCTTTTTTTAATTAAATTAATTTTAAACAATGTCATCAACAAGAAGAACTAATTGGACATCTACAAAAAGAAGCCGAATTGTCATATTGAGAGATAATGGCCTCTCTTATGATGAAATTGCAAGACAAGTTGGTGTTTCAGTGACTTGTTCTGGTGTACGAAAGTTCTGTTTACGTTATGTAAAAACGAAATCAATGGAAAATAAGGCCAAATCAGGCCGAAAAAAATGCACAAGTGCTACTGCCAATTGAAAAATTAAACGGCTATGCCTTCAAGATAGAAAAATTTCATCAGATGTCATTAGATGTGAAATGATAGCAGCGGGTATTGCAGTAAGTTCAAGAACAATAAGAAGAAGGTTATCAGGATTTGGACTACAAGCTATAATTCCAAGGAAAAAACCATATTTAAATCAAAAGCAACGAGAAAAACGAGTTAAGTGGGCAAAAGAACACATGGTCAGACATGGTCAGAAAATCAATGGAAGCAAGTAATCTGGAGCGATGAGAGTTAAATATCGCTCTTTGGTAGTGATGGTTGAAAATACGCGAGACGTAGAGTAGGAGAAGCACTTCATCCTGATTGCATTGAAGCAAATACAAAAAACCCAACAAATGTCATGATTTGGGCATGTATGTCTGCAGATGGTGTGGGCCGAATTCAAGTGATTCGTGGCAAGTTTTGAAAATTCTTGTACGAAAAAAAACGTCCATCCAATAAAAGACAACTTATTGAAGCTATAATTGATTCTTGGCACCATGTGATTACGAAAGATGAACTCCAAACACTCGTTCACTCGATGAAAAGACGCTGTGAAGCTGTCTTAAAAATAAGATTATCCTACTAAGTATTGACTGTGTAAGTATCACTTTAAAAAAATGCAAATCTAAGATAGATCTTACTATTAGTTGCATAACTTTTTTTGTAATACAGATATTGTATTACTGTTTTTATTATTAAATTCTGCATTAAATGACCTTCAATTTGAGATATAAACGTTTGTATTTAAGTGAAAATTAATATATTCTACAAGCACACAAAGCTGAAAAACATGAAACTTTCAAAAAATGTCCACACTTTTGGCCACCACTGTATATTAGAATTTCTTTTCTTTCATTTTATGTCTGGTCTTTATTTAACCTCAAAAACGTAATTTCCTTTCCAGCATATAAATGCAGCTGCAATTATTCAATAAGTACGTTAGATATTTCCATTTATCCTTTAAACTTTATTTTCTGTCTGGAAAATTTAATCTGACTATAAGACCGTTTTCACATCTGCACTTTTGTCCAAGCATAACATTAACTTCCTTGTTTAATGTAAATACAGTCTTTAATTACTTTCCAACCGCCAAAATTCTATTATCCCATCAAATGATTCATGTCCAGAAAATCACATCTGTCCTCATTCTCATAACATTTATTGGGTTGCCTGACAAAATTACGAGAAATAGCAGTAAGTCACCTTGTATTGCAATCCTTTGATTTCTTCCACCCTTGAAATTAATATGCCAGACGCCTATCTCCTAAAAATTCTTTCTGGCGAAATTGTCCGATGCACATGTATCTTGGCGCTGTATTTAAAGTGTTGGCTTACAAATGTACTGCAAAATTAGATCAGATCATCTCTGACTTTTGAGCTAAAAGGATAATATTATTTCATCCTCTAAGGAGGCCACTCCTCGCTTCATCGTATAACATTTGCAATAAAAATACTTTCCATGGATTAGTCTTTTTTTCAATGTTTCATTGGTTTAACATACTCAGGTTGAGATCGCTGTGTTACTGCCGATGACAACATATCTCATTTTTACTCTTCAGCGTTTCACGATCACTTATGATTCACTTCGTTCTGAAAATTTAATATATTCAGATTTTTCCTTTTCATTTACAACCACTAATCAATTTCTTCATCACATGCTCTGTCCCAAAATCAAAATTAGTTTGTTTGTTATTCACTTCTTTGCGCTGATTCTGAATTCAGTTTCAGATTTTCTCCAGCATCTCCAGATTTTCAGGTATTTGCATGTTTCGATTTATGCAAATTTCGGAAATTGTGTACAATTACATGGAAATTTAAGGCGTAAAGCATTATCAGACTGCCTTTTTTGTTTTTTGTTATGATTAGTGGCCAGTTTACTTTACAAAAATGTTGTGTCGGAGATTATACTGACATGTGACTGTAAAATATTGTGCCTAACTTGCATATTTTTCATGTTTTTCTTGACGTCTAAATATTCTGCCATATGAGTACGCTAACATGTTTCTAAATAAGTTTTTTATGCTAATTTCAAATCTGGTGTCCGTTGTTTCCTATCACGTGTAGTTAAAAAAAACGGAAATTTTATTTTTTGTCACAAATGCCAGAAAACTCTTTTTATGCTACTTTGTGATACATTTCGGCTATTTAGGATAGATTCTAGTACTTTTTTTCAATTGTTTTTCGATTATACCCATTTTTGATTATATCCCTGATAGGAAACTCACACTGTCAACCCTTTTGACAAGGAGGTACACTCCCCTAAAAAGCATCTTATATCAAATGTGTGCCAATACCCTACAAACATAGATATTCATTTTGCTCAAAAACTAGACATGATAGAAGGAAACGGATTACAAATTCGAAATCAACATAAAAATCTACTCTAGGTTAAAATTACGTCCATTCTGTGGAAACTTATTTAAAATTGATAGTAATGTAAACATTATACCATTGAAAAATATGCAAGTTAAGCTTTATAACTGACAGGTAAAGTGTTAAGAATATACAGACTGCGATATTTATCTGCAGAAAATAGTCCAGTAGTCATCTAGGAAACGTAATTCATTCTGACATTTATTGTACCTAAAATTTAAATAAAATTGTACTAAAAATCTGAAATTTGCATACCCATAAATATGCAGATTTCTCAAAAACTGGACGACCTAGAGAAAAACGGAAAGTACATTCGAAATTTGTGCAAGAAACTGATCTGGGATCAACTATTTTCATCTAAAGGACATTTTTCATGTTGTACAGTGTTATAAAGCAGAAATTTTAAAAAATGCTGTTGTTCGATCACTGTTCTATTTCTTTCAAATTCGAATCAACTTGATCTAAATATTTTGACAAATCTATTCTAACATCTTATGTGTGGTTCAGTGTATACTAATCTAAACAAATCAATCATATTTACGGCACAAAAAAACATTTAATAACATAAAAACACATAAAACACATAAAAAACATTAGCGTCATTTATCGACGCAACAAATCTAGGAATCTACATATCAACAAAACAATTATTTCTTTTCAGTTCAGATGAAAAGGTGAGTTCAAATTGCGCATGCGCTGACTAAATATCTATTTCACGAATTAGTCGGGACAGGTGTGTTTTGAACATATCTAGTAGAAAGTATAATTACTAGTAGTAAGTATATAGTAAGTGTTCCAATAAATTATGAATGTCTGTTTTTAATTTTTGCTATACGGAAATTTTATTGACCCATTAAATTACATTTATATATTTATATTACATTGCCTATTTGATTTTTCAAAATAGACCTTAGATAGCCTTAGATAAAATATACATCCGTCTTTCATTACTATGGAATAAAATATTGTATCTTAAAAATCAGAAATTATTAAACTTTTTCGCTTTATTATAAAGTCTTTAGTAAATTAATGCTTTCCGAAGCATGTTAGAATCGACTTACATTAAAAATATTTCTCTTAGCTTATAATTTCAAGTAAAAATTCTATAAAACATGAACTGGATGAATGCGAATTTTATGATGCGTTGTAATTTGTGTAGGGGAAAAAATGGAAATCGAGTATTAAAATGTTAATCGATTTTTCTATTTTAGTATTTTCTCTGGTTTTAATTATGCAGATTTTTGGACCATATTATTTTTCATTAATATGTCTTAGAAGAAAATAAATGTATCTGAAGAATTGAAGAAAAGGACTGTTGTTTATATAAACATGAATTTATTTCCGATATCATATTGTTAATACAACGAAAGCTCCTAGTTGCGTTTCAGAAGCAATCAATTCCAGATTTATCAAATGCTGTATAAGGAATTGCAAAACAATGACTGCGAATTTCTCTTTAATAGAAAATGTATATTAATAAACGGAAATATATAGGAATATAAATTAAATAATACCTACTTTGTATTTAATTATTTATGAAAATATATGTCTGTGTTACATAATACAATTTGTAAAGATTTGTAGCAAAGAATATTATAAATCGGTATGGTAGGGAATTTCAATAATGGTGCATTTTAAACTTCCTTTGCAGAAATAAAATATTGAGCAAATTTTGTTAGAAAAGACAATCTGATGACCAATATTGTTAATATAATTATAAAATTTCTTGTCATTTTATTGCCAATATTACAAGTATAAAGCAGAAATTAGGTATCATAAAAAATGGAGTGTTTTGAACATTCCTAGTATTTAAAAGTATTTAAAAGGAAGTATTCTAATTCCTAGTAGTCTGTTCTCAATTCTATGCTAAACACCAATTTTATTGCCCTATTAAATTCTATTTTTTTTATATTACATTTTCTATTTGATTTTTCAAAATAGACGAGCCTTAGATAAATTATTCATGCGTCTTTCATTACTATGGAGTAAAATATTGAATTTTAAGTATCAGAAATTATTAAACTTTTTCGCTTTATTATAAAGTCTTTAGTAAATTAATTCTCTTCGAAGCATGTTAGAATCGACTTACATTAAAAATGTTTCTCTTAACTTATAATTTCAAGTAAAAATTCTTTAAAACATGAACTGATGGATGCGAATTTTATGATGCGTTGTAATTCGTGTAGAAAAAAATGGAAATTGAGTATTAAAATGTTAATCGATTTTTCTATTTTAGTACTTTCTCAGGTTTTAATTACGCAGATTCTTGGACCACAATATTTTTCGTTAATATGTCTTAGAAGAAAAGAAATGTATTTGACGAACTGAAGACAAGAACTGGTTGCTTGTGTAAATATAAATTTATTTTCGATAACATATTATTAATACAATGAAAGCTCCTAGTTGCGTTTCGAAAGCAGTCAATTCCAGATTTCTGAAATACTGTATAAGGAATTGCAAAATAATGACTGCGAATTTCTCTTTAATAGTAAATGTATATTAATAAACGGAAATATATAGGAATATAAATTAAATAATACCTACTTTGTATTTAATTATTTATGAAAATATATGTCTGTGTTACATAATATAATTTGTAAAGATTTGTAGCAAAGAATATTATAAAGTGATATGTTAGGGAATTTCAATAATGGTGCATTTTAAACTTCCTTTGCAGAAAAAAAATATATTGAGCAAATTTTGTTAGAAAAGACAATCTGATGACCAATATTGTTAATATAATTATAAAATTTCTTGTCATTTCATTGCTAATATTACAAGTATAAAGCAAGAATTAGGTATAATAAAAAATGGAGTGTTTTGAACATTCCTAGTATTTAAAAGTATTTAAAAGGAAGTATTCTAATTCCTATAGCAAGTATAGTAAATTTTCTAATAAATGATCAATGTCTGTTTTCAATTGTATGCTAAACAACAATTTTAATTGCCAATTAAATTGTATCTTTTTTATATTACATTTTCTATTTGATTTTTCAAAATAGACGAGCCTTAGATAAATTATTCATGCGTCTTTCATTACTATGGAGTAAAATATTGAATTTTAAATATCAGAAATTATTAAACTTTTTTGCTTTATTATAAAGTTATTAGGGAATTAATGCTTTGCGAGGTATGTTATAATTGACTTACATTAAAAATACTTCTCTTAGCTTACCATTTCAAGTAGAAATTCTTTAAAACATGAACTGACAGATGCGAATTTTATGATGCGTTGTAATTTATGTATAAACAAAAAGGAAATTGAGCATTAAAATGTTAATCGATTTTTCTATTAGGTAGCTTTCAATACAAAAAAGTAAAGTAAGAGTAAAAGTAAAAGTAAGTACAGCCGTTCGGAGGAAAGCAATTCCGGAAAATTTCGATATATTTTCACCGATCATGACCCCCAAACTCCAAAACCACCCTCCATCCAAATGTTGATTTATATATATATATATATATATATATATCTGAGCTATTTCATACGATAACGCTCGTATTTATAAATCAATTTAGATGAAACTAATTGTGTGTATTAAGCTGACCAATGCCTCGACCGAGTTCGTTGGCCAGCTTGGTCCGCCATCTTGTTTCAAGATGGCGGCCATTGAAAATTTTAGAACTAAAATAAATGTGCAAAATTTAAACATTCAAATTTATTTTCTAATTAAGTGTTAGGCCTTGATACGAGGATTCCAGAGCATTTTTTGTTTTACCTCTATCTTAAAAAATGGCTGAGATAGAGCAGTTTGAAATTCTAGGGTGGCTGACATTTTGAAACAAAACCAACGGTTAATTTATAAGTTTTAGTGAACGCGATTTCTCGCAAATTATTTTCTTTCATTGTTGTAATCATTTTCCCAATCATATGCATAAAGCTATATATTCATATCCGTTAGCGTCACATTCTTGCCAAACTTGGCGACAATTGGCGAAATATCGCCAAATTTGGCGACCAGAATAATTTTTTATAAATGAAGCCAACTTGGCTATAGCTCAATAATTTGGAGAATTTCTTATTCAAATTCAGTATTAACGAATCTTTTGTAAACGTTTTCTTTGCATTTTAGCTTGCTGTTTTCGAGTAACATTAGCTAAAATTTTAAAACGAAGATATAGGAAAGCTACCTTTTTCTCCCGGCAGGAAGGACTTTTTTAGTATTTTCGCTGGTTTTAATTATGCAGCGTCTTGGACCATAATATTTTTCATTAATATGTCTTAAAAGAAAATAATTGTATCTGAAGAACTACAAAGAACTGTTGTGTAAATATAAATTTATTCCAATAACATATTATTAATACAATGGAAGCTCCTAGTTGTGTTCCTGAAGCAATCAATTCCAGATTTATCAAATACTGTATAAGGAATTGCAAAACAATAACTGTGAATTCCTCTTTAATAGAAAATGTATATTAATAAATGGAAATAGATGGGAATATAAATGAATAAATGCCTACTTGATATTTAGTTATTTATGAAAATATATGTCCTTTTTACATAATATAATTTGTAAAGATTTGTACCAAAGAATATTATAAAGCGGTATGTTAAGAAATTTCAAAATGGTGCATTTTAAACTTCCTTTGCAGAAAAAATATATTGAGCAAATGTTGTTAGAAAAGTGCATGCGAAAAGTTTTATAAAATACTGTGACAAAAAGATTTAATATTTTTAAACTTCTAAGAAAACTATTTTTTATATCACTATTACTTTTCGAATCTTAAAGTTGTTGCTGAAATCTCAGCAGCATTAATCAAAATAACTGAAAGTCAAAACAAAATAAACCTTATATAACTCTAATACATATCTCTCTTGAGAAACTTCTGCTGTCTAAATGATGGACGTCATTCTGAAGTTAATGTTTTAGATACTTTTTAAGGTGAAGATTTTCTTTTTATAACCTTTTAGTAGCATTTCCCATCATAGTTATAAAGTATTGACGACTTATTTTTGTCTTTCTGTCTGTCTGTCAGTGTGTTCTTTACCTCCCGTAAATGTATTTCGGTTTCCACGTAACTGATATGTGTAATTGAGGTCTATCGTGGCATTTTCTTTGTTGTAAATTAAATGCGTAGGATTTACAATTCGTTTACAGGGACACACAAAGTACTTCTGATACATTATGCTCTATGGAAGAAGATTGTTTCAATTAAATTTTAATGATGCTACACTTCTTGAAACATTGCAAAATTGATATACTATATTGATACATACGAACACATTTTACCTATACAAATTAGTGCGTATAACATTTATTGTTCATTTACAGGGACACGTAAAAGGATTCTATTTCATTATTCTCAGTAAAAAATGATTGTTTGAAGTGCGCTTTGTGAAAAACCGTAACCAGATGGGAGCATGGTGGGTTGAGAACCGCCTTGGTTCCTCTACAGGCCCCACAAATTACTTCACTATTTTTTTTAAAAGTTTTTCAACAATATATGTATTTCAAATTTCAGCTAATCTGAAAAACTATATTTACAAGAAAATATTTACATCTTTCAACTGCCTTGAATCGAAGGTTAAGTTTTCTTGCGGTAAAATTGTCTAAATGCAAGTTAAATAAGAACATTTCTTTTATTGAAAAAATTGAGCATCATCACCACTTAAACAAGCCAGCACATGTTTTGGTACATAGTAAATAATCTTTTGAATATGATCAGTGACATTTTAAAAGCAATGAAGGGCAAGGTGATCGGAAATAGCCATGTATTACTCAAGCTGATCGGCTAATCACTAAAAGCATGCTTTAATAAACTTTAAAGGTTTGCATCTTGACAACATGTGTTTAGCTGACTATAGATTTAGTTAAGGTTAAAATATACTGCTTCTCCTCGATCTGGTTCAGTGATCTCCACAGCATGGAAGTCTGCTAAGCCCCCCTGCATCATCGGAACTTCTGCTGATTCATCCCACCCGGACAAGAGCAAAGTAAAGTTCTCTGTTCCTGTATCAAGACCACTAACATTCTACAACATTCACAGTAATCTCTGCCTAGTGGTTCCAGCCGGTCCCATGTTATCCGAAACAAACCACCCAATGCGAGAAAGACGTTCGAACTCCGAAGTCCTCTGCAAACTTAACGGCCCAAGCAAAGCATTCTAAAGAGCTCCAAGGCTGACAAGGACCTTACCAACTGATCAACATATGTACAAGATTTAGCCGGAAGTGAAAAAATGTAACTTCACATCTATAGTCTCTGTAAATGTATCAAGAAAACTTATGTATTATCACCAGCTATACCTGTGCTATGCTCAAATAACTTTCAATGTAAGCAATGACTGTAAAGGCATTAGTTGTATCTATCAAAAAAGTTTTTCTGTCGTAAAGGAGAATGTTTATAGAAACATTACGAAGAAATAAGATTGTCAATTTATACCAACAGAATAAGAAAAAACATTGTTTGAACACTTAATTGTTTCATGCCATGAGTGTCGGCAAGGGTATATTAGGAAATCGGAGGAGGTTTTTGTATAGAAACTATCTTAGTCCTGTTTGGTTTTTGAACTTTATCTATTTTTTTTCTTTTGTTCAGGACTTTGAAAAACATTGTTTTTTTTTTTCAATTTGTCTTATAACAATAAAACATTGATCGAAAAAGTATGATTAAGGTAAAGTGTCTTATAAGGCTTATGACACAAATCTCTTCATTTAAACATTTGATACTGTATTTAAATCTGTTTTTAAGTTTAAATCTGCTACTTGCTGACAGATTTGCGTTATTGATAAAGATATAAAATTTACAGATATGGTTATTCAGTCTCAAAGAATTGTATGCGCTGTATGTTTTATCAAATCTAAACCAGCTACTTTCAGACATATTCACAAAATTATTTATTGATAAAAGTATAAAATTTATAGTTTATCAGTATTTAAGGAATCGAATAGTGTTTTGGTGGCAAATTTGGGGCTTTAAGCTAGTTTTCATGACAACGACGAAATGGTTGTCTTCCGGGAGCAAATGGCTGTAACTCAAGATGTACAGAATTTATAGGAAAACAGAGATCACTGTTCAATTCTTAAGAGCATTAATGTGAAAACCTGAAAATTTTAAAGAAGTAAGAAAGAAAGTTAGTTCTTGGATGTGTAATTCACGTTGTGGAGCGAGAGAAAAATATTCTTTGAGACTCTTACAAACGGAGGAAATGCGTATAATAGTCGACGAATGAAAACTGTTCACTTGTTCGGAAAATGGGCGTCGTTCACAAACTAGATTTTTTTTCAAACAATCATTAAATACAGGTATGTTTTGAAAATATGTAATCAATATACATATTTACTAATTATAATTTCTTTACCTACCTGGCATTTCTCGGGCTTGTCGAAAAACAGCACAAAATGCGAAAAAACTCTGAAAGTCGAGAAAGATTTAAAATCGCTGCCCGAATTTCGAATAAACTATTGAAAAGAGAACAACATTTACTATATATGGGCTGGGAGATTGAAACCTGTTTTTTTTTTAATTATTAATGTGGAAGTACCGCAGCAAATCGCAAAAAAAAAAAAATGCTAAAAGTCGCAGAAAAAAATCGCTAAAATTTCGAAAATAACAAAATACAAAATTTACAACTTTACGGGCCATAAGATTAAAATCGGATTTCTTTTACGAATCTCAAACAATCAACGCAAAAAGTGAACCCCTCCCTCCACCCCAAATATCCCAATAAAAAATCGAAAAGCAATCAAAAATTTCTGTGCGGATTCCAAATAAACTATTGAAAAGAGGGCGTAATTTACTAAATTGGACTAAAATATTAAAACCAGATTCTTTTTAGTAAATGGGGAAAATCACCACGATTTTTTTTTTAAGAAAAGTTAAAACTTGCCAAAAATTCAAAAATAACAGATGACAAAATTTAGTACAGTGAGCTGAAAACATTGTAACTGGAAAATTTCCATGAATGTCAAAGAATCGACGCCCAACGCAAAATAATGCTAAAAATCGCATTGAAAATTGCGCAAAAGAAAATGTACTATATATTAGGCCGAATATTTGAAACCGAATTCCTTTTACGTTTATTCAAAAAAAAAAAAAAAAAAAAAAAAACTTCATGGAATTCAAAAAATTTCTAAAAATCGCATTGAAAATTGCAAAAATATTCAAATATTGCGGAGCACAAAATTTACTATTTTAGGGCTAATAGTTTGAAACTGAACTTTTTTATTTTCAAACTGATTATGTTACCACTAAATCTCATTATTTCGGAATCCAATTTTTACTCGAAAAACAACTAAAAGTTTATTTTAAGGTATTACAATTTTAGAGTATTAGCGCAAAAACAAGTTTACATTATAAGTATAAATAAGAGTGGTCCCCTGTGGAATTTTTTTTTTCAAACTGATTATTTCCCCCATAAATTTTGAAAATTTCTTAACCACATTTATACTCGATCATTAGCTAAAATGTTAGTGTATATTGTATTACAATTGCAAAGCGATAGTATAAAATTAAGTTTATTTTTTTTAATCAATATGTGACTAATGTTTATCCTATGGGTTACAGAAACAGAAAGCCGGAACTGAGTTCGATGCATTTTTTTTGAAAAGTTTAATATTGATATTAAAAAGCGTGTATTTTTTTTTTCGTATTTCGTTTTTCGAAGCAGATGCAGAATTTTAAATTATGCAATTAAAAAAAGGAAAATCGCCGAAGTAACTTTGCGAAAAATAATTTTTGAAAGGGTTAATATTACTATTTTGTCAAATGGATTGCACCGTTCGAAAGAAAAATTAAATCTGGGGTATTATTTTTTTCGTATTTTGATCCGAAGCATGGAAGCAGATATTTAAACATTGCAGAAAAATACAAAAACATTCGAAACGTCGTCCGAAAAAGATTTTTTTCAAAAGCATTGATACTAATATATTTTTAAACGGATTGAACCGTCATAGAAAAGAAGGTACCCGATTTAAGTAATTTTTTTTTATTTCTCTTATTTTGGACGGGCGAGAGGATGTGGAATGTAAAAGATGGGGGGGAGGAATAAAAAAAAAGAATTTTTTGAAAGGTTTAATATTAATATTTTTTAACGGATTCCACTGTTATAAAGATAAAAGTACGATACTTCAGAATGAAATAATAGGTTTTAAATAGTTAATATTTTAAAAAATTTGGTAGGTATTAACTGGTTAAAAATTTCAGCGAAGTTTAACTATTTTATGTTATTAAAATTTATTTTCTTGATTTTTACAAAGTAGCGTAATTAAGGTATGTATCTAAAAATATATCGTTCATGTATTAAACTGGACGAGGACATTATTTTTGAAACATAAATTGCGCTTCAATCAGAAAATAGAAATCTACAGAGAATCACGAAAAATTATCTTTCAAAGTGACAAATTACATGTAAAATTGACCCTAATATGGAAAAACTGCAATTATGCCATTAAAAATTCTTATCACGCAAGGCCGATCTTACCGCGATACAAGAAATCTGCACGGTAGACTGCTGATGACAAAAAAAATAGGAATGTCGTAGATAAAACTACAAATCTACCTTACTTTTGATATGAAATTTTAAACACACATTAAAAGAGTATGATTACTTATATTCTATGGCGCATTACTATTTGTATTACTATATGTATTACTATTATTTATATTATACTTATATTATATACTTATATATTATAATGCAATATAACCTAAGAGTTAATCTTCTGAAAAAGAGTCTAGATGCATATAAAGTTTTAATTTAATTGGAAGTTAATGCTCTTTTAAAAAATGAATTCATCATATATGCCTTGCGCGCAGGATTTCTCTTAATTAAATTGTCACGGTAATCATTTATTTTTTTTAGAGTAAAGATAGAGTAGGTGTTTAAAATAAACTACACTGTAAAAAATATTATGATTAGTTCTTAAGAAAAAAACATAAAATAAAAAACTCAAACTTTTGATTTTTTTAAAATAAAAGTAGTTTTATTTTCTAAATTTCTCACTATATGAACATATTTTTAGGTCATATTGAGCAACTATAAGGTTTATACCTATACTTTATGAACTTAATAGTAGGTCAGTTTGAGCTTCTATAAGGTTTGTACCTTCAGTAAAAATTTCATGAAATTCTATCCAGCCATTTCTTAGAAATCATACACGCAATGACCAAAATCAGCGTTTTCAAAAAATTCATTTTAAAGATAAGATTATTTCTTGATCATATAAAATGAGCTCAAACTGTTTTGGACATAACTTTCCTTCTTAGGTGAATTTTTGCGTGTCATTTCTTTTAAAATGTTCCCAATGAATAAAATTTTAATATAAGCTATCAAAAGAAAAAATGATTATTTGACACTTTGAAAGCTACCTGACTGATTAATTTAAAGCAAAGGGATATCTTCGATTCAGAAAATAAAGAAAAAGAAACGATAACTTCTGATCTTTTGGCCTGCAATTAAAGTACAGGGTGATTATAAAAAAACTATCCCGACATATGGGCCCCTAACTATCATACCATTTACAGAAACTGAATGAAATTTTGGCAAAATATATTTTGAGGTATGCGCTCAAGAATGATATGGAAAACAACAGTGTCACTCAAACAGTTACGGTTACAGTGAGAAAATTTCGAAAAAATCAAATGGCAACACCCAGTTTTTTGTATTGGAATGTGATCTCCATTGTGAAAAACCCTAAATAGCGTTGGAACGGCAACTGTAGCATTGAAAATCACCGGCGGTAGATAGGCTAAAAGTGAGGACAACCAATAAGGACAGAGAAGCAGCAAAAAATAAAGCATTTTATTGTGTTTTACAAATTTTCCACATGACCTCCTTCACACACGATGACACTTTGCATGCGGTTGATGGTGGATAGCACTACAGCACGTATCATGGCAATAGGAATCTCTTGAATTGCAGTTCTGATGGCATCTTTCAAATCAGATGCAGTTTGAGGACGAAACTGATACACTTAGGATTTCAGATATCCCCACAGCCAGAAATCCATTGGTGTCAGATCAGGAGACCTTGGTGGCCACGGAAACAGGAAATGACAGGAGATAACTCTGTCACCAAACTGTTGAGTTAAGACACGTTTGAGTGAAGACCCGACATGTGGAAGAGCGCCATCTTGCATCCACACAACTTCAGATAGAGCATTTTGCCGTTGCAATGCGGGAATCGCGTAATGAGTTAACATGTTCAGATAGCGAGCACTCATTACTGTACACGTTTGCAGATCACCGGCAGTAACCTCTTCAAAAATGTAAGGGCCGAGGATGAACGTACTCGTTATACCACACCACACAGTCGATTTTTCCTCGTGTAATGGACGTGCATGCACATCATGTGGATTATTCTCTGATCAGTGCACACAATTTTTTGAATTCACGTTACAATTAACGAGAAATGCGCCTCATCTGTCCACAGAATGCGTAAAGGCCAGCTGCTATCTTCATCATACCGGATAAGGAATTGATTTGCAAAATCCAGCCGTAATTGATAGTCTCCCGCTTCCAACATCTGGACACGCTGGAATCGATACGGAAACATGTTTAGAACAGAGCGCAGAATCTTGCGTACAGTTGACTTCGGCAGATCCAGAACACGTGAAACACCGCGTGCAGCTGCGGGACGAACTGTGCTTATCGTCTGATGGACTTCTGCAACAGCTTCCACAGGAACGGAAGGTCGTCCAGACCGAGGTCGATCGCATGTGCAACCAGTTTCTTCAAATTTATGAATCAAGTCCCGTACAGCTTTGACAGTGCACGGGCCTCGCCGTAATCCATGGTTTCTGCGGTAAACACGCAATGTCTCTGCGGCATTATGTCCATTCAGGTAATAAATCTTTATGATTTCCCCACGTTCTTTCCCTGAAAGCGGCATCTTGTTCGGAATGGCAGAAAGGAACATACGCGGCTCGCATTTCGCAGTGCCTTTTCTTTCGCCTAGCGTGCAGACGTCAGTCATGCCTGTGTCTTACGTAGAACCCGAAATTTGCGTTTCTTGGTTTCTTCTTCTCGTTTTGTGGATAACTAATCAGGCTGGGATATCAGCCAAAGAAACGGTGTGACGTGTGACGTAAATGAAACGAAAATCAATGCTCTGGTGCACGGCAAAGTCCTTTTTTACTTTTCCCTTGCCTAGTTCCGGTGATTTTCATGTGTTGCCGCTCCAATGCTATTTAGGGTTTTTCACAATGGAGATCAATCCAGTTTCTGTGAATGGCATGATGGCCCAAATGTCGGGATAGTTTTTTTATAATCACCCTGTATATTTAACAAATCTAAACATTTAGGACACAAATTCCTATTGTTAAAATTAAATAGTTAAATATTTACAACCTTAAAAATATAATAATAAAATTAATTATTGGTTAAATCCATGGTGATAAATTAAAAATAATAAAAGTTCTTAGTAAAATTTAGTGAAACTTATTCATTATATGTATGTTTTGCTGCTGAATTGATTATTTTAAAAAAGAATTACAAAAAAAAAAAACAGACGACGTCTCAAACATTTTGATAAAAACAGGGAATTACACATAATTTTAATTATTTTCTTGGTCTTTTCCAAAGTAAATAGAGTAAATATCTTCAGAAACTTATTAAAAAATAGAGATCGAAACACAGATATTTGCAGGAAAATAAAAGGTTACTCTCTTACACTAGCGCTTCCAATATATTATTTAAAATACAGTAGCTATATTAATTACATACATACAAGTATTTATAAGTTTGTATTGCATTATAGCTCTTACATTGTAACTAATTCGAATGCGATATTTCATTTTAAATATAGCCACAATGCAGAAACTCATTTGAAAAATATGTATTTTACATAATTAATGAGCTTTTCTATATGTAAAGTACATTTCGTATGTAAGTATCGTCTTCTCTTTCTTAGACGCTTATAATGATGACTTCAATTTTAAACACATTTACCTGTCTTCAGCAGTTTAATTTGCAAATAACAAACACAGAAATAATTTGTTAGACTAATTTTCAAAATAATTTATTTTGGATATTATTTTCATAACAGTGATATACGCTGAAACAAATAATTATGAACAGAAAGGTCAAATATTCTTTTACATTTTTTCCCCATTCCTATTTACAAAGTTTCCTCGAATTCATTATCTTCTGAGAACTATTACTCATGAATGAAAAAAAAAAGAAACCAATATTCAAATAAAAGAGCATCTAACTATATTTCCTTGGAAATGTGTATCAATACCAAAAATATAAGTATGATGTTTCAATCAGCAAATTAGCTATTCTGTGAAACCAAAGAAGACATTTTTAGAGCATTATTTTCATGGTAGTGAAATACGCGGAAATAACTAATTATCAACAGAAATGTTAAAACTGTTATGTTTTTCATTCTTCTATTTACAATGTTTCCTCGAATTACTAAATTACTTTTCGTGAAATATTATTTAACTAATAAAAAAAAGTTCATTCACTTGAAAGATATTCAAGTGAAAGAAAGTCTTAATATATATTCTTGGAAACGAGAACGTAAAAATCATAGATTATGAAGCATAGATTATGAAACACTTTCCAACAGTATCGCAATACTGTTAAAAAAAGGAAATTTCATATTTGTTCATACAATGAAATAAAATATCTAAATAAACATAAAAAAAAAGTAAAAATTAATTTTTAGGAATCACTGTCCATAAGCGGTAATATGTGTGAATTATACGTGCAACCCTGTATATGATCTGCACACCTCATATTGCACTAAAAATTAGTTATGTTTTTAAATGCATATCACAGCTGAAAACATACATTGTTGCAGTAAAGTCTCATAGTCAGTTTTGTAACCGAAAGCTTTTGAGTGTCTCTGTAAATAAACGACAAATTCCACGTTGTAAATAATCTATAAAAATATGCTCTAGTGCACCTCGGTAATGTTTATTAATTTCATAATGCACTGAAAACGAGTTTTTTCCATTGACTGTAATGTAACAGAATACTTTTTGAGTGTCCTTGTAAAAGAATTATAATTTCTATTTATTCTATGCTCAATGGAAAACATTCTGTCGTCTATCTCAGTAACTCATATCAATTTCATTATGCTTGAAATAGTGTAATATTATTAAAATGCACTGAAAACAATTTTTCTCCAATGACCGTAATGTATCGGAATATTTTTGAGTGCCCCTGTAATGTAACCGTAAATGCTAGACACGTCATTTTCAATCCCGAACATGCTATGTTAAACATCAATAACATATATCAATTACATGGCAATTCAACTATATTTACGTGAGTTAGAGCGCGGACAGACGGCCAGACAAACCGAAATCATAAGCACTTTTCAACTATGTGTGTGAAAAACAAATCACTGCTATAAGGATTTCATACGCATCAGTTACTTCCTATGTATTAAATAATATTAAATCACTTTACGAAATATTACTCTTTATTTTTAGCATTTCTTGTAATTTATATAAAACCACATATTCAAATAAAAGTAAAATGCAAAAGATTGAATATTTCTGTTGCAAAAATTAGTATTAAAAAATGTACTCTATACAGATAAGAGGCTTTGTTCTGATCATGGAGATATGAAAATTAAAAGGAGTCGACATAAATGACGTCACTTGAAGCTGTTCCTACCCTTTCGCCCTGCGTCCGCCATATTTGACTGCGGTGAACTTCGCAGAAACCTTCTCTACATCCCAGTTTCTTCTCGCGGCGCAAATCAACTACGGTAAAAGTCAAATATCTCGGACGCTGGAGAGGGGAAAATAACTCTTGTTTCGGCTTCAAAGCTCTCCACGGTGTAATATTGATATGTCGACTCCATCTATCTTCTTAGCTCCATGGTTCTGACTGACTGGCTGAATCATCAACACACATATGAAAATATTAGGGGGCCGCTTCACTGAAACTGTCCAATCGCGAAATCCCACATTAACCTATGGGAAAACTTAAAAGCATGAGGCTCATTACCTAATGCAATTATTAAAATACGATTTTCAGCATCAGAAAGTAGACGTCAGAAGCCGATGATGTGCGTTTTTTAAAATTGTATCCGTAAAATTTAAGTTTTTCTTGAAGGTGATAAAATTCCATCAAGTGGTAATTTCAAAGTTTATAAGATTTTTTAAACAGTTAAAAGTTATGGAGGTAATGTTTATAAACGCACATCATCGGCATGTGATGTCCACTTTCGGATGTTGAAAATCGTATTTTAATAATTATATAAGATAATGAGTAATCGTGTTCCCACAGGTTAACATGGGATTTCGCGATCGAGGAGTTTTAGTGAAGAGACCCCTGAACTTTTGGGTAATTCGTAATACATAATAGTGACGCTTTTATAAAATAATATTTCATAATCCAATCCCTAAGGAGGTTAATGTAAGTGTCAAATGTTTTGGATTCATTTCGCAATATATCAGCAGAAGTTTTTGGTACGAGTGTGATAACCAGCATATCAAATCTACTAAAAAAATATATTAAATACATATTTCAGCAATTTTCCTTCATCCCCCTTAAGTGGGTGAAAGAGGGTGTTGAAGATAAATAACAAAATATTTTGCCGTAATCGGGTCTACAGTCAATTTTTAAATTTTATCGAACGGGGTGAGGTTTAAAATTATTTTTGTAACCATTGCTGTCGCTCTCATATCTTTAAACTACATTGTTGCCAGCAGCTCTCATGTTTGTAGCCAATCTTAGCTATGCTCCCGATTATGGAAGATTAGACGAATAAATTGATTACACATTTTTCACAAAACATTCTTCCAGGTAATTTTTTCTCATATTATATTAATTGATTTTGCGCTTTTAGCGTTTTAGCTATCGGCTTGCAACCTTTATATAAACTATAGTACATTTGTCATTCTTCTCAAAAATATTTTTATTTTAAGTAGAGAATTACGATTTAAATACCGATCTTCATATTAACGATTTATGAGATTGAGGCACACAAGGTCCCTATAGTGATTAGGGTATTAACAGATTATAGGCTCTGTTAAAATGATTGTCGTTTTATAAAAGTTTACAGTGCCTTGTTATAGTGACTGTGCTATGAGGCACTAATCACACAGGGTCCCGTTATAGTGACTGTCTTATGAGGTACTAATCACACAGAGTTCTAGCGATTGCAGTATTAAGGAATTATGACTGCCAAGCGCAAAGGGTCTTTATTGTGATTACCGTATTAAAAATATATGAGCGCAAAATTTACAGGGCCCAGTTATAGTGACTGTCCTATAAGGCACTAATCACACAGGGCCCCGTTATAGTGACTGTCTTTAATGGTACTAATCACACAGAGTTCTAGCGATCGCAGTATTAATGAATTATGACTTGCCAAGAGCAACGGGTCTTTATTGTGATTACCGTATTAAAAATATATGAGCGCAAAATTTACAGGGCCCAGTTATAGTGACTGTCCTATAAGGCACTAATCACACATGGCACCGTTATAGTGACTGTCTTATGAGGTACTAATCACACAGTGTTCTAGCGATCGTAGTATTAATGAATTATGACTGCCGAGCGCAAAGGTTTTTTATTGTGCTTACCGTATTAAAAATGTATGAGCGCAAAATTTACAGGGCTCAGTTATAGTGATTGTCCTATAAGGCACTAATCATACAGGGCCCAGTTATAGTGACTGTCTTATAAGTCAATCACACAGAGTTATTGCGATCGCAGTAGTAACGAATTATGACTGCTAAGCGCAAAGGGTCTTTATTGTGATTACCGTATTAATAATGTATGAGCGCGAAACGTATAGGGTCCAGTTACAATGATGAAAATTACCATATAACATCCAATTTTTTGATCTCCTCCTCTTCTTTTAGGTTAGTTTTTTTTTTTTTTTTTTTTTTTTTTTTACAAACAACTTCTGGTCCTAATACTGAATTAGAAATTTCCTTTCAGATTTTGAACTCATTTCTAATAATATATGAATTTTAAGAAACTTTAATCTAATCAGCATCTAATTAAAAAAATAATAACAATCGATTGAATAACGAAACAGAATACTAATAACAATGTACGTTTTATCTATCTTTTGTATAGATTTCTATGACATTCAATTAATTTATTATCAGAAATCTAACTATTACAGTAAACATACATTGAATATAAAAATCGTGCGATATTTATTTGGGAATTATTGTTTTCATTCCCATTATTACTTTCTTCAATCTGTAATGGAAGAAAGTATCGTAATCGAAAATTTTTTGACTTCCGGTTTTCGACGAATTTACACGTTTTAGGGTTCAGAGATTCCGAAAAACATGTTTTTACAAAATGTATGTCTGTCCGTCTGTCCGTGTGTTGTGTCCTCCTTGTACCCTTGAAAAGTGTATGAAGTTATGAATAGAATTCAACTAAATTTGATTTATAGGGTGGCCAGCAGGTCCTCCTTGAATTTGGGGATACTCCGCCGGAAGGGAGCGCTGCGATAGCGACTTTTGTGCCATTTTCATTATTGTATCATCGAAAAGTGTATGAAGTTATGCGTAGAATTGAACAGAATTTTTTGTATTTGTTTTTTACTATGGCCCCAGTTGAATTTGGACATATTGCGCCTGAATGGGGCGCTGTGATAGCCATTTAAAGAGTTCACATTCAAAAAGATAAACAAAACAATTAGAAATCCTAAAAGGTTTTTCTGTTAAATGTTCGGCCTTGATTCAAGGATTCCAGAGCAATTTTTGTTTCGCCTCTATCTTAAAAAATACCTGAGATATAGCAGTTTGAAATTTTAGGGTGGTTAACATTTTCAAACAAGACAGCACAAATCATCCATAAACGGATTTTTTATGAGTTTTAGTGAACACCGTTTCGGGAAATTTCCACTCATTGTTGTAACCATTGTTCCAACTGTTATATACTTAACACTATATATATATATATATATATATTCAGAAACGTCAAATTCTCGTGAAACTTGGGGACACTTGGCGAAAAATCACCAAATTTGGCGACAAAAATAGGTTGCCACAAATGAAGCCAACTTTGCTGTAGAGGACTAATTTGGCGATATTCTCATTCAAATTCAATATTGAAGAGTACTGTGAATGAATCTTCTTTAATCGGACTCCACGCATTTTAGCTTCGTGTTTTCCAGTAAAATTAGCTAAAATCTTAAAACCAAGGAATTGGGAGGCTTTCTTTTCCTGCCGGTACAGGCCAGAAGGACTTTTTGTAGTTTAGTATACATCGGCTGATTGCATCTAGGTAACCCGACTATTAGCAAGCAGCTGACGTAGAATAGAATGACGAAAAATATTGATTTTATTGGCGATGTGATAGCAAATTTTTAAGTATTAACATGATTGTGATAGACGAAAATTTTGGAATTGGCACATCCGACAGGTTGTTATGGCAATTATTAAGTTTATGATATCCCTCAATTTGTTTTTAAAATAAATTTAGGTTGAAGTTGCGTTTTTAAAATAAAGATCATAAAATTAGCTTCTGTAAGACAATGAGGAAAATACAAAAGTACAAAATTAGTATAGAAAAAATTAGCATTAAATATATATAATGAATTATAAGTTTTATATCATTGTTTGATGTCATTTAAATGATGTTTGAAATTCAAGAATTTAGTTTAAAAGAATTCACAGTCAAAATGAATTAAATTTATGAATCATGTTTTTAATGCTATCAAAGTCATGAATAATGAAACTTTTCTATTTTTTCCTGGAATTTCTAAGAATTTTCATTAATATTTCATTTGAAACTGAAGTTTTTAAGTAAACACACAAAATTAATTTAATATAAACTAGTCGGATGGGCCAATCCCAAAACTTTCTTCTATCTCAGTCATGTTAATACTTCAAAATTCGCTATCACATCGCCAATAAAATCAATATATTTCGTCATTCTGTTTCGTCATGTTGTACGTCAGCTGCTTACGAATCGTCGGGTTACAGGGATGCGAACAACCGATGTATACTAAACTACGAAAAGTCCTTCTGGCCAGTACCGACAGGAACAGATAGCCTCCCTATTCCTTGGTTTTACGATTTTAGCTAATTTTACTGGAAAACACGAAGGTAAAATGCGTGGAACCTAAATAAAGAAGATTCAATCCCAATTCTCATCAATATTGAATTTGAATGAGAATATCGCCAAATTAGTCCTCTACAGCCAAGTTGGCTTCATTTGTGGCAACTTATTTTGGTCGCCAAATTTGGCGATATTCCGTCAACTGTCGCTAAGTTTGGCGAGAATTTGACGTTGGCGAATATAAATATATAGTGTTAAGTATATAAGAATAGGAACAATGGTTGCAACAATGAAAGAAAATTTTCCGAAACCATGTTAACTAAAACTCATAAATTAAACCCGTTTATGGGTGAATTCTGCTGTCTTGTTTGAAAATGTCAGCCACCCTAAAATTTCAAACCGCTATATCTCAGCCATTTTTTTAAGATAGAGGCAAAAAAAAATTGCTCCGGAATCTCCCGATCAAGGCCGAACATTTAACGAAATTTTTTTTTTAAATTTCTAATTTTTTTGAATTTGCACATCTTTTTGAATTTGAAATCTTTAAATGGCTATCACAGCGCCCCCTTTCGTCGAAATATCCCCAAATTCTAATAGAACCTGCTTGCCATAGCCAAAAACATAGAAAAAAAAAATGTGGCTCAATTTGAAGCATAACTTCATACACTTTTCGCTGATACAATAGTGAAAATGTAACAAAAATATCGATCGCAGCGCCCCCTTTCGTCGAAATATCCCCCAAATTCTGATAGAACCTGCTTGCCATAGCCAAAAACTTAGAAAAAAAATTTGGTTCAATTTGAAGCATAACTTCATACACTTTTAGATGGTACAATGAAGACAGACAGACGGACAGACGGACATTTTGTAAAAATATGTTTTCGGAATCTCTGACCCTTAAAACGTGTAAATCCGTCGAAAACTGGAAGTCAAAAAAAATTTCGATTACAATACTTTCTTCTATTATAGATAGAAGAAAGTAAAAATATTTATACTTCGTGATAGTTAATCTATATTTGCTATACTAATGTAAATTATTTATATTACAATTATTTGGTTTATATTTCCTAAGTTATTTTAATTAAATCTAAGTTGAAGTATCATTCTTTAAATAAATATAAAATTAACTTATGTACATGTATTATGTATATATTATGTATTTATTATGTACATGTATATGCAGGATATTTCATTTTATATTCCTTTTTAAATTTAATGATAATTTATACTAATTAAAAACATTAGTAATTACGAGGGAAAGTCATTAAGTAAGTCACAAAATATAATTAAATAATGACTTACAATGATATTCACTTCAAAACTATTTTTATTTCTCAACATATTCTCCACCAATATTTATGCACTTATATCATCGTTTTATCAGTGCCCCAACACCAGCTGCATAACATTCTTTGGGTTGCTGTCTCAGCCACAATAGGACTTCAAGTTGAACCTTTTCATCACCTGTGAACATCATCTTGCTTCTAAAATGGCTTTTTAGTGGACTAAACAGATGAAAATCGCTTGGGGCTAAGTTGAAGCTGTATGGTGGAACTTGAAGATGTTGCCTACCAAACTTTTGAATTGTCTCCTGTGTTCAACTTAAAGTCTAAATGTAGCTGAGACAGCAACCCAAGGAATGCTATGCAGCTGGTGTTGGGGCACTGATAAAACGGTGGTATAGGTGCATAAATATTGATGGAGAAAAATGTTGAGAAATAAAAATAGTTTTGAAGTGAATATCACTGTAAGTTATTATTTAATTATCTTATGTGACTTACTTAATGACTTTTCCTCGTATAATTCTTCTTTGTCAGCCTTTTTACTGAAGTAGTAAAAGCCGATTTTAATTTAGATTTTAATGTACATTTTATCTTTAAACACAAATTTGAAACCATTTGGAGAAATGTTTTGGATTTAAAAAACATTAAAATTTAATTTCTTAGTATTTAATTTTTTAATATTTTCATAATAATTTTTTTTAAATATTTTGTATGTGATTAAATATTGGAGTTTTATGTATTAAATAAGTGGCGCATACAGATAAACTTAATATATTTCTGCAATGTTGTTTAATAATATAAAGCATCTTCTGCTTTAAGAATTCTCAACCCAACTTTACATTTATACTTTGGTTAGATTTTGTTTTATTATTATTATTATTCAAATTCATTCTGATAATCACCAACTTTAGACATAAAAATATATTTATAACGTTAAATTCAAGGTCTGTCTATTCTAAAGACTGGATGAAATGTCATATAATATTCAGATACAATGTCATATAGTAAGTGCTGAATAGTTTTTCCATGAATATACAACAGAACATTATTATACAGTAACTAATGTAGTGAAATTATTTAAAATATATTCCTTTAAATAAAATTACAAGTAATATTTTAAAAAAAGTTAGAAAGAATATTCCGGTTAATTTAGTATTTAAAAAAATATATTGGAATTTATTCTACCATTTCTTTCACTGAAAAATAGTATATTTAATAAAAAAAAATTATGATAAAAATAAAGATGACGATAAAAAATACAATTTTTGCAAATTAAAGTTTTTATACTTTGGTTTGCAGAAATTAATCTATTAGGAACACACACACAAAAAAAAAATTCAAGGATTTTGGAAGGAAATTCCATCTATTTAAATTAGTTTCTATGACTAAATGACTTTTCTATAACTATAAATAGAATGTTTCATATTAGAATATTTACTTTAATATGTTAACGAATAAATAATTAATAAGATTATTCAGTAAGAGGATTCAATGAGATTAAATGCATTTATTTTTATTGAAATAAAGCTAAATGCATTATAGATTAATTGCATTTTAGAATTTTAAAATCCTAATAAAGAAAGGAAAAGCATTCTATAATTTTTTTTCATTTTTGTGGAAAAGGGAAGTCATTAATATACTACATATTATAAATATTTATATTCATATTCATGATTGTTAATGAAGTTAGAAATAAGTCTGAAATATATTTCGAAAATTGTTTTTGTTTGTTTTGTGTTGATTTTAATTATTAATGTTTAAAAAGAAAAACTGATTTCCCAATCATTCTTACTTTTAATATAAATAACTTTTATTTACAGCTAGCTGATCATCCAGCGTTGCCTGGACATCAGTAACTTTATTTTGCTGTTTCAATAAAAATAGTCATTTTTGGCGCGCATTTTGTTCTAAACAAACCTCTTTCCGAACGAAACTCTGGCACTCTTCCCCACTGTCTACGACATTGTATAGCAGGCGTTCTACGCACACTGTGCAATATCGTTTAGTTTTAAATTTAACAGCAAGGGGGCGCGAAATCATCTTAGTTATTTATATCTTAATTAGTTCATGTTAAGTTGAATGAAACAATTACCGTTTAAGAAGATTCAAAACATTTTTAACACTTTCCAACCTAGTTGAAAAGTGTTTATGATTGCCGTATGGCCGTCTGCCGTCTATCCGTGCTCTGACTCCCGTAAATAGGCTCAGATTGCCCTGCAATTTTTGTATGTTATTGTCGTTATCTATAGCATGTTCTCTATTTCAACGGAAGTGTGTAGCACTTATAGTTTTTTTACAGGGACACTCAAAAGAATTCCGTTACATTACGGTCTATGGGGAAAAAGCATTTGCTATTTATTTTAATGATGTTGCACAATTTCAAACACATTGTAATTGATATATATCACTAAGGTGCATTACAAGAAGCTGAATATGGAATAGGGTGTGCATAGTACTTATAGTTACTTTACAGGGACAGTCAAAAGAAATCCGTTACATTACGTCTATGGAGAAAAATCGTTTGCGGTTTCATTATATAATGTTTCACTATTTTAAACGCATTGAAATTTATATATATCACTAAGGTGCATTCCAAGAGGCTTACTACAGAATAGTGTGTGTATAGCAGTCATCCTTCATTGACAGCGACACACAAGAGAATCCTTTACTGTCTGTTAACAATAATTCCTGGAAGTGCGTTTTAAGTTGCTGAACGGGATTTTAAATTGAACTCACTTTTTGTCTATTACTTGGTGTGTATAAATTCTGTAGATCCTATACAGGGCAGCACTAAAGTTCGCGAACACATTTCCGTTTATTGACAGAAACTCCAGAAGGAGAATTTTAAACTGTACTACGCGTTTCCTAACTAAACTAAAATTTAGCATCCTATGTTGTATATATACAAATCTATAGATCCTGTACAGGGCTGAATAAAAGTATTCGGATAATTTTCCGAATATTGTATACGTTGGAAATTCCTGAAATTACGTTTTTAAATATGTTATGCGTTTTCTAAATTGTTTACTTAGATGTTCTCTTTAAGCTTATTAAACGGTAATGATTTGTAAAATTATTTTGGAAGCGTTGAAAAGTGTTACATAATCTATGCTTGACGCATGATTTTTCGTTCTTGTTTTTAAACAATTTGGTCGAAATATGAAAATGTCCCAGGTAGTCTACTTTCAACCACCCTATCTCCCACACCCCCACAGCTACCGACATGCAACCACCATAGTGCACGATGGGAGACTTGAGGCTACTAGCGCAAACAAACAGCAGTGGTCTGCGCTTGGTAGTTGTGGTTGCAAAGTGAAATATAGGGACACACACATCTCTCTCTCTAAAACATACATCTCGCAAAACATACATCTATAAATGACCCTTTCATGAATCTTATACATAACATTCAAATTAAAGATAAATAAACAAGAAAGGAAAATAATGTGTCAAGTATACATTACGAAACACTTTCCAGTACTTCTACAATAGTTTAAATAAAAACTTCACTGCTTAATAAGGTAAACAAGTACCTAAGAAAACAAGTTCAAAGTCAAGCCGGGCGGGGAAGCCTACCTTTTGGCTTAAGCTCCATTAGCCCGCCCAACCTAAGAAAACAAATTAGAAAATGCATAACACATTTGAAAACGAGATTTAAGCAATTATCTTCCATATTCGGAAAGGTACTCAAAAACTTTAGTGCAGCCCTTCATATGATGTATACATTTGTATTTATTCTACAGTACGCTAAAATTTAGTTTAGTTAGAAGAATCATAAAACACTTAAAAATTAACCTTGAGCAATTTCTGTCAATAAATGCAAATGTACTCAGAATCTTTTGTAAAGCCACTTTATATTATCTACAGATTTTTAGCTCACAGGCTATCAAAGCCTGAGAGCTTATTAGCTCACAGGCTATCAAAGCCTGAGAGCTTATTAGCTCACAGGCTATCAAAGCCTGAGAGCTCATTAGCTCACAGGCTATCAAAGCCTGAGAGCTCATTAGCTCACAGGCTATCAAAGCCTGAGAGCTCATTAGCTCACAGGCTATCAAAGCCTGAGAGCTCATTAGCTCACAGGCTATCAAAGCCTGAGAGCTCATTAGCTCACAGGCTATCAAAGCCTGAGAGCTTATGTGCCCGCCGGTTCTGTATGTACGTACGTATGTATGTACGTAACGCGATAACTCTTGATAGAAATAACCGTTTTACTTTAAATTTTGTTTATAGGTTCCTTGTGATAAGGCGCTTCCCTGATTAGTTTTGGAGGTTCATTGGTTAAGCATAAAGGGGGGAAATGGGGGGCTAACCCCCCCATAATTTAGATAAAAAGGTTTTTCATGCAGAATTATCCCATTTTCTTCAAATTTTGTATAAAGGTTCATTTTGATAATGCGCTTCTGTCAATAGTTTTGGGGGTTCATTGGATAAGTATAAAGGGGGAAAGGGGGTATAACCCCCCCCCCCTAATTTAGATAAATGTGTTTTTATGCAGAATTATTCGATTTTCTTCAAATTTTGTATATAGGTTCATTGTGATAATGCGCTTCTCTGAAGAGTTTTGGGGGTTCATTGGTTAAGTATAAAGGGGGAAAGGGGGGCTAATCCCCCCTTAATTTAGATAAATGGGTTTTTCATGCAGAATTATCCGATTTTCTTCAAATTTTGTATACAGGTTAATGGTGATAAAGCGTTTTCCTGATTGGTTTTGGGGATTCATTGTTTAAGTATAAAGGGGGGTAACGGAGGGCTGCCCCCCTTAATTTAGATAACTGCGATTTTCATGCAGAATTATGCGATTTTCTTAAAATTTTTTATATAGGTTCATTGTGATAAGGCGCTTTCCTGATTAGTTTAGGGGGTTCTTTTGTTAAGCATAAAGAGGGTAAAGGGGGGGCTTATCCTCCCCCCTTAATTTAGATGAATGTGTTTTTCATGGAGAATTATCCGATTTTCTTCAAATTTTGTATATAGGCTCATTGTGGTAAGGAGCTTCCCTGGTTAGTCTTGGGGTTCATTGGTTAAGTATAAAGGGGGACACGGGGGGGGTAATCCCCCTTAATTTAGATAAATGGGTTTTTCATGCAGAAGTATCCGATTTGCTTCGAATTTAGTATATATGTTCATTGTAATAAAGGGCTTCCCTGATTAGGTTTGGGGGTTCAATTGTTAACTATAAGGGGGTGGGGGAACGGGGGGATGATCCCCCCTTAATATATTGTCGATTTCTTTATTTTCCGAGGGGCTTATTTCAAATTCTTTGAAATAAGTGTATAATATACAATTAGTGTGAATAGCCTGTGTGCTCAATGCCCTCAGTTTAACTGGGCAGTTTTCTTTTTAGCTCACAGGCTATCAAAGCCTGAGAGCTTATGTGCCCGCCGGTTCTGTATGTACGTACGTATGTATGTACGTAACGCGATAACTCTTGATAAAACTAACCGTTTTACTTTAAATTTTGTTTATAGGTTCCTTGTGATAAGGCGCTTCCCTGATTAGTTTTGGAGGTTCATTGGTTAAGCATAAAGGGGGGAAACGGGGGCTAACCCCCCATAATTTAGATAAATGGGTTTTTCATGCAGAATTATCCCATTTTCTTCAAATTTTGTATATAGGTTCATTTTGATAATGTGCTTCTGTCAATAGTTTTGGGGGTTCATTGGTTTAGTATAAAGGGGCAAAGGGGAGGATACCCCCCCTAATTTAGATAAATGAGCTTTTCATGCAGAATTATCCGATTTTCTTCAAATTTTGTATATAGGTTCATTTTGATAATGTGCTTCTGTCAATAGTTTTGGGGTTCATTGGTTTAGTGTAAAGGGAGAAAGGGAGAAAGGGGGGGGATCCCCCCCCCTAATTTAGATAAATGAGTTTTTCATGCAGAATTATCCGATTTTCTTCAAATTTTGTATGTATATTCATTGTAATTAGAGACTTCCCTGACTAATTTAAGGCGTTCATTAGTTAACTATGAGGGGGGTAACGGGGGAATGACCCCCCCCCCCCTTAATATATTGTTGATTTCTTTATTTTTCGAGGGGAATATTTCAAATTCTTTGAAATAAGAGTACAATATACAATGAGTGTGAATAGCCTGTGAGCTCAATGCCCTCAGTTTAACTGGGCAGTTTTCTTTTTATTATATCTGTCTCATAATAAGCTAAAATTTAATTCGTGCAAAAACACATAACACTACTAAAAACACAATTCTAGAAATTACTAGCCATAGATGGAAATGTATCCAGTTCTTTACATATCCTTTAATAGGAATTTATTTATAGTCTACAAACTTTTCTTAGTATACTAAATATAGTTCAGCTGGAAAATAGATAGCTCAATTAAAAACTACCTTTAAGCAATTCACAACTATCACACAGTAATGCTTAGCAATAATTATGTTTATCACTGTATCGGATCTATAGCAATTATACACACTGTCAGGTTTCTGACTTTATAAAAACTCATATTGTATATCTCTAATTAATTTAAGTAATTATATTTATTCATGATTATATTACTGTATGCCAATATATATTTTTCTTTTGCTGTAAAACTGCCGTATGTGATTGACAGTGGGATTTCCCCTGATCATATTATCTATTTAAGGGAGGTTCAAGATTTCTTTGTAAAGTACTAATCCGGCTTTAGAAAGAAATACAATGAAAGGAAAACAATGAGCATCACATTCCTAGCGAGCTGGATTTCACAGAGGAATGCAAGGGAGGAATGATCGAGTCGAAGTCCAGGATGGAAAGGTCTAGAACAAACGCTCCCACGTGTATGGCAGCTTCGTGAATGAAGAATGACACCCGTCGATTTGTAGTGTGAACAGGACAGTGAGAGACTCATTACTCGTGGAAGTGCAGCTGAGAGCGTAGGACGAAAGAGTCGCTAGTGTGTCATGAAGAGGAGAGGAGGTGTGTAGCGGATAGCATAGGACGCAAGGGTCGTCGGTGCAAGGTGTAGAATATAGACGGGTAGAGTTAAGATCGTAAAGAATTGTTGTTAATTACAGAGATAAATATGTATTGGACAGTTTGGTCCAAAGTAAGATTAATTACTACTTAGAAGGAATGATATGTACGAGTAATACATATGAGATATATTAAAATGTGCGATCAGGGAGATTGCCATATGACAGTCACATACGGCTAGTGACAATATAATAACTATCACTGTAATCTCTTTCTTGCATAATAAGTTTATCAATAAATTATTAATTGATTATTTATCTGAGAACTTCTTTCACAACGTGTCCGGTATCACTTTAATGCCGGTGGTGGCAGCAAAATGCCATAAAACTCAAGTATCAATTAGGAGAATGACCGAACAAGGCGACGTAACCATTACACACACCAAATAGTATGCAAAATTTCAGTTAAACTTAAAAACGGATATCCTAATTTAAAACTCACTTCCAAGAATTATGTCCAATAGGTAGTACTGCGAAATATTTTGTGTGTCCGTATAAATGAACGATAAATGCTATGCACGTCATATTCTACAGCAAGCATCTTGTAGTCAATCTTAGTATTGTATATCAATTTCAGAGATATATTAAAACGTGTAATAGTGTAACATCATTAATATACACTGTAAAATGTTTTGCTTATGTAACTGAGTTAATTTGTGTGGTACTGTAAATGAATGCTTTGCACGTTTCATTCTGCAGAAAGCATGTTTTAATGTAATTCAAAAAATCATGCCAATTTCATTATGTTTCTAATAGTGTAATATTATTAAAAAAACACCGCAACCATTTTTTTCCCCATAGAGTGTAATATAATGGAATTATTTTGACTGTCCGAGTAAACGAACTATAAATGCTACACACTTCCTTTTAAATAGCAAACATGCCATAGTACACTTCAATAACATATATAAATTACATGACAATCCCAATCTATTTACGAGAATTAGAATACGGACAGACGGCAGACAAATAAACCGAAATCATAAACATTTTTCTACTATGTTAGAAAGTGTTAATAAAAAAAAGACAAATTTACAATAGACTATTTATTTATATTAACTCAAAAACCAAATTAACTCATTAAAGATCAATCTGATTTGTCTTACAAATAAAGTTTATTTTGAGTTTAATAAATTATATAAAAGTTGATATTTTTATGAGTAGAATGCTATTGTATTATGTTTAGGTGCATTCGTAATTACATAAATACGTAGCACCAATAGTCGTCGTCTGGTCTGTCCGCCTGTCCGTCTGACCGCATACAACAGCCGCAAAAACTACCCAACCGAATGGTTTGAAATTTAATAAACATAATCGTTGCAGAATTGTGTTGTCATTTCAAATTTTATGAAAATTGAATCCAAACTTAAAAAAATATTAATAAAAATTTTCTTCATTCTATTAAATCATATCATACGTAATTAATTTAATGATATCCCATGATAGGTAATGATTCTAGGTTGTCATGGTGATTACGTCCTATTTAAGATGGAGTCCTATTAATTCCGTACTACTGAATTTAAAAATCGAATTTGTATACTAAAATTGTTTAGTTATAGCAATCCTATAATCTACCGAAATGGCAGGTTTTTGAATAGTTGTTTCCGGAGAAATAGATATTAAACGGATGGGAAAAGAGCATAACTATTAATTTCAAGTTCTGAAATTTTCAAAGCTAGGCTTAACTTTCGCATCGGAATTTTCAGTAAATGCCAACAAAAGATAAAATGCTGCCAACTGAAAATGTACTTATATTATTACGAAAATTAATCATATCATAATAACAGACAATATCATTCATTTCACTGAAATAATAACAGTACGAATGCACTGCATTTGTCTCGTTTAACGCACAGTTTCCAACTTGTTAAACTAAGACTTTTTTTTATAATTTTAAGTAGATAACCAATGCTAAATACCAATGCTAAAATTTTAATATTTAGAATGTCTAAGATAAACTTGCATGATAAAAAAGTATAATCTAATAATAATAATAAAGAGTTTGTCTATAAACAATGAACTTTGATTAAATGAAGCTATTGATAATTTTCGCAAGCTCTTTTGATTTTGATGGCGCATTTCAAATTTTCCAATCAATGCAAAACCACAATCATTAGAAAATCGGATAGAAAAAGTAATTAGCTTTACCGTAAATTTGTCTCAAGGCTCTAATATAAAAAAAAAATTTCTTTATTGATATTTTGTGATTTAATCAAACCATCAAACGCCCAGTTTTTGCTTTTAATTTTCAGAAAATTTTAATTATAAAAATTCATTCAACTAACAACATCTGGAAAGAATTTCACAAAAATTCAAAAGATGAATATTTGTATCATTTTTTACATTTTTAATTAAACTGTAAAACTTTGTTTTTGTCTGTTTTTCAAAATCTGCATTTTCAATGTATAAATTTATTTACTAAATGCAAGTGGATTTTTTTATTTTCCTGGCATTAATTTTTATATTCAAATATTTTAAACATGATTGACTGAATAAAAATTTAATTAAATATAAGCAATTTAAAAAAAAAACCTATAAATAATTATTTCAATCTACCCACCTCAATATGTATCATGTATTTATCTTCAATGTTTGTTTAATAAAGAACGTGGCTGAAGATTAAAATGGTATCTTAAGCATTCTTTTACTTACCCATCATACGTATTATACGGTAAGTCTTGTAATCGTTTTGAAAAAAAAAATTGACGGATTTACACGTTTTAGACACTGGAGATTCCGAAAAACATACTTTTAGAAAAAAAAATTGCCGCCCGTCAGTCTGTGTGTGTGTCTGTAAACGCTCTATCTCTCGAACAAATTGAGATAGAGACTTGAAATTTGGTATGTTCTTAGTATGTAATAATGGGAAGACGCTTATTGAATTTCAGTAACCTTGATGATCCGGAACTATTTTTTTCGGACTCTCGAAATATTCGTTCTGATAAAAGGTATATAAAATTTTTCGAAATTGTTTATTTTAAGGAGTGATTTTAAGGAGTAAAAAAACATAAATTTTCATAAAGAATGAAGTCGATCGGATAATGAGTTGCCGAGATATTTGCAATCCTATTTTCCACACTCTTCAATTTTTCATGACCCTGTATTTCATTCAAATTTCAACTGAAAGATATATTTTTATTGGAAACTAGACGCTTAATCCGACGCAGTAGTAAACTGTTAGTTAATATTATTATCAATTTTGGAGTTATAAGGATGTTTCTTTTACGCAATTCAGTAATAGAGCATTTAAAGCTTATGATGTCTTCAAGCCAGGATTTTTGCAAAGCATTTAAAAAATATTTTACACATGTTTTATTTTCATATTTTATATTATGCATATCCATGATGGGTAAGTATACGGTGGCCCCCAACGATTAGTTTTACTTACATTAACAAATATTTTAGTCATTCCCCCATTTTCCAAGGAATATGTAGTGCAAATATTTCCCTATAAAGCTCTTGATTTCATCTGTATCTATTTGCTGTTTGTTACGAGAACGAAAGATGTCATCTTTAATATTACATTTACTATTTCATCCATATTTGATACAAATGAACAAAAAAATTAAGAATATAATTTAAAGATGTAAACAAGATGAAATATTAACTCATTCCCGCTCAGCGATCTATTTCTAGATCACCTACAACCGAACAAAACTTTTAAATTTCAATACCAGTATTTTAGTACGGAAATTTTATCATTATCTAATCTCAAATTTCGAGTCATTAAATAAACCATCCCGCAAATTTAACAAATAATCTGTTAAATAAAGTTTTCTGTATTAATTATCTCTATCATACTAATATACGTCATGTAAAAAAACCCTTAAACCCAGCTAATTATCATTCATTAAGTCGATAAAATCCTTTAAAATTAAGTTTTTAGCATTTAGCATCGGTTAATAATTAAGTTGATTGTCTACATGTCATATAATCTCTGATCCATCGATTTTAAACACTCGACTCGCAATTGCAATGATTCCTGCCTTGATTTATTTTATGACTTCTGCGGAGATTTTATACAACCAACCAACCGAAGATAAAAACCGTATTTTTGATGAGATCTCTTTGTAGATGGATTTTAATTAATATTTATTCTATCGAAAATCTATTTAAAAATTTCGAATTTTTTGCCCCAATCATTCATGGACCCCCTACCAGCAACCAGTGTGCAAAATTTCGTAGCCCTGCGCCCTGTGGTTTTCGAGTTTTTGAGGTTACATAGATACGCGCACGGATTTTAATAGTATAGACTAGCTGTTTAACCCGTTCTACGCACGGGAGTTCATGAATTTAATTCTAAAATGTGAATAAAATGAATTTAATTCCCCTGTTAAAGTGTTGAGTTGTTCAATAACTATACGATTTAGAAAAAAAATACTACTGTGCATTTTTTTTTAATGAAACTTAATTTTTGTTGCTATGGCAGCAGACGATAAAACGATATCTTTGTAATAAGGGAATAAAAAGAATAAAAATGTTGTTGCCGTTTGTGATAAAATGTTTTTCTTTATTTTAAAAAAATAATAAAGCGCAGTTAAATAATCTCTAATTATTTGCATGCGAGGTAAAGTAATTATCGTAATACCCGCTACAGCTTATTGGTATTGCAGCGTGGCGTCCGTAATATGCATATCTCACATTGCAGTAAAGGGGGGAGGAGGGGAGGAGGGGATGGGATGTTCAAGTGTTCCGGGAGGAGGGGATGTTCAAGTGTCCTTCAGAAAATGACTAATTAGGAGGACTACTATGCATCTTTAAAAATTTGTTCGTTTGGTTAAGATATGAACTTAATTACAAATTTGGCTTAAACTATTATTTGGAAATAGTGGTAACTACTACTCATAAATTTACTTTAATATTATAGAGGGTGACTATCAAGTTAATTATAATGTTTGTAATCAGTTGCGTTGAAATCGGAAAGATAGTTGCTGAGTTATGGAAACGGGGCATAGTTAGAGAAAAAACCTTGAAGAAGACGCCGGGGAGGGGCTGATGTTCAAGTTCATTTCAGTAAATTACTATTTAGGAGGACCACCATGCCTCTTTAAAAATTCGTTCGTTTGGTTAAGCTAGGAACTTAATTAGAAATTTGTCTTAGACTGTTATTTGGAAAAAGTGGTACCCGCTATTCACAAATTTATTTTAATGATATAGACATTGATTATTAAGTTATATATGATGTTTGGAATCAGTTGCACTGAAATCGGAAAATTACTTGCTGAGATATGGAAACAGGGTACAATTAGACAAAAAGCATTGAGGGAGGGGCCGGAGGGGGGAGCGGATGTTCAAGTGCCTTTCAGCAAATGATAAATTAAAAAAGGCACTATATGCATCTTTAAAGATTGATTCATTTGGTTAAGCTAGGAACTTAATTTGAAATTTGGCTTAGACTATTATTCGGAAATACTGGTAACTGTTTTCTACAAGTACATCCTGAAGCTATGAATGCTGATTTTTATGATAATTTAGCAAAATGGAACTGGTTTGGAGAAGTTCGAAACATAATTATCTGAGTTCTAGAAATAAAACACAGTTAGAGAAAAAACCTTGAGGGAGGAGCCGCGAGGAGGCGCGCGGTCAAGTGCTCAACAACAAATCCCTAAATTTGACTGTTGGTATGTATCAAATGAATACGGGCTCTGTACTTTTATTAGGATCATAAATTTAATTTTTACAAAAACTGTTATTCAAAAATTACGGTATCATCTATATAGAACAGCGATTAAACGTTACGGGTGAAGCAAAAAATTTTAAATTTCTTAAATGTAATTAGTTCTGTTGAAATCAGAGCAGTAGATTTGGACTTATTAATAAGGAGGGTCAATTAATGAAAAAACCGCTGCCAGGTGGCACGCGGTCAAGTAAAATAAATGTGATATTTAATAAAAATTCGTTTACCCGCCACCCCTCCCCATCCCCGCAAATTTAACAAATAATCTGTTAAATAAAGTTTTCTGTATTAATTATGTCTATCATACTAATATACGTCATGTAAAAAAACCCTTGAAAAAACCCTTGAGCTAATTATCATTCATTAAGTCGATAAAATCTTTTAAAATTAAGTTTTTTGCATTTGGCAACGGTCAATAATTAAGTTGATTGTCTACATCTCATATAATCTCTGATCCATCGATTTTAAACACTCGACTGGGAATTGCAATCATCCCTACCTTGATTTATTTAATTACTTCTGTGGAGATTTTATACAACTAACCAACCGAAAATAAAAAAGCGTACTTTTGATGAGATCTCTTTGTGGATAGATTTTAATTAATATTTAACCTATCAAAAATCGATTGAAAATTTTCGAATTTTTTGCCCAATCGTTCATGATCGCCCTACCAGCTACCCGTGTGCAAAATTTCGTAGCCTTGCGCCCTGTGGTTTTCGAGTTTTTGAGGTTACATAGATAGATACGCGAACGGTTTTTAATAGTATAGATACCAAATAAAAGATTAGTTTAAAAGAATCCCTTACTTTGAACGTTTCTACTTGTTTTAATTGATACCACATGTACTTTGTCTATGATATTCTGGAAGTTCTTCCAATAATCCGACAACCAGAGACATGTTTTACTGATAAAGAATATGAAATTTTTAATTCCTGAAAATTTTTAATAAATTAATTGAAAATAAATAACATATACCCAGATTATATACATACAGACATATACCAGAAGATACCTATTTGCAGGCATGTGTGTCATCACAAGTTGAATTATTTGTAACCAGTGGATCCGTGTGAGGAATTCGCACTGAAGTCTAATATTTTTTAGATGTAAGTTTAAACTTCTAAAGAAAATTTGAGAATTCAAAATATCTGCAAACAACATTAGTCAAGCTACAATATCATCTCATTTATTCCATCAAAGTTATCGCAAAAACTGATCGAAGAAAGCAAAAAGCATGCGCGAGATTAAAAAAAAATAATAATAACAATCATATTTTAACTGTATTAGAGTATACGATATCATCTGCTGCGAGAAAAACACGGCTCAAAGAAAAATAAATTGAATGCATTTAAAATACAATTTAATTTAATGTAACAAAGCATACATTTTAGGCTACACGCGAAATATCACTGCCTTGATCGATCAATGGTGTCTTTTTTTTAACATTTGAATTTCAATTTCGCTTTTAATCATAAATATAAAATAACCCCGTGCATAGACGCCCCCTTTCATCCCTTTTCGTGCTACCTATTTATTATTTTTTAATATAATCATTGTTGAGCACAATATAATGCGGTATTTTATTTTTGCGCCAACATTTTCAATAAAGAAAACGTTTTCATTTTATTTGAATGAAAACAGTGCTGCTTTAATTTTTAATTAACTGCAATTTCTAATCATAAAAATTTGTTTTAACGTAATGTGAGTGTACTATGTCAGAAGCCGGTTCAAAAGCCTTTTGAATGATACCTCATTCATTGTTGTGCGTTTTTTTGAATACATAGAAAAAGGGATGTTAACAACAGAAATAATATATATATACTATTATTATTCCAAATAATAAGTAACAGCAAATAACACTGAAATTCTTTGCGTTAGGACATTTGTTGTCTGCCATTTGTTTGTCTGCAGTACTGATGGATTTTTTTTTTTTTTTTTTTTTTTTTTTTTTGATGATTTTGTTTCTTTCATACCCATAGCACGATATAATACATGAAAAAAGATGCACCCAATTTTATTCTCTGACCATTTACTACAAAATAAAAACAAAAATATCATTAGCTTCGGAGGAATATCTTATTTCTGAATATAAATGCAGTTTTTGCATAAATTGGCAGTCTACATATTACAGAATGTGGCAAATTTAACTTTTTTTCAAATGGTAATACCCACTTTCGATGATTTGTTTGAACGCCTTAGATCAAATTAGAACGTAGAAATATATAGTTTATGAGTTTTCTTTTGAATCTCCACAGAGTTAGAAGTCGTATAAAATTAAGTATGTTAGTTTTAAATCTACGTGACAAACATATATACTCTCACAAAATAACCTGATAGAATTTTTTATTTTTTATTTTTTATAAAATAAGAAACAACAGAGCCAAACATATTGTATGTTTTTTAGTTAAAAAATATACTTTTAGTTATGCAAATTACTATTAAATTCATAGATAAAATAAGAATTATGACTTGCATCAAATTTTACATTATAGAAATAAGCATCGTGGAAAATATGGCTATATAATTATGCAGCTGATTCATGTCATTAGTGTTGGAGAATCGAAAAACATGGTTATATAATTGTACAGCTCATTCATGACATTAGTGTTGGAGAATCGAAAAATATGGCTATATAATTCTGCAGCTGATTCATGTCATTAGTGTTGGAGAATCGGAAAACATGGTTGTATAATTCTACAGCTCATTCATGTCATTAGTGTTGGAGAATCGAAAAATATGGCTACATAATTCTACAGCTCATTCATGTCATTAGTGTTGGAGAATCAAAAAATATGGTTATATAATTCTACAGCTCATTCATGTCATTAGTGTTGGAGAATCGAAAAATATGGCTACATAATGTTACAGCACATTCATGTATTAGTGCTGGGGAATTGATATAAAAATGGATATATTTGTTAGATAAAAAATGATTTAAGTAGGTGAAAAATCGTTATCTTTCTTTTTATATTTCAAGCAGAATTTTTATTGTTTTTATTTTATTGATTTTATTGCCCTAAACGCAACATAAATACATAAAAATATATAAAATGAATTTCATAGCAATGGAAAAACATTGTGCAGAATTATTTCTACATTACAAATCAAATCATTCAAAATTCATGTAACTAAGCTTCTTTCATTCAAATAAATTACAATAATTCTAATTTCTGACGTAGTAGAGAAATGAAGAATGAACTGGAAATCCTTCTAAATAAACAAGGAGCGTATTCTGCAAATAATTGTTAATTTATTCAACATATATATTGCTGCATTTTCATGAAACGCGGATAAATGTATTGGTATTACTTGCCTGTTTTGTGCACTCTAGAATTAAATATTCCATTCCTCACATCTTCTACATTTTGGAAAATATCTAAATTCACTTTACATAGCAGTGCCATAGAACATTAAGCTATTAAATATATGAAAACAAGTGTTTTTTTTTCTTTTTTTTTAAACTGTTGAAAAATTTCTGAATATAAAATGGCATGAATGTTTGCTCTTTCAAATTCATACTTACCTGCATATTTGTTCTGAAAGAAAAGTGCTATTTAAAAACTTCAGTTGCAATCACTAATAAAATCAGTAGAATGTAAAAGACTTTACATGGAAATGTTATTATTAATTGAAATAAAAACAAAAGCAGAAAATATTTATTTAAAATATAATACAAAGGTATCTGAATAAGAATGGATGAAGTATATTGAAAATAAGGATTTATGTTATAAATATATTTATTGCATATGAGGTTTTTTTTTAAACGATGTTGGAAGCTTACTATTTTGTATTTTGAAAGTTACTTAATTAAATAGAACATAACAAAATTGAGGTGGACGCATAAATAACTTTACACAATTTAATGCACATCACAACACAAATACTTACACATAACAGAACTACGTCTACATTCTATGGGCACTGCAGTGAAACAATAACATATGAACGATAGGTGGCAGTAGCGACTGGAGACAATTATTCCTGTGATGCTGCCAACTAGAGCTTTTTATTAAAAGTAAAACACCATACTTACATTAAATAAAAATGAATTGGCATGTTTCATATGTCTTACATATATTGAATCGACAAGGAACTATTTTTTTATTGTTTCACAGCATACCAAAATAGATAAAAATACATCAAAGGGACTAATCCACTAATTTCGCAACAGTAAAATTTTCTACTTAAGAAACGACATTTTTATATTAATTTATATTTAAACATTTAATAAAAATAATAAAAAGTACACATACATTTTAAAAACGAATTTTTATTAATTTTTTTAACACAAAATATGTCAATTAAAATAACATCAGTGGATATCAAATACAACAAGAGAACTACAGCTTTAGCCAGACTGCTTAACATACAGCCTTTCCAGATTAATTTTTAAAATAGTAAAATAATTTATCCAACAAGATTTTATTCCCTGTTCGTTATTCACGAATCAAAAGTAATCTATATGCGCAGCGAGAACATATGCAGTAAATTAGCCTCCTTTGTGTTACTTACAGTTTGGAAGAAGAGGCTTTATAAATTAAAAAAACAATAAGATAAAATAATTCATGTTTACAGATGACTATTTTTATTTGTGATACTTCAATGAATGTGGGAATGTTTTAATTAAAAAAAGGCCGTTCTAATGACGAACACAAGTTTAATACATCACATAAAATTACACCACTTGACAAGGACAGGAACAGCACGAATTACACTAAATAACATAAACAATTAATTTCATTTTTCATATTTATGACCGTCAATATTCACGGCCTTTCTCACGACATGTTCAGGTTTCTCATGACAGACAACATTCTCCGTTGCCGCTATTCTAAGTTCTGCTGAGTTTTTTTCTGTTTTTCCAGAAAGGGGCTCTACTAGAGCAAGAAAAGGCAAGCTCAGACCTCACCTTATTGAAGCATCTGCTTTCATTATACTTGTGATATCGCGGTTTTTGTTTATCAAGTTAATTTTCATTTTGTTTTTCGGAATTAGTATATTTTATCATTATTGAACTTGAAAATGTCGCCGATTGTCTGTGCGAAACTAGTAGATCTATTTATTAAAATTCTTTTATAAGCCTTTAAGTGCACTGCAATCAATTTAACACATATATTTTTATTTTAATGATAATAAGTGATTTTCTTACATAATTATATAACGAACAGTCTTTTATTATTTTCATAGCTGAAGACTACGTTCATTATGTTTTGACATTTTGTAAGATTTATTCTAGGTCATGTGAATATCTATTAACGCGTGTAACACAACACTGAAACTTACAGAAAGACAAAGCAGTAAATATTTAAAGAAACCTCTGTTTTCAAAAAAGCAAACTTTTTAATTAAACTGGTTAATTAACAACAGCGTTGTTCCTTTGCTGGTATGTTTTTTTTACAAACTGTAATAACACAAAAAATAAATTTATAAATATATGCTGTTACACATTTGTATTCGTATATTACTTTTAAAAATATGTCAAGAATATGGACGTGCTCTATACTTTTGGCCAGTATGTGTAAACTAGTAAGCTAACACCATCATTTTTTTTAATGTATAATATCAGTTTATTATAAATACTCATAAAATAGTTCTATCAGAGCGTGGATAAAGAAATATTACATATAACTCGCACACCTATATATATATATATATAAATTGTATGAATCACTCAGAATCTTGATCGGCGCACGCGATGCAAGTAAGTTTATGCACGTTTGGTAACACTTCGTGGTAAAACATGTGTGGCCTTGCTTTATGATGGTATAGATTGACGCGGTGTCAATTAATACATTGTTCTTCGTCAGTGTTACCAATTTAGAGAGTTTTTATTCTAAATATCTACCAAAATATTCGTACAGTAATTTTCGCTTGATTGTTTCTCAGTTGTTCCGTGATTAAATGAAAAAAAACATTTACATTCAAAAGTAATGGTAGAAGTACCGATACCTGTAAATGATCAAAATTAATGAAAAACGACATAATAAATCTAAATTACAGCTAGGTTCCAAAACTTTTTTCATATAGGCTTGAGAACATACTATTTTATATATTAAAAATATTTCATGTTATTTTATATTATACATAAAAACTGTATAAATGAACATTCAGACTGTTCCAGAAGCTTTAAAATCATTCTAAAAAGTCCTTCCGGTCTGTACCAGGAGGAAAAGGTAGCTTTTATAGTCCATGTTTTTAAAAATTGAACTTATTTTACTCAAACAACCGAAGCTGAATTGCTTGGAACCCGATTATAGAACATTCAATCCCGGTTTACTGAATTTGAATGCGAATTTCAGCATGAGAGTTACAGCATAACAAAAATCAGATCGTTTCAAAATCTCAGCCAACCTAGAATTTCAAACTACCATATCTCTGCCATTTTCTAAGGTAAAGCCAAAACAAAAAATGTTCCGGAATCCTTGTATCATGATCTAACACTTAACGGAAACAATTTTTTCAACTTATAACTTTTTTGTACATGTTTTTGAATTTTTAAAATTTTTAAAATTTTTAACTGGCTGCCATTTTGAAACAAGATGGCGGATGAAGCTGGCCAAAGAACTCGGTCGAGATCTTGGTATGTCCTATACACATACTCAGTTACATCCTAATTGGTTCATAAATAAGAGAGTTACAGCATGACATATGTCAGAAATATATATATATGGATATATATAAATCAACATTTGAACGGAGGGTGTTTTGGTGGTCTAGGGGTCATGATCGGTGGAAATATGCCAAATTTTTTTGGAATTGCTTTCCTCCGAACGGCTGCAATAGGTAGCTTTTTGTATTGAAAGCTACCTAAAAGTGGTAGTGGTAAAGCGTCAGTAAGTAGTTTTATATCTATTACATATTCTGACTAACTCAAATGAAATATACCAGTTTAAATATTAGTACAAAACTAAAACTCATTCGAAAAACATATATTTTCTATAATTAACAAGATTTTCTGTAAGTATCTACATCTTAATGTCATTTTCCCTTTCTAAGACGCATTCAATAATGACTTCAGTTTTAAACTCGAACATTTGCCTGCATCCAGTAATTTAATTTGCAAATAACGAATACACAAACAATTTATTAGGCAATTTTTCTCTAACACTATCGCTTATGCATTTCTCGTACATACTTTTCTTAATAAATCTTATTAATGCTTCTCTAAGCTTTCTTAAAACCTATTGCTGCTTTCTTTATATATTATTAGGTGTTTTCGCTATGAGGTACACTATAAAGAGTGATTTGTGACCCTAATCTAACATCATATAAATCTTCTTAAGTCAAGATTCAAGAAATCCTCCTAAGTGGGCATGTGGCGGAAATTTATAGCTTATAAATGAGCCACTAATCTGTTTTTTTCTTTAAGTATACGTTTAATGGATTCAGAAATATTAAGGTTGCTCGTCAGTGAACTTGCCGATTCGCCTCACTAATGTTAATCCTATGGGAGTAGGATGCATTCGTATATTTAAAATATCTCTTCAGGAAATTAATATTTTTAACTTCTGTTTTATGTGTACTCTTCTTAAAGGATATCTCTTTTTTTCTTAGTTGTCAAAATTTTTCTAAAATATATACTTAATTTTATGTAAAGTGTTAAAATTTTATTCAGTTTCGCTATGAATTACATAAAATTAGAAATTAATCAAATATTTTAGAAATACTTTGATAACTAAGAAAAAAGAGTCATCCTTTAAGAACGGTATAAAGGAAAAAGAAGTTAAAAATAAAAATTTCCTGAGGAGATATTTTAAATATACGAATGCATCCTACGCCCATAGGATTAACATTAGCAGGGGAATCGGGAAGTTCACTGACGAGCAGCAGCCTTAAGTTAATGCGAATGAAATGATAAATAGGTAAAAAAAAATATTTAATGGTTAATTCTTTTCATTAACAATAATTTTATTAACAATAGTAAAGTCCATCCGATTTAATATAAAATGTATGTCATACAGGACTCCCTAACTTTAAAATTCAATACATTTATAAGTACAACAAACAAAAATATGAAATATAAATAACACTTCATTATATATTATATTGTTATATAAATAACACTCCTTTAAGTAGCCCAAACCTTTTGCGTAGCATAATTTAAAAAGTAATATCTTTAGCTCGTGGGAGCTCGGCCAACATCTGTCTGGATTTAGCATGTTTTCTTGAAAGATTCACTGTCAAAAGATTAATAATTTTGTCTATAGATAATGTTGCGCTGTCTCAATCTGTCGAATTCTTTAAACTAACAACAAAATTTCAAAATTAAATAAAATTTCTCAAATTTTTATTGTTAAATAGAATAAAGTGTAAGTATTGCGATTCGTTAAGCAATTTTAATCATTAGCTTTCACGTTGTTACACTTTGACACATCGCAGTGCCATCTATTGCCAAAATTTTGAACATTTGTTTTTAAATTATTGCATACAAAAACTCATGAGCTACCTGATAAACATTTCAATTATTTCATCTTTATATTCATTATGATGTGTTAATGAATTAATGAATCATAGAGTTAATGAATTAATGAGTTATGAATTAGTGAATTCAAAAGTGAATGTATTGTATGAATCATCCTGAATCTTTAACGGCTTACGCGATGCAAGTAAGTTTATGCATATGTTTGGTAAAACTTCGTGGTAAAATATATATGGCCTTGCTTTATGATGGTATAGAGTTCCGCGGTGTCGATTAACACATTGTTGCTCGCCAGTGTTACCAATTTAGAGAGATTTATTCTAAATATCTACCAGAATATTCGTACAGTAATTTTTTGCTTTATTGTTTCTCCGTTATTCCGTGATTAAATGAAGAAAACATTTATATTCAAAAATGCTGGTAGACGTTTTGAATAAAATATAATGCGCTAAATTACTGTAGGGTAAATTCGTCTCGGTCAACGAACTATGAATTTTGTTGCACAGTTTGGCAAACATTTCAAAAATTAACTTAGCAACACCGTAAAGACTGTATTAAGAATTCGTTCTGTTTCCTTAATCTGATAATAGTAAGTCCCATTTATTAATTTAGAAAATATATTCTAGGAAAAGTAATACATTTTTCGTAATCAGCTACTCATTTTATGAATAAAAACGATTGTTTTGCTTTTTTTTTTTCAAAGAAATTATTTTCAACATTTTTTTAATAAATTTTTTGCCTAATTATACATGAACAACTAATCTCTTATATCACTATCTAGAAAGAAATTTACTTAATTACATGGAACCTTAAATATTTTCATACATAAATTTTATTAACATTTCTTCTTAGTAATTAAAGTTGCATTCCTTTTATGTTTTAATTCTAATGTTACGAATAAAATTTTTATCTATTTTTTTTTTTTTTTTTTTATGTTGTGAAATACAGTACAACACAAATCTTTGAAAGTTTTGTAAATTAAAGGAAGAAAGGAAAAAGCTGTTTCTTAGAATTTTTGTTCTTTTTTGTGAACTGGATCATTTAACAAAATTCTTTTCCAGAACTTTTTTCTTCTTTTATAAGACCTTTCAAATAATTAATTAAAGAAGTTAGAATTAATGCTGTTTACAACACTTTTCTTCTTCAATAACGCAATCTTCTTTTAACGCATTTCTTCTTTAATAAAAATAAATAAAATAAAATACAGATGTTAGCTGCTGTATGTATACTGTGAATTCATTTATACTAAAAAAGGTCCAAAAACAATGAGAAAATGAATTTAGACTTCGTCTACCATGCAGCTGCTGAAAAATTTTAATGAAATACATTTGGTGAAATCTAAAATTCAAATTTTACATAATACAAAACTTCATAATTTATATAAAAAATAATTGCAGTCATATGAGATAACTACAATTCATAATTATGCCCAATGGAGATTTTTTTCTAAAGGCCAAATTAACATATTTATTAGATACTACCAAACCCGTTTAATAATCCTGTGATGACACATTTTGTCATAACTAGTAATTTCTGTAATACGCTTTTCAAATATGGCATCAAAGGTACAAAGAATCCGACTTGGCCAAAATGATACGGACATTTAAAGAATGCAAAGAATTATAAAATTTATACAATTCTAAGTATTATTAAACATTATATAATGTGTATTTGAAATCCAAAGAGAACCATCTTGCTTAATTCTATTTAATATAATAATAATAATAATAATAAACGAAATATTAGAAATTTTTTGGATACACTCAGCAATATCATTCGACCACCTTGCAATAAATTTTTTAATTAGGTATTATGTGGATATAGCTGCCCAGGGATTTTAGATAAATGCCTCAAGATATATAATGCATGAATATTGATTGCGGTTTACATAAGATCGCTCACCATTGTCGTCCATTAATTGTTTTACAGTGTTCATATCGTACAATCGAGCTGGAAAAAATCGAATTTTGGATTATGGAATTCTAATAGTGCGGGTATAGTCCCGTCAATAGTAAGTGTGCAAAATTTCATTTTCATTGGTTAATATCTTTTGCCTTCTCAAAACGGCCAAAATTTTTAAAAACAGCCATTTTTTTATAATAAAAATTAGGAAAAAGGAAAATCGTTTTATAATAACGGGCAAATGTTCTACCAGTCCATCATAATTAACTGCAAAATTTTTTTGACCAGATCGGTTAATAACTTTTCCCTCCACAAAACGGCCAAAGTTTCGAAAAGCGGCCATTTTTTTACTAAAAATAATAAAAATTAGGAGAAAAGACAATCGTTTTCTAACAGCGGACAAATGGTCTACCAGTCCATCATGATTAACTGTAAAAAAATGACCAGATCGGTTAATAACTTTTTCTTCCTCAAGAAGGCCAACATTTCGAAAAACCGCCTAAAACAGCAAATTTTTACTAATATTAATAAAAATGAGGAAAAAGGACAATTGTTTTCTAAAAGCGGCCAAATGATCTACCATTCCATCATAATTAACTGCTAAAAATAACCAGATCGGTTGATAACTTTTCCCTCCTCACGGCGGCCAAATTTTCAAAAAACTTCCATAAAAACAGTCATTTTTTACTAAAATTAATAAAAATTAGGTTATTAACCGATCCGGTTATATTTTTTACAGTTAATTATGATGGAATGGTAGACAATTTGGCCGTTTCTAGAAAACAATTGTCCTTTTTACCAATTTTTGTTAATTTTAGTAAAAAATGCCTGTTTTGGGCAGTTTTTCGAAATTTTGGCTGCATTAAGAAGGGAAAAGTTGTTAACTGATCTAGCTAATTTTTTTTACAGTTAATCATGATGGAATGATAGACTATTTGGCCATTTTTAGAAAACAATTGTCTTTTTTCCTAATTTTTATTAATTTTAGTAAAAAATGACCGTTTTAGGAAGTTTTTCGAAACTTTGGCCGTCATGAGGAGGCAAAAGTTATAAAGCAATCTGGTCAATTTTTTACAGTTAATTATGATAGACCGGTAGACCATTTGCCCGCTATTAGAAAACGATTTCCTTTTTTTCTAATTTTTCTAATTTTTAGTAAAAAATGGCCGTTTTTCGAAACATTGGCCATCTTGAGGAGGCAAAAGATATGAATCAATGCAAATTAAATTTCGTAGCCATAAACGCCACTTTACTCACTGTCTTCGTTTTGATGTCTTTAACTGAAGAGTGTTGGTCAGTGAGATCTCAATTTCCTATACCTAGTGTTAATCCTATGGGCGTGGAATGAATTCGTATTTTTTAAATATCTCATCAGGAAATTAATATTTCTAACATCTTTTTTCGGTGTACTTTTCTTAAAGAATGTCTCTTTCTTTTTTAACACTTTCCAACATAGTTGAAAATTATAAGAAAATTTTCCTGACGATGACCATAGATGGTGGTCCAAACGTCGATATTTTTAATATTAATGTATGTATAAAAGTTTAAATTTGTATACACCATTCAGTAAAAATATGTGATGTTTTATATTCACTTCTTTAATAGTTGAAAAGTGTTTAAGAATGCGGTTTGTCTGGTTGTCTGTGCTCTAACTCGCGTAAATATACTCGGATTGCCATGAAATTGATATATGTTATTAAGGTACTATGGCATGTTCGGTATTGAAAATGAAATATGTAGCACTTATGGCACTCAAAAGAATTCCGTTACATTATGGTCTATGGGGAAAAATCCTATGCAGGGAATTTTAATGATGTTACACTATTTCAAATTTATTGAAATTGATATACATTGCTGAAGTGTACCTCAAGATGCTTACTGTCAAATATAGCACTCATAGGAATAAATAATTAGTTTACAGGATAACTCAAAAGAATTCCGTTATATTATTGTCTGTGGGGAAAAAAATGTTTGCAGTGCATTTTAATCCTGTTACACTATTACAAACATATTGAAATTAATATCATTTTCTAAGGTGCACTAAATAATGCGTTCTGTAGAATATGAAGTATAAAGCATTTATCATTCATTTCCAGGACCACACACAAATATTCGGTTACATAATGGTTTACGGGGGAAAACTGTTTGCAGCGTATTTTAATTATGTTACACTATTGAAATGTAATGAAATTGATATACATTACTGAGGTTTACTACAATATACGTGTTCTATAATATGATGTGCATAGAATTTATCGTTCATTTACAGGATCACACAAAAGATTTCGGATACAGTACTGTATCCGAAGTATTATGTATAACCGATAATTGCTGGAAGTGCGGTTTCAGTTACGTATGTATTTAACTAAATTTGTGCATATTATGTGGTATGTATAAATGCTATACATCATATACAAGGCTACACAAAAGGTTATTTTTTATTCGAGTTATGCATGTTGAACGTGAATTATATTTAGTATACTATGAGATGTTTGTTGAATAGAAATAAAATCATATACAGGGCCACGCAAAGAACTGGATACAATGCCGCCTCTGTATGATGAATTCTGTTAAGTGTGATTTTAATAGTTTTCAGCGTGTTTTTGCCTAAATTAAACTTTAGCTTAATATGTGGTGTGTATAAAAGTCTTACAGTAATATACAGCGCTATACAAAAGAATTCAAATATGTTTCCGTCTGTTGGTAGAAGCTGCTTAAGGAGAATTTTCAACTGTGTTATGTGTTTTCTTATACTAAACTAAATGACAGCATACTATATAGAATATATACAAAGCTATAGATTATATACAAGGCTGCACAAAAGAATGGTAGTACATTTCTGGTTATGGCCTGTAATTGCTAAAATCTGGTTTGGAAATGGGTTTTGCGTTTTCTAAAATGTTTACTTAGGTATTTTATTTACCTTATTAAACAGCGAGGGTTTGTTAAATTATTCTGTTAATGTTGGAAAGTGCTTTATAATGTATGCTTGATGCATGATTTTTCTTTCTTGTATAATTAACAAAATATTTATAAAATCTGTGTTTAATTTAATATCTTATGTGCTAGAAGCTGATGAACTGCGAGTAAGAATTTAACACTTCAAATAAAAATAAGTATATATTTTAGAAATATTTTGACAACTAAAAAAGAAAGAGATACTCTTTAAGAAGAGTACGCAGAAAATAGAATCTAAAAATCTTAATTTCCTAATGAGATTGTTTAACAATAAGAATGCATTTCTATAAGTTTATCATTAACAAATGGAATTTAAGACGAGACTGATCAACTCCATATCGAATATTTGTATTACATTTTTCTGTTGGTGTCCTCTGAAGGGTATCGCGTCAATTCATCACGCACAATTCATCGCAGAACAATTCGTCGCGCACAATTCATCGCAGCGTCAATTCCTCGTAGCGGCAATTCGTCGCGGCGACAACACATCGCAGCGTCAACTCGTCGTGGTGTCAATTTGTCGCGACGTCAATTCGGCACAACGAAAATGTTTTTGAAGGCTATAATGATAAAATTAAAGCTAATTTAGTAAAATTATTTCATGATAATTTGTTTTTTAGATATAGAGAATTATAGCTAACAATTTACATCATTAAATAATTTTACTAAATTATCTTTACTTTTATCATCATAGCCTTCAAATATATTTTCGTTGCGACGAATTGACACCACGACGAACTAACGCTGCGACGGATTGACGCTGCGATGAATTGTGCGCGACGAATTGTTCCTCGATGAATTGTGCTCAAAAAATTGACGCAGAACCCCTCTGAAGTCTGTGTACGGATCTGGCCGTCTTCCGTAGTCGAGATACGATGCGGTTAATGTAGTCGCCCTTCTTCTAGAATAGACTTTATAGTATTCGAACTAAAACTAAATAATTTAAATAAGCTCAATGTTCTATCAGAAGCCATTCAACTGCAATTTCTTAATATTTTGAAAATATTATTTTATATGGATCAATAATATTCCAATTTATTAGCGTTTTGGTAACAATTAAGTAAATGTGGAAATAAGTCATATGAATATATTTTACTATAAACATTTCAACGAGATGGTAAACAAAAAATCATTAAATTAATTTATAAACATGAAACAAAATTAAAGATATATGTTCACCAGTTCAAATAGCAGACGATAATCGTGATGTACCATTTATTGATATTCAAAACATTTTTCTCCTGTTCAACGTTAATGACAAAGTTACAATGTGAAGGTATAAGTATCCACTTGTTTTCTCTCTTTTGTCAACAATGGAGAAATATTGTTGCCCCATTACAAATTTGTCCTTAAAAATTACACACAAAAACATCTCGTAAAGAAGTTGAAAATTTGAAATTTCAAGAGTTATTTTGACATTTTCGGATATAGCGAATAACTGTTAGTTTCATCGTGCAGTGTTCGATATTCTTGGATGAGAAGTTTACCGCAGTCATAATTTTTTATAATAGATTTTGAATAGGGCATCTATTTTCAGTCATTGAAAGTATTATTGGTGATCATTTGTTTTCTTATCATTGATGCCAACCTGAAATATGGACACGATGATTAAATATTAGCTATTTGTGAATACTTATCCAGTTTTAAAATTAAGATGAATTCGATGTAAGCTTAAAATTTGATCAAAATGTAATTATTGTCATTTATAAATCTCCCATTCAGTTGAGTCTACAGTCCATTGGCCATATTTTATACGATTTGTTTTGTCGCCAAATTAAATACATTGTCATAATTAGTTTATTTAATTTAATTTTTTAATTTATTTGTTTTTATAGGACAAACATTTAATGGTATTGGGGGATTGGATAATTTCTTTTACTTTCACTTATTTCCCTTTTTTCCCCTGCTTCTACTATCTTTATCCAGCGGCAGTCCAGCATCGCATGTACCATATCATTACAATAGTTTTTCCAGTTTTCTCAAAATCTCCTTTAGATATCGGAATGTAAGATTGTAGGCATACAAATTCTCTATCTGCTTCTGATAAGCTTATTGTTAGTTACGTAACAAATAATAGAAATTCTAAATAAGACAACGAACTTAGAAACAGATGTTTTTCAGAAAATCGCAATCAGACACTCCAATTTTATACATAGGTATAGATTTTTAAGTACTTTTACTTTTTCTATATATTTTTTTAATTCTTTCGATATTGATTTATTACTTTTATTCTACTTGGTACTACAAAGTTTGAATAACATAGAAATATATTTAAAAAAAAAAGTTTTATCATTATCCGAAAAGCTGTTAATAACTCTTATTTATGTGATTTGTTACATGACCTCTACACTGTTCTCGATATAATTTCTAAAAATATATATTTGTTGTAGATAACAATGAAAAGTCATCTAGGTAAGTCGGTGATCATTTAGAGTTTAATTTACAGTCCGCTTTCTTCTTTACTCTGTTCAAACAGCTCCTATAATGATACTTGTTCTGCAGCACTTAAAAAAAATTCTTTGTATTGCGCTTCACTTAGTAATTCTTGTACCGGTAAATTAATAACCCTGAGTAAGTATTTTCGTCAGGTAAGGTCTTCCTTCCAAATTCTTTCTTCCATTTCATATCCACTTCATTTAATGCTTTCAACTTGATGAAATAAAAGATAACTGAAAGCAGTAAAAAAATATAACGATATCAACAGATAAAATACAATGTAACAATATAAATGGAGGATATGGAATGTAAAGATATATGGAAAATATAGATTTCAGGGCACGTATAATTTTAATGAAAGAATTAAATTTAAAATCGTACTAGCAAACCAATATTATGCCAACTTTGTTTATATCTTGGGTAAATATTGCCAAGACATTTTGTCACAATCAATTTCTTACATTATCTATACCAGCGTTTCTTAAACTTTGTGATCTCGCGGACCCCTTTTTATGTGATATGCATTTCGGGGACCCCCAGCAAAATTTTTCGCAATATAAGATCATTATTTTATTGGGTATACACCTTATTTGTATTTAATCACACATATTCTATAATTAATTAACGGTGTTGGGAAAAATAAGCTGCATTAATAAGAAAAATAATTATAATATAAATTTTAAGACAGGTAAAATATACGTACCACTATTTGCTATGAGAATTGTGCTGCTTATCTTTTGCTACATTTTATACATTGCTACATTTTTATCTTATCTGATGCTTATCTTTTGCTATATTTTGGTACTAAATGTGCAGCATCTCGTTCAAGTTTAAGTAAGTCTGGTTCGACATTCCGCCGAATTCTACAGTTGTTCTTCATGTGTACAAGGTTGGAGAAATTCTATTCACACAAATGTGGTGTAGAATGGAAGTAATTCTTCAATGGCTTGAAAGCAATTTTAATGGGACCAACATATGGCAATTGCTAATTTTGTTCTTGTTCTATATCAAGGTTTTTCTTTCTTTAATTTCTTGTAAATTAGTTAATTAATTTCCTCATCCACTCACTTTCTGACTTTGAGGGAGAAAAAAAAGTCTGAAAGATTTTTTTCATGTGCTTCAGGTGTATAATAGAAAAATTGATAATATCAGGGGGAATTGTATCGCCAGACGCTTGTAAGCAAATCGAATAATGTTAGAAATGATTCAAGTATTACTTTTAAGTTGATTTGCCCGAAATCATTTTTTTTTTGTTGATTCTACTTCGTTCTGTACTTTGAAAATGTGTACTGAAGTTCCATGTAAGCTTAAATTCAGTTTATTCAAAAAATGAAAAATAACCGCTAAATACACCACCTTGACAAGCTATTAAAAATCAATGAAATAATGATTCAAATGAAATGTGGAGTCCATTAAAAGCAGTCTTACTTTATCAAGTAAGTGCAAAAATTGCAATTTACCCTCGTGACAGCCAACTAATTTCTGTATGCGAAAGTACCTGTTTGCGTAGATTCCAATTCTTCGCACATTACTTTAACAATCATGAGTTCAATAGACGAACATTGATATAATTTACTACTGAAACAATTTCATTGACTGCAGTCTTCAAATCTCCAGGTTTTTTTTTTTTTTTTTTTTTTTTTTTTTTTTTTTTTTTTTTTTTTATAATCAGCGACTCACGGTGAATACAAAAGTGTGTCCAAACAACATGTGGTGCTTTAGCTTTAATCAAGCTGATCAAACCATTTTCACTCATAGCTCGAGCCTCATCTATGCTTATTTCGACACTTCTTGAAGAGCTAAATTCTTTTTCTTATATGAAACTGTTTAAACATGCGAATAGCGCTACACTTGTTGTGTGAGTAAGGGATTTGTAGAACAAAAAATTGTCGCATATCTTACCACTAAATTCATACTGAACAATAACTATTAAACTTACAGTATTAGAAATATCTAAACTGTCATCTACTTGCAATGCGAAAAAAAGGACTAGTTATATACATGCTCAATCAATTGGTTCTTAATGTTTTCTCACTGATTCCGCCTCCGAAGTCATGAAATGCCTTCACCAACAGATTTGAGGTTTTCTGCTTATTAATGATCTACACTAGACGTTCTAGTCCTTCAAATCCTTCCCAAGGCTACAGAAATTCCTTCCGTATAAAAAGTCTAAAATCAACATTGAGCTTGAAGACCCCCGGCTTCAAGCTCAATGTTGTTCGCGGACCCCCAGGGGTCCGCGGACCACAGTTTAAGAAACGCTGATCTATACTATTATATAAAGAGAGAACGCCTGACTGCCTGGCTAACTCATCAACGTCCAGCTGAAACGACTAAAGTAGGATCCCGAAATTTGGACAGTACCTTTTATGACATAGGCAAGCAATGAGAAAGGATTTTTGAACCCCCCCCCTCCCGAAGAGGGTTAAAGGGGTGGTCGAACGTTTAATGTGATTTCGCCCTATCTCTGCAACAGATTAAGGTAGGACCTCAAAATTCAGGAAAACAAATCAGCTAAAAAAATGATTAAACACGTATTTCAGCGATTTTAGAAATTCACCCAATAAGGGGCTTAAAGAGGAAGATCGAACGTTTTAGTTCATTTAGCGATATCTCAGTAGCAGTTTTAGTTAGGCGCATGAAATTAAGGATAAAAAATCTACTAAAAAATAGTTAAACACGTACTTCAGCTATTTTAGGAATTCACCAATCGGTTTAAACCTGATTATGGAAGATTAGAGGAATAATGTATTGCTGATTTTTTATTAGATATTTTGCGTAAGACATTTTTAAAAAAGAAATACATTGTAGTCGAACATTTTCCACCCGTGCGAAGCCGGGACGGATCACTAGTATACAATGTTACTTTAATATTTTCACGAAATATTCGTCAATCTAAAGTCAGTAAAACGGAATTTTCTGCAATATTTTCATTCCAGTGAAAATATTTCCAATCTAAAAACAATATTTCTGTAATTTTAGTATTTTATACATAATATTCTTGATTAAATACTGATATTTAACCATTATTGTAACTTTTGAAATGTTCATAATTAATGAAATATTGGTGTAACATTGGACTACTATCTGTTTCTTGCTAAGAGATTATTGCAATGTTTTGCCAGAAACAATATTTTTAAACGTATTTAATTAACTTTTAAATCCTATTGCAGTATAAAAATTCAAATAAGTACAATATATAAATATCACGTTGGATGTTTTAATTTAAGTATGCTATTTGAAAAATAGTCTGATAAATAGTTTACCTTATTTTGCGAATGAAATTACCTTAAATATTCTGCACCTTAAATATATGCCAATATTCCTCTTTTAATTATGTTTATTTGGGCATTCTGAATGGAAAGTTTTTGAAAACATTTAATTCCAATAAAGGAAATAGCATTATTGATTCAAGTTTTCCTGACAAAAAATAATTAAATTAGTTAACAACCAATTATATTATAAAGTTTTCGAAAATACATTACTTTAGGAGCTGTACATATATAACGTTATCAACTTTTTGGTAATTTTGGACCCTCTTCCCCCCCTTACGATATCGTACATTATCATTCCTCGGAGACCTCCCCCGCCTTAATAATATCGTTATCAATGTCTAAAAATTATTTTTATTTTTGCACATTTTTTACTTTTAAAGGTTTGTAGTGATATACAGATATGCATATTTTACTGATTCAAATGAACAGAAGATGTCATCTATTATACATGAAATAACTTTATATCAATAACATCTAAAAGAGATAGCTACTGTTTTAAAGTATATTAATATTATCTATTTGTTACATAATGCATTCAACAGTAATATTGTCTTCTTGTACTTGTCCCCTGTACGGAGAGGAGGCAAGCAGAACTTCTTATCAACCAAACATATGGACAATATTCTGTCTGTTTTCTTTGCTATAGTAACCACAACAAGTATTATTTCAAACATAGTTCTCCAACAGCGGATTATATGCGTATATAGCAGAAGAATAGAAATGCCGAACGTTGAGGTATTCCATGTATTGGAATGAAATGATTTTATAATCATTTAATGGTTGTATTTTCATTTAAAAAAGATAAAAAGAAAAAACAGATTATTTTGATCTAAAAAAAAAAAAAAAACGTTGCAAAGAAAAAAATTGGTTGGATCAAAAATGATAACGATATCAAAAGACAAATCCCCCCCTCCCCCTAGCGATATGTTATGATATCAAGTGCCAGAACCCCCCTCCTCCCCCCTAAAGTGATAAGATTATATATGCACAGCTCCTTACGTACGTAACACAAGCTCCTCGGGAAAAGTTGTTCGAAGCGCTAAAGTAATACACTTTGCAAATACAGGGTGATTATAAAAAAACTATCCCGATATATGAGTCCTTAACTGTCACACTGTTCACAGAAACTGACTGAAATTTTGGTTTTAAGTATTTTGAGGTATGCGCTCAAGAATCGTATGAAAAACAACAGTTAAACTCTAACAGTTACGGTTACAGTGACAAAATTTTGTAAATTTCAAATGGTAACACCTATTTTTTTTTTAATTGGAATGTGATCTTCATAGTGAAAAACCATAAAAAGCGATGGAACGGTACCTGTAGCACGAAAATTGCCGGCGCTAGACAGACTATAAAGAAAAGTTAAAACAACGAATAAGGACAGAGAATCAACAGAAACAAAACATTTTATTGTGTTTTACAAATTTTCCACGTCACACACGAAGACACGTTGCATGCGGCAGATGGTGGATAGCACTGAATAATAAAATGTTTTACTTTCTGTTGCTTCTCTGTCCTTTATTGGTTGTATTCACTTTTCTTCTTAGTCTCTCTAGCGCCGGCAATTTTCGTGTTACAGGTACCGTTTCAAAACTTTTTATGGTTTTTCTCTATAAAGATCACATTCCAATAAAAAAAATAGATGTTGCCATTTGAAATTTTCAAAATTTTGTCACTGTAACCGTAACTGTTAGAGTTTAACTGTTGTTTTTCATACGATTCTTGTGCGCATACCTCAAAATACTTAAAACCAAAATTTCAGTCAGTTTCTGTGAACGGTGTGACAGTTAAGGACTCATATATCGGGATTGTTTTTTTATAATCACCCTGTATATATTTTTTATTCATTATAACATCGTTTTTCGCTTGACAAAGAAAAACAAATTAAATATTTTAGTAGGTAAAGAGTATTGGAAAAATATTCCTGGCTGCGCATTTAAAAGTAAATTATTATTTCTATTTTTATTAACATTTTCCAACGTAGTTGACAGGTGTTTATAAATTCGGTTTGTCTGTCCGTCTGCCTGTCCGAGCTGTAACTCGCGTAAATATACTCCGATTGTCATATAATTGATATATGTTATTGAGGTTTGCCATGGCATATTCGGTATTGAAAATGAAGTGTGTAACCTTTATAGTTCATTTACAGGGGCGGTCAAAAGTATTCCGTTACATTATGGTCTATAGAAAAAATCATTTGCGGTGCATTTTAATTATGTTACGCTATTCGAAACATAATGAAATTTATATGCATTATTGAGGTGTACAACAAAATGTTACTTTAGAATATGTTATGTGTAGCACTTACAGTTCATTTACAGAGGCACTCAAAATAATTCAGTTAAATTATAGTCTATAAGTAAAAACCGTTTGCGGTCTATTTTAATGATGTTACACTTTTACAAACATAATGACATTTATATGAATTTTTGACGTGCATTAAAAAATTATTTCTCTAGAGTATGAAGTTCAAAGCAATTACCATTCATTTACAGGGTCACATAAAAGAATTCGGTTATGTAATGGTCTAAGGGGAAAACTGGTTGTAAAATATTTTAAACTATGTTGCACTATTTCAAACACCCTGAAATTTATATACAGTACTGAGGTATACTACAAGATTCTTGCTCTAGAATATGATGTGTACAGCATTTATTATTCATTTACAGGGACGCCCAAAAGTTTTCGGATACAGCACTGTATTCCAAGTATTGTCTATTAGAGATAATTGGTGAAAGTGCGTTTCCAATTATGATATGCGTTTTAAAGTTTAATTAAATTTTTCACAGTACGTGGTGTGTATAAATTCAATATATAATATACAGAACTACACAAAAGTATTCGTAAGCATTACTGAGCATGTGCGTGAACTGCGAAAATATGTTTTGAAATTGAGCTATGTATTTTCAAGCTCATTTATATTTAGTGTACTAACAGATGTTTGTGAATATTATTAAAATCATATACAGGGCTATGCAATGAACTGAATACATGATCGGCTATGAATTCCTGGAAGTGTGATTTTAGGAGCCTCGGACTTATTTTTGCATGAATTAAATTTTATCTTAATATGTGATGTGTATGAAAATCTGTAGGTAATATACAGGGCTGTACAAAAGAATTCAAAAACATTTCCGTCTGTTGGTAGAAATTGCAGAAGGTGATTTTCAATTCTGTTATGCGTTTTCTTGCTAAACTTAATTTTGGCATACTATGTAGAATATATACAAATCTACAGATCATATACACGGCTACCCAAAAGAATTGGAGTACATTCCGTCTATGGGCGGTGATTTCTAAATCAGGTTTTCAAATGTGTTATGCATTTTTTAAAAGGTCTACATAGCTTCTTTACCTTAATAAACGGCGAAGTTTTGTTAAAATATTCTGGAAGTATCTGGATATGTTTCATAATCTATGCTAGACACATGACTTTTTTTCTTGTTTTTATTATAAATATCTGACTCAATTTAATGTGAACTACTAGCAAATTTACAAATTTCACGAATATTGAACATATCAAGGAAGATGTAAATGCCAATACAAATCATTCTTCTTTTTAATATTACCCCTCTAATGCCTATTTAGAGATATGTTTCAAGCTACTTTTATAGAACCAAATAAATTATCTTCTGGTTTTAAATCGTAACTCGTTTAAACACTGAGAAAAATGACATTTTCAAATCTGAGTAAATCGATATTTTCATTTTGTTGTTGAAACTTTTTGTTTCAAATAGGACGACCCAATATTTTCAAATATGAGTAAATCGATATTTTCATTTTGTTGTTGAAACTTTTTGTTTCAAATAGGACGACGCAATGCTTTCAATTCTGAAATACCAGAAATACTCAGAATACTTGAATCATGGACATACTCAAAAGTAAGCACATAACGGTCAGTTCATACTCATTTTTGAAACATGGACAGACTCAAAAATGACTAGAATCAGTTCAAACTCCTTTTTGAAACATGGACACACTCAAATATAAGCACATAGAAGTCAGTTCTTACTCATTTTTGAAACATGGACACACACAAATATAAGCACATAGAAGTCAGTTCTTACTCATTTTTGAAACATGGACACACTCAAATAGGAGCACATGATGTTTTATTCTTGAGTGTGTGCATGTTTTCAAAAATAAGTATATACAGGTTTCAAACTTGAGTATTTTTTTATTCGGAGACATTTAGACTATGCGACATACTCATATGTGAGTATTTTTTGCTTAGTTTTGAAAATATCGTTTTTAAACTGAAGGAACCAGAAATGCTTGAAATGACGAAAATTAGATGAAGTGTGATTGTGGATTACGAATTCTGTAATTAATTTAGACTATAACTTCTTTTTTGGGATTTATTTAATTATATTTTGTAGAAATAAAAAATATTTGTTAATATGCAGAAAAAACTAGTTTTACTCTTGTACGGCAAAATTAATCTTGAAAAATAAGTTTTGCCTTAATTGTGAAATTCCTGTTTTATATTTTTGACTCGTTATTTCTTTTTTATGATGCTTATTATGTTGTCTCTTGAATATACATAAAACTAAACAAGTTGGAACTTGTACGTCAAATGTGACAAATGAAGTGCGTTTGTACTATAACTAGTTTTATGAATATTCAGATTTTGGTGCAATAGCTGTTGCACTCTTATTTTAAAATGCATGAATACAAAATTTATTTTATTTGCTGATTTTCATATCATATATATTACTTTTATTTTTTGAAATTAAGTCTCAATACACTTTTACAAACAATTAATCACAATTCTGTTACATTAAAATTACACTATGTGTAAATATCCAATATGAGACAATGTAAAAATAATCATCGTTATTATTTCGCTGAAAAAATTAACTATATTGTTTGTTATGATATGATTAATTTCCATAATAAAATAAGTACATTTTAATTTGGCAACATTTTATCTATTGTTCACATTTACTGAAAATTCTAATTGGAAACTTAAGCCTAGCTTCGAAAATTTCAGAACTAGAAATCAATAGTTATGCTCTTTTCCCATTCGTTTAATATATATTTCTTCGGAAATATCTACCCAAAAAGCTGTCATTAGATTATATAGGATTGCTATCATTAAACAATTATATATTATCATTAAGCAATTATATATTATCATTAAACAATTATATATTAAATTTCAAACCAGTCGGTTGTGTAGTTTTTGCGCTGTTATATGCGGGCAGACGGACAGACGGACGGACCAGACGACGACTATAGGTACTAACGTATTTATATAAATACGAACGCACCTATAAAGAGACATCCTTTAAGAAGTGTACACAGAATACAGAAATTAAAAATATTAATTTCCTAAGGAAATATTTTAAATATACGAGTGCAAAATTAAAAATTCAAATTAAAAAAAGAATCAAAATTCATAAAAATGGATTATATTTTTGTTATAAATTGCAAAAAAAATGTTTATTTATTTTCAGGCATAGATTTTAGAGAATTTATTTTTTTCCATTAATACAAAAAAAAAATACTTTAAATCCTTTAACTTCCTCAAAACGTGGCAAAACTTCTGAAAAAAAAAACAGTGTTTCTTTTTAACTCAGTTTAAAGTTTTGCCTTCGCAGGTATCGCCATGTTGCTACTGCACGTTTACGGCTCGTACGACAGTAATTTTCGGTCTTTTCCTATCGAACCACCTGTAAAACATTTTTAAAGTTTCAAACATTATAAAAATAATAATAACAAGAAAAATCCCTGTCGGCTAGGCCTACAGGCACAGGTAGATTTCGAAGACGCAGACCATAGGGCGGCTGTTTATTAAGAATTGCCGAAGTAATGACCTTTTTGCCATAATGCGCCAGTTGAGAACCCCACTTCGAAATCTACCTGTGTCTGTACGTGGCTCTCGTAGGGATTTTTTGTTTTTAATTTTTAATTAATTTATTTATTTATTCATTTATTTTTTGCTATAATGGTTGGTCCTATAAAAAACTTGTCAATATAAAAGTTGTAGTAATATTAAGAGGATTTATAATGAATTAAAGCGGATTTGATGTCTTGTGAATTGACGAAGTTATGAATTTTTTCTTCTTATACCCCAATTTTTTCACCCCCTTAATACCATTTTTAATGATATAAAAAAATCTGTCATACATAAATTTTCGGCCCTTTTCTTAGAAGTAATGATAACTTTAAACGGATTCAATACGTATCATAATCAAGAAGTTATGTTTTTTTTTTTCGTTTTCACAACTCCCCCCCCCCCCCCCCCCGATTCGATTTTGCCCATTAATGAGCTTGACCGAGATTTTATGCCTCTTGATTTTATGTATCAGTTTGGAAGAGATTTGTAAAGAATTGTTGAAGTTGTCGTGTCCATAAAAAAGTGATATAGATAGATAGATAGATACATAGATACATAGAGAGATAGATAGATAGATAAAGTTTTGAGCTGGGGTGGCTTTGGGTTCTGGGAGTCATGATCGGCGTAGATCTGCAAAAATATTTCAGAAATTCCAACATAGGAGAGAATATAATAGGTAGTATTTCTAACGAAATCTACCTAAAAATATATTTTCGTCATTTGAAACCTCTTTCTCTTCTCCTTCAATAATCAATGCATCTTAGATGCATTCAGTTTAACTATAAAAAGTTCCGCAATGATATTTTTCGTAAAATAAGAGCGTGGATAATAAATATTAGCGCTCACTGAATTTTTCAGGGCCTTAACAAATTATGTTTTTAGGATTTCTTACAGCCTTGTACAATTTAATGCCTTTGTCACACTCTCCGCATGCCCTTGATAATGAAAGATAAATAAACAATAATGAAATATTATAAAAAATAAAAGACAACAATTCGAATGAAAAATAAAATGTGCAAGGTTAATAAAATCTTTTGTTGTGTGTAAGTTTCGTTAGAAGTAAGGGAAAAATTGAAAAAAGAAATATTTATGAAATATTATGAAAACTAAAATATCACAGTTCCAATAAAAGATAAAATCTATCAGATTAGTGAAATATTTAGAAGCGTACAACTTCCTTTATAAATACGGAAAAAGATTTTTTAAAAAAAAGAATGACAAAATGTTATGAAACATAAAACACAATAGTTAGTATGAAAGATAAAATAAGCCATGTGAAATTTTTACCTGCATATAGGTTTCTTTATAAGTAAGGTAAAAGATAAATGAAGAATATTATAATAAACAAAGCACAACATTTCTAATGAAAGGTAAAATATGTCATATTACTAAAATCGTTAAAGGTTTAGAACTTTTTTTGAAAATCAGAAAAAGGATCTCAGGATATTTTTAACATAAATTCGATAAAATATAGATAAAATGCTTAAGTGATACTAAGAGAAACACAAAAGGCTTATAAAAACCTTTTAATGATCGATATATGTTTCAGCGCTCATTTTCAAGATATACAACGATAAACAAAAATATTCCCGCAAATTTTTGAAAATAAACTCGAAACATAAACATTATGTTTTCGAGTTTATTTTTAAAAAAAATGCGAGAATATTTTTGTTTATTATTATATATCTTGAAAATGGCGCCGCATGAGCACCGAAACATATGTCGAACATTAAAAGTTTTTATAAGCCTTTTGTGTTTCTCTTTGTATCACTTAAGCATTTTATCTATATTTTAACTATAATTAGTGATCTTATTATGTGATTATGAATTCGATAATGTTTTTTTTTTAATTATTATTAATAGTTTCTATAAAATAATATACAATTCATCTGCTTATCTCTTTAAAGAGATTGCTAATCATTATTCCAATCGCTAGCAAATAGCATTTAAATTTAGTACTTATTCACAAGCACGTAAATATCTACTTATGTAATACGCAAGTGAGGTGACGATTCCGGTCAGGACCCATCCATCTAACCAACGTACAATGTACAAGTTCCAACAATGTACTAACATTTTAGATGTAAAGAAACAACTTTTATTTTCAAAATAAATTCCCAAAAAATATTTATGCTCGTGTACTTTAAATTCATATTTATTGTGACGTTATGAGAATATTGTCCATTGGGTTTATATTATCATTACGCTTATTGATGCCATTTTTTCATTACAATTAAACATAAAATATTTTTTTATTTGATTACATGTCGGTGAAGCATAACAGTATGTGCAATAAAGTACGCGTGAAAAGTTTGCGCCGGTAAAAATGACGTTATGCTTAGCTTGAATTTTTTTTTTTATATTGCAAAAAACTAAAGAGAAAAATTGATATGATTGTGTCAACATGACGTAATTTTCAGATTTTTCATTTCTTAATTATAAAGATTATGAATTTGAATGAGAGCTTTTATATCGATAACTTCATCTTGATTATATACCGTGATTAGATGTTCATGATAGCTTTTAAAAAAGTAAACTATAGGTTAAATGGATTATTTTTTTTTTTATAAAAAATTCAGAAAAGTGAAGTATTCCAGGAAAATTAAAATTATTAAAAGTAACGACAAAAAAAAAAAAAAAAAAAACGTAATTGCTCATTTGCGTATTACAGAAATAGATTGCATTTTATTAATATTAACTTTCCGATTGGGTATGTCGCTTTATAACAAGGACAGCATAGGCGTAACCAGCTTATTACGTGGGGGGGGGGGTGTCGGGAGCAGTAAGAGAGTGGACTGTAGTAAGTTTTTAATTATTTATTTAATTAATTGCCAAGGGGCAAGTGAAGTTTTGTTTAACTTCTGGTTTGAGCGCAAGGGCACTCGTGACATGAGATGCTGCTCGTTTTGAGAACGAAGCTCAACTGACGGTTTTACAATTTATCAGCTAGGTGGCGCTGATCTATTAAGCAAACTTCGGGAGCGCACATACCGGCCCCCATTGAAGTATTCTAATAGTTCAATGAGATACAACAAATGAATATACAATAAAATACAATGAATTATTAATTAATGGCTACACATTATGCACTAAATATAATACAATGATAAGAAATAATAAATTCAATAGATAACTGCTAAGATTAATTGATATTATCGTTATCTACAATAGGTAAAATACATATGTTAGAAATACTTCTTTTGTAAAGTCCAGATGGAGTACGAACTACTACAACTCTGACATTATCATCATTTCCTTTTATTATTTCTGAAATTCGACCTATTATCCATTTACAAACTGGTAGGTCACCATCCTTTACAAGAACCATCATACCTGGTGCAACGTTTTCTTTTTTAAAGAGCCATTTGGACCTCTGCTGTAAATGACTTAAATAGGAATTGGTCCAATTTTTCCATATGAGTTGCACGATTTTTTGAGTTTTCTGCCATCGGTCGAGCAAGTTTTCCTTTTCATTTATTAAATTTGGCTCAGGTAGGGCATTGATTGGTCTTCCAATAAGGAAATGACCTGGGGTCAAAACTTCATAGTCTTCTAGATCAGAGGACAGTGGGGAAAGAGGGCGAGAATTAAGAATGCCTTCAATTTGGGTAGTAATTGTCAAAAATTCTTCTAAAGTTAATTTCATAACACCAATAGATCTTTTTAGGTGATATTTGAACTGTCCGACACCCTTCTCCCAGAGACCTCCAAAATTTGGTGAACGAGGGGGTAGAAATTTCCAGAGAACTTGCTCGGATGACAGGAATTTTGATACATCATCATTATTTTTATTTATAGAATTTAATAATTTTTTCAATTCTCTAGATGCTCCAACAAAGTTGGATGCATTGTCACATGAGATTGTACTACTTTTGCCTCTGCGAGCAAAGAATCTTTTTAGAGTTGCAATTAATGCATTAGAAGTTAAATCAGAAAGCAACTCTAAATGCACTGCTTTTGTCACCATGCATATGAAAATTGCTACATAAACCTTATTAAACATTCCCTTTATTTGGTTGCGATATTTAATCAAAAATGGACCACATAGATCAAGTCCTGCATTAGAAAAGGTTGGACTTTGGATTACTCTCTCAGGGGGTAAATTACCCATGATTTGATTGACAATTGTAGGTTTTATTTTGAAACATTGAACACAATCGTGAACAACTTGACGAGCAATGTTTCTTCCGTTAATAGGCCAAAATAATTGTCTTACAGTATTCAATAGTCCTTGAGGACCAACATGTAAGTCTCTTTTATGATAGTAAATAAAGATGATTTCTGTTAATTTACTACCTGGGGGTAAAATAATTTGGTGAGATCGGTCATAGCTTAAATTTGAGTTGGCTAAACGACCACCTACTCTTAATAGATCATCTTGATCTAGAAATGGATTTAAGAACCTTAACTTACTTTTTATAGGGATAGACATGCCCTTTTTCAATGCCGAAATTTCTGTTGAGAAATACTCACCTTGAATCTTTTTCAGCAATACATTTCTGGCAAATTTTATTTCCTCCAACATTAAGTGATTTTTAAGTTTAACATTATTCTTGCAGTTGTTAAAAAACCTGAAAATAAACGCTAATACTCTTATTAGTTTCACATAACTGTTTGAAATATTAAGAAAAGAGTTAATAAAGTCATTTTTTATAACTGAAGTTAAGACCGGAACTGACTTTAGTTCCTTTAAAAAGAGTTCATCATTTTTGTGAGAGTCATTTTGAGGAAAAAGTTCACTAATGTCCTTTTTCAGGAAATCGGGGCCTCCCCACCACAGTTTGTTGGTTGAAAGGGACGTAGCATCTTGACCTCTGGATAACGCATCAGATGGATTAAGTTTTGAAGGAACGTATCTCCACTCATAGTTTTTTGACAGTTCTTGAATCTGAGAGACTCGATTGCCCACAAAGGTTTTAAGGAGATGAGGTGAAGTTGCTATCCAGGCTAAGGAAATGGTGGAGTCTGACCAAAGTATGACCTTGTCAAATTTAAGCTTTAGTGCTTTTACTACTCTTTGAGTAAGTTGGCACAATAACAAACACGCTGACAGTTCGAGTCGCGGGATGCTGAGAGTTTTAATTGGGGCAACTCTGCTTTTGCTGCAAATGAGATGAGAAGCAGGAGAACAAGAGTTCGATACTGATTGGAGATAAAGAGACGCTCCGTAAGCCCTTTCACTAGCATCAGCAAAGCCGTGCAATATTATAGTTGATACATCTTTAATGAGAATGCATCTAGGTATCTTGAATGATTCTATCAAAACAAGTGAATTAAGGAACTTGTCCCATGCTTGAGCAACAGGAAGTGGAATGTTATCATTCCAGTCACACTTTAGTAACCACAGTTTTTGCATAAAGATTTTAGCACGGCAAATTACCGGCCCTAGTAACCCTAAAGGGTCGAAGAGTCTGGCAATTTGACTTAAAACTTCGCGTTTTGTATAGTTAGCACTTCTGTTGACAATCACCGTAAATTTAAAAGTGTCACTACTGCAGTCCCAAAGTATTCCGAGAGTTTTAGATGAAGTATTTTCAGAATTTTGGTTAAACGGAAAAATTTGAGAATCAGGGGTTATTTCTTCAACAACATTAGATTGCCATTTATGTAAAGACATCTGGCCTCTTTTGAAGAGATCTGTCAATTGTTCTTTAATTTCGTTAAATTCCGCAATGTCTGAAGTCCCAGAAAGGCAATCATCCATGTACATATCGCTCATTACGACCTTAGCTGCTAATGGAAAATTGGTTGCTTCATCTGTTGCTAACTGCTGGAGAACTCTAGTGGCGAGGAATGGACTACTTGCACAGCCATATGTAACTGTTTTCAGGGTATAGATTCTGTCCGGTTTTTCCCTCCCCTCTCTCCACAATATTTTTTGATATCTAGTATGCAACGGATTTACTTCTATTTGTCGAAACATTTTATTTACATCAACAGTAAATGCGAAAATATTTTTCCTAAAACGGATCATAATCGCAAAAAGATCATCCTGTATTAACCCTCCTTTAAACAATAAATCGTTTAGAGACTTTCCATTACTAGTTTTACAACTCCCATCAAAAACAACTCTTAATTTAGTTGTGGTACTTGACGGTCGCAAAACACCGTGATGAGGGAAAAAATATCCTGCATCAGGATTTGTGTCATCAGACATTTCCTCCATGTGTCCCAATGTAGCGTATTCTCTTAGAAATTCTATGTATAATTCCCTTAATTTGGGATCTCGTTCTAAACGTTTCCATAACTGATTTAATCTTTTAGTGGCAATTTGTTTTGAATCTCCCAAAGAATTATCTAACATTTGAGATTTAAAGGGTAATTCAACTACGTACCTACCGTCCGGTTTTCGGTAATGAGTTTTTAAAAAATGTTCATTACAGTAATTTAACTCCTCACTAACTAAGGGTTTTAATTCACTTACCTGATCTAATTCCCAAAAGGAGCTTATTTCTTTTTCTAATTTCTTAGATTCTGTTATCAAGAAACAAGAATCAGAAGATTCCTTTAAATTCGAGATCGAATTGTAAACAGCACCTGATATAACATGTCCAAAAAATGTTTCTACTAACATTAATTGAGAATCATCAATTTTAATTTTATTTGATCCTATTAATTCATAAAATAACTCTGCTCCAATAATCGCGTGTACACGTTTCGGTTTGTTCCAGTTATTATCCGCTAAAGTTATATTCGCCGGCAATTTTAATTTCGACGCATTCACATATGAAGGGGGAAGTTCGGCAATTTTCGGGACAACTACCATATCTAACTGATAAGATTTAGTTTTGCTTTCATTCGTTAATTCTGTACTAATAAATGATTTAGCGTTTAAGCATAAATCGTTAAGTCCGGAGATCGGAATATGAGTTTTTTGTTTACGCAATCCCAACACGTTTGCAGCATATGCACTTATTAAATGTGAGCTAGAACAACTGTCTAATGCTGCAATTAATGGTTTAAATTCCCCAGAACAATCCTTCAAATATATTACAGCTGTATTTAAAATCACACAAGATTTATCTGTTTTATTTTCCTTCGCGAAAAATGTTTGATTATCAAGAGAGGGGGGGGAAGAATTTTGGCGTCCGTCTTCCTCCTCAAAAGGTCGATTTGTTTTGTTATTTTGATTAATTGGATGTAATAGAGTGCTGTGTTGTTTGCTTTTACAAGCAAAACAGCTGTACTTTGATACACAGGGATTAGGTAAATGATTATTTAAACATGAAAAACATAAGTTGTTATTTTTTACAATTTCTGTTCTTTTTGTCACATCCATTAGTTTGAATTTCTCGCATCTATATAACGAGTGTTTATCCGCACATCCTAGCACGCAGCTTTTTCCATGTTTTGCTTTAGTTAAAAATGATTTTTCATTATTTGGCTTAGCGCCAGTTTTCCAACTGTACGGAATCTTTCTATTTTCTTTAGGCAGAAAAGTATTTTGAAGAATTCTAGCTCTTTCTTCCAAAAAACTTAAAAAGTTATCTAGTTTAGGAATTTCATTTTTAATTAATTTCATTTCGAAACATTTTTTTATTTCAGGATCCAGTTTTTGAAACAGTATATGCATTATTAATGCATCTGACAGCTCGTTTGATTCAAACTCGAGTAATTTTAATGCACGCAAATTACATTTAGTATTATCAATTAATTGCATTAAATGGTTAGGAGAGTCTGGTACCTTTGATAAATTTAATAATTTAATAATATGACAATCAATAACTGCCCGTTTGTTTTCGTATCTTTCTTCTAAAGAAGACCAAAGAGATTCATAAGTATCTTGTGCTGACTCGAGCCTTTTGGCTTCACCCTTTAGACAGCCCTTTAAATAGCATAGCTGCTGAGTTGAATTTAGATTTTTATTATTGCCTATAATTGACATAAATTGAGTTTTAAAATTTTGAAACTCATCATATTTTCCTGAGAAACTAGGTAGAGGTAAGTCAGGTATTTTAAAGTTAGTCGTGACAGTCAAATTATCTTTTTTAACATTAGAACAATCTAATTTAGATATAAATATATTAAGCTTTACTTCTGATTCTTCCAGTTCATCTTCGAGTTGAGACGTTATATCCAAAGAATCCCTTAATTCCACATCTTCTGGAAGCTGTGTATAGGCGTATATGAGTTCACGCAATGACGTTTTGAGTTCTGAGATTGAGATTCGTTTAGCTTCCAATCGTAACTGATGTTCTTTCTTTTGTTGTTGATCTTTTTCTTCTGAGAGTACGTATTCACTAACGAATTTTGTTATTTTGTTAAGCTTTGTTTTTAACACGCCGCGTTGGCGATTTAAAGCTGTTAAATTACTCATTTACACTGTGCTCCGGCTCGACGGACCATATGTCGGGAGCAGTAAGAGAGTGGACTGTAGTAAGTTTTTAATTATTTATTTAATTAATTGCCAAGGGGCAAGTGAAGTTTTGTTTAACTTCTGGTTTGAGCGCAAGGGCACTCGTGACATGAGATGCTGCTCGTTTTGAGAACGAAGCTCAACTGACGGTTTTACAATTTATCAGCTAGGTGGCGCTGATCTATTAAGCAAACTTCGGGAGCGCACAGGGGGGTGCCCAGATTTTTATTTGAAACAGATAACGGAACTGAAAACAGACACATACATACATGTGAGTGCGTATGTGTATATGTATACATGAATGCACAAACCAGCAGTATAATAATTATGAACCCAATAATAATATTGCGATAATAAATGTCACAATAAATAAAAAAGTTAAAGTATTGTAGTGAGGTGTTGTTGTAAAACCTCACTATAAACTCAGATACAGTGCCGTAATAAAGGTATTGCTGCTAGTGTTTCTGAGCTAGGTACCACGTCGGATAGGCGTACCATTGATGGTTTAAGATGTACCAGTAATGGACACCCTTATAGAATTTTTTTTAAAATTTTTTTTTAATTGATAGTTATAATTATTATATTCCACTTTTTTGTAATATTACAGTAATCTATCAACATTATTTAATCAATCTCATAGTCTCATTTCTCAATGTGAATCAAAATTTAATTGTAAATAACAGAAATGCATCAAAACACCCAAAATTCCCGTAATGGACACCCTACAAAAAATAATTAGATAATTGTTTTATGATAGTATTTAGGTTCAGAACTTAATGAAAGCATATTTATATTACATTAAAGTATTTATAAATGTAAAAATTTAGTTTCACAGTAATTAAGTTTGGGGACATTTTTTATTGCCTCATTTTATCTAATCTTCACTCATATCAACGTCCGAATGATGTGCTGTACAATTATGGCGTTCAAATGCCAAATCTTCAATTTTCTCATCACTTTCTGATAATCGAAAAGATTCAATATGCGATTTACCCACTTCTTTGAATGACCTTTGCTTATAATAATACAAAAAAGGTACATTAAAAAAATTAAAAAACACAATCTAAAAATTTTTAAATTTTAAAAATGTTATTATTATTTTTTTTAATCATCAACTTGCATATCAAATGAAACCTTGTGAAATTCTCTTTAAAATGAGTGGACAAACAACTCCCTACGCCTGATAGAATATGAGAAAATCAAAATTGAAAACGTTTATGCAAGCCAAAAAATGACAATTTTTCGAAATTAAAAAAATTGTTTGTAAATCTAATGAAAAAACAAACAAAATTAAAGATATATTCTCATTTATATCATCAGAGAGAATGATTCCTGACAGAATCATTATAATCTGAAATGGTCAGGATGAATATTGAAACTTTTTGGTTGATTTGGCATAGAATGACCATATTTATTAAAAGAAAAAAAAAGGGTGCTTATTACATTTTACTAAGTAAAATTTAAAAATTAAATTTGATTAATTAGCTTTTCAGTTAAATAAAAAGATTGTATACACTATTGAAAATACACTTTTAGTATTGGCCACATGGGGTGTCTATTATTAGAAAGAGACTAATTAAGCATTCCAGTAATGGACACCTGTTTTAAAATCTTAACAGTAAATGAAATTTTATAAATGGCCATTGATATATGAAATTCAATGTTTTATATTACTATCCAAACAAAAGCATGCAATTTTTGCAAGAAAATAAGGAAGATATAAATTAATTAAGTAAAGTGAGCTCTTAGCATGCTCATTAAGATTTTCATAGAAAAACAGTGGAACTGTGAAACATTATTTTCTGCTTCCTGATTGGTTTGATTAAGAGTGTCAGCAATAACCCAAATTATAAAACATACAAGGGGGAGTTATGAAAAAATAAATAAAAGCAAAATTTGTATTGGATATTTTTTTATAATCCAAAAACATTCAGGGGTGTCCATTACTGGCACATCTACCCTACATCAATTTTAAATATGGCTAAAATTCGTCTTAAAAATTAAATTTTATTTTTTTAAATTTATTTACATTAGGAAAGAATTTGAAAATGCAGATTCAAAAAATAATAATGAAACATACTTATAAATAACATATACATATATACATATTTATCTCAGACCACCTTAACAAAATATTATTGAATTAAAAAAAAATCCAGAATTCATAAATCCAAAACAAAACCAAAGGGACACTTTCTGACATATTTTTTAATTCCTTTTTATTGGAAAATGCATTGACACATTTTTTAATTCTTTTTTGTTCAGAAATGCATGAAACTGGCAGGTGTTGTTATTCAGAAATGTAATCGAAAGACGTTTTCCATTGATTTGGTAAACGCAATTTTCAGAAAATGCTGACAAAGTTGGTGTTTTGAATCAAATTTCCGGACATGACAGTGAGAGAAAGGAGAAAAACCTGCCGTCACATGACCAAAGTCACTTATAACTCGATAAGTATTTTATTTATCAAAAAAATGGAAACGTAATTCGATTCCAAATCGCTTCAATAGACAGGCCTGCCAATTTTGTGCCTTTACGTTTAAAAATAAGTCATAAAATGTGTCAGAAAGTTTCGCATTTGTTGAGCAGGGAATTTGACAACAGCTTTAGGAGAGTATACATTGTTCTTACTTTCTTTGGTGACTGTGGCTTCTGAAGATTTGACGCCATGTTAAACAATTATTTTCTGTTTTAAAACATCCTCAATTGTCTTGCACTTTTTGCAGATTTTTTCCAACGTTTTCCTTTTTTCAGGTCGTCCCATGTTTTTTTTAAATACACATGATAAAGTGTGAAGTATATTTATAAATTAAATATAATTTTCATTTGGCCTATTTCGGAATGATACAAGCACAGGAGAATGAAGAACTAAAACTGAACAAAACAACAGAATTTTCACTTCTCGAAAACCCTCAAATGATTGGTTTTATAATTTACCACTTTGTTGCGTCTTTTTTTTTTCTTTTACTTAAAAGACAAAAAATAATTACTCATATCTTCCATACGTAAATGGAAATGCTTCTGTTTTCCGCAAATACTCTCAGTGAAAAAAAAAAAGTCTATTGTCAGTGTGAACATCTAATGCGACTGACGCCTTGCAAACGTTACCAAAAGGACGCGCCAGTAAGTGTCTGGCGCCTGCGTACGGAATATTTCACACACTAAACTATTTTACGTTATAAAATATTACTGAATGAGCACAAATGTAATGCGAAAAATATTAAATATCAGTTTTTGTATCATGATACTTGAGAAATGATTGTGTTCTACAGGAGTGATAATATATAAAAAATAAAAATAATATCTATTTTTTTTTTGTAACCTTGCTTTCAATTTTTTTAATGAATTTTTATTATTTAAATTTGATTTAGTAATCCTGCGAGTATCTGCGTGAGTGGGGGGGGGGGGTGCCCGGGCACCCAGGGCATCCCCCCTGGTTACGCCTATGTCGATCTCTGATTGTGGAGAAGGAGCAGACATCACGATTATGGAAAAGGAACGAAGAAACCATATATAAAGAAATTATCAGTTGAAAATATTAAAAGTCTGTCCAATCTGCAGAATGTATATTATTATTGAAAATAATTTCTCCATTTTTACATAAAAGTTAATTAAAAAAATGTATTATTAAAACAGCGGTCCATTCATTAATCGGATCCTGAGCTGAAGGTCATGCTCCGTAACAGGACAGTTTTCCTTATTGTCTGAATTTATGTATGAATAGTACATGAATATTTTTATCAATTATTTCAAAATCATGGCTTCTACTCACCGTCCTAGGGCATGCATTTGCACTAGTATATATTATAAAACAAAATATTTAAATTAAAACAATAAATAAAACAATATTTTTAAATTTCTAATCATTGCACAATTTCAATGTTTACTCCATTAAATAGCGAGAAGAATGTACTTCAAATGAAGTTACTTTAAAACTGTACTTCAATTTACTGATTGTTTATGTTTTAAAAAATAATTAGCAAGAATGATTTCTTTTAATCTATCTCATAAAATAAACGTGCAAGCTGATTACGGAATATTACCCGTTTTGTATTTAAATCTCTATAAATAACTTACTACTTGTATAAATAAATAAATCTATAATTAACTTACTACTTGTCTCTATAAATAACTTACTACCGTTTGCATGTAAATCTCTATAAATAACTTACTACTTGTCTCTATAAATAACTTACTACCGTTTGCATGTAAATCTCTATAAATAACTTACTACTTGTTACTACTTTTAACTTACTACTGTACTACTTGTACTTCAAATGAAGTTTCTTTAAAAACTGTATCTCAATTTACAGATTTTTTATGGTTTAAAAAAATTAGCAAGCAGGATTTTTTAAAAATCTATCTCATAAAATATACGTGCAAGCCGATTACGGAATAATACACGGTTTGCATTTAAATCTCTGTAAATAATTCAGCATTTGTTTGTTTACATGTAATATTTCATAACTTAATTGCTAAAAGAAATTAAAATTTCAGAAATAAATAAATAAAACAAGAATTTAACAGAGATGTAATCACACTACGTGATAAAATACAGAAATATAATCAAAATCAAATAGTTTGCTATAAATGGTGAAATCTTTCGCGGTTAACCACTGTCACGCAGCTAATACGAAAATATGAAAAATGGTTTTTGATGTATTTGTTTGGTAATCTATGAAAATATACTGACTGTGAAAAGTCTATTAGAATTTTCACCTACACTGAAAAAAAAATAATTGTTGATTTTACGGTATAAACAACATTTTTTTTTTTTCAGTGTACGTCTTGAACACCGAAAAGTATACAGAGCATCTTTAACCCGTGTAGCCCGGGTTATATCACCTGTTATAAATTATAAAAAAACATATAAATTGATATCATTACTTTTATCTGAAACTACACGAGGGAATATAAAATATCTATCCCTGTTTAAAGGTGATTACAATTAATAACGGGATGAAACAAAATTTTATATTTAGGCGATTGATAACACAGAAAAATAATTTCCTTGATTACAAAAAAAAAAAAGAAAAATTAAAAAAAAGTGATATTTAGTACTAAAAAAGCCGGAAAAAATTATGGCACTATCGCGGTAGGAAATGCCAGATATTTGCATTAATTGTTTTTGGAATAGATTATGTAATTTAATTTTCGTACGTGACAGCAGAGATATAATTTTCCTTGAAAATTCATTCAGAACATTAAGGCTGTTCGTCAGTGAATTTCCCGATTACCCTCGCTAATGTTAAACATATGGACGTAGGGTGCACTTGTATATTTAAAATATTTCTTCAGTAAATTAATATTTTTAACTGCTGTATTCTGTGTACACGTCTTAAAGGATGTCACTTTTTAGGTGCTATCTATTCGTAAAATCTATTCGTAATTATATAAATACGTAGCACGTATAGTCGTCTGGTCTGTACGTCTGTTCGTATGTCCGCACATAACATCGCAAAAACTGCCGAACCGAATGGTTTGAAATGTAGTATATATAATCGTTGCAGAATTTTGTCGAGTCATTTCAAGTTTTATGAAAATCGAATCAAAACTTAAAAATATATTAATGCAAGTGTTCTTTATTCTATTAAATCCTATCATACGTAATTTATATAATAAAAGCACAAGTCATGTGACTGAGGAAAAAAAATACGGGCTAAACACTTCTTTTTTCATATGTCATTTTTATTCGAAAATATGTTTTCGAATAAAATTGCATAAAAGTTACATTTTTAGAAAGATCGTTCAAAAAAATTGTTACATTAAAAAATGTATAGATTCTGAGATAACTTCAGTGGAAATTAAGTTAACATCTGAATATCTCAATCCATTAAAGTAAATAAACACAAGAGATTCGTTTATCGTGAGTCATAGAAATATTAAACCACGGAGAGAATCACCATACTTAGGTTCCACTAATTATCAAAATGAAAATCTGAAGTCTCATTTTTTACATGCAAGAAAGTCAAATTATTTTAATACTGGATTTTTATTTGCATTCTTTGTCATGTTTTGAAGGCATGAGTCATGCAGTCAAAAAATAAATAAATAAATAAAAATAGTCACATGTGGCAATTCCAGAACTTTCTTCTATCGCATACATGTTAATACTTCAAAATTTGCTATCACATTACCAATAAAATAAATATTTCTCGTCATTATGTTGTACGTCAGCTGCTTGCAAATCGTTGAGCTAACTGGATACGGAGCACCTTTCGTTGCACGAGCAGCCGATATACAACACAACTACGAAAAGTTCTTCTGGCCCGTACCGGCTGGAAAAGATTCCGCCCTGTTCCTCAGTTTTTTTTTATTTTAGCTAATTTTACTAGAAACCACGAGGCTAAAATGCGCGGGTCCCGATTACAGAAGATTCATCCCCAGTCCTCGTCAATATTGAATTTGAATGAAAATGTCGCCAAATTAGTCAGCTATAGCCAAGTTGGCTTCATTTATGGCTACCTATTTTTGTTGTAAAATTTGGCGCCAAGTGTCCCCAAGCTTGACGAGAATTTCACAGTGAGTTTGATTTTTAACAGTGAATGCTATATGGAAGTTTTAATTGGCCATTTAATTTACATTTAAACTTCTGTATTTTGTATTTAACTGATTATTCAAAATAGAAGAAATTTTGATTAATTATTCATGCATATTTTATTTACATGGATCAAAGATATTTAATTTTAAAAATCAGAATTTATTACACTTTTTTATTTAATATAAAGTCATTTTTGAATTAATCTTTTACGAAGCATGTTAGAACTGACTTACATTAAAAATATTACTCTCAGTTTTTCGTTTTAAGAAAAATTATTTTTAAATACGAATTGATAGATGCGAGTTTTATGATGCGATGGTAATTCATGAAGCATACAAAAAATGGAAGTACTTGAATTTCAAAACGTTAATCGTCTTTTCGATTCCAATATTTTTCCTGTTTTTAATTACGCAGCTGCTTGAACCATGATATTTTTCATTAATGTCTCTAAGAGGAAGAGAATTGCGACAAGAAAAAATTATTTGTTTATGTAAAAACAAATTTATTTCGGATAACACATTATTAATAAACTGACAGTGCACACAGTTGTGTTTCAAAAGCAATCAATTCCAGATTTATCAACTGCTGCATAATGAAATACAAAGAAATGATTCCTGATTCCTTTGTATTGGAAATTTCTATTCATGCAGGGAAATATCAATTAATGAATACCTAATTTCCATTTAATTATAGATTAGAATACAAAATGTCACGCTTTAACTGGCATAATAAAATTTCTCAAAATTAAACTTAGCCAATTATAAAGTGGTTTGTTAGGAAGTAATTGTAGGTTTTAAAAATCTTTATTCCTATTAGCAAAATTATTATATTGAGTCAGAACTGTTTGTGCGGGTTTTACCTCGAAAACTTTTTGTAATATGAAAATACTAGAGTTTTAAAATTGTGATGCACTTCTCCATTCCAATTTTTACTTTCTTCTATCTTTACTAGAAGAAATTGGATTCATGAGTATTGGATTAATGAAAATTTTCGACTTCCGGTTTTCGTCGGATTTATACATTTTAGATAGTTCTGAACAAGACCTGACTGTTTTGAGAATATGGTTCACTCTGAGTCTATGTGTCTGTCTGTCTGTATGCGAGAAAAAATTTATGTAGCTCTATCTCAAGAACTAATAAACGGAGTTTAATAAAACTTTTGATTCAGTTAGACCTTGATATAAATTGGTACTGAATATTTTTTTATGTAAATCGCCCAAACGGTGGCGCTACTATGCTACATTTTCACGATATTCACGATAGCTATATTTCAAGAATTAATGCACAGAATTTCATTAAACTTCAGATTCTGTTTGACTTAGTCTGATTAAGTTGTTGTTAATTACGTTTTGTTGTAAATAGCCCAACAGGTTGCGCTGCTATGCTACTTTTTTTCATGATTTACACAATAGCTTTATCTCAAGAAAAAATGCACTGATTTTTATCAAACTACAGATTCAGTTAGACGTTGAGTAAGTAGTTGCTTATGGGGTTCTGGTGTAAATCGTTCCACAGATTGCGCTGCTAAGCTGCATTTTTCAGGATTTACACGATTTTAGTGATAATCATATCTCAAGAACGGAATTTAATCTAACTTAAGTTTCAGTTAGACTTTGATATAAGTTGGTGCTCATTCATTTTTGGTGTATGTGAAATCTGTATGTGATGAAAGAAGGTTTTGAGATTGGCACATACAATTACTTTTCCATGTTTTTAATTATGAAGTTTCTTGAAACATAATATATTTTATTAATAAATATTGAAACATGGAAATGCTCAAAACTGAGCACATAGAGGTAATTTCATACTCATTTTTTAAACATGGACATACTCAAAAATGATTAGAATCAGTTCAAACTCATTTTTGAAACATGCAAAAAAATGAGCACATAGAAATTAGTTCATACTCAATTTTGAAGCATGGACATACTCAAATAGGAGCACATGATGTTTTATTCTTGTGTGTGTGCATGTTTTCAGAAATGAGTATATACATGTTTCAAACTTGAGTAATTTTGATTCGTAGCCACTTTGACTATGCGACGTACTCAGATTTGAGTATTTTTTGCTCAGTTTTGATAATGTCGTTTTCAGAGTGTTCCTACAATATAATTACGTACAATTAACGCGTTTGCTTGTAAAACAATGAAATATTTCAGCATTTATTTCTTTCCGTGTAATATTCCATAAATTTGTTGCCAAAGAAAATTTAAACTTCACAAATAAATAAATAAACAAAACGCGAATGTAACAGATATGTGATCGAACTCCGCTCTTCAACACTGCAATGATTAGAAACACAAAGTTTGCTATAAATAGTGAAATGTTTCATGATTGATTCCCTGAATGTAACTTTACAAAAGTATAAAATAAATGCTTTTTGGTGTTTTTAATGGGCAATCTAAGAAAATATAGTAAATGCAAAGTTTTTATTAAAGTTCCGAGCATATTCGGAAGCAAAGCTTTTTTTAACCAATTAATTTCACCTTTGTCAATTTTATATTCACTATAAAAGGATTTATTTCCTTTTCTGTTGATAGATTTCTGTTCAGTGGCAAAGTGCGGAATCTTATGGTTAATATTTCATAACCAAGTCTATTCCAAAATGACATGTTTGAGCAAATATGGTAAAAAAATATTTTAAAAACCTTTGTTGCTATTCACATTTACTTTAAAGGATCATGGAAATCATGGTGACCATGCTTGGAATTGTACTCAACTACGGAAGATTAATCAAATTTAAAAAAAGAAGAAAGGAAATACTTCATTTTCTGATGGTTTGTAGCCATAAACATAATTCAATGTGATAGGATTAAAGTAATCCCAGAATAAGAGAAGTGATGTGTCTTGATTGGCACCTATTGTAGGAGGATTATCCTTGCGGGAAGATTTCCTTTGTTCATTTCAAGTAAGAATGAAACACTTTTCAGGCTTTGTATAGCCTTTCTAAATGTGTGTGGTATTTTTATATAAGAAGATTATCTGAAGGAGTTTAAAATGTTCCACGAAGGTATTCGTATGAATAGCATGACAAAAGAAATAGATTTCAGAGAACTCAGAGCTTAGAAAAGAGAGGAGAAAGGAAAAAGGGCCTGTCAATCAAGTAGAATCTGAGAGATTATACAGGCTGGAAGGAGATGGAGTTTTTCGACATTGGCGGACAGACATGCTTTTGTGTTCTGAGGAGACGGATCTTCGTTTTGGTGATAATAAAACAAGGATTCCTTGGATGTACGGGGAATGTCTTGTAATATTTGATTATCATGTTTTTACACTTGTTATTTATTTCATAAAACTTTTTCGTTTAATACGAACTGATACGATTTAATTATATGTATGTGACCACGATACCACAATTTTTACACTCTTATTTAACTTAACTTGGATTTTGTATAAAAATATATAATTTTGTCACCGGTTTTTCATCCACGTTCATGCTAGAATTATAAATAATACAGATGTGGTTTCGACGACGGAACATTTTGATATTTTTAGAATTTAATTATCAATTAATAATTTAATTCTAAGGAATTTTTTTAATTAGCCGGTCACAGAAGATAATTCACCAAAAAATCTTTATGTTTACAACTTACAAAACGATTAAGGTTGGTTGTGCCAAACCACTCTCGCCAAAGTATGCCAAATGACTATGACACTAAAACAACGAAATATTTTAAACACTGAAAAGCAGACAGTATAAATAAAAAAATAAAGTGTGTAATAATTGTTTTAAAAAAAATTTCTTATCATTTGATAATTTAATATTAAATAAATTACGATTATAAGCTGAGAAAATAATTTAGAAATCCAGAAAAAATAAGTTTAAATGTGCTTTTTTTTCTCTTTCCAGTTGTCATAAATTTAAAAACATACAGATAAAAAAATCATAATTTTTTAAATACATTCAGTAGTTCGCAATCGTAAACCAAGCGTAAATCAAAGCACCTTTAATAATCGGGCACGCGCCAAATTAAAGTATTGTAACAGAAAAAAATTTGAAACTACATGAATTGCAGTCATGAAATCCGGAGTGATTTTTAAGTCAAACATTCACTGTAAATAATTAAGGTCAACAATTACGGTACATATACTAGCAACTGTGTGACCAGTATATATACCGCAATTTAATTGGACGGTATATGTACCGTAAAATATTTAAAGTATTTGAACCGGCTGTATTCCCCTCTCTAATCAGGCCTGCACGCATTACGTCACAAGAGCAAGAGCATCACTTCAAGGGTTTTCGTACACCGAGGCGGAGTTACCAACTTTTTCCTTACTGAAAAATAATTATTTTACGGTATAAATAGCGATTTTTTACTGAAAAACCATTATTTTACTGTATATATTCCGTTTATAATCGAAATGGCACATATACGTTTTTTTTACGTTTAATATACCTTAGAAGTATGGTGCTCATACCGTAAACAGTGAAAACGGTACAAGTACCGTTAATTTACGGTACATCTACTGAAATTTTACGAAAATGTTTTACAGTGTTGTATGTTTATAAAAGATTATTTAAAAAATATATTTATTTTTTATTTTTATTTCATTTTAATTTTCTCTCAACAAACATGGGCAATAAATTTCCAATTGTGTTAAATCTGCCACTATCTCCTTAGTTACATTACATTATTGTAACAAACGAAAGTTCCCTGTTAAGATATAGAATTTAAAAAATCATGCTTGAAAATTATTTAGAAAATTAGAAAAATCAGAAAACTGAGTTGCAGTTTTCAAACAAATTTCACTTGAAAGTAATTATTTCCCTATTGAAAAATGTAAATATTAGAATTATGAGTTATTTAGAAGTGCATGCATGAGCGATAAAGCGCGGGTCGTTGCCACCATTCTTGTGACATTGGCGTTCCACACTGTTTCAGAATTTTTTTTGTATTAAGTTGACAATATATTACGTATAAGGAAGGTCCTTAATGAAAGACATAAGACATCGTCGCTATATATATATATATATATATACATATATATATATATATATATTATTTTTATTTCATGTTAGTTTTCATTCAACAAACATTGGTAATAAATTACCAATTGTGTTAACTCTGCCACTTTCTACCTAGTTTCATTATATTATTGTAGCAAATGTATGTTGCCTGTTAAGATATAGAATTTAAAAAATGAAAATTATTTAGAAAATTAGAAAAATCCGAAAACTGAGTTGCAGTTTTCAAACAAATTTCAATTGAAAGTAATTACTTCCCTATTGACTGATGTAGAAATTTAAATTATGTGTTATTTAGAAGTAAATGTACGAGCGATAAAGCGCGAGTCGTTGCCACAATTCTCGTGACATTTGCGTACCAGATTATTTTAGAAAACTTTTTTTCATATTAAGTAGACAATATATTACGAATGAGGAAGGTTTGTAATGTAAAACATTGTCGCTCAAAATACTATTCTTTATCCAACTATTACTTTTAGAACCTCAAAGGTGTTGCAGAAATCTCAGCGCCATTAATCAAAATAACTGAAAGTCAAGACAAGATAAACACTATATAACTCTAATACACATCTCTCTTGAGAAACATCAGCTGTCTAAAAGATAGATGCCGGTCGGAACTTAATGTTTCAGATATACTTTATAATGTGAAGGAGGTTTTTTCCCATTTTTATGGTCACACGTAATAGTTTTTTTTTCTTTTAAAAAAAATAAGATTTGTGTAAGAAGAAACTAGTCGTTGGGGGCCACCGTAATACTTTCCCATCATGGATGTGCATAATATAGAATATGAAAATAAAACATGTGTAAACTATTTAGAAAATGCATTGCAATTCAAATAAAATCCTGACCGAATCCTGACTTGATGACGTCATAAACTTTAAATGCTCTATTACTGAATTGCGTAAAAGAAATATCCTTATAACTCTAAAAATGATAATACTATTAGCTAACGGTTTACTGCATCGGATTAAGCGTCTCTTTACTAATTAAAATATGTCTTTGAATAGAAATTTGAGTGAAATACAGGGTCATGAAAAATCGAAGAGTGTGGGAAATGTGATTACAAATATCTCAGGAACTCATTATCCGATCGACTTCATTCTTAATGCAAAATTTATGTACTTTTTTTTTTGTCTTTTATATTCACTCCTTAAAAAAAAAAAAAAAAAAAAAAAAAAAAAAAAAAAAAAATTCTAAAATTTTTATAGACCTTTTATCAGAACGAATATTTCAAGAGTCCAAAAAAAATTGTTCTGGATCATCGAGGGTACTGAAATTTAATAAGCTTCTTCCCAATATTATATACTAAGTACATACCAAATTTCAAGTCTCTATCTCAATTTGTTCGAGAAATAGAGCATTTACAGACACACACACAGACAGATGGACGGCAATTTTTTTCTTCTAAAAATATGTTTTTCCGAATCTTTATTGTCTGAAACGTGTAAATCCGTCAAAAAATTTTTTTTTCGATTTTCAAAACGATTACAAGATTTACTTTATACTACGTATGATAGGTAAGTAAAATTAGGTTTTACTACCTAGTTAACTATTTCTATCTTTACAGATATCAATGTTATCACATAATATATCATTGTAGCCTTCCTTTTGTGATAATTAAAGTATAACGCTTCATTAATAGATAAGAGAATGACTGAAGCGTGAAAAATAATTATATAAAAATATCGGTACTTTCGTGTAACAGCGGCAACCAAGGATAAATCGACAAGCGATCAAGGTTTATCTCCAAATTATAAAGCATATATGACATTATTTTTATATTTAACATTTTTGACGGAAAATCGTAAATGGCGCTGTAATTGAGTAAAATGTAGACATCCTACAACTCTTTTAGGTTCTCTAGTAAAATGCAGTGACAATCATTTCCATTGAAAAGTCTGGAAATGGTCGAATAACTCGAGAAATATACAATGGATTGAAAAATGGAAAATACATGTTCAATATTTTTTTTAGAAAGTATAAATAAAAAAAGAGAAGGTTTGTAATGAAGGACATAAAACATTGTCGCTAAAAATACTATTATTTATCCAACTGTTACTTTTAAAACCTTAAATGTGTTGCAGAAATCTCAGCGGCAGTAATCAAAATAACTGAAAGTCAAAACAAAATAAACCCTATCTCACTCTAATACGCATCTCTCTTGAGAAACATCAGCTGTCTAAATGATAGATGTCGTTCTAAAGTCAATGTTTCAGATACTTTTTAAGGTGGAGGTTTTGTTTGGGGTTTTTTTTTTGCCCTTTTTTATGGCTACGAAATATTTTTTGTGAAAATAAGATTTGTATAAGAAAAAAAATTATCTTTTACTCTCGCGTTTACTACTTCTATATTTACAAATATCAATGTTATAAAATCATACAGCGTTTTAGCTTTTTGTAATAACTAAATTATAACGGTTCGTGAGTAGATAAGAGAAAAAAATGAATCGTTAAAAATAATTAAATGAAACATTCTTCTGTAAGACACCTCCAAAAAGTTACTAAAACGTTCTTAATCTATATTTTAAAGCAAAAATATGTCCGTGAGCAACGCTTACGTCATACTGATGGTGGCAACAGCTGACACATAAATTTCAGTTTTACTGCAATTTTTTTTTCAACTACTAAACATTGTACATTTTCAATTTTTACACAGTCGGATATGTAAACTAGTAAATCTACATATCAGAGGCCTGAACGTCAGCTCTACAAATCATTGTTCATTAATATCACTAATTTTTTATATAATCTGCATAATATTTGATGTCCTGAAATTAGATTTTTTAAAGTTATTTATACATTTATAAGAATATAAGATTTATTGAAAGTTCCGAAAATCACATTAAACATCACGAATATCACATTAAACAAAATTTTATGTTGGACAAATGATAGGATAAACGACTTATTACTGTATTTTTTCAGAATAAGATTACATTCCTTTAGGGGGACTCCGCCCTCCTGAACCCCCCGTTGTTACTTTAGCTTTATATTATCAATTTCCAAAAAGTGTGCTATTTCATTATTCGAGTATATGTCTGAATGCATACTATTGTTAGATTAATCATCTCTTTGTACAGGAGATTTTATCCTATCCTTAAAAGAATAGTTATTTTACAACGACTAAACATCCTATGTTGCTGAAATTGAATAAAATTTCGTGTATTAAATATACTTATGCAAGTGAAAATTCCTCTTATCAGACTTATATTCAATTTACACATTCAAAGCTTTTATATTTTTCATTTGTAAATCCGATTTGGTCATCTTTCTTCAGTAGTTACAATACATTCTCATCTATTTCATTAGAAAAAGCATATTAAAAACTTAAATCATCCAAAAACTATCTATGCTATTTTGTTAATAAAATTTCGCGTCACAATAATGTAATTCACTTGAATTTTCTTTTGATGATATTCTTTGAAATATAGTTGCTTAGCAACCATTTAATGAAGGAGAAAAAAAAGAAATGCATTGGAAGTTTTGGTAAAAAAATGAGAAATTAAAATATTTCATATCTTTCAAATTAATGCGTAAAATTTCACAATAATTTGTATAATTAGTTTCGAAATTCTGATAAATATATTGGCAAATTTTCAAAGCGATCGAATTAAATTAAGATCCCCATTTCGTAAATTTAGCATCAATATTTTAGCATTTACAATTATCGCAATGCGTGATTTCTTTTCGGTAAATGTTAAAATTAAAAAATCGTCTGACTTCCAATTGAAAAGTATTATGACTTAGAAAAAAATATTCTATATTTTTCGAACGAATGAACCAAATGTAACTGAAAACTATACAGCTAATGCCGGGTACCTCACCAACATACCTACCAAAAACCAACCTAATCGGATCATTTTTGCGGCAATTATCGCGGAACAGACAGACAGACAGACAAACAGATGGAAACCAAAATCTTTTCGGGTCTCCACAGTGAGCCTCAACTGACGTTTCGGCAATAAATGTTCTTTCAAATGCAATTTCCTGATTTTTTATGGTTTTTAAAACAGTTTTGAAGCTAGTTTTTTTTTTCATTTATCTTAAATGCGTGCAGTCCGACTACGAGAAATTGACCCGTGTACACTTTAAAATATATAGATGGTTTAGCAATTGTTTCCAGCTAATATCTCACAACGAAATTTAACTTTATCAATAAGTAAAGGAAATACAAATTTAACAAACATGTAATCAAACTATTCACTTAAACCACTGAAAATAATAAAATGCAAAATGCTGCTGCAAATAGCAATCATTAGCAATTTCTCAAGCTATAAATTCATGACATGTGGCTAATACGAAAGTATCTCTTTAAAATATTTTTCAAAACTTTATTTGAATACACTTAATTGATATTTTTCACATCAAAATACTTTTTGGTGCTGCTGGTTGACAATGTAAAAAACTCTAGTGAATGTACAAAAACTTTTAGAGTTTTAATTTTTTCTTTTAAATTGTTTTCAACTATGTTCTGTAACCCAGCAAACCCGGGCTGTGTCCCCTAATTCAATTAAAACCTCATTGCCATCGTTTTATTATAACACTAGCAAAACCCGCGGCTTTGCTCGCATAATTCTTAAAAAATGCCAAGTGGAATTCTACTTTCATTAGAGGAAATTTTACTGCCACAGATAATTCAGAAATTACTAATTAAGCCACACTAATTAAGAAAATTTATGTAATAACTATATCATAGAAATTGCAATTTTTAAACTTTTCTGTTCCTGCTCACATAAAAATTTCCTAATTTTTAAAAATTGTTCTGTGGATGCATTTGGGTCTCTAACGTAACAGCTATGTAAAATTTCAAGTTTCTATCCCTAACAATTTCAGATAAATCATTGTTTAGAATGTTTTTAAAACTTTTCCAGCTTATTCCACTTTTTTAAATTTCGATTTTTTTTTAGAAACCGTTTTTAGCGAGCACTGAAATCTTAAAAATAGCCACCATGCCAAAGCTCAACTTCCTATACCCAGCAGCATCACTAAAATCGTACTTTTGGAATGTTTGTTGTTTCTGCACCTTTTTTAATTTTCGAATTTTGTAAAAATTGTTCTGGAGAAGAATTTACGTATAAAAAATAACAGGCATGTTAAATTCTAAGTTTCTATCGCTAACAATTTAGAAAAAAACGTAATTTATAACGTTTTCCTCTCAGTTTACACCTTTAAACTTCGAATTTTCAATAGACTGTTTATACCGAGCGACTGCATCTTAAAATTACAACTATATTAAATTTCCAGTTTCTAACCCGAATAAATGCAATTAAATCACGTTTTAGACCGTTTTCCGCTCATTTAAGCCTGTTAAATTTCGATTTTTTTAGAAACCGGTCTTAGCGAGCATCTGCATTTTAAGAGTAACCACCATGCCAAATACGAAACTTCGATACCAGCTGTATCACATAAATTGCAATTTTAGTACTTTTTTTTTTTTTTTTTTTTTTGCTCTTGTCCTTTTACATTTTCCCTTTTTAGTAAACTGTTCTGGGTGATCATTTACATGAGTAACCGCCAGGCTAAAATTTAAGTATTAGCCTTAATAGTTCCAAATAAATCGTAACTTAGAAAGTTTTTATAGCGCTTCTCTCGAATTTTACTTTTTGAAATTTCGATTCTTTTAAAATTGTTCTGTGCGACTATTTATGATTTAAAAGCGACAGCCATGTCAAATTTTAAGTTTCTACCCCTAACAATTCCATAGTAATTGCAACTTAGAACTCTTTCTAAACGCTTATCGCTCATTTCACCCTTTCGTAATTTATAACATTTTTTTCCCTCTTTTACCCTTTTAAATTTTGATTTATTTTAAAAACTGTTCTGTGTGTACACTTGTGTCTGAAAAAGTATGAGCCATATCAAATTTCAAGTTTCTGTCCTTAACAATTCCATAGAAATCGCAATATAGAATGTTTTTAGAACAGTTTTCCCTCATATCACTCTTTTAAATTTCGAATTTTTAAGTAACTGTCCTTAAAGAGCATGTATATCTTATAAGTTACTACCTTGCTCAATTTCAAGTTTCTAATCCCTTCAGTATAATAAAAATTGCAATTTTAGAACGTTCTTAGTTCTTGCAGCTCCCTGAGAGTAGTGGCACTGACATAAAATGTAGCCTGTATTACTGATACAGGCTACATTTTATGTCAGTGTTACTAGACAGCACAGACACCACAGCACAGACTGTCACTATAAATTTGCGAGCATTACGTTTAAAATAGGTTCGGTAGTTTCAAAGATCCCATAGAAATTGTAATTTACAATGTTTTTAGAACACATTTCGAACTTTTTAGAAACTGTTCTTTCTAAACTTTCTAGTTCCTTCAGTATAAAAAAAATCTAAATTTTAGAACGTTTTTCGCTTTTGCACCCCCCTGTGGTAGTGGCACCGACATAAAATGTGGCCTATGTTACAACAGGGACTGTTACCATCAATTTACCATCACTTTTGAAAACAGTTCTATAGTTCCAGAGTTTCCATAGAAATTGTAATTTAGAATGTTTTTAGAACGATGCCAAATTTCAAATTTCTAGCTCCTTCCTTATAAAAAAAATCGAAATTTTAGAACGTTTTTCGCTTTTGCACCCCCCCACCCCCACCCCCCTCTGGGAGTACTGTCATTGACATAAAATATAGCCTATGCAACAGCAAAGATTGTTACCATCAATTAACCACCATCACTTTTGAAAACGGTTTTGTAGTTCCAGAGATTCCATAGAAATTGTAATTTAGAATTTTTTAGATCGCTTTCCGCTCATCTCACTCTTTTAAATTTCAAATTTTTTCGATTTTTTTTCTTAGAGAGCATTTATATCTTATAATTAACTACCATGCCAAATTTCATGGTTATAGCTCCTTCCATATATCAAAAATCGGAATTTTGGAACGTTTTTCGCTCCTGTACCAAACTGGGAGTAGTGGCATCGACATAAAATATAGCCTATGTTGCAGCAGGGATTGTCATCATCAATTTGCCACCATCAATTTTGAAATCGCTTCGGTAGTTCCAGAGATTACCCCCTACAAACAAACAAACAAACAAAAAAACAATCGTTACTTTATAATATTAGTATAGATATAAAGTGAAGCATTTTTTATATATATATTTCGAAATCTAAAAATGTTTTGGAGACACGAATTAAGTTAATATAGTTATATTTACCAGTCACGTAAATTTTTGATCCACGCTATTATTTCAAAGATAGATATAAGATTAGTCTTCTCTTGAAAAACTTTTTAAAGAAAAACATTCGATATAAACTCATATAAGTATATATAAGTTTATTGCCATTCATAATTATCGTCTAAAAGTATATTAAATTCATCAAAATTAGCTTAAGTTCATGGACACATTTTTCATGAAAATATTCTTGACACAACACGAAAACTATAAGTATAAAACATCAATCAGCTAATTAGGTATGTCAGTAAAACAATCCAAAATATTATTTTGGGTATTACTTTCACGGTCGTGACATATGCTGAAAAAGCTATAATTATCAACAGAAATGTTAAGAATTCTTAAAATATTGACAAATTTTCTTGGAATTAATTTTATTTTCAAGAATTAATATTTTTTTAATAATAAAATGCACTGATTTTCAAAGAAAACAATATCTTATTATACTTTCTTGGAAACTGGAAACAATGTAAATAACAATTTACCGGGAAAAGATTTTCTTAAAAATCCCTTATATCCTATGTATTAAGGAACGTAAAGTTATTTTAAGAAGTTTTAATCAGTATTTTTAATAGCTCTTGAAATTTTTATAAAACCTCAGTTTTCAATAAAAGGAACATGCTAAAGAGCAGATAGTATTAAAAATGTAATGAATTTTAAATTTTCTTCATCCTTTAGAATTTTTTATAAGAATATTTGAAATTCAAGAGAATTCATTTTCTAATTTAAAAGAATCAGCAGTCATAATAAGTTAAGCGAATAAAATATAATATTAATACCTTGAATAATGTACCTTTTGTTTTCTTTTAAAAGAGTTTCTAAGAATATTCATTAATTTTTAATAAGAAATCAAAGTATTTCGGTAAACACACAAAATAAATTTAATATTAATATAAAATATTTTATACATTGTGGTATTCAATATGTAATTTCTGTTTTCATGTAAATTATTTATATTATAATTGTTTAGTTTATTATTAAGGTTTTTTGTTTTAAAAGTAAGCTTTAGTTTAAGCAGTATTCAAATGAATTAATGAATTTAATCTAAATTCTTTATTTGAATAAAAAAGTTATTTATTAATTTATGCTCATAAAGAAAAAATATATTCACAGGAAAATTCAGTTTTTATTTTGTTTTAAATTCCATGCTTTGTTCATATACTATTTGATAATATAAGTTATATGCTACATGTATTATCAAGTACTACTTCTAGTACAAGTTATTACTTCTTAAAACGTATGAAATAAAGGTTTAAATTTTCAAGTTAATTAGCTTTTTTTACAGCAGCACCAATATCAAATTAATTTTTTTAATAGTACGTACAAAATTAATTTTTTAGATTCATGCAACGAGGTTAATAAAATAAGAAAAAAATGAGAATACATTATCTATTTTAACCGTCTTTGAAATTTCGCAGAGAAAGACAAAAATAGCTATTTGATTTCAAATTATGTCTTTTGATTTATTTTTTAAAAAGACGAAAATGCTAACTCCATATTAAGTCGGATGTGCTAATCTCAAAACTTTCATCTATTTCATACAAGTTTCACGTACACCAAAAACGAATCAATGTAAATTTATATCAAGGTCTAATTGAATCTGAAGTTTGATGACAATCTGGGCATTAGTTCTTGAGTTATAGCTATTATGAAAATAGTGAAAAATGCAGCATAGCAGCGTCACCTAGTGGGATATTTACACCGAAACGTAATCAGCATCTATTTATGTCAAGCTGTAACAAAATCTCAAGTTTGATGAAAATCTGTGCATTAGTTCTTGATATAGAGCTATCGTGAAAATCATGAAAAAGTAGAATAGCAGTGCTATCTGTTGGGCTATTTACACTAAAATATAATCAGCATTTATTTATATCAAGGTCAAACAGAATCTGAAGTTTGATGAAAATCTGTGCATTAGCTCTTGAGATAGAGATATCGTGAAAATCATGAAAAAAGTAGAATAGCAGTGCTACCTATTGGGATATTTACACCGAAACGTAATCAGCATCTATTTTTGTCAAGCTGTAACAGAATCTGAAGTTTGATGAAAATCTGTGCATTAGTTCTTGATATAGAGATATCGTGAAAATCACGCAAAAAGTAGAATAGCAGTGCTACCTATTGAGATATTTACACCGAAACGTAATCAGCATCTATTTATGTCAAGCTGTAACAGAATCTCAAGTTTGATGAAAATCTGTGCATTAGTTCTTGATATAGAGATATCGTGAAAATCATGAAAAAAGTAGAATAGCAGTGCTACCTGTTGGGCTATTTACACTAAACTATAATCACCATTTATTTATGTCAAGGTCAAACAGAATCTGAAGTTTCATGAAAATCTGTGCATTAGTTCTTGAGATAGAGATATCGTGAAAATCATGAAAAAAGTAGAATAGCAGTGCTACCTATTGGGATATTTACACCGAAACGTAATCAGCATCTATTTATGTCAAGCTGTAACAGAATCTGAAGTTTGATGAAAATCTGTGCATTTGTTCTTGATATAGAGATATCGTGAAAATCATGAAAAAAGTAGAATAGCAGTGCTACCTATTGGGATATTTACACCGAAACGTAATCAGCATCTATTTATGTCAAGCTGTAACAGAATCTCAAGTTTGATGAAAATCTGTGCATTAGTTCTTGATATAGAGATATCGTGAAAATCATGAAAAAAGTAGAATAGCAGTGCTACCTGTTGGGCTATTTACACTAAACTATAATCACCATTTATTTATGTCAAGGTCAAACAGAATCTGAAGTTTGATGAAAATCTGTGCATTAGTTCTTGAGATAGAGATATTGTGAAAATCATGAAAAAAGTAGAATAGCAGTGCTACCTATTGGGATATTTACACCGAAACGTAATCAGCATCTATTTATGTCAAGCTGTAACAGAATCTGAAGTTTGATGAAAATCTGTGCATTAGTTCTTGATATAGAGATATCGTGAAAATCATGAAAAAAGTAGAATAGCAGTGCTACCTGTTGGGCTATTTACACTAAAATATAATCAGTATTTATTTATGTCAAGGTCAAACAGAATCTGAAGTTTGATGAAAATCTGTGCATTAGTTCTTGAGATAGAGATATCGTGAAAATCATGAAAAAAGTAGAATAGCAGTGCTACCTGTTGGTCTATTTACACTAAAATATAATCAGCATTTATTTATGTCAAGGTCAAACAGAATCTGAAGTTTGATGAAAATCTGTGCATTAGTTCTTGAGATAGAGATATCGTGAAAATCATGAAAAAAGTAGAATAGCAGTGCTACCTATTGGGATATTTACAACGAAACGTAATCAGCATCTATTTATGTCAAGCTGTAACAGAATCTGAAGTTTGATGAAAATCTGTGCATTAGTTCTTGATATAGAGATATCGTGAAAATCATGAAAAAAAGTAGAATAGCAGTGCTACCTGTTGGGCTATTTACACTAAAATATAATCAGCATTTATTTATGTCAAGGTCAAACAGAATCTGAAGTTTGATCAAAATCTGTACATTAGTTCTTGATAGAGATATCGTGAAAATCATGAAAAAATTGAATAGCAGTGCTACCTGTTGGGCTATTTACACTAAAATATAATCCGCATTTATTTATGTCAAAGTGAAACAGAATCTGAAGTTTGATGAAAATCTATGCATTAGTTCTCGAGATAGAGATATCGTGAAAATCATGAAAAAAGTAGAATAGCAGTGCTACCTGTTGGGCTATTTACACTAAAATATAATCAGCATTTATTTATGTCAAGGTCAAACAGAATCTGAAGTTTGATGAAAATCTGTGCATTAGTTCTTGAGATAGAGATATCGTGAAAATCATGAAAAAAGTAGAATAGCAGTGCTACCTGTTGGTCTATTTACACTAAAATATAATCAGCATTTATTTATGTCAAGGTCAAACAGAATCTGAAGTTTGATGAAAATCTGTGCATTAGTTCTTGAGATAGAGATATCGTGAAAATCATGAAAAAAGTAGAATAGCAGTGCTACCTATTGGGATATTTACAACGAAACGTAATCAGCATCTATTTATGTCAAGCTGTAACAGAATCTGAAGTTTGATGAAAATCTGTGCATTAGTTCTTGATATAGAGATATCGTGAAAATCATGAAAAAAAGTAGAATAGCAGTGCTACCTGTTGGGCTATTTACACTAAAATATAATCAGCATTTATTTATGTCAAGGTCAAACAGAATCTGAAGTTTGATCAAAATCTGTGCATTAGTTCTTGATAGAGATATCGTGAAAATCATGAAAAAATTGAATAGCAGTGCTACCTGTTGGGCTATTTACACTAAAATATAATCCGCATTTATTTATGTCAAAGTGAAACAGAATCTGAAGTTTGATGAAAATCTATGCATTAGTTCTCGAGATAGAGATATCGTGAAAATCATGAAAAAAGTAGAATAGCAGTGCTACCTGTTGGGCTATTTACACTAAAATATAATCAGCATTTATTTATGTCAAGGTCAAACAGAATCTGAAGTTTGATGAAAATCTGTGCATTAGTTCTTGAGATAGAGATATCGTGAAAATCGGGAATAATGTAGCATAGCAGTGCAACCAGTTGGGCGATTTACACTAAAAACTAATCTGCACCAATTTATATCATGGTCTAACTGAATCTAAAGTTTTAATTAATTACGTGTATTAGGTCTTGATATAGAGCGCCCATAATATTTTTTGTTACTTACAGACGCACAGACAAACAGACAGTCTCACAGACAGACATTTTCTCAAAACAGTCAAATAGTGTTCAGGACCTTCCTCGAAATTCTTCGAAAACCGAAATCTTCGAAGTCGAAAATTTTCATGAATCCAATACTTTCTTCTTATAAAGACAGAAGAAAGAAAAAATTACAAACTTTCGAAATATTCAATAGAAATAGCCAAATTCGAGATCACATTTCTAATTTACGACTTTTAAATTTTGCACATATTTTTTCGAAGATCTTTTTAAATATTCAAATTTTTTCTAAAGAAAATAGTTCTTATTCATTTTCATTGTGACTATATTTTTAGTAGTAAATAGTAGTCAGTATACCCGTACTAATGAGCAGATACAATATAAAAATTTCAACATCATACATATTTGATTAAAATAGATATAATGTTAGCTAAAAACAGACTCAATGCCATATTTTTAGTAAGTGCTGAATAGATATCTCCGTAAATATGTTTATTGCAAGGCACTGCAAAAAAACTAATCGGATATGACAATCCCAAAACTTTCTTCTATCTCATATAGGTTTCATATGCACCAGTTCTTGAGATATGACTATCGCTAAAATCGTGTAAATCTAAAAAAATGCAGCATAGAGCCATCTGTTAGGCGATTTGCACCAAAACCTAATCTACAACAATTTATGTCAACGTCTAATTGAATTTGAAGTTTGATAAAATTCTCTGAATTAGTTCTTGGATTATAGCTATCGTGAAAATCATGAAAAAGGTAGCATTGCAGCGCTACCTGTTGGGTTCATTACACCAAAATGTAATCAGCATTTATCTATGTCAAGGTCTAACAGAATCTGAAGTATGATCAAATTCTGTGGATTAGTTCTTGAGATATATCTATCGTAAATATCATGAAAAATGTAGCATAGCGGCGTCTCCTATTTGGCTATTTACACCAAAAAGTAGTCAGTGTCTATTTATGTCGTGGTCTAACAAGATCTGAAGTTTTATGAAATTATGTGCATTAGTTCTGTAGATATAGCTATAGTGAAAATCGTGAAAACTGTAGCATAGCAGCGCCACCTGTTGGTCAATTTACACCAGCACCAATTTACATCAAGGTCCAACTGAATCTAAAATTTCATTAAATTCCGTGCATTAGTCCTTGAGAAAGAGCGCCCACAAAAATTTTGTCACATACAGCCAGACACACAGACTGACAGACAGACATTTTCTAAAAACAGTCAAATCGTGTTCAAGACCTGTGATGGTGCTCAACCATCACAATGGGCCATTTTTGTATAGTAGAGAATAATCACAGGTTCGAAAACATTTTTTTAACTGGCAGAAAAGGTCGTTTTTAAAAGATGAATTAACTCCATTTCATGCTCGACTAAATCTTTATTCACAAGACAATGTTGAATTAATGAAAACACAGAAGAATTAAGAGCCCAAGCATTAGCAGCAGCAAAACAATTATTAAGTACAGACATAATTGCTTTTCATTCAATTGACGCTAACGGGAACGCGTGTCCTCTTGCCACCTCAACAGTTACATAACTGGCAGATTTTTTATCAAAATAATAGTACGAGATCCGGTATAAGAAATATATACCCTCATTTGTTATTTAATGATAATAAAGAATATATGCTAGATAATGTATAAATTGATACATCGCAAATAGGTTGCCTAGCTAAATCACGTGTCGATAATGATCTCTATAATAAAAGCCTAAGTCATGTGACTGTCAGCAACAATTCCGGGATGTCCGCTTCACTTTTTCATATACCAGGCGGTCATTTTTATTCAAAATTATTTTTGCGAATTAAACTGCATAAAAGTTACATTTTTAGAAAGTTCGTTCAAAGTAAATTAATATTTGAGAGATGACTTACGTTCAATTATGCATATATTCTGCTATAGCTTAAGTTGAAATTAGGATCGCAGTTTAAATTCTCTATCCATGAAAGTAAACAAAGAAAAAAGATTAATTCGTCATGAACGTTTAAAATATTCAGTCATGGAGGTAATCGTTCGTAAAGCAAGTTCTCCGCGATTGATTTTTTGGACCGCTGCCTGGGTGTCAAAAACAATAATAATAATTCGTACCATTGATACAATCAAAGTTTACCATAATTCTGTGCTATACAACTCAACTTCCAGATCTTTCCTTGTCGTAAGTGGAACTCATGTAATAATATTTAATGAATGAAATTTCGAAACGAATTCTCAGTTAATTTGGTATTTATGTATTATACTCGCCAGGAAGAGAGATCACGGAAAATGATTGGAAATCGCCAATCATATTTACCATTGTTATGACCAATCGCATTCAAAATAGTAATTTAATATACATTTATAAAATACATAACATCATTAAATACGTTCATGTTAATTTGCACAAATCTCGACAATACTATTTTTTAAATCGCCGATACGAGCTTTTATTTTTCGCATGTTCGAATTAGAAAATATACTTTTATTTTTAAATCAAATATTTTGATTTATGATATTATTTTTTATTTATTTATTTATTTTCTATTTTAAATGAAGAGTGTAAATGGCATGTATTTTAAATTGTATGTAATATAAGTATTTGAAATTAAAGCTAAGTATTTTAACAGAAATGAGTGACAGGTTTATAATTTAAAATTAAATTAATGCAGTATGAATGGTGGTGATAGGAGCAAATATCATTGGCGATTTATCATTTGCTGCCGGCTAATAAAAATACCCATCATTAAAAATGGTAAATAATATGGAATCAAACTAAAATAATACAAAAAATATCAATGCGTGTTACAATGCTTAACATACATTTAAGGGAGACCAAACTGGTCGCCAGTGGCGGCTAGTAAACAATAAAATGTTTAATTAAATTTTTTTGATCAACTTCCCTGATTTGTTATTTATGAAAGTCGAGAAGCAGCTGAGAGAATATACCCCAAGGAATTGAAAAAATATAGGTTGCCTACTCTCCCCTCTTGCCAACCATGGGGTTGCCAGGTTTAAACAGGTAAGTAAGCGTAGTTAATATACCCTCATAAGTTATTTAATCAAATTACACATCAAATGAAAGCTTATTTTATTCCAAATCCAACCGTAGTAGGTTGCCTTATCAAAAAGTTAGTTGAATCCATGGTTGCCTAGATTTAAGATGTTCAATTTTCTGCGTGAACGTTGAGAGTGACAGAGAAGCGTTGCGCGCGCAATGCCATTTGACAGACAAAGATGCAGCGAGGCATGTGCGCCCGGCAGCTGCTTAGTAAAAGATAGTGGGAAATGCTCCTTATTCTGTGTTTATTCGGAGATAACGTTTTCTGGTGTAAATAGCTCAACAGATGGCGCTGCCATGCTACTTTTTTCATTATTATCACGATAACTATATTTCAGGAACTAATGTACGGATTCTCATCAAACTTCAGTTTCAGTTAGACATTGACATAAGTTGTTGTTGATTAAGTTTTGGTCTAAATCTCCCAACATGTGGCGCTGCTATGCTACATTTTGCAGGATTTACACGATTTTAGCAATAGTCATGTCTCAAGAACTAATGCACGGAATTTAATAAAACTTTAGATTCAGTTAGACCTTGATATAAATTGGTGCTGATTCATTTTAGTGTAGGCGAAACCTGTGTGAGATAGAAGAAAGTTTTGGGATTGGCGCATCCGACTAGTTTTCTTTTTATCAAATGTATCTTTTTTGAAGGGGTAGGCAAGCATGTCTACAATTGACGCTTATCTCACCGGAATGAACATTCCTGATTTTACTGCTAGCTTATCCAAGATATTAAAACCATTATAATTGTTATCTGTTTTTAAAGTTCCGTAATCATTTTTGCAAGAATGCAAGATGATACCTGTCATGCCTTGCAGAAGAGTCGAATCAAAAAGGATAACGAAAGTCTTCAGAGTGTCATTAAGACTATAAGAAATACGCTGAATCCGTTCATTGAGAGTATCGATAAAAATGTTCTGTTCAATAAATCGGTAAGGCAGCATCTACTGAAGTTTGTGATTTTCCAATCAACGTTAAGTCGGTTGGAAATTAACAAAAATTGACATTTATTTCAGAATGCAATTCCACTCCCGGAAGATTCGAAAAACCGATAAAGCGTAACAATATCCAGAATTTTGCTTCACAGTCTGCCGTCAAAGCTCAAACCAGCAAATATAAAACTGAAAAAGCCGTTCTTAAATTGGAACGAGACGTCTTTGGCCGATTACTTGCGATTAGTATTGAGAAAGACATCAACATAGAGTACTGCTTAACGTTTCCATTAGCGCCTGTGCCGCCTGCTCTTTTCTCGTGTACTGCTAACTTGCTAAAAACTGACAACTCCAAACTAGCCCAAATATGAAAGTCTAACGTCGAAACAGTTGATCCTACTGGTATCGATATTGAAATAATAGACGGTTTTTATTACCTGTATATTATCGGATCATCTATACCGCAGACATTTGACAAGGTTGCTGAATCGATCTTAATAAAATTGTTCTCAAGTAACGCCTCTGAAATACACATAATTTTTGATAGAAACATTACACCCTCTATCAAAGACTGCAAACGTCAAAGTCGGCTGGAGTTCGATAGACCGTATGTCATCCAAGGACCTCTTCAACCAAAACCTAGCGATTTTCTCGTAAATCTCAAAAATTACCGTTTCAAAGAAGCCCTGGTACAATTCTTGGCTAATTACGGAGAAAATGATAATTTAGTTTCAATAATCCAAAACAATTTTTTTATAACAATTGGAGAACACTGTTTTTCTTACCATACTGTCGGAAATCACGTCGTGGAACGTGAAGAAGGTGATTATTTATGTCAACATGAAGAGGCAGATACGCGGATAATGTTTCATATATCAAAAGCGCCACTTAATTCGAAAATATTGGTCAAAACAAATGATACCGATGTCTTGGTAATTTTACTGGCCACTATCCACAAAATTCCGCAGACTCAAATTTGGTTGGCGGGTTCATCATCAAAGAAAAGCAATAAGAAAGATCTTGATTGCATTATCTGTACTGAGCTTGCAATGAAATTGGGTCCTACTTTATGCCTGGGTCTGCCAGCTTTCCACGCATTTACGGGCTGTGATTACACAGCGACTTTTTATAATAAAGGGAAAGTCAAGCCTTTTAAAATATTTTCAAGACGAATGGATTTCCAGGAAATATCCGCATCGTTGACGGATCCAGTAGATGTACTCCGAGAAGATAAAATTCAACCTGTTCAGGAATTTACTGCTCTTCTTTATGGGAATGTTGTGATATCAATGACGCTAGATATCAGCTGTTCCAAAAAACATATTCAATGAACAAGGACAAAGAGCATTTCATAAAGAAGATTAAAGGCATCGACTCCAATATGATTCCACTGTGCTTAATCTCACTGAAACAGAAAATTTTGCGCACAATATATGTTAATTTTGTGTGGCTTCATGCAACCGATGCATGCTGCGTTAAAGTTACCTGAAAATTGTGGTTGGTTTTTGGATGGCTATTTGAAGCCTACGTGGTTTAAAGGGGATCCAACACCCTTACAAGTTAACGACGTATTAAGAGAATCGAGAAACAGAGAAAACGTTGAAGAATTAGAATTAGATTGTGACATCGGCACTTCTGACGATTCTGAATATGAATAAGTGTTTTATATAAAAAATTTGTATTTTGCTATTGATAAATTTTTGTATTAATAAAAAAATATTTATATCATTATGTGATATTTATTTAACTCTTACCAGTATTTAATCCGCGCTTAAACGATCGAAAAAATCTCCTTTTGAAAGACGTACATTTTGAACGGATAAACTTATTATTGCATAATTATGTATTGTCGCTGATAAATGAATGTGTGAGTGAAAATTTTTTTATATCGTTGTTACTTTTTAAACTATCGGAGAAATCTTCAAAAAGAACTCACTGCATCTTTGTCTGTCAAATGGCATTGCGCGCGCAACGCTTCTCTGTCACTCTCAACGTTCACGCAGAAAATTGAACATCTTAAATCTAGGCAACCATGGATTCAACTAACTTTTTGATAAGGCAACCTACTACGGTTGGATTTGGAATAAAATAAGCTTTCATTTGATGTGTAATTTGATTAAATAACTTATGAGGGTATATTAACTACGCTTACTTACCTGTTTAAACCTGGCAATTCCATGGTTGACAAGAGGGGAGAGTAGACAACCTATATTTTTTGTTGGGGTATAATTCCTTGGGGTATATTCTCTCAGCTGATTCTCGACTTTCATAAATAACAAATCAGGGAAGTTGATCAAAAAAATTTAATTAAACATTTTTTCTTTATCATTATCGGCACGTGATTTAGCTAGGCAACCTATTTGCGATGTATCAATTTATACATTATCTAGCATATATTCTTTATTATCATTAAATAACAAATGAGGGTATATATTTCTTATACCGGATCTTAGACTACAATATCGCCACACAAATATCGGCGTAAAAAAAATAGATTCCAAACTTAAACGTACGTGTAAAATACGTTAGATAAAAAATAAAAATATAATTTAAATTGAGTGCGCAGAAAGTAAAAAAAAGCATCGCCTTTGGCGAAACAAACATGCCAATAAAAGTAACCTATGGGCGACGCCTGGTCTTCCAAAACAGCAGTGCTATTACGTAAATTAACGTATTTATTTAAATAAAAACAGACAACCGAAATAAAAATGAATATCAAAGGAGAAGTATAAAATTTAATTGTTTTTAACACTTTAGATAACTGTAACGGACAAAAAAAGGAAACTAGAAAAGAAATGATATTTTAAAGTAGTACATTAATTATGTCGTATTATTAGGTTCTATTTATAAGAAATTTAGGAAGTAAGATGAAGCAAGAGGAAGCAAAATGATGTTCACAGATGATGAAAAGGTACAACTTGAAGTCCTAACGTGGCTGAGATAGCAACCCAAAGAATTGTATGCAGCTGGTGTTGGGGCACTGATAAAATGGTGATATAAGTGCATAAATATTGGTGGAGAATATGTTGAGAAATAAAATTAGTTTTGAAGTGAATATCATTGTAAGTTATTAATTAATTATATTTTATGACTTACTTAATGACTTTCCCTCGTAAGTAAACTAAAGATAACAAAATAAAATTAATAAAAAACTATTTTACAATAGACTATTTATATAAAATTAGCCGCCTCTGGAAACCAAGATTGTATCCCTTAAATGTATGCAACATGTTAATGTTATTCTCAATTCAATTTGCTTCCTTAATCCTTGGTCAGATCTGGGGTTTCAGGCAGAGATAGCAAGAAAACTTTGCGATCATGGCAGCATGCATATTTTTAATATTAGTTTCTTCATCTTACTGGTATAGAACTTGACTAAAATTGCTTAACTCACTCACTTCGGCATTTATGCTTCATGTCCACTTGCTTTTCGTTGCAATACGTTCACCTATGCGGTGATTTTTTAACACATTATAAGTATAATCTTCTGTAATTGGGTCCACTACCAGATGGTGTTTTGTAGCCAATATAATTTGATGCAATATAGTGATTTTCGTGACAACCCTTTAATGGCATTCAGGTTCACATTAAATAATATTGTTGCCATTATCTTTTTAATGATTGGTGGTTGTATATCCGATTACAGAAAAAAAAGAAAATTCCTTAATGTTTTCCTGGACAATCTTCCATAAGCGGGGTGCACGCTTTTTGAAGTATTTTAACGAGTAGGGATGGGTTAAACAGATATTTTTTGGAACACATTTAGTGTTAACCATATTCATTCTCAATTTCATTTGCTTTCAATATCGCCCACTTTTGACTACTTATCTACATTCGCGTGAAAATTGAATAAAATGCTTTGTAGATACCGATATCTGCATTTTTTACTTATTAAATAGTATTATTTACTTTTCCAATATGAATTTTATTTCGTTTAAACAATCTTAAAAGTGCGTGATTACAGATAAATCATAGATAAATGTTCAGTTGTAGACAACAACAAATAAATTATTTATTTAGGCACACTTATTATGTACGTACACATATTTGTCTTCATTTGTTTGTTTGGATTGTTTGTTAAATAAACAATGTGGCAACAGGATAATGCAATGCCTCGAAAGTTAATATTTACTTACATTAATGAGCATTTTACTCATTATTTAAGAAAATAACCATCGCTTTCATTATTTATTCAATATCTGTTTATTCTGCTTAGATAAAATATTAAAATATTCATTAGGATAAAATTTCTTAGCAATATATGATGCAAACATTTTTCTTTATCGTTCTTGATTCCATGTCTGTTTAATAGACAATGGAACAGAATAATTTAAGAACATAATTTCAAAATCCAAACAAAATGAAATATTCATTAAAATTTCTATTTTAAGACATTTTAAGAAGATAAAATGTTTCATGTAGCAAAAAGCTTATTATTTTTTTTAAATTATTATTGTTGTCTTGTTTACTGCTGGTAAGGGAAAAATAAACTTGTTGCGCGTGGAACTTTTATGTGATTTTATGAATGCTTAAAACTTGAGTACTTTTAATTATTTTTAAGAAATCTTATGTAGTCTTAAATAGTGGTAGCAATTAGTCTTAAGTAGAAATAGTAAGTAGTCTTAAGTAGTAGAAACAGGTAGTCTTAAGTAGAAATAGTAAGTAGTCTTAAGTAGTAGTAGTAGAAAATCTTAAAAGTAAACTTGTAAAACATATGACAAGCTTTAAATGTATTCTCACTTCAAAATTTTCAGCATGCCTTAATTGATCTTAACCCATTAACTCCCAGCGTCGAATAAATAGGACAAATTAACTTTGTCAAGACATATCCAGTTAAGGCGTCTTTTTCTTATTTCATTATTTTTTGTGCAAATATGTTTATACCAGCATTCCTTGTCACTCCTCCAATTCGCTGGGAACAGGTATAATATATTTTTGGAGCATGGCACTTGTAATTCTAATTTGTTAAGTGTAAAGCTGTTTTCTGCAGCGTAAAAAAGAAAAGTAGAACTTTATGCTAGGGTTTTACATTGCATATTAGATTGGACGTTTGTAAATCAAGTTCATTTCATTGTCAGATTGGAATGGATACATAGAAAACTTTGCTTGTTATGGCTCGCTTCGCATCAGAAAAAAAAAAAGGTTTTCATAAGAAACATTTCATAAAGGAATTTTATTTCAACAATCAAAGCCCTTTTTATAATTTACACGCCCAAAAATAAAAACATCCATACGCAAAAAAGGCTGCTATAAGCGAGATTTGCACCCGTATAATGGAGTATATTTGTGTACGTATAAGTTCTTTCATATAAAATTATGAATAGCAGATTAAAAAATTCCAACAAGATCAATTTTAAAATCCAAAATGAAAAAAAAAATACTTATGAGCAGGGCTTGACAAGGTGACCAAATTTTTTTATGTATAGTATGTCTCATTATAGATGATGGAAAGTTACCAAATAAACTTTGAAATTATATTCAAACCAAAAACATTTTTTTTAACTTTTGTTTTTAATTTGGTAAAAGGAAGATCATCAAATAATGCAAATTTTAAAATAATAAAATTAAAATTACTTGACTGACTTCGACAGGAAAATAGGCAAAAAATTGTCTTTCATCGATGTCTCCGTCATCAGATATAACTTTGTAGCACTGAAGTATCCAGACATCTGAAGCATTTGGCAATCAGCATTTCCCGAACATGCCGGTTCAAACTTTACAGTATTAAGTACCTTTCATTACAACAAGCTACCTACTGCAGCCGTTTGGAGGAAAGGAATTCCAAAAAATTCTGGCATATTTTCACCGATTATGACTCCCAGACTCCAAAAATAACCTCCATTCAAATATTGATTTATATATATATATATATATATACAGGGTGTTTCACTACCAGACCGACAAAATTTGAGTGGTAACAGTAGGCATGAAGTCAAACATTATTAAATAGGAAACCATGGGGAGCAAACGTCTTCTGTAGAAGATAAAACCATTAAAGTTTAAGGTCCAAAACTTTAAACGATGATAAAAAACGGATAAAAGGGTCGATTCGTTTGCGGTTTGCTAAACTAATTCTTTATATCACGATTTTCTTCAAAAAAATTTATAAAGGTTACGTTCAAAAATTGTCGATAGAAGGGGCTTTTATACTTCAGAGTACCGAACAACTACTTTTTACCGTTATATTTTGTATGGGTTTAAAATTATCCTAAAGTTTAGACTTTAACTTAAATTTTAAGCCCAACATCGAAAACATTGGGATCGGGTAACTAGCGAATATTGAACTGTGAACAGAGGGCGGGGGGGATTTAAACGCTCATAAACATTGAACAAACTTATCGATTTTGTTGCTGTTTGCGTATAGGTCATTCCCTTGGTAATTATTTTATTCAAAATGACGTACAACTTTGGTGTCCTCATTTTTTAGATAGAAGGCGCTTCCGACACATCTACGACATTGCAATGACATTACTCTTGGGTGTTTTACTACCAGACCAACATACTTCCAGGACGTGTTGGGGATGCAATGACGACTTGGAATCACATCGGAATATGACGTTGGAAATGCCTTTTTTGCGAGTTATGGTTAACAGAAGCAGAGAAAAAAGAAACAGAAAGAAGCAGAGAAACAGCAACACGTTAATGTGACAGAAAACAATTTATTTAAATGTTTTACTACAAAATAATAAATTGAAGAGGAAATCCCATATAATCCTGTAGGATTTCCTCCTCAATTTAGCAATTATTGCTGTAACATTTTGAGTTTTCATGGTATTTCACTGGGCTTTTTACATGAGTTGGCCTATAGTATTGACTATCAAATCATGACAAAAAAAAGTTTGCTGCAGTTCGCGCATGCGCAGTTAAAATTTATTTCATACAAATACCCGTATCCCATCACATATTCAATATATTAAAATTTTATTTACAGTATACAATTTCTACGAATTTTTGTCAAGCTCTTGGAAAACGATGTTGAATTCAGTTGAAAACTCTGCATGCTATAAAAAGAAAACCTTTTGAATTTTTCACAGAAACGTTAACATCTTCCCGAATTTACGTGTTATGCTTACACAAATGCACACAAATGCACACAAATGTTGAACAGGACCTACACAGTCATTTGCTATATTGACAGACCATTTTTAGCATTTTCTGTTACTTGGTTGATCGAAAATATTATTTTATTATTAAAATTATTATTGCCCCCCCCCCCCTCTAATTATCCTCGTGACAACATTTCGGGCATTTCTTCAGAGTTTCAGTATATATTCGACGAAACGTCTGAAATTGGTCACTGCCCCTTAATTTCTAGACACCAGTGTATTTATAATATTTAAAAAGCTTGAAAATCAGTCTAGCAAAATTAATATTTTGATTTCTATTTCATTTTAAATATTTCAACTAAATATATAATTTTGTATATTACTACAAAGCTAAAACTCATATTACTCGAAGAATAAATCTAATTAAAATTTAATGAGCTTTCTTGAAGTAAGTATATATTTATGCCGTTTTCTCATTTTAAGACGCATTCAGTAAATTTCAGTTTTAAACTCGTACATTTGCCTGTATTCAGTAATTTAATTTGTAGATAACGAACACACAAGCAATTTACTAAAATAATTTTCTTTAACACTTTGTTTTAGGCATTTTCTGTACATACTTTTCTTAATAAATTTTATTAATGCTCCTTGAAGCTCTTTTAAGGACCATTACTGCTTTCTTTATATACTATTAGATATTTTCTCTTTGAATTATACTATAAAGAGTGATTTGTGGTTCTAATCTAACGTCAGATAAATCTTCTTAAGTCAAGATTCAAGAAATCATCGTAAGTAGGATGGTAGTAAAAATTTATAGCTTATAAATGAGCTGCTAATATTTGCTTCGTTTTAGAATAATTTAAATGCATTAAGAATTATTAGGTCGCTGCGAATAAAATGGAAGATTTTGTAGAAATATATCCACAGAGTAATTATTTTTACTAATTAATTTTTCGGCAGAGCTGAAATTACGCTGTAAATGAATGAAATACAAAGCATGGAAACTTTAACTTTACTAAACAGCGTACAACCAATAGAGAGAAAAAATGTCCCGACCGGTGTTCGAACCAGGATCCCTTGGTATAGCGCACCAAGTGCTTAACCAATTAAGCCATCCGGACGACATCCGGTGTAGCATTCTCTCACTCTTATATAGCTAGGCTACAACCTTTGTATTCACATCCTTTGTATTTCATTAATGTGCTGCAAGGTTGTAGCCTAGCCATGAAAGAGTGAGAGAATGCTAGACCGGATGTCGTCCGCAGGGCTTAATTGTTAATGCACTTGGCGCGCTACACCAAGGGATCCAGGATCGAACCCCGGTCTGGACATTTTTTCACTCCATTGGTTGTACGTTGCTTAGTAAAGTGATAATTCACATTCTTTGTATTTCAGTAATTATGTTGTTTAACAATATGTTTATCAATACTAGTGAATTCTATTACATTCAGTATACTTTTAGCAGAGTGATATGAATGCTTTTATACATATTTGGTGAAACTCTGAACTTCTGGAGGTGATCAATTTTAATAACTTATTAGTTTGGGAATATTTTGTCTACTAAGAAGTGGTGGTTTTCAAACTTAGTTAATTTTCATCATTTACAGATGTTGAATGATATTTTGTATGTTATGAAGAAGTTGTTTAACGGAGTTGCATTCATCTGTCCATAAATTCAGACAATATGTCGATGAAAAAGAGTCTCAAATTCTCATTGGTTCTATTTTTGCACAATTGTTGTTAACACATGTGACCTTGCTTTATAATGAAATACTGTGACGCAACAGTGCGGCAAAATTTCCCAAAACGCTAGCCAAAACCCAGGAATAAAAATTACATTACTTCTAATCATTGTCTTTAATAAATATTTACCTCACCTTTATTGCGAAATATAAAAGCTTAACAGTTTAGTTTAGCTCATACCAGCGTGATGTTGATTGAAAATCAGTTATTTTCGTTGTTCAAAACACTACACTGAATAATTATCTTTTTTGTCGATATTTTTTAGTGTTTCCGGATAGTCTGTGATTCATAAAATATGTATTAGTGGGTTTTGATCGTAAGCATTTACAAATTTTTGAAAAAAAAAATCACCTGAGAATGAGCAATTTCATATTTGCTCTGTGCTATGCATCATAATTTTAAAGAATAGTACAAGCTAAGATGAATCAAGCGCTATAGAAATAAAATATTTTCCTTAAAAAATTGTGAATAGATAGAAGGAAGCGTAGAATTTTAATTTCACCTCCTAAATCAGAACAACGTACAACATGCCATCCTGGGAATTCTTTTTCTGAACTCGGTGAAAGAAGCAGAAGATGCAGTACCGAATATCTCAGGTCAGTGGCGAATTCTGTACTCACAAATACTTAGATGAGCCTAGGGATACTATAATACAGGCTGAATCATCAAGCCTTTTGTTGCACACTTAGACCAATCAGCGATTGTTAATCGTTTTGCGTGGCCAATCGTTTTTCTCCTACGCGCAATTAAATGGCGGCGTGAGTCAGCCCGGATGATCAGCTCAGGTCAGTGGCAAATTCTGTACTCACATATACTGCCCATATGAGCATAGGGCTACTATAATACAGGCTTAATCATCAAGCATTTTGTTGCACACTTAGACCAATCAGCGATTGTTGCCAATCGTTTTTCTTCTATGGGCAATTAAATGGCGGCGTGTGTCAGCCCGGATTGTAGGAGTCTTAGATGAGCCACAGAAGAGCATCATATTGTACCATAAGACTTGATAAAAGGTCGAAATTTTTGTAGCAAAATATAGTTGAAAGAAAATTTAAACTCATACAAAATTTGAAATATGATATCCATGGTAGTATATGCTAGTGCAGCAGTTCTTAAACTTTGTGAATTCGATTACCCCTTTGGTATCATGCGCATTTTGTCGGAACCCTACATATCTATATACTTAAAACAAAAATTGCTTTCTGTCAAATCCACATGAAAATCGTCTCTTTGCGCAAGCGTCAGCGTTTTTTGAAGGGTTCTGCCCTCAGAAACAGGAAACCTGAATGATTAACCCCACCCTCGCCTTCTTAGCCTAGTGGGATTGAAAAGGGTTGATTGAAAACGGTTGGAGGTGTATTATTGCATTGAAAGCATAGACCTTCTAATATATTTTTGCTCTGAAGTTGAAAGCTAAAGCATTTTTTTTAAAGAACTCAGGTTTTCACTACTAAATATGCATATTTTTTTGCAAATTTTTAAAGAGAGTTTGGATGTTGTTATATTTGTAACCAATTGAAATGTCAGAGAGTTCGGAAGATGAGAACTATTTTTTTTATTGCTATGTTAAACGAGCCGACGCGAAAACAAACAAACAAACAAAAAAGCGAGAAAAAACATTTCTTTTAGAACTAGATAACAATATTTTTTCACGAAATTTTTACACGGGTTGTAAAACCGTTTTGTTTATCACCAATAAAGATTTTAAAAAGTTCGGACAAAAAGAACTTTTTATTTTAATTCTATAAAACGACCCTAGGTAAAAAAAAAAAAACTAGAAAATGAGCGCTTTTATCTCTAAATATCAATATGTTTTCGCGAATTTTTCATTTTAAAATATAATTTCATACAAAATCGGGTTAAATATATGTAATAATAAAAAATTTGTTTTTTTAAAATTTATTATCGCGGACCCGGGCAACGCTGGCCGGAGGTCAGCTTGTATTTTCCTTAAATCAAGATCAGACATTTATTTTCCATTACATAAAATGTTACAATCTAAAGTTTCTACACATTATTGCCAAAAACTAGCTTTGTTAATTTTAAAACGAAAACAAAAATAGATTTCCTATGGAAAGTCTGCTGTTACTTTGAATCTAGAATTGCAAAATCAAGTTTAATATTTGAAAGTGGTATGCAAAGACTGATTACCGCACATGGCAAACAGGAAAGATTATTTTCGAATAGTAATTTTTGTCTTATTTATGTCAGAATTTTTTTTATTTAAGTAAGATGTCAGTTATCTTTCGGGAATAGTAGTGAATGTGTGGTCCTGTGGTAATAAGGCTTTGCGAGTATGCATAAATCAGGTACGATTTCTATACTTGTTTTGATCTGTACAAGGTTAGAAAGATTGATTTCTCGCATGATTATGAGGTGTAGTATTTGCTTGATAGCTTTTTCCAATAGTTCTCCGTTAACATTCATCACGCACTGACACAATAACAATAATAAAAAAAACTGCTTTGATGGAAATACTTTTTTTATAAGTCATCGCGTTAGAATTCTGGAAGTTGTTCTTAATCCAGAAATGTTCAAAGTTTGATTTCAGCAATTATTTGGTGGTGAAATGTATCCCACAATCAGTCATTTACTGATTTCAAGGGTAGGAATATAATCTGAAAGATTTTCAAGTGTTTATTGTACAATAAAATATTTAATAAAACCAGGAGGTACTGTTTCTGAAAAGAATTTTAAGAATTAAAATACAATCGGAAATGAGTCAGAAATCATATTTGCCAGTCGTTTGGCCATAAAACGCTTTATTATTATTATTATTATTATTATTATTATTATTATTATTATTATTATTATTGCTGTTGTTTCTACATTGTCCTGGATTTTAAAAATGTACACCTATATTCCTTATCCGTCGCACCAACTTAAATATAGTTCATTCGTGAAATTAAAAGTGCACATGAAATAATCTACCTTGATAGGCCAAGATATAGTGAAGCAATCGTGAAAATGAAATATAGAATCCATTAAGAACAATCTTACTTCATATCGCAGTGCAAAGTTACTACTTAATGATTTTACTCGTGACAGCCTCCTATGAAAAGCCTATGTAAAATTAATTGTTTGTGTTGACGCCCCATTTATTGCCACAAACTTTTAAGTAGTTAGGAATCAATGGGCGAGAACTTAACTCGTAGAAACAAATTCGTTAAAGAACTAAGATTGGCAGGGATTTCAACTATGACAAGAATACTAACAACCTGCATAACGTGCGCACTTACACTTACAATATTTGTAATAGTTACACCGATCGGGAAAGAAAAGATTAAACAACAGATTCCCAGTTTTAAATGGTCAAGTACCTTTTAAATTGACAAATTACACATAAAAGTGATCGTAATATGTATTGCAATAACTCCTCGTGTAATTAACTTTTAGCTATAAAATTTTAAACACATTAAAAGAGATATATATTCTAAAAATGTTCTGCAAAAGAGTCCAGATGCATATAAAGAGTTTTATTTTAATTTGAATTTTAATGCTTTTTAAATAAATGAATTCACCTTGCGCGCAAGATTTCTTATAATTGAATTGTCACAGTGAGGTAATTTTATTTTATTAATAGAGATGTAATATGTATTTAAAATGGCATATACTGAAAAAAATTTAATGATTAGTTCTTGAGAAAATAAATTAAAAAATAAAAATAAGTAAAAAAAAAAAAGAAAAGAAAAATAGTTATAATTTTTAAATTCCATACTTGATGATAATAGAAGATAATTTTGTGCATCTATAAGGTTTATATGTATAGCCAAAATTTCATAAAATTCTATCCAGACATTTTTTTAGAAATCATGCGCGTAATGAACAAAATCCTTGTTTTGAGAAAATTGACTTTAAAAGATTAAATTACCCTTTAATCGCATATAAAAAGAGCTCAAACTGTTTTTTAAAATAGCTTCTCTTTTAAAGCAAATTTTTGGACTGAGTTTCTTTTAAAATGTTCCTAAATAATCAAATATTAATATAATCTATTAAAAAAGAGTTTTTTGACACTTTAAAAGATACCTCCTACTTTACTTGCGGTTTGAATTTGATTAATGTCTGTAAATACTCAGCATAATTATAATATTTTTCGTAATGATGCATAATAACGCATAAAATTTAGTTTGACCTGGGGACTACTGCTATGGGCTTACGGACTATAAGGGGTCTGCGGACCACAGTTTAACAAAAACTGTGCTAGTGTGGGTTCACAAAATATTGTTCCATTGCTAATCTAATATAATCTAATAACGACATTTTCAAAACTGAGCAACAAATACTAAAATCTGAGTATGTCGCATAGTCAAAATGGCTCCGAATCAAAATTACTCATGTTTGAAACATGTATATACTCATTTCAGAAACCATGCACACACTCAAGAATAAAACATCATGTGCTCATTTTTGAGTATTTCCATGTTTCAAAAATGAGTTTGAACTGATTCTAATCATTTTTGAGTATGCCAATATTTCCAAAATGAGTATGAACTGACCCTCCATCTGCTCAATTTTGAGTATGTCTGTGTTTCAATATTTTGTGTATTTCTGGAATTTCAGAATTGAAAGCATTTGGGTCGTCCAATTTGAAACAAAAAGTTTCATAACAAAATGAAAACATCGATTTATTCAGATTTGAAATTGTCATTTTTCTCAGTGTATGAAGGCTAAATGCTTCATTGAGTGAAAAAGTGATATTTAAAAAGAAACGAGTATTTATTTTCTTTGTTAAAACTAATTGTTTTATAACGTAGGCGTCTATCAGACATAAATGTTTGGATATAATACTCGTCGGTACTGAGCATTATTCCTCAAGTATATGCGAATGCTCACGTGCAAAGTTTTAACTTCCAAACGTGACGTCAAGTTTGGAAATGTATTTATTTATAACCTATTGCGAGTTGAAATATTTTTGAAATGGTGACTAAAAATATGTGAAGCATATATGTAAATTTTGTGACGTTGAAAATGACGTTATGTTTACAGAAGAAGCCCTCATTATAGTCATTTCAAACTCTTCTTCTAGCAAGCAATTGCCGGCCAAACGGTTACGATACTAATCTAAAGGCAGTTAAGTCCCTGGATCAACTGCAAGGTCAGCCAGACATTATTCCCAAAATATATCAAATACTAAACACTTCCGTAATAACCCATAGATAGAAGCACAAAGAGAGATGTAATTTTTTAAAACGATTATATCTTCAAATAATGGAATATTTTTCCTGTAACAGAAAAAACCAATGGACGGAAGTTCCTTGAATTTGCGGATATTTTTTCTCCTGTAACAGAGGGAAAAATAAACATTCTTCAAATAACGGAAATATGCCAGCAGCACTGTTGTCAGGAAATTTCCGTGGTTTGAACGAAGTATTTCACACCACGTGTGTGGTAGTGTGTAGTAGATAACAAATTGTAGTGTGAAGTAGATAACAGGCACTAAGAGTCTCAAATCCGCTACTTTCAATCATAAATTGCTGATATAACACAGCGTTCTATGGCAATCCACCTCGTTTTATAAATTTTTTATTAATACAGGACTTAAGGTAGGCGTTTCCGAATTGTAAGCTATTCAGAGAAATTCGCATGATGACTGCAAACAAATGTCAACCAATTATAAACACGAAATTATCTCTGCTTCGAGAGTCTGCAGGGTGTTTTATGCAAATGTAAGCATGGGTACAGTGAAAAATCTTAAAACCAGATTGAACTGGAGTCCAGCTAGTCATCTAACATAAAGATTCTTAACACTTTCATTGTGCTTACTAATTATCAAAGTTCTTCCTTCTTCCTTGACGGAATGCGTTTTTTTTTTAAATAATTTAACTTTATTTTAGCAAAAGCTTGCAAAATAGCTTTTTTCAAAATAGGTAAAAGTCTGCTCCAAGTCACGTTCGAAAATTGTTCAATATTGATTCCAACAAGCACATCGGTTAGTTGCTACACAGTAGGAGAGCCGCGTGAAGGTGAAGAGAAGAGGAAAAACCTGATGTAGCACTGGTACTATACACGCCTCACGTGACGGGCGTTTAGTATAGTATAGATACTATGCGCGCAAATGAACGTGTTTATAGCCACGTACGAAAACAAAATGTGCAATAGAGTAATGAAAAATTGAGAAAGACGACCCGGATATTTAGATAGAAAAGTATTTAGAATGGATATTTAGAAAAAAAAAACTACGCTCATGAAAGAAAAAAGATATTCCAAATGAAAAAAATTTAATATGGAAAAGACCAGGTGTAAATTAAAAAATTTTGAGATGCAGAACAGGTAAAAAAAAAAAGGTATTTTATGGTGAAACTATGTAAAGTAAATTGGAAAAATATAGAAATTTAATATATATATATATATATATATATATATATATGCAATAAAACGCTGAAATTAATACGCATTTTTACTTTCTTCTATCTTTACAAGAAGAAAGTATTGGATTCATGAAAATTTTCGAATTCCGGTTTTCGACCAATTTACACGTTTTAGGGGTCAGAGAACTCGAAAAACATGTTTTTACGAAATGTCCGTCTGTGACTCTGTCTGTCTGTGTGTCTGCACTGTAAAAAATGGGGAGTATAATTACGCTTAATTTGGGTTTATGAAATGCCAAATAAGGTTTAAATATGCACTAATTTTGGTGTCAACACTGAATTAAGTGTTATAATACACTTAAAATAGTTTATCTGTACTCTTTAAAAAAAAATCGGTGATATCACACACCAAGAATGACAATTTGAAATTAATTCCGGAAACCAAAACTCCAATATAGGTGTACATTTTTATCTCGCAATCCAGCTCTGTGGTGTTGAAATATACGATGACGTCAGAGTGTTGCGTCAGCAGACGACAACAGAGCAGAGAACGGAATGAACCATTTTGATTTCATTATGAAGTGCTGTTAAAAACATAAGGTAAGCCTAGTAATTATTCCTTATATATTTAATAGATAATACTAAATAGTGTTTGTATAGTTAGATGAGGGAAATTAACTAAACAAAGCATGAGAATTTTTACTTTGTTAGTTGTTTTTGCTTAATAATCCTCTTCACGCACTTGACAACACTTGATCGCTAATGTTAATTCTATATTCTATAGGCATCATTTTTCTAATATCTCGTTTGTATTTGAATAGTTTTAAATGTTTTTTTTTTTTTTTTTTTTTTTTTTTTTACATTGGGTAGCAGAGATTAATCTCTATTTCCGCCGTTGATTACGTTTTCGATTTTCTTTGCGGATTTTTTTTAGGAAGATGCTTTTACTTTCGAAACCGGTTCCGAAAATGAAAGTATCTTCGTAGAAAAAAATCGAAAAAGTAATCAACGGCGGAAATAGAGATTGATCTCTGCTATCCAGTGCAAAAAAAATAAAATAAAATAAAATCATTTAAAAATGTTTAAATGCAAACGAGATATTAGAAAAATAATGCCCTATAGAATTAACATTAGCCCTTAATAAAAAATTATCATATTTTAGAACATAATATTTAGTTCCTGTTTTATTTTTAAAGCAAAATACTTGTGGATTGCATTAAAAGAACATTTAAATCATATTCTAAAGGGGAAAAAATCAGTAGTGTATGTTGTATCTGAATAATAACGTTTAGAAATCATTGTTTATGTGAAAAAAAACAGTATTTATTGTTAAATATCTAAGCAGTCCATAGTGATTTGAATTTTCATAATTTTTCCTCTGTACTGTGAGGAGTTTTGAAATCTTGTATGCAGCATAATTAAAAGTAAGCTTATTCCCTGGACTACACTCTCTTTGTGTTTGGCTTTTCTAGAAATTCGTATTACCATTTGTTAAACATTTGCTCAAAAGCAAACTTTTGTGATTATAAAAATATAATTTGCTGCTTCCGTAGAAGATTTTTAGCTTTTGGAAATCTACTTTTATTTATTTTATAATTCTGCAATAGTTGTGATATAATTAATATAATCCTAATAACAGTATTTTTTACAAATCTTCTAGATTAAAAAAAAAATGACCCCCCCCCCCCTTAGGAAAGATTCTCAGGTCACCAAATGAAACTGTTCAAAAATCGAACTTTGTTTTGGGATCCTTTTACATTTTTTAACATTCTTACAAATACTAAATTGTAATATGTATAAAAACTGCAAATAAGTGTTTTAAATTAGTTTAAATAAGTGTTTTAAAAACAATAACTTTAAAATGCAAAGTACATCCTTGATTTTGTCAATTTTTTTTATCGTATACAAATACAACTTTAAAATCCTTAAGGGTAGGGAATTTTAATAAAATAATTAAAGGTTGCAACTCTTTATGAAACGGGTGAACCGCAAGCTTTTTATTTATTGTTGACATCATCACTTATTATTTCACCAGTATAATTATACACTAGTTTACACTGGAAATTTTTATTCTCCAGCCTTTTCTTTTCTTAGTATACAATGATGTTATCAACAATTTAATAAAAAACATAGTGCCTAGGATATGAATATACACTAATTTATCTTTCTGCATAATACTTTGATTAAAGGTTGCAACTCTTTATGAAACGGGTGAACCGCAAGCTTTTTATTTATTGTTGACATCATCACTTATTATTTCACCAGTATAATTATACACTAGTTTACACTGGAAATTTTTATTCTCCAGCCTTTTCTTTTCTTAGTATACAATGATGTTATCAACAATTTAATAAAAACATAGTGCCTAGAATATGAATATACACTAATTTATCTTTCTGCATAATACTTTGATCATCTATATATATATATTTGTGTGTGTTTTTGTGCGTGCATGTGTCAGAGAGAGAGAGAAAAAAAATATGAGCCTCCGCTACATTTTCTTGAGACCCCCCCCCCCTATTATTCACATCTAGCTACAGCCCTAATTTTTAAATATTAGAAACTTTACTTATTTTTTCTTGATTTATGCTCTTGTATATGGTATTATTCTAAAATTTGATTTAGTTTATATTTTATCATTTTTAGCATGGAAAAAGATATTTTGGTATCCTATAATTCAAGAAGTAAATTGTTTAATTTACCAGCATCATTGGATGAATTTGAAAATGTAAGATATTTAAATTTTGCAATGTTTTTTGTAAAGAAATTAATGTTTACTATTTTCTAAACAATATTGATGTTTAATGCTACTTTATTAAATGGTACTTGTGTACTAACGCCACCGCAGCAGAAGTTGCGCTAATGTGCCAATAAAGAACAATCTTGTTGTTTGCACGCGCACACAGTTATCTTTTGGATTCCTTGTTGTTTGCTGATTTTTGACGCCATTTTTTAGTGCTATGAAAGATTGGCGGCACTTAAAAACCGCCAAATCTGTACCTACGGTGGTGTTAATACGTAAGTAAATATTAAATTTTAACTTTCTTCTTTATTGTTTCATTTTCCCCAAAATTTATCAACTTTGAACTTTAAAAGTTAAATCTAAAGCTCTATTAAAGCTGTTTTCAAGTTCACTGTGCAACAAATTCAAAATTTTCTGACACAATGACGGGCTAATTTTTAAATGTAAAGATACAAACAGTGTTGAATTCAGGAGGTGACCCAGGGTGGACAATAATAAACGTTGTATGTGTCACATGTTAAAAAATATACACAATCTTTATATAAATATGTATTATTTTATGTATACTAGATGGAACCCGTCAAAACCTGACAGAAACAAATTACTATAACAATATGAGTAAAATAAGCTTCTTTATTATTTAATAGGGGGATAGTATGAAAAAGTGTTTCATAAATTTTATTTTAGAAGTTCTTCCCCTAGTGAAACACAGTACTATTTTCGATGCAAACTCCAAACAGACAATCTGTAAACAACTGTGTAATGCAAATCTTTTCGAAATTGAAACACAGTACTATTTTCGATGCAAACTCCAAACAGACAATCTGTAAACAACTGTGTAATGCAAATCATTTCGAAATTGCTGTTATATTCAGTACTGCAAGAAATAAATTTTCAAGGACTTATGATCATGCAAATAGTATATTCCTTTGTCCATATCATATTCAGTAAATAAAAGAACGTAGTATAAATAAAGTACATTACCCTGTGATAATACAACCGAGTGAGCTCCTATGCGCATTCTGCATTGCATCTGCTCAAAGGCACCATGGAAATTTTATGTTAAGGCGGTATTAAAAAAATATTTTTCCACGCTCAGCAACTCAAAATTTTGAGACACATTTTCAGACTCATTTTTAAAAGTAAAAACATGAAACTTGGCGGTGTGATTTATGAAGAGATTTATAAGGGACCTATGTTTTTATTTTTCGCTCAATTAATTAGAAATTGAATTACGAACATTTATTTTCACAGTATAATTTTTTTTTGTTTTCAGCGCTATCGCTTTGGGAAATTTTGTTCAAAATGTCCACTTTGACAGCATTTTTTGAAATATATTCTGCCTTTATCAAAACATTGAGACAATACAGACATTATAAAAGTTTCTGAATAAGAGAACCTGCCAATTGGAGGCATTTTAGAGCAAAATTGAATTTAAAAATGTGTATCAAAATAAGCAGTTTGGATTTGAATACTCTTAATTTTTTTTTTTTAATATTTAAAAGAATGTTTTAAAATGTCCTCTTTAATCATTGTTCGTTTCAAATCCATATCTTCTAAAACACATCCATTGTTGTAAACTAATCAATTTTTATACAAAGATGGAGAAATTTTCGCTATTGCCAAACTATGGGATTTAAAGCTAAAAATAATTATCGTGGCGTCACATTCAGTTGACGTCAAATGCGTTACATGTGCTTGTTATTTCATCAAATGATTTTTAATTCGATGTTAATGATTTTTTAATGATGTTTTACTGATTTATTAGTTACTTCATTAACTAAAATAAAAATTACGTCTTCGACATCATGATATTTAAACAGAAAAAGCATTGAAAAAATGTTGCAATGTGTAGTTACGTACAATAGATCACTTTCAACTGACATCACAAATATTTATCCAACAGTCGAGAGGGATAATTAAAAAAAAATAATGTAAATAAATAAATATCAAAGATTATTTTGGTTTCTTTTTTCTTTAATGTATTGTAAATTTTATTGTTTAAACTTGCTGAGAAATGATACTTTAATGAATGGTGCTTTCCTAATTTCTTTTTCTTTCGTTTCTTTTCCTTACTTTTTTTTTTGAGATTCAAATGGCAACATTCTTTCATTTGTTTATTGGATGCTACAGTTTGGCAAATAATTTGGCGATAGTTTTTTTTTTTTATACGGAAATTGGTTGACTGGATAATATAGAAGTACCAGAATATTTTTCTGCATTTTATAGTTATATTAATAAAAATACATTTTTAAGATTTGCTGAATCACTTATTTGTTTACTTTTTCATGCATTACATTACTGAAGATTGTCCTGTTATTCTTTTAAATATCCTCTACTTACATAAAAAAATAGCATGTGTTTTCTATGGTGTTTCTCATAAACATTGTAAAATTAAGATTATTAGATTTTATTCAACTTCAACTGTCATAACTGCTGATGAAGCAGTTATTTTTGGCGATTTTTCTGTTACCTGTAAAATGGTTGTTTTTGGTATAGCCGTAAATAAGAAAAAAATTTCCAATCGATCAAATAATTGTATTTCGTTAATCATTATATTTTCTGATTTTTAAGCTAAGAAAGAAACAATAATCATGGATTTAATTAATTTTTCAATTTTTAATCATTAATTTCAGTACACCCAAACAATTTTGATTAAATCGGTACAGATGTCACTGCACAGGGTTTTCTTTATGGCACCATAAATGGCGATTTTTGCTGTGTATAGCAACCTGTTTTTTTATAATAAAAATGAATATATGTGTAAATAAATCAAATAATATAAAAATAATAAATTCAATTAAATGCGTGTGTGTAATAAAAGATTGGGAAAATTGGGTTTTTTTGCCAAAATGGCGCAAAGAAAAATTGCACAAATCCCGGTGCGTCTGCGACATCTGTTCCATTAAATCATGTAAGGGTAGTTTTTATTTAATAAATAATGAATTTTGTAAGAAGACTATGGCTATGTTAGTAAAATGGATTTTGAGAATGGGCTTGCTTTATTAAATGAGTTTTTATGAAATAGGCCTCCAATTTTGTCAGGATCAACTCCTGGTATGGTTACTGAATTTATACAAGATGTACTTGAAACTTATGCATTCTTATTTGATGTTTCAGGAGGTTTATGCTAGATTTTGTATTGATCGGACAGTATCCATTATTATACAGTTTTTTAATGAAGTTTGGCAGGAGTACATTGATGTACAAAAAGATGAAAACATTCTTCCAGGTAAGAAATATAGAATTGTGTTAGATACACCCAAAGTATTATATATTGAAAATTCAGTTCCTGACTGTGCTGAATCGAAATCATCATCCCATATAACTGAACCATTTTTCACTGATGAGAGAAATGCTTCTGGTTCCTGTGAATCATCAGAACCAGATCTATTTGCTGCAGCAACTCCACAGTCATCTTTTCCCCTAGATAATTTCACAATACCCGCTAAAGACTTTTCAAGTCGCCTAAGACAAGCTTTGCAAGATGAGGTACCCTTACCTAGGGTTTTGCGGTCAGAATTAATACATACCATATGTTCATCTGTTGTGAAACATTCAAAATATCCGACATCAGTTATGGTGACCGACATGGCAAGAGCCATTGTTTCTAAATACCCATATTTAAAAGAGTCCATTGGAACTGGATATGGTGGATGGCGACAGGCTATTCGAGATAAATTGAAAAATATGCGTAAATTTGATCAAAGTGAGGAAGTAAAGCAGAAGAAAATAACCAATAAGTTCCATAACAAAATAGAAAAAGCGAATGAAAAAAAAGATATACCACAGTTCAAAAAACAACTCATGGTTATTAATGAACAGGCTAGTGCTTCATCTGAGTTAAATGAAACATTTGACATTAGAAGAGATGAAATTGTCAATCAATATATGAAAGTTGCTGATTTAAAAATTAAATATCCAAACTTATTTAATAAACAGCACTTTGCTGATGAATTTTTCCGAATAACAGGGAAATCTAACATTTTTCAGTGTATTCCAAAATTTCTCAGTTTATATAATAAGCAGCTCTATAATTTATTATTGGCACGAAAAAGCCTTCCTTCATGGGTTGAAACTCTGAAATGTCTCCAAGAGCAAGCTGACACAGCAATAGCTAAAGATGAATTTCTGCTGATCTCATTACCTGTGCATTTTTCTGAAGACCAGCTATTTTTAACATACACGGTAAGTGATAAATTACAAATACTGTTATTAATTTATTTGATTATCTGCAAAAATAAGGTGTCTTTGGAGAAGAAAGGTTTAACATAAGAGTAAGAGTTTCCCCCTTCCCCTCCTCGAGGGATGTTGTGCCTAATGTTTACATAAGATAGTTAGGTAATATTTTATATGCAATGTTGCTTTCACATTTACAAAATGACAGCATTTTTTATACAATTTTTATCGCTCTTATTAAATGTTTAAAGTTTTTATAACATGCTATTTAATTTATTTACAGTGTTAGTGACCGTACAAGACAATAACATGTTTTGGTACTTTTCCATTATACTGACACCATGCCAAAATGTATGTTAATGCATAATGTATATATTAAATGTATGCTTGGCGACAATGGTATCCGTATAATGGAAAAGTAACCATATTTTTCTTGCCCACTTTTATTTTCTGTGCATCTATATTAGAAACATTTCTTTGATATTAAATTAAAATGTCTTGGTTTGTAACATTATTTTTCTTTTTTATGAAATGTGTGAAAAGTATGTATTTTATTTGCATGTGTTAGAAATGAATTTAATGTGGTTGAAAATGATAGGAATATTATTTAGCAGTGTGCCACCTGTTATTGACTTGCATAAAAAGTATTGTTATTACATACATGTAAATGTTTAAAATGTCTTCCATTGCCCTTAAATTTTCAGGAAAAGATTTCTAAGATTCCTGCCTAATATGTTAGAAAAATCCTAGTTTTAGCTCTGCATTTAATCAAAGACATTCTTATAAAAATGATTTTCATCATGATTTAAATTTCAGTTTAAATAATATTTAATAGAGCCTCCCTGTGGGTCGGTTTTGGGTTGGGAGATGGGGGTGAAGGCTGATTGTGCAAAATGTTGGGGATTTTCAACATTACAATTGAATAATAGGTAAAATGTAGCACTATAATAAATACGGCAATGTTTTCACATTTTATAAATAAATTATACGCCTCAATTAATATTTCACAGGTTTCTATGAAAGGAGACTGCAAATATCAGCTTTAACTATTGTTGCTCATGTGTTTATAAATTACTTTCATATGCTAAAAAAATGAGTCACTTGTCTCTAAGATTGATTAGAAGCTATAACTTTTAGATTTCACCTAGTATTAGAAAAATATTTATCTATCAAATCTTACATTTAAATTAAACAACCCTGATAATGTAGTCTGTTTCCTTATGTCACAATCTCATTAAAGATTTGAATTGCTTGATAAAGAATCAAACTAAAGATCTCATCAAAATGATAAATATTTGCTTGTACAAACCTTTTTTGTTGTTGTTGATGTTGCCCATATTTATGTAATTTACAATAGACTGCCAAAATAAAGCATTTATAGTCAGTTACAACAGATGAAAGAGAAAAAATACATTCTTTATTTTACATATCAGAATCTGCTAAATCTCTTTAACTGTTTGTTAAAGGATTACTGAACTTGTAGTATCAATAAATATTTCTTTATAATTTTTCTTCCTGCATGCCATACTTTCTAAGTTGGTTTGTTTTCTGCACGTTACTCTTTGTATAAGTGAAATATAGCTAAAATCTATGTGGTAAATGTTTTGTCTATAAAACGATAAATCTTGTCTTAATATTTCTTCTACATTATCAGTTATCAAGTTTTATAATAGCATGCTTGGATGATCAAGGGTCGATCCAGGAAAATTTTGGGGTCTATTTAGAGCCCGTTCACAAAAATCTAATTTAACAAAACATTCTCCTTCACAAAATTCATTTTAAAAAAATAGACACTTTCACAAATTTCTATTCCATAAAAACATACTCTTCATTGATTATTTTTATTACGTTATGTTTTAAAATTTGTAATTTGCCAACAAAACAAGTTCACTGAAAAGTAAAACTTTAACAGAAGGACTTAAAGAAGAAATTATTATTAAATGCTTCGTTTGAATTTGAGTTATCTAAATTTCATCCTTTGTTACAAAATGTTATTTTTCACAAAAATATGATAAATTTCACAATAATAACTTATTTTTCACAAAATGGGCCCCAAGAAAAAAAAAAAAAAAACTGCATCGACCGCATGATGAGGTTTATGCTATATTTAAAGAAAAAAATTAAAATTGTATTTGTCATGCAGTGAAATCGAGTAGCACTGATTTTAATTTTAACTTCTCTTATAGGCAACTACTTCTATTGATGACATTAAGAAAGCAGGTTATTCATCGCCTCATGTAGGAATCATTGGGTTTGAGACTAAACAAGAAAAATACTATGTGCTAGCTGAGCATGAAATTATTCTCCACTGCAATTCATTATCGGAAGCAGTCACCAATCTGATAGCATCATACTTTATATTTAATTGCGAGTATCTAAAACGTTGCATCAAAACCCTTATTTTTATAGAAAAGTTCATCTTTGACATTCAGTCAGACAAGAAGAAATTACCATCAATTGTTGTAAACTTTGCACAAAAACTTAAAAATTGTATGTAAGGATAACAATTAGAAAGACATTTTATACTTAAGTCAATTTATATTGTTTAGTGCTTTATCTTTGTTATAATCATTGTTTTAATTTGTAATTTTTGCCCAAACATAACATTTACAGTTTTTACCAAGTATCTTACTCATTTAAACTTGTTTCATAGCCAAGAAAACAATTTTTTTTTGCAATGTGCTGTTCATGACTGTCCAAATACGTTCACTAATTTTCACGCATATAAATCTCATGTTTATAGAAAACACAGGAATACATTTTCTCAAGATAGATCTATTTTTCCTGGCCATATGTAAAACATGTATCAACTGTCCACAAGTAAGCTGCTTTAAAAATCTGCCAGATATTTCAAAACATTTGAATGTACATACAAAACAAAATAAAACAATATTTTGCCCTTTCATAAGCTGTACAGCCAAATTCAAAAGTTTTTCCTCTTATCGATCACATTTGAGTAGAAAACATACATATTATACGCACACTGATAAAAGTAAAAATAATTTGAATAATTGCGATGAAGAATTTTTAAGTCACATTAATTGTAGTAAAGATCCGTTAATGGACTTTGAATCAATAAATGTAGAAGATGATATAGGTGCAACTGAAGAAAATTTTGATTCAAAAATGAAACGACATGTTAGTTTATTATTATTAAAAGCTCAGGAAAAACACATGCTACCTCTGTCCACAACCCAAAAAATCTTGCAGGATTTTAATTCTTTGTTGGAAATGCAGAGTGATTATTTAATTAACAAAATTAAAAATGAAACTTCTAATTTAAGTATAAGTAATGAGAGTTTTCTAAAGATTAATGAAATTTTGAAACAAAATTGTATTTTTGAGAGCATTGATTCATTATCTAATAATTATAGGAGAATGAAGTACTATGAAACAAACATGCAAATGGTTCTTCCTGTTGAGTATATTTTAGGAAATAATAGTTTCAACAAGTCGTGTTGTTTTCATTATGTGTCTATATTAAAAACTTTGAAATTTTTGTTGATACAAGATGATGTATTTACACAAGTTGTGAACCCTAAGGGTGACAAAGCCAAAAATCTTATAACAAGTTTTGATGATGGTAAATTCTGTAAAACTCATCCCCTGTTTTCTACCAACTTCCATTCCTTAAAATTAAATCTGTTTTGTGATGAATTTGAGATTTGTAACCCATTAGGTGTTCATAGAAAAACTCACAAATTACTGGCATTTTACTATGTTCTAGGAAATGTATATCCACAGTATAGATCTTCAACTGATATAATTCAATTAGTTATTATTTGTACAAGTACAGATGTGAAATATTTTGGTATTGGTAAAATTGTTGAACCCTTAGTTAAGGATTTGAATATTCTTGCAACTGATGGAATTTCTGTGAGAGCTGAAACTTTTGTTGGCTGTCTGTCTTTTATTAGTGGTGACAATTTAGGAAGCAATATGATTGGTGGTTTTGTGGAATCATTCTCTAATAAAGTAAACTGTTATTGCAGAACATGCTTGTGTAATAAGGCTGAGATACAAAACACATATACTGATGATCATATTACATTGAGGACTCCTGAAAACTATAAACAACATGTAACAGAGTTGCTTGCTGATGACACAAAGTTAATTCAGTATGGAATAAAAAACAATTCTCCATTTAATTCAGAATTTTTTCATGTTACACGTGGTCTCCCTCCTGATATTGCCCATGATTTGCTAGAAGGAGTTGTCCCATATGAAACAGGTTTAGTTTTAGAAGCTTTACACACACACAAAGTAATTTCTATTGATTATATAAATAAACAAATTGAAATGTGGCCTTATGGACCTTTAAATTCTATTGATAAACCATCTTTAATAAATAAAAAATGTAAAATAAATCAGACAGCTGCTCGAATGTGGACACTTGTCAGATTACTCCCGTTAATGTGTGCTGCTGTCATTCCTGAAGACAATTCATATTGGAAATTGTTTATAGATTTAAAGGGTATTGTTGAACTTATTTTTGCCCCTGTTCTCACAGTAGACCATATTGTTTATTTAAAAATTAGAATTGATGACCACCTACATTTTTTTAGAGAACTTTTTCCTGATAAAATGATGATACCAAAGCAGCACTTTCTTATTCATTACCCTTCTCACATGTTAAATTTTGGGCCTCTCCGTCACTGTTGGACATTGAGATTTGAAGCGAAGCATTATTATTTTAAGAGACTTGCTGCAATAGGAAAAAATTTTTAAAATATAACTATCACATTAGCAAATCGCCATCAATTACGTCAAGCATATTATGCTTGTAATTCAAATGGATACATTTAGCATAATAAATCGGTTGGGATTACCAAACCACTTGAATTAAGTTCTACACAACCAGAAGCTGCTCAGGTTATTGTGAAAGACAAAGGATTTACTAGGGAACTATATTCTGTTTCACACTTTACTATTAACTTTTTAAAATATGTTAGTGGTTTATTTATTGTTAGGAAATTAGTTGAAGAAGAACCAATTTTTTCAAAAATTTTGCTCATTATAACAGATAGTGATAAAGTTTTTTTTCTTTTAGAAGATTATGAGTGTGTTTTCAATGATCATTTTGGTGCATATAAAATTAAAAAAATGTCTAATAAGGACTGTTCAAGATTTTTTTTTATGGATTCAAGTCTCTTGCAATTTAGATATCCATTTTCCAGCTACTACAAAAATGGAAACTGGTACATTGTCTTAAAACATATTTTGGTAACATTAAATGATGTTTCATACATGGAATGTAATACTTAAGATTTTTTTTTGTTACATATAAAAATTGTATAATATTGTGTGTAATATATCTTAAGTGGGCAATTTGAACAGTACAAATCCAAAATGACAATTAAAAAATTGTGTAAGCCTGTTTTGGGTTTAACTGTAGGTATACTATTTTGGTTAATATCAATATATTTAACCATGAAATGTGTTTTGATAATGTTAAGTAATAATTATATGCTGTTTGTGTGGTTTGGTACACTGCAATATGCAAATTTTTTTTTATGATTAGCTAAAACCGTTCTTTACTTTTAACCTTGACTTATGCTTTTTTATGTGCTTATAAAAATCATTTTTTTATTGTGAAATTGCAAATATACTGATTTGACCAAAGGCTTACTGTCAGAACTTTGCCCATCTAAGATATGAGTAAGTAAATGTCTTCAGAGAAAATTCTATAATTTTTTTTGCTAACTTTATGAGAAAAGTATGTGTCTAACCCATTGGTCTGCAAGCTGTTAAGAATTATTATAAGCATTGCTTGCCTGTTCAAATTAAGTTAGGTTATTTTGTTTATTAATGCATTCAAATTTCTTTAAGATATTTTGAATTTAACTTTTTTTCTTTCTTCACTGTATTTCATTCGTTCTTACTTAGTTATTAGTCTCTGATTATTTTCATATAATACTTTTAGTATTGACAAATGTGTATTATACTTTCCAATTCAGTATTAGTTAAATAAATATAAAAGTTATTTTGTTCTTAATTCTTACTATTAAAATTTTGAATAAATTCTGCATACATGGTTACCTGATTATTCTATTGACCAACTAAGTTATAACCAGAAATGTAAGTTGTGTTGGGATGCCATAGTTAAATATCACTAACAAGTAATACTTGTAATTAAATCCAATTAATTTAAGCTTCTTAAGAGTGATATTTTAAAATTAATTTTTATTTAAAGTGAGTAACATTTTCCTTGGGGTATTTCTTAAGAAATTTATTCAAAACGCAAAACATTCATTACTAGGATAATAAAATATTAGGTGTTAATAAGAGTGGGGGATGGCCATAACTTCTACAATGCTATATTGAAAATCGATTAAACCCTTTCACTATACTAAAAATAAGTGCAAATAGTTTCATGTGGCTTCATTGTTAAATACGTAAGTATTTTGACATGAAAAAATACAAAGTCTAACAGAATTTCCTGACTAAGTTTATTTTAACATTTATGTAATCACAACATTTATATTGTTAAATTTCTATATGGAATTCTTTTTAATTATAACTGTAATTGAATAAGGTTTTATTAATGGTGGCAACAAAGTTGCTATCATAATTGTTGTAATTAAACACCCGATAAATCTTGCAGCACCAAATTATTTTTTATAGCTCTTTTCAAGTCTTTGACCGGAAATATGTCGTCCCAAATTATCCTAAGAGAAAAGGTGATTGAAAGGTTATGGATATTTACGTAAAGCTACCAGCATTTTTACTGGATTTTTCTTCTTTTGATTAAAAGATAACATATTTTGAAACATCAGTAAACTTTTATGATTAAAATTAAAAAAAATTATATTGAGGATTTCAATTACAGATTTGCGAATTGACTTTTAAATATCCTTTTCTGAATCAAAGAGAAAAAGATCTCTAAATTTTCTGTAAACTGTTATACATTTATGTAAAACTTAGACATATTTTTCTCTTTGATTCAGAAAAGGATATTTCAAAATTAATTCGCAAATTTGTAATTGAAATCCTTAATATATTTTTTTAAATTTTAATTATAAAAGTTGTTTCAAAATATGTTATCTTTTAATTAAGAGGGGAAAAATCCAGTAAAAATGCCTGTAGCTTTACATAAATATCCATAACCTTTCAATCACTTTTCCTCGTAGGATAATTTGGGACGACAGATTTTGAACACCAAATTTGGTGTGATGCTGCATCGAAGTGGCATATCCTGAATTAGTTAGTAGGACACCCAATTTGGTGTTAAAGCACACCAAATTGATGATGGTGTTTCTTTACACTAATTAATTTTTGGTGTTTCATTACACCAATTTACAAGGGGTGTTTCTTTACACCGTTTTTGGTGGCAACTTTGTTGCCACCATTTTTGGTGTAAAGTAACACTAATATTTTTTACAGTGTGTCTGTATGTGACATGAATTTTGTGGGCGGTCTATCTCATGAACTAATGCACGGAATTTAATAAAAATTTATATTCAAGTAGTCCTTGATATAAATTGTTGCTGATTCGTTTTTGGTGTAAATCTCTCAACAGATGGCGCTGCTATGCAGCATTTTTCACGATTTCCGCAATCGCTCAATCTCCAGAACTAAAGAACGGATTTTCATCAAACTTCAGATTCAGTTATTCCTTGGCATGATTTGACTTTTTATACATTTTTGTATAAATCGCTCAACAGGTGGCGCTGCTATGCTCCATTTTGTGTTATATCCGCAATAGCTCTATCTCCAGAATAACGCACGGAATTTCATCAAACTCCAGATTCAGTTAGTCCTTAACATGAATTGACGCTTTTTACGTTTTGGTATAAATAGATCAAAATGTGGCGCTGCTATACTGCATTTGTTACGATTACTGCAAGAGCTGTATCTCATGTCCTAATGGTCGGATTTCCATCAAAATTCAGATTCAGTTAATCATTGACATGAATTGATTCTGTTTACGTTTTGGTGTAAATCGCCCTACATGTGGCGCTGCTATGCTTAATTTTGTAGGATTTACACGATTTTAGCGATAATCATATCTCAAGAACTAATGCATGGAATTTCATATCTTTAAAATCTTCATGATGGGCATAAATTACCATCTAATTTTGGCACGGTGATAGCAAATTTCGAAATTTTAACATCTATTAGATATAAGAAAGTTTTGGGATTGCTACATCCGACTAGTTAGAATTGAAACCATGAAATAGTTATTTTTTCATCATTAGAGGCACTCTTCCGATAATAAGGCTTTTCCTTCTTTTTCACAGTTTTCTAATTAGATAAGTATCATTCTTCGGACGATTTTCTTTCTACCATTTCTTTCTCATTTCTTGTTATATCGATTTATAATTTTTATGTATTATCCAATATTACCTTTGAACCAAAAATAATAAGGAAAATAAAGAAATAATATTATAAATTATATTTCCCTATTGAGACTGATCTACAAAATCTAATTAAAAATATATACAAGGTGTTTCAGTTAAACGTTTCAGAACTTCTAAGAAGGGTAGGGTACATCCTGACGATCCAAAATCATATACCAACGGGCAGTCAGAAATGCTTTCCTAACGCGGTAGATGGCGTTGTGCGAAAGTTCCGAGCTTTCGTGCAGGGAATCTTCATTTCGCACAAGAACGCCAAGTTAGTAGGATGGATGATTACACGAACGCAGAATTAGCCGATATGCATTTGGTGTACGGGGCTGCAAATTGTAGTGGGCCAGCCGCTCAGCGTTTATACGCGGAACGATATCCGACGAGGCGTATTCCCAGTCATAAGTTATTTGCAAGACTGCACCCGAGGTTAGTTGAGACAGGTTCATTTGAAAGAGCTGACAGGTCAGGGTAAGAACAGCACGGACTCCAGCCGTCGAACAGAATGTGCTGCAGCATGTACAGACGAATCCAAGAACGAGTACACGAAGTCTAGCAAACGTAGTCGGGGTTTCCCCTTGCAGCGTCTGGAGGATTCTCCGAGAACAAGACATGCATCCGTTTTACGTGCAACGTGTCCAAGCACAGCAACTGGAGGATTATTCACCTCGTATTGCTTTCGCTACCTTGAGCTTTGGTACCTTGAAAAATGTGCTACAAACCCCACTTTTCCTGCTGAAGTGTTGTTTTCCGATGATGCATCCTTCACAAGGGAAGGAATTTTCAACTGGCATAACGACCATATTTGGGCAGTCGAGAACCCGCATGCAATACGACGTCGTGCAGCACAGATTCGATTTTCGGTCAATGTATGGGCCGGTATCATGGAAGATCACCTCATCGGACCTTACCTGTTACCGTGTCGTCTAACCGGAGATAACTACTTGCTCTTTCTGCAGCAAGTATTGCCACAACTTTTGAGAGATGAACAGATTTCTGCATCGACGCAACAGACAATGTGGTTCCAACACGATGGAGCCCCTGCCCATTATAGCGGAGCTGTTCGTAACTACCTGGATGCCACATTTGGTCAACAGTGGATCGGACGTGGTGGTCCCGTGCATTGGCTTGCTCGGTCACAAGACCTATCATGTGTTGATTTTTATTTCTGGGGTCATATGAAATCGCTAGTTTATGACACCCTTGTTGACAATGCTGAAGAGCTGGTTGCAAGAATCGCAGTAGCTGCCGGAGAAATTCGAAATTCGCCTGTAGTATTCCAGAATGTTCGGATATCCATGCGTCGGAGATGTGAGGAATGCATTGTAGCCCGTGGAAGCAACTTCGAACACTTAATTTAATCCATGTACCTTTTGCTTCTTTTCATGTATTATTAAAACGATTTCTCACTTACGGTCTCTTTTTTATGGTGCTTCTGTGTACAACACCGCTTCAGGAAAGCATTTCCGAACCCACATTGCTATATGATTTCGAGTTGTCAGGATGTACCCTACCCCTCTTAGAAGTTCTGGAACGTTTAACTGAAACACCTTGTATATATTTTTAATTCAGAGAGCTTCCAATAGATTTTATTAATGTAATTTGTTAAATGAGCAAACAATGTACTTTTCCCGATAAAACTTATAATAAATAAATAAATGTCAACAATAGAACAATAGACGAAAATAACAATATAAGGCAGCCTAGATAAGTTGTTGACCATTTAGAGTGTTATTCGTATGTTTATTGCTTCGTTTTGCTCGAACAATTCCGATAATGATATTTGTTTTTCTGTACTTAAAAATAATTCTTTGTATCACGCTTCACTTGGTAATTCTTGACAGCATTTATAATTTAATAACTCTGAGTAGGTATTTTCTTCAGTTAGGCTTTCCTTCCAAATTCTTTTTTTCATTTCATATCCACTTCATTTCATGCTTTTAACTTGGATGGCAACTGAAAGCAGTAGAAAAACATAACCATGGTCACACATAAAATGCAATAAAATAATATTACATATACAAAAAATACAGATTTAAGGGCATACACTTTATTAGAGACAACAATTCAAACTCTAACGATAAACAACTAATGATCTACCAATATTTTTTTATATCTTGTCTACATATTGCATTAAATTTAGACCCAATATTGGGAAGTTTACACTTTGCCAACATATAGATACAATACTGACAAGGCATATTTGCTAATTAAAGAAAATAAAATCGATATTTCTGTAATATTGGCTTCTCGTGGCAAATATTTTCAATGTAAAACTAATTTCTCTCTAATATTGATATATTCAAGATTTTTAATTGCGATTTAAACAATATTTACATGATATTGGACAAATTTAAAATGAAAGCAAAATTAGCGTAGTAATGAGAAATATTGATTATTTCCTAAAGGAGTAAGTATTGTAATATTTTTTTTTAGAAATAGCAGCTTTAATTAAGAGTGCTATTTAACTAAAAGCATTTTACTTACATTTTACGTGATACAATATTACAAATATCGAATAAGTACAATAGATGAATTGTGATGTTAGATGATCTAAGAAAAAAGATAGGTCAATAAGCATTGATTTTCGGTCTCTGTCAGGGTTTAACTTTTATTTATTTTTTTTCTTGGATGTGGGATTATTTATATCGCGTAAATGCCACAATCTCACAGGTACTTTGGAATAAATTTTGTTTTTATAATGTACTTGAAGAAAACCATTTATTTATTTAGAATCAAATTTGTTTGTAAATTCTGGCATCATTCAAACGTTTCAACATTTTCGCAACAGAAGTGCTTTGTTCTTGAAAGGTTTTTTTTTTTTTTTTTTTTTTTTTTTTTTTTTTTTTTTTTTCTAATAATAATGTAATTTTAAAAATACCTGAACATTTTTTACGTCTGATATATAAAATTCACTTGTTAAAAATTACATTTAATCAAACAATATAAGATTAAAAACACACATTTATATAAAATTAATTAAAAAAATATGCAAACGTTTCAGGCTACGATTGAGCCCCTCTTATGATTATGAGACTATTTTCAAACATGTTTGCAGTCAAAAGTGACTTCTGACCGTAAACATGTTTATTCAATCGTAGACTGAAACGTTTATGTAATTTTTTTAAATTGATTTTATATAAATATGTGCATTTTAATCTAGTATTGTCTGATTAAATATATTTTTTAACTATATATATATATATATATATATATATATATATATATATATATATATATTACAAAGTTAAAAATTCCATATCCTTTAAATTTATTGTATAAAAAATTCCTTTTATTAATATTCCATTTACAACCCTAGTTTATTAAAATAATCCATATCTTAAAAATATTACATTATTGTGCATATTTAAAGCATTTTTTGTTCTAATCTATTTAAAATCACTTTTATTTCCCGACAAATAAGATGTAAAAATTACATTTCATACGAATATTTCTTCTTAAAAGACCTGTTTTCTTAAATTCTTTATTATATTAAATATTTCCTATTTATTACCGCATTTAAATCTCTTTTATTTTTTTTAATGTGTGTAAATTAACCGTTTCCCTTTCTTAATAGTTTAAAAAGGACATATTTCTTCAATATTAATTCACAGAAAAAAGAAGTGCGCGCCGAAAATCGAACATGCATTGGTGAAAAATAGATCACGTGTTACGAAATTGTTCTTGCGCATCTTCGCTTAAAACGAACTGACAGAGAGAGAGAGAGGAGGAGGAATTTTGTTGTCAAAGTGACTGCTAAAATAAAATGTTGCTGGAGTTCTAGTATGTTTTAACATAGAGAATTTCTAAGAGAGAGCAATCCCCTGGAATTTAAAGATGAGTGGGTTTAAAAAATTAATTCGAGTGTCATGGTGTTCTTCTTTCCTTCATTCTACATACTACTCGGTCTACTACATCTTAAAGTTCAAAGTACGACTGCATTCATTTGGAGATGTTTGTCATCTTTTTTCTTCGGCTGTTGTACGGAGCTGAAACAATAGCAGAATTCAACATATATATTTACGAAAACTCATAGTGTTTCATATTTCTGCTTTCATTTAATTTTATTAACCCCTTGTTGCTTGAAAACCATCGTTACCATGTTGAAATGGCCACCAATCGGAAGGAAGACAACGAATTGAATTGATTTTATTTTTATTGAATATGTTGTATAGAAAAGCTGACTAATCTAATCGTGATTTACGCTTGAAAATAAATAAACATTTCCCCCAAAAATCTAGCAAAATGTTCTTAACTTAACGGGCGTTGCTACGGCACTAACGGTACACTGAAACGTTATACTTTATTTCATTATTCAAAGTCTGCAGAAATCTGGAATACTATTATTTTTTGTAAATATATATACATATTATGAGAGGCGGCTCGTGAGTGTCTTTTTGGAGGGCACTAAATGCATGCCTGGAACATTTATTATTTTCATACCATTATATTTATAAAGAAATATTTTGGTTGTTTAATGACAAAACTTCTGCCAATAACTAAAATAAAGTATTTCTTTTTAACAATAGTGGTAAGAAAAGAACAAATATGGCAGCCATGCACTTAGTGCCCCAATTAAAGCCAGTCACGAGCTGCAACTGCATATTATACAGATATTTAAAAAAAAACGAATTTTAACCCTTTCAGATGCAAAGAACTTCTGTGGTGAAAATGTTAAAACGTTTGAATGTTACCAGAACTTACGAATAAATTTTGTTCTAAATAAGTAAATTCTTTTCTTCAAGTACATTATAAAAGTAAACTTTATTCCAAAATTCCGGTGAAATGGTGGCATGTAAGAATTACAGTTAGGTGGTATAAATAATCTCTTTAACCCATTCAGGGGCAAAGTACTCTTGTATCTAAAATATTGAAATGATTGATTGACACCAGGCATCACGAACGAATTTATTTTAAAAGTAAGTAAAAGCTTTCCCTCATGTACCTTATAAATTCAAAATTTGATTATATAATTCTGGTGTCATTGTGGCATTTTGGGATTAAAATTAAGTGGTATATATAATATATCGGTGCCCTTCAATGGGTTAACGGGTTAATTGAAATTTGGGAGGAAAAATTTAAAATATTTTCTTAGAAATTACTTTTGTCAGATAAATAAGAATTTTTTTGTCAGAAAAATGAGGAAAAATTTAATGGTCAAACGTGTTTTGAAAAATAAATATCAGTTTATTTTAGCGCATTTTTAATTAGCCTTCATCTATGATTTTCTGTTTTTCTTATATTTATATTGTTCTCTTATGTTACAAGAATGTCAGATACTTAATCTGTGATTATAGCGAAAAAGAAAGTGTTTTCATTGCGAGCACGTATTTTCTCCTTTAGGAAAATACGTGCAGAAAAAGTAAATGTTATCGAAAATAAATCTATCAGAAATTTTTGCTTTGTAAAGAGTACGGATTTTTTTTTCCTTTGTCCATGTTTTTGTTACAAAATCTTTTATTTTTGAAATATTTCTCTCTATTATAGTTGTTTCCTTTCATCCTCACTTAAGATAACAATAAGAAGAAAGGGTATTGTACTTTGCACTTTATTCTATGATTGCCAATCGCTTACTATAAATTTATTAAAGCGTATGTAATTTATATTATAAGCATTGATATTTTATTTCTCTATTTTCTTACATTTTGATTGTTTTGATAGGTCGGAAAAAAACTCAGACTTCAGATTATAGGAAAAAATAAAGTGTTTCCATTACGAGCACGTATTTTCTTATTAAGAAAAGACGTGCAGAAAAAGTAAATGTTATCGAAAAAGAATCCATCAGAGAGATTTTTGTTTAAAAAGGCTAAAAGAATTTTCTTTTGCTCATGATTTTGTAACAAATGTTTCTTTTTTAAATAATTTTCGTTATTATATATACTAGGAGATTCAACCTGTGATTTCAAGATAGGTAAAAACAATTTTTTCTATGGGAAATTCTAATAGATTTTTTACATTTAATATATAATTTTTGATTTCCCAATAACAACCAAAAGTCATTTTATATGAAAAATATCAATGATATATTTAAATAAAGTATTGAAATTTATTAAAAGCAATACTTTAGCATTAACCGCATGCCAGAAGTTAATAGCCGCAGAAATCACAAAAAATTTTGTTTAGTGCCGATTTTGATTCTAATAAATTTCCGTGGTTAAAGCACGTAATTCGATTACATGTTTCATAAATTTGTATTTCATTTATATTCTTATATTACATTATTGATTTATTTATGAAGTTATAATTCCGGTATCTAAAATTAGCCAGAAACAACTGCTGAACTATCTGTATTTTTTTTATGTGCAAACGGGTTAATCTTTCCTAATCTGATTGCACGCGATAGAGATAGCATTTTAAAAAATTCATACCTTAAAATTCTTTTAAAAACCATAAAAAATCAGTGAATTCAAATACAGATTTCAAACAAATGGCAATTTTCAGTAAACGAATATTTCAGAGGCACGAAACAAAGGTATAGTAAAGATTTTTACATTGACGTTTAGCACAAACCGAAGCATTATCTATCAATCAAGGAAAATCAGTGATAACTAATTTTCGATTTTTTGTCAATTATTTTGTTTCTGAAATAGGCAGTTCAATTTATAAACTATGATTCATAAAAAAGTACATCGGAAAAAATCCATTTAAATCCACTGAGAAAATTACAGAGGAAAAAAAAACACAAAACAAAAAATCATATCTTTCGATCTAATTATCATATTTACACGCGATCTGCGTCACATTATTCTAAAAACAACAGGTCATTTTAAAACATAAAAGAAAATATGTGATTTTTTTAAAGATTTTTTTCCGCGTATCATAAAACTATTCTCAATTCTAAATCTCTTTTCTAGCAGAATCTCTTTTATTCACACACTGAAAAAAAAAGTACCATAATTATAGAATTGAAAAACTTTAACGCTATCCTCTACATATTGAAAGTCTGAGACCATTGAGCGTTAATGCCTCACCCGAACCTCTACATATAGCACACATTTTGAGAGACAAACTACCAAATATATTTTTTTAAACCCATGTATTGTGTCATGAAATCCACATAAATATCCTTTTTCGCCCATATAGGACTCCTTCTGTGATTGGGTCCACTACCATTTCGGTCAGTAACTGAGGGAAGTGACCTTCATTTTCGGGCGTTGTCTGTTCTGCAAAAGCAGTCCAGTGTATTAAACGCACCCCCCCCCCCCCCCCGAATCCGCTGATCGATATCTTAAACATATGAAATTAGCTTTTAATTTTTTCCTGTGACGATTTTCCATGATCGGGATTACTACCGTTCCGCTTACTATTAAAAGGAAGGGGCAATCAACGGCCGCTAATAAATAAGGAATGAATAAGCTCGAAGCCCAGTTTATATATTTTATATTATTAATTACTTTCGGCGGCAGCTTTATCGCCGCTAGTCGCGGAACAGTAAGCGCATGGTCGTTCGCCTTCCTTTTAACACTCGCCTGGAACGGCAATAGGCCAGATCACGGAAGATGCCACCGAAAATAAAATCGATGAATCATCTGTTACAACATCGGTGTTGCTGCATACGATGTTGGAATCTTGCTTGGTTTGCCTGTTGCCGAATATTTTTTCCCTCATTGCAAGATAGAACTTCAATTTTAGTAAAATTGTTAATTTTTCCGATAATCACACTCCTTTTACTTACCCATCATACGTAGTATAGGGTAAATCTTGTAATCGTTTTGAAAATCGAAAAAAAAATTGTGACGGATTTACACGTTTCAGACACTGAAAATTCCGAAAAACATATTTTTCGAAAAAAAAATTTGCCATCCGTCTGTCTGTGTGTGTGTCTGTAAGCGCATTATCTCCCGAACAAATTGAGATAGAGACTTGAAATTTGGTATAAACTTAGTATGTAATAATGGGAAGAAGCTTATTGAATTTGAGTAACCTCGATTATCCGGAACTATTTTTCGGACTCTCGAAATATTTCGTTCGGATGAAAGGCATATAAAAAATTTCGAAATTGTTTATTTTAAGGAGTGAATATAAAAGACAATAAAAAAAACAAATTTTGCATGTAGAATGAAATCGATCGGATAATGAGTTGCCGAAATATTTATAATCCTATTTTTAACACTCTTCGATTTTTTATGACCCTGTATTTCACTCAAATTTCAATTCAAAGATATATTTTAATTGGAAATAAGACGCTTAATCCGACGCAGTAAAGGGTTAGTTAATGTGATTATAAATTTTGGAGTTATAAGGATGCTTCTTTTATGCAATTCAACAATAGAGCATTTAACCCTTTACGGGTGGTGTCCACAAAAAAGGACACCTAATTTTAATTCGAAAACTGACAGACGGCACCAAGAATATTTAAGTAAAAATTTCCTTTTATTAAATGCCTGAAAATAAGCAAGTTTGTATTTTCTAATGAATTTGTTTGTAAGTTCTGGTGTCAGTCCATCATTTCATCATTTTACAAACAGACTTACTCCGCGCCGGAAAGGGTTAAAGTTTATGGACGTCATCAAGCCACGATTTTATTCGAATTGCAATGCATTTTGTAAATAGTTTACACATGTCTTATTTTCATATTTTATATTATGCATATCCATGATGAGTAAGTATTAACTAGTATACGACTAGCTTCTATATACATAAAGCTTGCAATTTAAGTAAAAATAAACCACCGGTTTTAAAAAATCTTCCGACTAACTTTTATTTTGACTAGCATCACTTCTGCATGCAAATGTCATGGGTGACATCAAATTTGTTTCACTCCTTTGATAAAAAAAAAAAAAATGACAGCACAAGATTTTTTCAAAGCTGAAACCTTCCACTCCATGTCTTCCAACACGGTAAAACTGAACAGTTCTAGATGTAAAAGAAATTATCTTTTTTAAAATATTTTTACTTTATACAACGAATAATGCTTTTGGAACACGGTAAAGTGAAAAATCAAAATATTTTCAATACTTTTTCTCAAGAAAATTAATATGCATTTTATCCTTAATACTTTTGTGTGCATTAAATGTTTTTAAAAAAATATCTTAATTCTTTAATCAATTGCAAAAAATAAATAAGGAAAATAAAATAAATACTAAAATTAAAGAAATAAACTCTCTCAAGTTGAAATAAATAGTACCGCAAGTGCCAAAAGACATTTTGTTTCTTTTTAAAGACTCGAGATACATATTTTAAACCTCTAAAAATTGTTTAATTATCAAAATGCTACAGTTAAAATATTTTTCAGATATCATAATTTATTTGAAACACATTGTTTTGAGTATTTACAAAGCTAGAACAAAGGAATTTTTTGAAACCGTGAAAAGTTCACAAATTTTCACAAGGAATACGGTTGAATTATTATATATAACTAATAAAAATTAACAAAACACGAAATATTCTTTTCAGCAAAATAAGATTATGCACATTTTACAATTCCTTTTTAAGAACTACATATTTCCATTTTAAATTTAAGAAAAAAGGGAAACATTCTTTTATTTCTCCACTTCTTTATTTTTTCTATTCAAGAATTAAGAATTCTCTGAAGCTAAATTTCTTTATTAGATCTGAAAATGCTTTTATAAATAATTTAAATTCTTTAAAATAACCCCATTTGAAAATTTATTTCCCCATTGAAGCTTAAAAAAGAATTGATTTTTACGTTTAGCATTTAATTTGCTGTATCAACCTGTAAAAGCAGTGTTTAAAAAACCAAGAACAAAAAATCATGCGTCAAGCATAGATTATGAAACACTTTCCAACACATCATGAAAACTGTAACGAAAGTTCACGTTGTGAAAGAAAATATGTAAGTAAACAGTATAAGAAACATATAGCACATTTAAAAGTCCAGTTTTAGAAATTTCCTTCCATGGTCAAATTTGTAGTCGAATTATTTTGTGCAGCCCTGTATATGATCTATCAATTTGGATATATACTACGTAACATGATAAAATTTAGTTCAGTTAAGAAATTCGCAATAGCAATTTTCGCTAATCGATGGAAATGCACTCGAAATCTTTTGTACAACCCTGTATATTATCTAATGACTTTTGCACACATGCCAGAAAAGCTAAAATTTAATTCAAGTAAAAAACGCATAAGGCAACTTAAAACAAACTTCCAGCAATTATCACCCTTAAACGACAATGTACCTTGTTCTTTGTGTTGCCGTGTATATAAATTTATTTATTTTCCACAAACTTCTATAAGTCTACTAACAATAGTTCAGCAAGAAAAGACGGAACATAATTTAAAACTACATTAAGCAATTCACTCCCATAGTCTGTAATACTTTGCGTAGCCCTGTATATGATCAACCGAATTTATACACACCACGTACTATGCAAAAATTTAGTTAAACTTAAAAATGCAAACCAATGTTGAAAACGCACTTATCACACTTAGACTGTAATTATCGCAAGTGTACTGTAACGGATATATTTTGTGTGTCCCTGTAAATGAACAATAAACGCAATGCATGCCATACGTTTAAGTGAGCAATTTATAGTGCACTTCATATAAATTTCATTATGTTTGAAATAGTGAAACATCTAAACAAGTAAATTACACAGCAAATGATTTTTCCCCGTCAGAATCCTTTTGTTTGATCCTCTAAATGAATAATAAATGTTTTGCACCCCACATTCTACAAAAAGTATATTTTAGTTAATTGTATATCAATTTCATCATATTTCAAACGGCGTAGCCTCATCAAAATTCCCTTGAAACGATTTTTTCCCATATAAAGTAATACTTTTGTCTGTCCCTGTAAAAAAAAAAAAAAAAAAAAAAAAAAAAAATCTATATGCGCTACACACTTTATTTTCAATAGGGATCATGCTATAGTAAACGACAATAGCATACAAAACTTTCTGGGCATTCCGAGTATATTTAGATGAGTTAGAGCGCGGAGAGACGGACAGACAAACCGAAGTCATAAACACTTTTCAACTAGGTTGGAAAGTGTTAAAAAAAAGTTTGTTTTTAAAAATATAAAAATGCAAAGTCCGTTAGTATATTCAAACTATCTCCGCATTCATATTTCTATGTCTAAATGTATATTTATTGCTCAAATTTTGTTATTTAAACAATCATTGCGGATATAAGGACGTCGAAAACGTTTTTAACATCTAAAACTTCATTAGGGGAATTTCTCGCATTTTGTTTAAATCACCTCTTTCTCTTAATGCTTTATAATTACACGTTTCAAATTATTTTTACAATTAGTTTCTAAGTCACGTTTTATTCACGATGCAGTTTATTGCGCACTTAATTCGTTAACTCATTTATTTCGAAATGGCATAGCCATTTTCAGCTGACTCATAAATAAAACTAACGGTATAACCGAAACTTATAAAGTATTTTCGGTCGGACAACTTTGCTTTTTTACTTATAGTTCAAATTCTATTCTACTGTTGTCAATTTTTTACCCAAATATCGAAAAATTTTATCGATTAGTAATCTTCGCTTTATTTTACGCCATAAATTTGGGATTAAATTATGAACTATTTAAAAAATGGTAGATATTTTGAATTAAAAAAATTCTTCAATCTTGCAACACATTTGTTTTATTTTAATTATGTGTATTCCCTAATAGCACGCCAGTTGAAGTGTCGTCGCATTACACCTACAAATGATGATGCCAGTCACAACAATGACTATAATAATTTTGTAAATCCTTTAATTGTCATATTATGACTCTCAGATTACCAACAATTCGTGACCATACCAGTCACAACAATGACTATAATAATTTTGTGAGTCCTTTAATTGTCATATTATGACTCTCAGATTACTAACAATTCGTGACCATACCAGTCACAACAATGACTATAATAATTTTGTAAATCCTTTAATTGTCATATTATGACTCTCAGGTTACCAACAATTCGTGACCATACCAGTCACAACAATGACTATAATAATTTTGTAAATCCTTTAATTGTCATATTATGACTCTCAGATTACCAACAATTCGGGACTCTAATGTGAACTTACGCAGATGTTGTTATCGTCTTTTGTAACTCGTTACAAAATAAGACATCGATTCCCTTCGAAAATTTCTCGCTTTTGAGTAAACCACATTTTTTTTCTTAAAGTTTCATAATTACACTTTCCAAATTATTTTCACAGATTAGTTTCTAAGTAGTCACTTTTTACTCACTAGACAGTTTATTACGCGATTAATTTGTACTCATCTTTTATGTTACATGACGACAATAGAAAAAAAAAATCCGAGCATACTCTAATGTATTATATCTTCTAAACAAATGTTACATATTTTAAATGTTCAACATAGAACGAGAATCTATCGTTTCCTTGGTAAATTTTAGTTTAGCGCGAAAGAGCGCTAAATTTTTAATGTGCTATCGTTTTTTCTTTATAATTGTATTCTGGTTAATAAATTTCCAATTTTGATAACTCTGCAACTCGATAATTTATATTATTGTAGAAAACAAATGCTTCTTGTTGAGGTGGGATTGTTTTTTTTTTAAACATACTTATAAAAAAGTTATATAAAAAATCATAAATGGTCACTAAAGTGAGCTGCAGATTTTAGAAAAATTGCAGTGAAAAGTACATTTTTTCCCCGATTAGCTGATGTAAAAATTACAATTATGTGGAATTTAGAAGTGATGTATGAGAACTAAAAGCGAAAGCAACAGCATCAGTCGTTTCTACCATCCTTATACATTTCTGAAAATTAACAACTGTTTTTAGGAAGCGTCCAAAAGTGGACTACAAATTTCTGTGCACAAAATTCCATAGTGAAAAAAAAATAGGATTTTGTGCTGATAAAATTTGCATTTTAGTCACGGTGCATCCACATTTTTTTCGTAATTTACTCACAGTACTCTAAGGGTTTAAACTAATATGACAAAAATAATTATAAAATCCTTTTACAAAGCATTGATATTTCATTATTAAACATATTTTACTGTGATGAAATTAATATTGAATTCAGCGGCACAATTTTTATTACGAGGGATGTTTATAAAGTTCTGAGAATTCCAAAATAACGACAGACGATGGGAATATTTTAAAAATTATCGCTATTGGTCACATCTTTTTTCTAATGACCTCAGCCAAAGCTGGTCAATATCATTTGACCACTTACTGAGTACGGACTGCATGTTTACCAATACTAAACATTACACGTAACTGTGACTAAACTACGACTGTGACTAAACGACACGTACTCTGACTAAAATACGAAAAAAATGTGGATGCGCCGTGACTAAAATGCAACTTTTATCAGCACAAAATTCTATTTTTTTTTTACTACGGAATTTTGTGCACAGAAATTTGTAGTCCAGTTTTGGACGCTTCCTAAAAACCAGTTGTTAATTTTTAGAAATATATAAGGATGGCAGAAACGGCTGATGCTATCGCTTTCGCTTTTAGTTCTCATACATCACTTCTAAATGTCACATACGTTTAACGAATACGCAGTAGTTTGAAAGAAATTATGTTTTAGAACAGAATTTTATTTACCTGAAAATATTATGTGAACTAATTTATAATATAGTAACAATAATTTTCAGGTTTTATAATAAAAATTTAAGGTTTGCACAAATAATATAAGTAATAAAATTGACATTTTAACTGTTGCACATCGCAAGAAAATACTATATTATTTTCTATTTTCTGTCTAACATCAAAATGATTTTTGTCAAGATTTTTTTTTTTTTTTTTTTTGTAATATGTTGCTTGACATATGTCGACGATATTTTAACCACGATTATATGTCATACATAGCTGTAAATAACGCAGAGAGAAGCATAAATTTATTTCTGTGCTCCAATTATCCGCTCAACTATACTGATATTTTGGATAAAGGTTTTGCATCTACTTCAAAATTTTGACACAGCAGATTTATTTCATATGAATGTCAAATATAACATTGGATTCTCTTTCATTTGGATAGATAGCTTATTTCCTTGTATATTTGTAGTTACAAATTGTTAGATTTTTTATGTTCATTTGTGTATAATAAAAACTCGTCTTTTTAGATAAAGGAGGATTTTTGACTAAAATATATCTTACATGTTCTATCACCAAATCGTCTTCAAATATGTGTGTGTTTGTATGCATATATACAGATTAAAAGCGAGATATATGTATTTCGAAATACTTGTTTAAATTATAACTATCATTTTTTAAACAAAGATAATTTCACATTTCGAAAACATGATATTGAATGTTTTTCATTAAAAATTAAAGTGTACCTTCATCTTGTACATATAATATAAATACATAACTGCCAACTTCTACGCTTTTTTCTTATCACAAAAATTTCATTGATTTTTTTTTTTATATTTAATCGCCGAAATTGGCGTTTAAATAAGGTATACATTTCTATTAAATTTTAGTGGCAACATGTTGTTGGCAGCTATGTCAATACTGAAATACGTTATTTTTCTAATTTTAATTGTTACTCGTTACAAAAGTACTTTATAAGTTCACTTAATAATATATATATATATATATATATATATATATATATATGACTATTTCTTTTTCTATTTGATATATACTTAAAATATTTTACCCACTGTCATATAACATGCATAGATGTAAAAGACATAAAGGTGAACATAGATTTATTTCCATGCTCTATTTATGCTTTCGAGTAGACTGATTTCACGGAACAGGTTTCCACATCTCCTCCAAAATTTGATAGAGTAGATTTATCTCCATGTGAATTTCAAATAAAAAATTGGCTTGCTTTTGATATTAGATAGACTTGTTTTCTACTTTAGTTTTTACTGCATATTGGTTTTTCACGTTGATCAGCATGAAATGATTTTTTTTTTTTTTGGGGGGGGGGGGGAGAATTTTAGAATAAAGTCATTGATATCAATTTTGGAGTGGAAAATATGGTATCCTGAAAATTGCCTAATAAATATATGTGATTACACACACACATACATACATATATATATATACTATATATATATATACAGGGCGTCCGAAAAATCTGGAAACGGTCGAATAACTAGAGAAATATGGATTAAAAAACGGAAAAATGCATGTTCAATATTTTTGAAAATTCTTTTTAGGGATATCAAAGTTGCCCCGCCTCAACTCAACCCCCCTGGGGGGAAAAAGGGGGGTGCAACCCTGAAATCTTAAATAGTAATCCCCCTTTTTTATTCCAGATTTGGATTCTACGGAAAAAAAATACGTAACTTTTGTATTTAACATTTTCTTCGAAAAATCGTAGATGGTACTGTAAACGAGTAAAATACAATGAGAATCGTTTCCACTGAACAGTATGGAAATGGGCGAATAACTCGAGAAATATACAACGGACTGAAAAACGAAAAAAATACGTGTTCAATATTTAAAAAAAAAATCTGTTTAGGGATATAAAAGTGTTGGTGAGGAGGGGGGGATAACTTTTATATCCCTAAAAAGATTTTTTTTAAATATTGAACACGTATTTTTTCGTTTTTCAATCCAATGTATATTTCTCGAGTAATTCGACTGTTTCCAGATTTTTCAAAGGAAACGATGCTCACTGCATTTTACTCAATTACAACGCCATCTATGATTTTCCGAAGAAAATGTAAAATATAAAAGTTACGTACTTTTTCCGTAGAATCCGAATCGCAATACAAAAAGAAGGGGGGGGGGGGGGGGTTATCACTTAAGATTTCAAAGTTGACCTCATTTTCCCCCAGGTGGGCATAGTTGGAAGGGGGGCAACTTTGATATCCCTAAATAGATTTTTCGAAAATATTTAACATGCATTTTCCGTTTTTCAATTCGATGAATATTTCTCGATATATTTGACCGTTTCCAGACTTTTCGGACACCCTGTAAGCATTTATTACATAACTAGCAACAAAAACATTTATATTCATGTGAACAGCGCTCCGATCTGCATAACTGAATACACAAATCAGATATAATCCATCAAAAAAATGTGTTTGATGATCTGAACCAGCAGCCCCCCCCCCTTCCCTCACATAACAAGAAAACACAAAATACTGCTTGAAAAATTAAAAAAATACAACAATAAATGACTAAACAAAAAACAAAAGACTAAACAAAAAACAAAAAACATGCTGCGGCGTCGTCGGCAGTGGGTTAAATTTAAAAAGACAGCCAAGCACTCCAGAAAAAAACAATATGAATTTGTGGCCGTGAGTTTCGGCCAGAACGCAACGTAGCAAAATTAAAATATACAAAAACATATTTGAAGGCTACATAACAAACGCTCCCCCAGCGGACCCTGCACCACAATATTAAAAGAATGCCTCACCAGGAATACAACAATGAAACAGGTACAAATAAAATAAATGTCCATTAAAAAAAAAAAAAAACACTCACCACTAACTCAGCCACGTTGCCACTTTAAGAAAAGTAAAACAAAATCCATATTTCAATATCCAATCCAAGTTCGTTCCAAGTCGGATATCAATAAACGCAGTCATCATGAAACCGTCCTTATAAAGGCTTTAGGAAATACGAGTCATTTACTGTCGAATAAAGGCAATCCATCAGTACTAATGGAGGCCGTCTGCTAAATCTGAATATTTTTTAATATATTGAAGACGAATAATGTTTTTGTAATAAAGATTACTTATAAAATAAAATAATTCCCTATGAAACAGGATTTTACCTGTACAAATTCTGAAGAAACGGTATATTTGACTCATAATAATATTAATTTATATGCGTTTATAAATGTTAAAAGAACAATGAACAAGCTGATTCACATTAAACGGAATAGTACGTTTATCGTAAACTGAAAGCTTGTGTATTCTCAATTAAAATTTTAAGATCAAGGTAATTAGCTAACTTATTATCTCCATCAGTATTCTTCAATGTTAGAATATCAGGATACATTTCCTTAGAAAATTCTTTAAAATCACCTTCAAAGATTAAAAACAATCAAATCCTCTATGTACCTGTAAGCTATGAAACGAATGTTAGCTGTATTAATATGATATTGAAACTCGTAATACAATAAAAATAGATATTAGCAGCTGTGGATAATTAACTAGTACCAGGGGTCTGTCCAGACTTTTTTTCCCAGGGTCTGTTTTGTTGAAATTGTGAACAGCTTTTCATATTTGAGAAAAATCTAGTCCTAATTTTTTGAATTTGAAATGATCATTATATTCAGGTTCTAGTTTATGCATTTTAAAGAAAATATATGGATGTAAAATACACATATTTTCTTTATATATGTAAAAGTAATAGGTCAGATTTTACTTTTAAATTATTAAATTTGTAAAAAGTTCAGTTTAAAGATGGAAAATTTTGTAAAAAGCCTATTTTTAAGACAAAGAATTTTGTGAAGGGTCCTGTTTTAAGATGAAAAATTTTGTGAAGGGTCCTGTTTTGAAATGAAAAATTTTGTGGACGGTCCTTTTAAGGACCCAATTCCTTTCTAAACAGATCCTTGAGTACCCACCCAGTTCCAATTATCTGCTGGTTCATTTTAGATCCTGTATAAACATAATTATTAAAAGACAAAAACGACATAATTTTGGACTTGAAACAGGAATAATTAATCAATAATGATGTTTTAAAAGAATTATTTCCAACTTTCCTTCATGAATTTTTACTATTCTTACAAAATACAGGATATTTCTTTCTAACAAATGGTATATACAAGTTACAGAAAAAGGTAAAAGGCTAGTCCAAAACTTTCCGTCGTGGTATCGAGAAGACTGGTGTTTTGTACCGAAGCTTAATCACTAGTCATATTAACCACTTTACTTTATAAAGTTTTAAGATGATTTGAGAGCTTGTCTTTTACTTTTTTCAAAGTTATGCAGAAATGTTCTTAATACAAACGCATATTAGTAATTTTCATAAGAATAGTGTCTCATGAATGTGCATGAAGTGCACTGTTATAGATAAATAGAAACAAAAATGACAATATTTCGTGGTATAGTTTCACGGCATATGCCGTTAAGATGCACGAAAAAATTAATACCGTGATTTTCATTTTATTACTGGATGCCACAAATGACTGACTTCGTAAGTCTAATAAGTATTAATCATTAGTCAAATGAACCACTTAACTTTATGAAGTTTTAAGATGATGTGAGAACTTGTCTTTTACTTTTTTCAAAATTATGTAGAAAGGTTTTTAATACATGATTTGTGAACGAAATTGTTTTGTAGATAAACCTTTACATTTTACTGCATTATAAATATTTAATCTTTTCTGAATCAACAACTTCGATTTGAAAAATATTTATTCAGATGGCAGAATACAACATTTTAAGCATGTAAAAAATAAAAAATAAAATTTAGAACAGACGAAAATATATATTGACTAAAAAGCACTTTTTATACATCTCAATAAATAGAAAATTACATACTTCTCATAAATATTATCAATTTTCTAATACAAAATTGTAAAGTATACGAACTAATTTTTGAAAAAAAGTCTATTTTTGGGCGTCTCGAGCCTTTTTAATTTCACAAATTTTACAAAGTGCATTTTAGCAATAACGATTCGAAACTGCTCAAATTATAAATAAAAATTTGGCATGAAACATTAACTCAGTATCGCTACCTGTTGAGAATTCTATGAACAATTTATATTAACTTATGTGTTGGGAGATAGCAGCCAGAAATAAAATCGTCTTTTAAAGCCCACTGCATAAGTCACATTGACTTTTGGGTATGTTGCAGATATGCAACGAGGTGATAACAAAGGGTTAATTTTATTTTATTTAACTGCAACATCACAGTAAGTTAAACAATTTATATTAACTTATGTGTTGGGAGATAGCAGCGATAAATAAAATCGTCTTTTAAAGCCCACTGTATAAGTAACATTGACTTTTGGGTATGTTGCAGATATGCAACGAGGTGATAACAAAGGGTTAATTTTATTTTATTTAACTGCAACATCACAGTAAGATAAACAATTTATATTAACTTATGTGTTGGGAGATAGCAGCGATAAATAAAATCGTCGTTTAAAGCCCACTGTATAAGTAACATTGACTTTTGGGTATGTTGCAGATATGCAACGAGGTGATAACAAAGGGTTAATTTTATTTTATTTAACTGCAACATCACAGTAAGATAAATAAGTAAAATAATGCATTTGGACTTTGCACTCGGCTAAATTTTATATCCAAACAAGAAGTTATAACAATAATTTAACAAGAAGTCCTTAACCTAATTTTGTACTAACCATATAATATACATAAGAAAATATATTAGAATGTATAATATAATAGCCGAATTTGTATTATTTTATACTGCACACAATTGATTTTTATGCACTAGTACACTGAGAAAAATGACATTTTCAAATATGGATAAATTGATGTTTTTATTTGTTATGAAACTTTTTGTTTCAAATAGGCCGACCTATTACTTTCAATTCTGAAATACCTGAAATACTCAGAATATTGGAACATGGACATGGACATACTCAAAACAGCGCACATAGAGGTCCAGTTAATACTCATTTTTGAAACACGGACATACACAAAAATGTTTAGAATCAGTTCAAACTCATTTTTGAAACATGGACATACTCAAACATGAGCAGATGGAAGTCGGTCCATACTCATTTTTTAATATGGACATACTCAAAGAGAAGCACATGATGTTTTATTCTTGAGTGTGTGAATGTTTTCAGAAATGAGTATATACATGTTTCAAACTTGAGTAATTTTGATTCGAAGTCATTTTGCTTATGTGACATACTGAGATTTGAGTATTTTTTGCTCAGTTTTGAAAATGTCGTTTTCAGAGTGTATATTAGAGATAACTCTGGATGCAATTATAATAATATTAGATCAAAGTACAAAAAAATATATACAAACAGTATAATTTTACAACTCGAATTTGGTAATGAGTATTAATGAATTCCGCAAAATACATAATTGCAAAATTTCTTAACTTGACCGAAAAGGATTATTTGAGTTGTGACATTGCTCTGTAAAAGTATCGATATCGTTAGACAAAACTATAAATACAATCCTGTTTTTATATAATGAATATTAAAATTATTTACAACTTTGCTATGTAAGTGGAAATAGATTGCAAACGTACATTTAATAATAAAAAAAAATTGAAGCATTTGTTCTTAGTAGGGTTCCTTACTTAAAAAGTATAAACGGAACCGTTATAAGATCTCTCCTGTGCCTGTCCTTCTAACTGTCACAGCCCTTTTCTCGTAAACTATGGAACGTGGAAAGCTGAAACTTGGAAAAATTATAAAACCTTTTTACACACATATTTTCAGAGTATTAGCCATTCATAAATAAATATGTTTAGGAAAATTTTAGGGGGCTAATTAAATTACGTGAAAAAAAAAAGTTTTCTTTTTGTATATCGGGTGGGGTATCGTGTAAAAGATCTCGTAATAACGAACTCAAAAATATATTTGCTTTAATTTTAAGTGTTATATTTTCAGAAATATCGTCGAAAATGCACTGCAAAATATGTGTCCCTCCTCCTCGTATTTCCGAATCTACTGAAACTAAAATTAAGAAAAAATTAGGAGTAGTAGCAGTTCATTTAAACCTTGTATGATAACTATAGCGATTTTCCTAGGTAATAAGTTTTTGAGTAAAACGCATTTTTTTCGTTACACACATACTTTACTTTTCGGGCGGTCAGCGAAGCAGTTGGGGGGCGCTCTAGATATGTATCGACGCAGAATCATCCAAGGATATTTGATAAAAATTTAAAAAACTGTCGGTAATTAGCCGATATATTAATTAAGTTACTAGAAAACAAATTTACTTTTATGTATCGTGTAGGATATTGTTCAAAAGATCTCGTAACATCGAACTGAAAAATATATTTCTTTTCATTTTAGGTATTACATTTTCAGAGATATCGTTGAAAGTATACTGGAAAAATATACACCCAGCCCCTACTATTTCCGTATAAATTGAAACTAAAATTATGGTAAAATTAGGGTTAGTAGGAGTTTATTAATTAATAACTTTTCACGGAACTCTTTGAGCGCGAGATATACTCGCACTTGACCGATTTATATAATGTTATTATTTCAAAATAATATTCATATTTATGCAGCTCGTTTACAAACGAATAAATGACTTAAAGTTTAAAAAAAATACATTCCTTATAATAATGTTTAAATTATTTTAATTTAAAAAATGAATCTATCCAATAGTACATCTGCTTATATAGAAAAAGCTGAAGAAATGATAAAGTTTGTGATTTTGCTGAGTTTTCAGAGGTATTACAGGTACTCTTTAAAAATTCAGAGTTGGATTTCAAAGAACTTTAAGATATTTTTGAAACATTGATTCCCAGGAATATTAATCCTGAGCAACACTAAAAAAAAAATTACTTATCTCAAGATTAAATATTATTTCTTGCATCCTGATACCCTGTTCGCATCGGATATTTCAGATATCTTAGACCGCCATTTTTGAGTTGGTACCATCCCGGAATTGAATACCTGTCCACACCGCAAAACTCATCTAAGATAACTCACTGAACATCACGTGTCCGAGATCTGAACAAACATAGAATGTGCGCATGCGCATATGTTAAAGGCAACCTCAACAGCCAATCGGCCTCCACAGCCAATCGGAGTGAGTGGTACTGGCTGTATCTAGCAATACAAAGTTCGAATTCACTAAGTGAGTTTCTGGAACTCCCTCTGTGAGTTCTGCAGTCTAAGATATCTTAAATATGCGATCTGAACCAGGTATAAATATACTTTTTCTACTTTCCTATTCATTTACAAATTGTTATTCTGAAACATTCTAAATATTTAATGTCCTTAATGTGTGGAACTAACTTGGAAATACTTACATATTCAGAAGAAAATGCAAAAGGATAAGTTTCTATATACGTTTCAGATTTCAACAATATCTAATCCGTTTCAGTTTCCTAAACTAAACCTTACCTCAAAATAAATATTTTGATTTATAAATGGAGATAGGAAATCCTTACAAAGTATCATTTTATTTATTATAGGAGAATTTAAGTAATATTTGAAAGTTTGCGTTTTTGGTATTAATTTCTTTTGAGTTTATGATTAATATTTATATTGAGCTCATGTGATTTTCAGATTATTGCAACTTCTTTAATAGAATAACTAACAGTATAACTGTAGAAGAAATCAAAACTTACTACATTTTAACCGAGCATAGATTTTAATATGAAAAGCTTACTTCTAAATTAAATGCTAATATCTTAGAAGATTAATCCTATTATACAGAATTCGTAAAGTACAGATTTTATGCTTTGATTACATTGCATAATTAGCACAGAAATTTGGCCATGAATTGAACGAGATGGTAAAAATATTCCTTTTACTACAGACTTAAAAATATCCACATTTTCCTAGTTATATTGGAAGATTTGAATAATGATGAATGTACTAGCTCGCTTCGCCCGGTAGCGGGCCCCTAATTTACACCGGTGCCTCGAATCTTGTAAAACCTAGAAACGAACGAACCTCCGGCTCGCGTCCTCCTCGAACGGAACGAACCTCCGACCCGGGTCCCCGCTGCCTTCGGCACCGGATAATCTCTTAACCGCTGTAAAATTCATTAGTTCCACCTTCCACCGCCAGGGGGCGCAATATGTCCTATACAAACCTCACGCTCGTGTCTCCGCTGCCTTCGGCACGGTATAGCAGACGTGGCTGCAAAATAGATTAGTTCCACCTTCCGCCGCCAGAGGGCGCAATCTGTCCTATACGAACATAACCGAAATCTATAAAGCTATCGAAATCCAGTTGAATGAGCCAAACCCCGTCGTAATCTGGCCCATAGGACCCGAAATATGAAAGCGCCCCCAGGTGGTGAAATTTGGTACAAAAATAGATAAGTCCTGTCGATGTCGAGTCGAATGATTCAAACGGCGTCGTGATGGGACCCATAGAACACGAGTTAGCTGCAAAATTCGTTAGTTCCACCTTCCACCGCCAGGGGGCGCAATTTGTTCTATACAAACATAACTGAAATCTTTGAGGCTGTCGATGTCGAGTGGAATGAGCCAAACCGCGTCGCGATCGGACCAATACGACCCGAGATAATTTTAAATGAAATAGCAAATTCATAGATTTTTTTTTTCTTCTGTACAAAAATCGGATTTTGCTAAAATAAAAAATTATGGGCCGAATTCGAATTTTTTTTTATTTCTGAAATGTCAGCCCACTCTGAGCAAGGATGCGTACTCTTCAGATACAAATATAATTATTTAAAAAAAAAATTATATAACTTATAGAAACCGCAGTTCCTTTAAAAAGGTATTATTTTATCTCCAGCAGTCAACGCTGTGATGTCTGCTATTGAAATATGATTGAGATATCAGGTGTTCCCAAATAAAATCTTTTTAAGTGGTCTAATTAAATAAAAAAATAATTTTAAATTCCGTACTAATTATCGGAGAAATTCGAAAATTATATATTTAGAATCCTTGTGAAAATTTACGGATGGATGTATAATTTTCAAATCGATAAATGTAATATTTAAAAAAAAAAAATGATAGACCTGGAATACTTCCACTATAAAAAATGATGTTTTGTTTCATTATTACTTCAGCAGACTGTTTGTCTCTGTTAGACGCCTGCTGGAGTATTGTAATTAAAACTGATATTTTTTTCCACTTAGAATTAAAAGTTTGTTAATTGATAACTTCTAATTGGTCGAATTTTATGAATTTTAGCATCCTAAATTCAGGATTTTTTTTACGTTCGTCTGCAAATTTTCGGGCCGATATGACGATTTTTGCGATTTTTTGAAAAAAGGCTGGAAAACTTCCAGTACGCCATGTTTATCAGAGCTGGAATGAAAAATATTGGGGTGCAGGTGTAAGACGAAAGCTGATTGGCTCGGTTGCTAGCCTCGACTGAAGGTCTCGTTCCAGTCAAAACTGAAATCGTTTTTTTTTGTTTTGGAAAAAATGCTCCTTTTTCGCTAATTTTCGAGACTTTGTTAATTAATAACTGTCTTAATTGAATGCCGATTTCTTCGATACTAAATGTCAACAATTCCGGGATTATTCCGAATTTTTTGAAACAAAAAGCGCTTTGCTACTCGCTACGGTTGCAGAGTTTTTCCACGTACAGACACACAGACGTTTCCGAACATTAATAATAAAGATTTTGTTAATGAAAGAGTTTTGTCATTGCATCTGTTTAATTTTTTTTTTAGTGCAAACTGTATTTTAAATTTTATATTTTGTTCGTAAATAATCATAGTGTGGTAATAGGAAAATATCTTTTAAATTATAAGTCTCTATATACATTTTAAATTACAACAATATTTAATCCATTTCAGTTTCCTAAACTAAACTTTCCATATAAATATTCCGATTAATAAATGGAGATATGGAATCTTTACAAAGTATCATTTTATTTAAAATGGAAGAATTTAAGTAACCTTTGAAACTTGCGTTTTTGGGCTTTCATTTGTTTTGAATTTATGGTTAATAGTTACATTCAGATCATGTGATTTTCAGATTATTGCAACTTTTGTAATAGAATAACTAACAGTATAACTGTAGAAGAAATCAAAACCTAGCGCATTTTAACAGAGAATAGATTTTAATATGAATAGCTTAATTCAAATGTTAAATGCTAATATCTTAGAAGACTAATCTTATTATACAAAATTCGTAACTACAGATTTCATGCTTTGATTACATTGTATAATTAGCATAGAATTTCAGCCATAAATTAAACGAGATGGTAAAAATATTCCTTTTAATACAGACTTAAAAATATCCACATTTTCTAAGTTCTATTGGGAGATTTAAATAATAATTCATGTATTTTGTAACAAAAGAGTTTTGTCGTTGCATCTGTTTAATTTCTTTTAGTGCAAACCATATTTTAAATTTTATACTTCGTTTGTAAATAATCATAGTGAAGTAACAGAAAAATATATTTTAAATAAAAATTAAATTAAAAGTTTCTATATACATTTCGAATTTCAACAACATTTAATCCATTTCAGTTTTTAAAACTAAACTTTCCAAATACATATTTCGACTGATAAATGGAGATATGGAATCTGTACAAAGTATCACTTTATTTAATATGCCAGAATTTAGGTATCCTTTAAAAACTTGAGTTTTTGGCATTAATTTGATTTGAATTTGTGGTTAATAGTTACATTGAGCTCATATGATTTTCACATTATTATAACTGCTGCAATATAATAATTAACAGTATAACTGTAAAATAAATCGAAACTTAGAACATTTTAACCCAGCATAGATTTTAATATGAATAGGTTAATTCAAAATTAAATGCTAATATCTTAGGAGATTAATCTTATTATACAGAATTCGTAAATACGGTTTTATGCTTTGATTAAAGTGCATAATTAGTACAGAATTTCGGCCATAAATGGAACGAAATGGTAAAAATATTCCTTTTACTACAGATTTAAAAATATCCACATTTTCCCAGTAATATTGGAAGATTTGAATAACACTGCATGTATATTCTAATGAAAGAGTTTTGTCGTTGTATCTGTATAATTTCTTTTGCTGCAAACAATATTTTAAATTTTATACTTTTTTTTCATAAAAAAATCATAGTGTGGTAATATAAAAATATATTATATTATTACAAAAATATATTAAAAATTATTTTTTAATATATTATTTATTACATATTAAAAAAATATATATAATTATAAATATAAAAATATATTTATAATTTATTCTTATATATGTAATATATTAAATGTATAAGAATAAAAATATATTTTAAATTAATAATTTAAGTAAAGTGATTTGTCGTATAGTAAAATGAAAAAAAATAAAGATAAAGATATTTAAAATAACTGATATTACATTTTTTGTAAGTACAAATATAAATAAATCTGAAATCAAACAATAAAAATATTAACTGAAATTTTATCAAATGTTAAAAGGAGAGCTCAGTAAATATATTTTGCTTACCATCATATTTTCAAAATGAATTCCATTCTTTTATCTTTCCTAGAATTCCATAGTAATTCTAAAATTGGATATGAAGTATAATATATACAAAATGTACAATTGCAACATTTCATATTTGCAATAGCAAATCAAAATAATGCCTTACATTCAGTATTTTCCTTATTTACTAAAAATATTTACGAAATATTATTCAAATTTAATGGCTGATTTCAAAACGTATAATGCTGCCAGATATCTAAAATCTCTCTTTTTATTTTAACTCATATATTACCCTCTTCTCCATATACATAAGCCCTTATTTAGGGAATCATTTCTTGATATATCATTCCTGAAACCTCGACCATATCTCTGAAGATATATATTTAAACAAATAACCCATAAGGAAAAGTTATATTACAAACTAACATGACTACAGATTCGGTAGTCATGTCTGTTTGTATTATGAATAAGATTTATTTTCGAAAAATTGACATCGATTTACGCAAGATGATAGACCTTTTCTGAAAATGCAATTTTTCTGTTTTGTTTTTTATATTCTAATAACTTTTCAATATTATCTAAGTTAATACTTTGTGAAATAGCCAATTTTGTGCAAATATTGCAAAAGTTATATATTGCTTTATTCAAAAGAATGTACAATTGTTTATCTAAAAGAGTTTTGTATTCTTTGTACGATTATTGGAAGTGAGGTTATGTTTTTTATAACTTCTTAAAACTGGAGTGTATTTAACTAACAAAATCTCCAATCGCCTGCATTCATTTTTATATTTAAATTGCATAAATTGCATACATATATATATATAAGAAAACTAAGTAAAAGCGCGCTTACAAAAAAGCTGCGCTACAAAATAAAGTCGAAAGTATTGTTATTCTTTTACGGTACTCAACTTAACTTAAATAGCTAATTTTGTGCATATATCACAAAATTTATGTATTGTTTTATTCAAAAGAATGTACAATTGTTTATCCAAAAGTGGTTTGTATTCTTTGTACGATCATTGCAAGTAAGGTTATGTTTTTTATAACTTCTTAAAACTGAAGTGTATTTGACTAACGAAATCTCCAATCGCCTGCACTTTACGTGATGTTGCAAGTGTAATATGAATTACCGATTTCAACATATAAGAATTTCCAGAAATTGTACAGCTATTTTTATAATTTAACGTACAGGAAAAATATATGAAAATCTGTCTATGTGATAATATGACAGAGTATAAATCAGTGGAAGTGTTTATATTTTTGCTTAAATTGTAACACATTACATTATTAGTAAATAAAATTGTATATGAAATACAAAGAATGGATTATCACTTTACTAATCAGCGTACAACCATTAGAGTGAAAAAATGTCCAGACCGGGGTTCGTTCCCAGACCTCTTGGTATAGCGCACCAAGTGCTTTACCAAGGTGCGCTATACAAAGTGCTTACCATGGTGCGCTATACCAAGGGGTCCGGGATCGAACCCCGGTTTGGACATTTTTTCACTATAATGGTTGTACGCTGATTAGTAAAGTGATAATTCATTCTTTGTATTTCATTAAAAATTTAAAGCGTAATTTCAGCTAGGCTGAAAAATTAATTGGTGTATAAAATTGTATATATTTTTTAAACTATCATATTATAATTGGTGTTAGAACATTTTTGGTATGTATTGAACATTACATAAATTCCCTTAAAACTGTTTTTTTAAAAAAAAGTATTGCATCAAAATGATTTATTTAACAAATGAAAACGTTTTCTCATATTTTAATTTATTTAAAATAATCAGTATTATATTCGTTTTTACTTTAATTAAAAGAATGGGTGGCAAACGAGGTAGAATACCTTTTTGTACATCATATTAATTTTAAATATAACTTCGATGAATAGGTTTAGGGTTATAAATAAATTCTCTGAAGCATGAAATATTCTCGATCTTAACTCTAATTCAACATTACAAAATGACTAAACCTCAGACTAGCTCTGAATATTGCAGAAAGTTTAAGTTTCTATAATTCTAATCCATGAGGAATAATCTTAGTTTTAATCCTCTTACTTTGGGTCTATTTGCATATTTAATCCGTACGTGCTTTAGAAAGATAAGCATTCTTTTCTCACTTAATCTTACTTAATTTTAATATTTGAAAATTAAAGCTCCTTTTACCAGCTCTCAAGTAGAAAAATTACATACATTTGGATTTTACCATAAATTTGAAAGTGCTCTGGTTTTAAGAAACATTAAACATGCTTTGTGGAAAAAAGAACAAGTTGGAATTATAAATTTGAAAAGTAATAACGCTACGTAAAACGTACAAGTTCTTTCATAAGGGATCCCGTAAATTTCAAATTCAATATTTCATTAACTATAATACATAAAAATATCATTTAAGTAAGATTTTTATCATGTAGCTTATTGCATGCGAAGATTCCTATGTTTCCATTCCAATCTGACAATAAAAAGGACAAGATTTTTCAACAATGGCTGAATTATATACAATATAATGTCAAGCTCGACACAAATAACAGTACTGTGTTTCTATTGGAACTACGCCCTCGAATTTTTTCAAGATAAAATTTAGATATGGGTGATTGTTTAAGACAGGTGAAACAAGGACATTTTCTTAAAAGGCTTTATTTTATTTCATTTATGCTTAAGGAACCGTTTGAATTATCGTGATCATTTTTGGAACAAAACACACAATCTTTCTTAATAAAGGTAGTTAACGTAGCTGAAGTGGGTGTAGTTTCAGGAGTTTCATGTTTTCGGTAGGTTTAATGTTACCTTTTTCAAATCTCTGTTTTATTGAACTCTCTGATTTTTTAAACTTTTAATTATATGTTTGAGAAATTCTAATAATTTGAAACAGTTCTAAGAATTTCGCCTGTAGCAGAACGATTAAATTCCCAAACAATTTCTTAGGGAATTAATTTGACTAATATAGCGAGAAAACTTCCCCGGTAATTTTTTAATTCTACCCCAGCTGTTTCAAGTTTTCTGTAGTGGGCTTCGGGAATCTTACATGAGAATAACATATATTGATATTATATAGCGAAATGTTAGACTAATTCTTGATTGTTTTGTATCAGATTCTGGCAAAATTCCATGTGTAAACAGTTGATTAGTAGGCTTTAACGAAGAATATAAATAACAGTGTTCTAAACTAATGCGAACCGCTTGACATTTAGGTCTTTGAAACTTCAGTATTCGTTTTGCTTCGAAATTCCGTACAGTTATTTGAAAATTCTCATCTAAATCGCACTCATTGTCCTTATGTTGTGATATATAGTTTCTTCCATTTGGATGCAGATTCAGAAGCACAAAGTTATATTTATACCCAGAGTGCTTTTCAACTTAGTCTCTTAACTTCAACATAAGCGGTAATTTAATTCTGCATGTCCTGTGGACAATACGATAAAGAATTTTTTTTTTCATTCATTTGGAAAATTCCATCTTAAATGTGTACCAATTTTAGCTTTAGCTTTCATAACTTTTTTGCAATACTCCTGACTGGATGCTACATTTTTTTCGACTGTGTTTAAATTATCTATAAGTTTCTCAATTTCTAAATCTAACTTAAAAATTTGTTCTGCATTTTCAATTAATTGCAATTTAATGTTTTCAATTTCATCATGCGATATGCTTTAAGTTTTGAAACATTTAAAATATCTCTTAGAGTTTTGTTCATTGCCTTCACCAATGTTATGAGTATGAAGTGCAAAAAGTTAATTAAGATGCATACAATAGAATTTTCTGTAGAGCGTTTTTCATATTGGGCTAAATTTCACTAAATTTACCACAAAATCCTCCATTTACCAAAATTTCATCAATGAATGAAATATTTTGTGCTTTTTTTCACAGTTTCTAGTCATAATCTTAATAAAAATAATTTCAAAAAATAATAAAACAGCTTTTTGGAAAAAATTGCTCGATACGTAGTCAGGTACCTTAAAATGAAAACTAAAAATTCAACAAGTTAAAATTTCTAATTTATTGAAAAACGGGGAAAACAAAAATAATGCTTTTGAATTTAAAAAAGCAACACTTAATTTTTCCATTCATTTAAAATTATTCGCAATTTATTTTTAAAAGTTATAAAAAAATATTCGCACTTAAAATTATATTATAAACAAACATTTAAAAAAGTATATAATAGTTAAATTAAATAAAAAAAAAAGATTTCACTCAAAAAAGCAACAAACAAATTGATGCTTTCGAATTTAAAAATGTAACAATTAATTTTCTCATTCACTTAAATTTATTCGCAATTTATTTTTTGAAGTTATAAAAAAACACTCGCATTTAAAATCATATATTCTAATACGAGCAAATCTTGTGTGTGGTTATATTATTTTATATTTGATTTCTACTTTGTAGATATCTGATACCTCGTTATAGGAATTTCCAATAATTGATTCATTATTTGCATCACACGATACATTTTATGAATTACACTAATCCCATTGTTAATGAATGTTACATTTACATACTAAATCATAATTTCATAGTTTAAGTTGGTGTTATGGTAATGTTTCATTTATGGTTATATATATATATATATATATATATATATATATATATATATATGCAAATTTTATCTTAAAAACGGCTCTAACGATTTTGACGAAATTTTGTATCCTACCTTTTTGGAGCACCAGAAAACGATTGGGACAAGTTACATGTTCGAGAAAATTTGATTAGTGGGTCATTTTGGGTCACCATGAGTCAGGGTCAAACTAATTGTATCTAAAAAACGGTTCAAACGATTTTGATTAAATTTTGTATCCTACCCGTTTCGGGCACGAGAAAATCATTGGGCTGGGTCACATGTCCGAGAAATTTCGATTAGTGGGTCATTTTTGAGTCACTGTGGGTTAATTTTATTTAAAAAACGGCTCAGACTATTTAGACTAAATTTTGCATCCTATGGTTTTCGGGCACGAGAAGACTGTTAGGCTAGGTCACATGTTCGAGAAAATTTGATTAGCGGGTCATTTTGGTAATGGGTTATCATGGGTCAAGCTATTTTTATCTTAAAAACGGTTCAGACGATTTGTACTAAATTTTGTATCCTACTGTTTTTGGGCACGAGAAAATCATTGGGCTAGGTCACGTGCTCGAGAAATTCCGATGAATGGGTCATTTTGGGATCACTGTGGGTCAAACTAATTTTATCTAAAAACGGCTCAGACTATTTTGACAAAATTATATATCCAATGGGTTTCGGGCGCTAGAAGACAATTGGGCTTGGTCACATGTTCGAGAAAATTTGATTAGTGGGTAATTTTTGTCATGAGTCATGATATTTGAACTCAAAGCTAATTTTGACCGAGCATAGCTCGGTCTTTCCTGCTTGTATATTCTAAACGAACACATTTTTAAAGTATATAATAGTTAAAAAAAATAATTTTTTCTCAAAAAAGCAAATATTTCTTATAGAATTTAATTAAAACTATAATATTCGTATTTTACATCTAACAATCAAATTAAAAATATGTATAATTCTTGCTTTTATACTCTTTTGATACTAAAGTGTTAAAACCCCAACCATCAGCTTAGAACGACGAAATCTCCCCGCAATTAATTTCAAAATTGCCAGCTTTCTAAACCCTGATTTTCTTAACTCCTAAGCCTCCATTTCCAGAAAATCCCTATCATCCTTTCAAACACTTCTTCTAGCAAACGACCTAACCGCTTACCTAACCGTTAAGATACTCGATTCAAGATAGTTATGTCCCTGAATCAACCCCAAGGTCAACCAGAAATAAATCTGAAAATGTATCAAAAAATGAATAATTCCGTCATAATCCATAGATGGCAGCACGAAGAGAGAGATATATATTTTTAAACCGACGTTTCTTCAAATAATGGAAAAATTCTCTCCTGTAACAGAGAAAAATGGAAGAAAATTTCTTCAATTGTCTGGTATTGTCCCTCCTGTAACAGAGAAAAAATAAACTAACATTCTTCAAATAACGGAAATATTCCGGCACCACTACTGCCGGAAATTTTTTATGATTTGAAGGAAGTATTTCTGAGAGTCTACTACACTACTACTGCACATTTCATTTAAAAGGAATATTACAAGTTGTTATTTAGGCTTTAAAATGCCTTGGAGCCGATCGTGTTTGTTATGTTACTAAAATCCTTCCGCGTTTTTTAAAATTTATGTAGAAAAGATATCTTCTTTACCATCCTTTATTTAATTCCTCCCCCGTTTTTACTCTTTTATTATCGTAAAAAGATCAACAGAGACTGAAAAGAACATAAACGTAATTGCTTTGCTATGCTGAAGTAAAAGAATAATCATTCGTAACATGAGTTATTTTCTTTGAATTTACTTTTCTCATCGTGGAGTTTTCTTATAAGACATTCGTCTCGGCTTTTTTTCCCGTCCTTTTAAAATACACCCTTGGACGGGACTTAACTCTTAGTCCTTGTTAAAGAAGGTGACCATTTATTTCTTTTTAATGGTTCTTTTATAAGAGACTCGAAGTAAAACTAAACTTTTAAATTTATTTGCTCGTGTAACTTATTCTTTTTAAGTGCGTTCGTAATTATATAAATACGTAGCACCTATTGTCGTCGCTTGGTCCGTCCGTCTGTCTGTGCGTCCGTCCGTCCGTCCGTCCGTCCGTCTGTCTGTCCGTCCGTCCGCCTATAACAACGCACAAACTACCCAACCGAATGGTATGAAATCTAAGATATATTATCTTTGCAGAACTTTGTCGAGTCATTTCAAATTTTATAAAAATCGAATCAAAACTTTAGGAGATATTAATAAAAATATTTATTAAGAAATTTGATTTTTTTTTTAAATCGGTGCTTTTTTGTTATAGGAGCTTCCGAGGTTTTAATCGTCCTGCGACCGAGATACTTATTTTATGACAGAAATGAATCTGCAGACGATAAAATTCATTTCAGAGAATAAAAAATCATCAAGATCTGAAAATTTATATAACTAGCTACAGTACGAACGCACCTCGTTTGTCACGTTTCACGTACAATTTCCAACTTGTTCATTTTACTTGTTATTTTTAATACCGGATAAAATTCTACACATTTTCTTTTATTAAAATTAGAAAGCTTTTTTCCGAGTTGGCATATGCAATAATGTGTGGTAATCGTTTATGTGTTTAAAAAATTGCAATTTTCATTTGAAATATAATTTTTAAAAATTTCTAAACTAGTTCTTATAAACATTATCATTAAATTAAATTATTAGGTAATGTGCACAGTATTAACGATTGAAAAAAAATAAAGCTATTATCCAGCTCTATAACTGATTAAAATTTATTCATAATTTTCAAATGTGCAATACATAACTTTTTTATCGAAACAAAAAGAAACTTCATGCAGAAACTTCATGCTAATAAGAACAATTATTTATATATTTTTTTTAATTACAAGTATATACAGGGCGTTCGTGAACTCTTTGAATGAAATAAGAGTTTGGGCAGTAACTATCACGACAATGTTATGAACGAATATCCGAGTTCGTCTTGGAGTGAAACACCCTGTATTTTTGACGGAATAGGTGAATTTTGACCCTGGTTTCCTATACAAAAATATTTCATCTTTATGGTTACTATCACTACTCTTATTTTGTTAAAATAGTTCAGTAACACTTTGTATATTATTTAATATGCCTTTATATTTATTCAAGTTATTCAATTAAATGTCTCCAATTAAATTTTTTCATAGTAAACGAATATTAATTAAAAAATAATAATACGAAAAATTAATAGAAGGATTGCGATTCTTTATTCGCCAGCTAAAAATTGGTTTTGCAAACAATACACAGAGTTTACATAATCAATTTACCTAAATATCAGAATAGAATTTTTTTCTGGTAAATATAATTTGAATTAAAACAATGTTAAAAAAAATAAAATAATAATACCTACCCACACAACTCAAATCCTGACTAATCAAGATGGGATGTTGAATATTGTGTTTTTCTAAGTTTCTACACTGTAATATGCTAATGCAGTTAAATATTTTAGAAATGTCAGTCGAGTTTTTTAGACTGGATAAAAACGCCAAATAACGTATGCTTTATCACTTCTGCCGTGGCCACTCATCAAGTGCTTTCCCAATTTAAAAATGGCAGTGTATGAAAACTAAGTACTTCTCTCATGTCTTCACCCTTGCGCTGTCTATTAGTACCAGAAACACTTACAGGATACTCTGTACGTTCCCACCTGTCGCTTGTTAAAGTAGAAAAACTTACATTTAGATTTACCGCATGTTTCCTTATATAAGCCGAGAAATTTTGGAATTTTTCTTGGCTCCTAAGTGGGAGGATCGGCTTATACACGAGTCAAAGTAAATTTCCAAAATTGATATTCTAAAATAAAAGTGAATAAATATAAGGGTCGCATAAATGAAAGTTGCATTGCTGTAATAACCCCTCCATTTGAAGAGAAAGATAACTGCGCATGCTCCTATAGAGGGCGCAGAGTGCTGGAAAGGAATGAGATATCGTCAGATACCGCCAGATGCGTGTGTAATAGCGTTGGAGCACGTTAAAATGCATGGTTTGCATCATGGATGCCTCCAAACGGTTTCAACACGCGGTCGTGCAATTTTTAACAGCAGAAAATATGAGCACTAGTGAAATCTATCGTCGAATGCAAAATGTGTATGGCACGGAGTGTATGTACTCACATCGGTATTCCGGGGATCGGTATCGGGATTTTCGTAGTGGAAGAAACAGTACATCCCCCTCGAACATTCCCCTTACTGCCTAGACCTCTTGCCGTGTAACTACCACATATTCGGTCCACTCAAGAAAGCTCTGAAAGTACGACGATTTGCCGACGATAATGAGGTCCAAACTCCCTTGAAAATTGGTCCCACAACCAATCCCAGAGCTTCTTCACCCAGGTTATCCATCGTCTCGTTGACCGCTGGGACACTTGTTTCAACCTACAAGGTGACTTTGTCTAGCCTATCTGTTACATCTGTATTACTTCTTCCTTTTGTATACACAGATTTATATTGATACCATTAAACCATTTCTCAAACCGACTGTAGTGCCACTTGCATTTGGGCGACCCATATATAAATAACATAAAAAAATTATAAATTTCTAATTTTTTTTTAATATCCCATTCTGTTAGCGTGAAAAAATCAACAATCATCATTCACAATCTAAGTCATCATCTGAATTTTCAAACAACTCATTTAAGTTCCTTCCTTTGATTATATAGATTATCAGGATGAATGTCGTTACTTCATCATCATAGTCATCTTCTTCGAAAACGGGATCATCTTAAGTTCCATCCATCGCATTACTGATGCAAGATTTTATAAAGATCGGACAATAATTTCTTGTGGTATTTCAAGCCCAGAGTCTGTCACCTTATTCGGCGATGGTGAATATGTGACAACTTTTTTTTAAATTACCATCATTTATCACAGCTGGAGCCTCATATCACATCCATTCAGTGTATTTTGAACGGAGCCTGTCTTTAAATGACTTATTTAGACAAAAAATCCAGTAGTTGTAGAAAAGAAGTAAGCACATCTGACATTATAGTTACCGAAGATCGCATCTCACAGGAAAGTTGTTTTATTTTTTCTGTGCGGCGCGTTTTAAACACATCCCAAAGAAGCATATTTTCATCACCTTTTTTCAAACATTGGCTTATTTACGGGTTTCTGATTTCGGAAAATTTTTGACTGAAAAGTCGTATACTCGACTTATACGCGAAAATATACGTACCTAATATGTTCAAATAATTAAATTTCTTAAAACAATCAAGCTAAACCCTTTTTATTTTCGAGATTTAGTAAATGCAAGTTAACCAAAATCAATGAATAAAAAAATATCAAGTAATATTTTTTGTTGGACTTAAAGAAATAATGGATTTGCAACATTCATCTCTCTGGAATGTTAGAGAAAACAAATAGATAAAAAAGAAAAGGTGCAAAAACAACTAACAATAATTTTTTATACATAAGCTTTACAGTTAAAATGATAGTTGCGTTGCCTTACATGATTTCTTTAATGTTTCTTTTCTGAGATAACAGTTTCTATAAATCAAGCATAGTTCCTTCTCTTCTCAGCAGATAAGGATTATTTGGCTTATACAGTTGTCTGTTAAAAATAACATTCCATTTATTTGACTTATGTGATTTATTGTATCAAGTTTCTCAAAACATTTGTACATATTACTACTTAATGACAATTCTGCCATTCTCGTATTTATTTTGTTTAATACAATCTATCTTGCTATAAATGAGGGGGAAATATTCATAGCAATGTTATAAGCATTATTATATGTAAATTTAACATTGGAAGTTCTAAATATTATTCAATGCTAAACTTTTATAAAAAACAAAAATATAATGTGACCACGAGCGAAAATATACAATAACCTCTTCCGAGTAGCCCATTATTTCTAAAGCTTTCTTTATTTTTAGAAACCTCAAAAACTAATATATTTTCAAGATTAAAAGAACAAAAAAGAACACTTACAAAAAGAAAGTTTCTTTTGCTGCCACTGATTTTCGGAAACGTTTCGGAGTAGGCTTACACTATAGGCTTGTAAAAGACATGTCACGGTGGTGCATGATGATCAATGATAGCTAAGTCGAAATGAGCACAAGTTTAAATAAACTCAAACACGTTTTATTTTTAAAAAATACTTAAAAAGGGAAGGGACTTGATTAAACACTGCTTAATTTGCCTTATGCCGAAAGAAAGTCAATCCGCAAAAAATACTTCACTCAGAAAATAAAACTTCAATTAGCAATATCAATAAAAGATAACTTCAAAATATGACTTACAACTTGTACGAACGTCAAACGTCGGTTAAGATGCTTTCAGTAAGATTTAACTTAGTCCTATGTAAGTCTAGCTATCGTAGTCCTATTCCAACTTTAAATATGTCCGCCTACGGCAGCTCTGAAATTGGCACTCCGTGAGCGCCAAACTCTTTTTATTAAATTAGAACAAAAATAAGGTAAAATCTACTCTTCCAAATGACGACACTCTTTCTCTATTTCAGAATAGTTGAGTCAACTAAAAAAATCTCCAAAGGCCACAGCGTGGAAGAACTCGATCTAAAAGTTCCCCAGCACATGCCAGTGCTTAAATACTGCTATATCGATTGACCAGATGCAGAAATTTGCATAAATATCGAAACGAAGAGAAAATTCCCAAGCTGCGAGGTTTCCACGCTCATTCATCGAAAGTTAAATAAAGATAGCCTTGATATCAATCACTTTTACGCACATTGACTGTTATTGGACAAAAACTACGTTCCCAATCGAAACTTCGCCTACTCTTATAATCGAAGTAGTCAAAACATCGTAGGCATATTCTACACACTACAGGGATTTAAAAAATGGAAAAAGAAAAAATTGATTTTTTGTATGAACAGTAACCTCCCCTTGGCGAAAATGCGTATCGCACGGAGATATGAAGTGCGCTGCATACACTAAAACTGCTTACACAATTGAAGAAGCAGTAGTTGGTAGCATATGTAACATATATGGCACTAAAATTTTCGTTATGAAAAAATCCTCTGCATTCTTGTGCATTAATTCCATATTTTGCCATCTATACTTTTCGAATATTCATTTCTTATATTTCCAGTTTATTTCGGTTCACCCTTATATTTCGCAAATTATCACTTCAAACTTTACTTGTCAAAATGTGTAACTAAACATTGCATTAGTTTCAGACATAAATATTTAGCTTGGTAAACCTTCAAATTTTATCTCTTAGTTCTACGTAGGAAATAGAGAAAAAGTATTCTCTAGTTTTCCATTAAATTCATTGATCCATCAAATTTTCAACAAAATTGCTGCGTTAAGGAAGAAAAAGAATAATTTCGCTTGAAAGATGTCGGTGAATTGGAAATGGTGAAGTACTTGATGGGGTATTGCGTTTAAAAAGAAAATATATTGGAGTGATATGGTAAAGATAAAACTTTAATTTCACGCTAAAAGTGTTACTCTATAGCTTACAATTCTACTACTTAGTATGAAATTTACATGTATTAGCTAAAAGAGAAGCAAAAATAAATTAATTCTGCATGTTAACCTTTCAGTTCCCTGAAGTATAGCAATTTTCATTTTTTTTCAATTGTTTTTAGTTAGTCAGTATCTAAATAATACACACATTTGCAGATTTAATGTTTTGTAATGTTTGTTTTTTGTATGTTACTAGCTGATCCACCCAACGTTGCCTGAGACCTTATAACCTTAAGTAAACCTCATATATGTACAATTTTATAACTTTAACCCGATGTCGTATAAATTTATATTTTTAAATGAAAAATTTGTGAGAAAATATTGATATTTAGTGATAAAAGAACTCGAAAGAAAACATTTTCTTGTTTTTTTCCACGTAGGATCGCTTCATAGTTTTAAAAAAAAAATGGTAATTTTTGTTGTTTGAACCCTTTGAAATTTTTATCGGTTATAAATATGACTGTTTTTCAGCCCTTCTTTAGTTGTAAAATACATGTTTTCTTCTCGTTTTTTTTTTTTTTTCTTTGGTCTCATAATTTTCGCATCGGGTCCTTTAACATAACAACAACAACAAAAATAGTTATCATCTTCCGACCTCTGTGAAATTTTAATCGGTTATAAATATAAATATATCCAAGTCCTCTTTAAAATTTCGTGAAACAATGTGCATATGTAGTCGTGGAGCGATGCCGCGCCCAAGCAGCCCGCGTTTTAGCGTTTCCATCAAACATTTATCAGGTTTTATTATTTTTTTTTAATACTTTTACTCGTCCGAAAGATTCGAAATTTTTATAGGTGATGCAAATCGGGTCTGCCGAAATGCGTTAAAAAAAGTCTCGAATTACCGAGGTTTAATTACTTATAGCGTAGAGAAAATGTCGACTTCGACAGTTGCGAAGTGACCTGTAGTCGCAATTTTTTTCGAAGGGGTTAAAATTTAGATTTTTCAAAACCGATTGTACCGTCGAAGAGAAGAATATATCAGCCTTAAATATCTAATTTTTGTTAACTGGTACCTTTGAAACTTGAAACCAAGCTCTAAGGAAGCGTTTCCAAAAGGTAGAAAAAGTCAACCGCGAAAACGAACCTTTTTGTTTTGTTTTTTCTTTTCAAAAGGTTAGAGACTTCAAACTGATTGCGGCGTTTAAGACGTAGAATTACGAAATTTGAAAATATGTCTTCCTACTTTCCGTATCACGAACGGTTCGGTCGACAAACATTAAGACAAACGGCCAAAAAAGTCAGCTTTTGTTTATTTCCTTCTATGCGCTCTATAAAGCAAGGACTTAGCATGTGTGCGCGCATCTGCCAATTTTTGCAAAAAAATATTGCTTTTTTGATGAGTTTTTAATTAATATCTCGACTAATCAGCACAAAAATTACAAATCTGAGCCTCAGGTTCATCAGAACATGCCTTGGACTATTCTCATCGAAATTTTCAGATACCTACGTGCGGTAGATTTCGCTAGCCATCGTCAAAAGAGAGGCAGACACAAAGAGCGAAACTTTTTTTAATTAATATAGATAGTACAATCACAGAATTGTAGGTATGCAATTGTCTGATATAGTTCATATAGTACAATATGTTTTGGTACGTTCAAGACTATAGGTGTTGTCTTTCCAAGAATGAACAGGACTGTGAAAGCAAAAAAAAAAAAAAAATTAAGAAATTATCTACAGTTGTTCTTTTTATCTCAAGTATTGGAGTAGAAACTAAAGAAAAACAAAACCTTAAATCATGCATCAGCCATAGATTATGAAACACTTTCCAACACTAACAGAATAGTATTAGGATTTTATTTTCATACAATGAAATGAGATCTTTAAATAAACAGTTTAAATAAAATGCCCCGCAAACGATTGTTTCCCCATACGTAGATCATAATGTAACAGAATTATTTTGTGTGTCCCTGTAAACGAACAATAAATGCTACATAATTCATTTTCTGTAGCGAAAAAATACTATAGTGAACCTCATAAACATATAAAAATTACATATCATTCGAGTATATTTACGCGAGTTAGAGCACAGCCAGATAGATAGACGGACAGGCAGGCAGACAAACCGAATTCATAAGCACTTTTCTATTATGTTACAAACTGTTAAAAATTAAAATGGATTGTTATAGTGTATTTATTTTTATAGGGTTTTAACATTATTTTACAATAAAATTATTGAAACCATGTTTCCTATTAAAATCAATTGTTGTTTTACCTGCAGCCCTTTTTAACACTTTCCAACCTAGTTGAAAAGTGTTTATGACTTCGGTTTGTCTGGCCGTATGCCGTCTGGCCGTCTGCCGTCTGTCCGTGCTGTAACTCCCGTAAATATGCTCGGATTGCCCTGCAATTTTTATATGTTATAATCGTTATCTATAGCATGTTCCCTATTTCAACGGAAGTGTGTAGCACTTATATTTTTTTACAGGGACACTCAAAAGAATTCCGTTACATTGCGGTCTATGGGGAAAAATCATTTGCGGTTTATTTAAATAATGTTTCACTATTTTAAACGCATTGAAATTTATATATATCACTAAGGTGCATTAGAAGAAGCTTAATATGGAATAGGGTGTGCATAGCACTTATACTTACTTTACAGGGACAGTCAAAAGAATTCCGTTACATTACGTCTATGGAGAAAAATCGTCTGCGGTTTATTTAAATAATGTTTCACTATTTTAAACGCATTGAAATTTATATAAGGTTCATTAAAAGAGACTTACTACAGAATATTGTGTGTATAGCAGTCATCGTTCATTTACAGGGACACACAAAAGAATTCTCTACTGTATGTTAGCAATAATTCCTGGAAGTGCGTTTTAAGTTACGGAATGAGATTTTAATTTTAAATCGCTTTTTGTATATTACGTGGTGTGTATAAATTCTGTAGATACTATACAGGGAAGCACAAAAGTTCGGGAACACATTTCCGTATTATTTAACTCTAGACGGAGAATTTTAAACTGTGCTACGTGTTTCCTAACTGAACTAAAATTTAGCATCCTATGTAGTATATATACAAATCTATAGATCCTATACAGGGCTGAATAAAAGTATTCGGATTACTTAGATGTTATCTTTTAGCTTATTAAAGAGTATGATTCGTAAAATTATTTTGGAAGCGTTGGAAAGTGTTACATAATCTATGCTTGACGCATGATTTTTCGTTCTTGTTTATATAAGAAAACATGTTGCTAATTTTTAATATTTGGGGAAAAATAATTCTTTTTTTCAGTTACTTATCTTCGATTTTTAGTGGTAATTTTTATATTTGCCGAGTTCTTACTTTGAAAAATGTCTATCTATACTAATATTATAAAGGAGTAAAGATTGTTTGTTTGTTTGTTTGTAGAGGGTAATCTCTGGAACTACCGAACCAATTTCAAAAGTGATGGTGGCAAATTGATGGTGACAACCCCTACTCCAACATAGGCTATATTTTATATCGGTGCCACTACCCCAGGGGGGTGCAGGAGCGAAAAACTTTCTAAAATTGCGATCTTTTCTATACTGAAGCAGATAGAAATTTGAAATTTGGCGTTGTACTTACTTATAAGATGTAAATGCTCTCTAAGAACAAAAAAAAAAAAATCGAAATCTAAAAGGGTGAAATGAGCGAAAAGTGTTCTAAAAACATTCTAAATTACAATTTCTATGGAATCTCTAGAACTACCGAACCTATTTGAAATTTGGCGTTGTAGTTACTTATAAGATGTAAATGAACAAAATAAAAAAAAAATCGAAATTTAAAAGGTTGAAATGAGCGAAAAGCGTTTTAAAAACATTCTAAATTACAATTTCTATGGAATCTCTAGAACTACCGAACTGATTTGAAATTTGGCGTTGTAGTTGCTTATAAGATGTAAATGCTCTCTAAGAACAAAATAAAAAAAAAATTCGAAATTTAAACGGGTGAAATGAGCGAAAAGCGTTCTAAAAACATTCTAAATTACAATTTCTATGGAATCTCTAGAACTACCGAACCGATTTGAAATTTGGCGTTGTAGTTACTTATAAGATGTAAATGAACAAAATAAAAAAAAAAATCGAAATTTAAAAGGTTGAAATGAGCGAAAAGCGTTTTAAAAACATTCTAAATTACGATTTCTATGGAATCTCTAGAACTACCGAACCGATTTGAAATTTGGCGTTGTAGTTACTTATAAGATGTAAATGCTCTCTAAGAACAAAATAAAAAAAAAATTCGAAATTTAAACGGGTGAAATGAGCGAAAAGCGTTCTAAAAACATTCTAAATTACAATTTCTATGGAATCTCTAGAACTACCGAACCGATTTGAAATTTGGCGTTGTAGTTACTTATAAGATGTAAATGCTCTCTAAGAACAAAATTAAAAAAAAATCGAAATTTGAAAAGGTGAAATGAGCGAAAAGCGTTCTAAAAACATTCTAAATTACAATTTCTATGGAATCTCTGGAACTACCGAACCGATTTCAAAAGTGATGGTGGCAAATTGATGGTGACAACACCTGCTCCAACATAAGATATATTTTTTGTGGGTGCCACTATCCCCAGGGGGGTGCAGGAGCGAAAAACTTTCTAAAATTGCGATTTTGTTTATACTGAAGGAGCTAGAAATTTGAAATTTGGCATGGTAGTTACTTATAAGATGTAAATGTTCTCTAAGAATAAAATTTAAAAAAAATTGGAAGTTTAAAAGGGTGAAATGACCGAAAAGCGTTCTAAAAACATTCTAAATTACAATTTCTATGGAATCTCTGAACTACCGAACCGATTTCAAAAGTGATGGCGGCAAATTGATGGTGACAACCCCTGCTCCAACATAGGCTATATTTTATGTCGGTGTCACTAACCCCAGGGGGGGTGCAGGAGCGAAAAACGTTCTAAAATTGCGATTTTTTTTATACTGAAGGAACTAGAAATATGAAATTTGGCATTGTAGTTACTTATAAGATGTAAATGCTGTCTAAAAACAAAATAAAAAAAATCGAAATTTAAAAGGTTGAAATGAGCGAAAAGCGTTCTAAAAACATTCTAAATTACAATTTCTATGGAATCTCTAGAACTACCGAACCGATTTCAAAAGTGATGGTGGCAAATTGGTGGTGACAATCCCTGCTCCAACAGCCTCTTTATTAAAAAACTATGCGTTTCTGACGACTGGGTTTTTCGCTAATTGTTGCCACAGATTAATCTCGGAAAATGAAACATTTGAAGTTACTGAAAAAAAATAGTAGCTCGAAAAGTATTTGTCAGAAAATTGTTAGGCAAACTGCGTTTGAAAGGTAAAAAATTGTATTTTTCTTGATATAAATTTCAAATCTAATGATTATGCCATTTTTCAAATATTGAAGTTGAAAAATTTCCAAATTTTACAATGGAGTACCATAGCGAAACCTTCATGCGTAAAAAGATAATGATAAGGGCGACGTGTCCTGGCGTGTATATTGGCTATAGCACGAGTCACAAATTATAGTAGCCTTATTATTCTGTTAAAATATAAAAGTGAATTATGAAATGTCAATATTTTGTTGGATTAAAAGTTCGTTATAAGAAATTGACCAGCGTAGTGGGCGTAGCTTGCTAGTTATTTTAATAAAAGAGTCATTTAAATAATTAATATAAACGTATAATATATAATGTAATTAATATATATAGTCATATAAATAATTAAGCAAAGTTGAGAATTATTTAAGATGCGTTTCTTGTTTTTAACGGGATATATATATATATTTAACTCCTTGTTATTTTTTAAAATAATAATTAAAAGAACTTTTAACACCAAACAGAAACATTTAAAGTTGATATCGTTCGTATAATAGACAAAGTCAGACAAAATTAAATTAAATCTTTCTCTTTTAGGTTTATTCATTCAAGACCATGCATTCATAAGTTGTGTACTGCATGCATAAATTGGAAAAAAATTACTTGATATCATTGGTAGAGAAATAATTTGTATACTAATTGTAACAAAATTACGTCAGTTTGTTTTTACGTTAATTTTCGAAGTGGCATTAGAAATTTTAAATTATGAATGCATGCAATTATGATATCTTTCTTTAAATATTTAGTGTGCATCAATTAACGATAAACGATTATTTAAATCTAATGATGCTTTTTAAAATGGCATGAATGTTATCAAAATACAAACTGCTATCGGAATAAAAGTTATAGATTTTTAAATTGAAAGACCATAGAAAAATACCAGTTGCGCCAAAAGTTTGTTAAAAATTTAAAAATTCATTATAAAGAAGCAGATGATGCAAAAAATTGCGGTTTTCAGAATGGGATTAGAGGGAGATTTGATTTTTTTTTACATAACAAAAAAGTTGTGGTTAAAAAAAATTACCGATAGATGTCGCTGGCCTGCATAATATGATGTAGATGTATACAAATTAGGCTTATAGTAAAAGACCTATTTCAGCGAAGCGCCTGACAACCTTCAGTATTACAGGTCTTTTTTTTGTCTTCTGTCATTTTGTCGTGCAGAATTTTCGCAAAGCGTCAGTTGCTGATTCCCCGTTCTTGTAAAAGAGTTTAACCAACATCGCTCGATCTGGTAACGATAGCATACTGCTGGCATCGAATGAAGAATCTGTGTGCATCGGGGGGCTTTACTGACAGCCTGGTTTCCATAATTTTGCTTCTTACTATTCATGGAGCGCCATCTATCGTAAATTTTGAATCAAATATCTTTTGTTATTTAAAAGTTTCAATCTCCTTCTAATCCCATTCCTGCAAACCGCAATTTTAGGTAGCTTTCAATACAAAAAGCTACCTATTGCAGCCGTTCGGAGGAAAGCAATTCCAAAAAATTTTGGTATCTCTTCAACGATCATGTCCCCCAGACCCCCAAACCCCCTCCGTTCAAATGTTCATTTATATATATATTTCTGACTTATATCATGCTGTAACTCTCTTATTTTTTAACCGATTTGGATGTAACTCAACATGTGTATAGGCCATACTAAGGTCTCGACCGAGTTCGTTGGCCAGCTTCATCCGACATCTTGTTTCAGAATGGCGGCCAGTGAAAATTTTAAATTCAAAAACTTGTACAAAAATTAAAAAATTTAAAAAATTGAAAAATTGAAAAAATTGAAAAAATTGTTCCTGTTAAGTGTTAGAATGTGATACAAGTAATCTGGAACATTTTTTGTTTTGGCTATATCTTAAAAAATGGCTGAGATACGGCATTTTGAAATTCTTAGGTGGCTGATATTTTAAAACAATTTGATTTTTGTTATGCTTTGACTCTCATGCAGAAATGGGCATTCAAATTCAGTATAAGGAAAACAGGGATTGAGTCTTCTATAATCGGGTTCCAAGCAATTTAGCTTAGGGTGTTTGAGTAAAATGAGTTGAATTTTTAAAAACATGGACTATGAAAGCTACCTTTCCCTCCCGATACAGGCCGGAAGGACTTTTTCAGCATCATATGTTTCTTTTTAATGATTTTTATAGTTTTAACGAATAACTTTTGGCGCATTCGGTACATTATTTGATGCAATAACCTGAGTAAGGAAATTTCTACATGTTGCTGTAGAACTCATTTTGTTTGTGTGACTTTATCAAACAATTGATCAAACATACTCGATCGCACAGTTTTTTTTTCTTTTTTTTTTAATTTTTTTTTTAGCTTCGTAAATATTTGGATAGCTTACCGCACTGTTTAACAATTTCGGTGAAATAACAGAAAATTTACTGGGAATCATTTATCATAAGTCTTATGCAAATTTAAGGAGAGCTGAAAATCGAGATTCTATTAAATAATAATAATAATAATAATAATAATAAAACTCAGAAACTATTCTGCAAATTTACCATAGACTCTGAGTATCTACATTTATAAAAATAACCATCACTCTGTAAATTTACAAGCATAGAATTTCTAAAGAATTTTTAATTTTACATGTAAAGGAAGATGGTTGTGGTTCTGTTTATATTGCAAGTACATTGCAGTAAATTGTATGCAGCTGTTTCGTTCTGGTACATTATAAAATAAGCAAGCATTTAAGTATCAGAGAAATTCATTGCTACAAAAACTGGTAATAAATCGAAAACTATATATACTAAACTATATCGTACTATATATTTTAAATTTGAATGAATATGATTCCACTTTCTGTCTTCCTCTGTGCAAAATTTCTGGTGCAAGCGCTGATTTCTTGCATCAATCTATAAAGATGACATAAATTAATAATTCAAAATTTTGATTGAATATTGTGTGCATAATAAATTCGTAAAAACTTTACAAATTCATTAAAAGGGAACAAATAAGGCTAAAAAATTGGGAAATTGGACTTTTTTAATAACAAAAAAAGTTGTGTTTAAAAAATTACTGATAGATGGCGCTGACATACATAATATGAAGCAGATTTATAAAAATCAGGCTGCCAATAAAACATCTCGATGCACATAGATCCTTCATTCGATGTCAGCAGCATGCCATCGTTACCAGGTCAAGTGTTGTTTGTTAAGCCCTTTTAGAAGAACGGAAATTTAGCAACTTGCGAATTGCGAAATTTCGCACGGCAATAGCTCCAAAGACGATAAAAGGGCCTGTTTCATGTACTGGTATACTAAAGCTTGTCAGACGCTTCGAAGAAAATGGTATTTTACTATAGCCTAATTTGCATACATCTGCTTCATATTATGCATACCAACGCCACCTATCGATAATTTTTTAACAACTTTTTTTTTTCGTTATTAAAAAAATCATTCTCCCTCTAATCCCTTTCTTGCAAACCGCAATTTTTTAGCATCATCTGTTCATTTTTTATGATTTTTTTAAGTTTTAACGAATTTAAGGCATACTTGGTACTTTTAACCCAAAATAAGCATAAATTTACCGAGTTTCTCTGTTTCATTTTCTGTTATGTAGATATTTTAACAGTGGATTGTGCTTTTAAATTGATTGCAATTGGTCGGACTTACTCTGTAGCTATTGCTATCTCTATCTTCAGACTTAAAATTAGAACTTTATTATATATTAATATTCAAATTCGATATAATTTTACTATTTTTAAAGCACCTAAATATATTCAAGGTATTAAAACAGAATAATGTAATTTTCGATAAAGCACCGGAACCGATTGCAGCACAGCATTATTCCATATATGTAATATTAAAGAGACATCTCTGCAGATTTCTTGATACGCATAATTATTCATAGCCCTATAGCAATTAATTAGGCAATCGCTATCCCTTATGCATTGAGATAACCATAATAAATATTAAGTAAATGCATTATTTGAAATATATAAATATCCCTGATACAAGCATAATTAATCTTTCATGTCTATGAGGCGTAGTCGTAGGTTTAAACAAATTTTGGCGAGTGTTAAAGCTCTATGTGCTTTATAAATGTTTCTTATTATTTGCAAAATAACATATACATATTTCCTCAATGATTGAAAGTATATGTAATAGAAATATTGAAAAAAAGCAAATATGTTTTTATTTTTAGATACTTATTGCATTTTAAAAGAATGCTGTTACGTAAACGTAGCTATCTTTATGCAGGCTGATTTCTTAATTCCTTTACGTATCAAATAATAGGTGAACTGAATTAGCTAAACATATGAGTTTAGGTTATTCGTGTTAACTAAACCTATAGCCATACGTGCTGTCTGGGTAAAGTAAAACGGGAGTGCATTACACTATTAAATACTTCGCAGTTCCCCTAGCGGTAAATTCTGTAATTAGAGATCGTATTTCGAAATCAGTAAGATAATGAGAGGCGTTCCGTGACGAAGTAATAGAGCGTCTTTGATTTAGTATGAAATGATGTCTTATATTTAAAAATAACTTAATTATAAGCCCCAAAATGTGATTTATTTTATATCAAATCGCAAGCTCTTTTTCCCGTTTATTGCATGCATAAGTGTGACATTGTAAGACAGATATTCATTTACTAATATAAATAGATATGCAAGCAAGGCAGATATTCACTTACTAATCAAACTAGGATATGTAAGCAAGGACCAGTTTATTTTGAAAAGAATTTTGGTCTTGCTTAGCTAGTTTATTTTATAAGAAGTTAAATACGCTCACTGGATCCACCATCGCCCGCTATGCATCATGAATACTGATGTAAGGTCGGTGAACTAAATGTGGCCAGTGTTCCTAAGGTAGCCCACCCCTCAAAAGTAGAATTAATTAAATTTTTAATCACAAAATGCTACTGATGTATTGTCAATCATCTATCTGTAGTGCACGTTGCGGAATTTAAAGAGATCACCTTGATCATCGACATTTTATGCAGTGATTTCACTTTTGAGGAGTAGTCGTTCTAATTTCCTGGTAAGAAGATATTTTAATTTACACATGTTTAAATTCTTAAAACTTTGAATTATGAAACGCTTTCTAAAAGCTTATTTATTTCTCTAAAACCACATTTACTTCAATTATTAAGAAATGTATCAGATTAATACTTTTACGTCGTACACATGGCGATCATACACATGTTTCCAAGGTGGCCACCTTAGAAAACAAATGTGGAAATCAGTGTATAGTAAGGGTGATTTTCAAAATTTCTACACAAATATCTGAGAAACTTATTACCATCTATTGTTAACACGAGAGATCATTCAAAAGAAGTCAGTAACTCTCAAAAGAAATTCCCTGAACTACCGTGCACAAAAAAGTCTTCAAGGACTTTTCCAGAAGATTAAAAAGAAAATATATATATATATATATATATATATATGTACGATTTCAGTTTGAACACTTCACTTCATCAAATGAACTAATTACTATTATTATCCATGGTTAGACACTTCACTTCATCAAATGAACTAACTACTCTTATTATCCATGTTTAGACATGCGCGAGTTGTAAATAGTTTGAATCGCGAGATTTGGCTAAGAGCCAGTCTTCCAATTTTTGTTATGAAGCAAGATATATAAAATGGATATAGCCGGTAAAGGAGCTATTAGGCCTAGTTGGATTATTGTAAGGTAAATTTGTTATATAGTTTTAACCAAAAGCGTATTAGTTGAAAATAAAGTTCGTATTTTGTTGTTCATTGATTATTGGTTCAGTAAAGCGACTATTTACATATCATTTACTTACATATATATATATATATACAGGGTGATTCATAAAAGATGGGCAGAACTTTAAGGGGTTATAGTACACTTAAAGACAAATAATATTAAATAGGAGACTAAGGGTCCCAGACGTATTCCCAAGGAGATAGGGGGCATTAAAGTTTAGGGTCCGAAATTTCAAATGATTATAAAACATGGAAAAATTGGTCGATTCGTTTGCGGTTTTTGCAAAAAATTTTCTTTATGCCAGTATTTTCTTGAAATAAAATTTTAAAGTTCAATTTCAAAAAATGCCGATAGGGGGCGCTTTAGACTTTGGAGTAACAAACAACTATTTTTTAACGTTATTTTTTGTATTTCTTTAAATGATTTCGAAAGCTTAGACTTAAACTTAAATTTTGATCTAAAAATCTGAGTCCTAACGAGTAGTTAAGTAGCGTAAACTGAAATTTGAAATTTGAAACCCTTCTCCCCCCAGAACAAAAATCAGTTATTCCCGATCTTTGTGTCGTAGATTAGGCTCTAACTACTGCCGCGTTTTGCTAAAATTATTCTTTATGTCAGTATTTTCTTGAAAATAAATTTTAAAGAAAATTTTCAAAAAATTCCGATAGAGGGCGCTTTAGACTTTGGAGTAACGAACAACTATTTTATACCGTTATTTTTTGTGTCTCATTAAATGCTTTCTAAAGCTTAGACTTAAATTTTCAGCCCAAAATCTGAATCGTTAGACGTGGTTAAGTTTCTGGGGAGAGGGGTTTGAAATTTCTACTCCTGAGCACAGTTCAGTTTACCATGTCCTCACATTGTGTGCTGTGATACGAGGTAAAAAGACACAAATTAGGATTATGTTACCAAAGCATATTTATTAACATGTAATCACAATAAATGTTCAAAATTGTGACCACCAGAGGTTATGCACGCAGAACAACGGCGACGAATGGAACGGCGAACATTCGCGAAAACATCAGGCTTTTCGAGCACTTCCCCTACAGCGGCGGAAAGTCTGGCGACCAGTTCCTCGGGGGATTCAATGGGTGTCTCATACATAAGAGCCTTCAATCGTCCCCAAAAAAAGAAATCGAGGGGTGAAAGATCTGGCGAGCGAGCAGGCCAAGCAACAGGACCACCTCGACCAATCCATCTGTTCGGAAATGTGATGTCCAGATAGTTGCGGACGTCTCGTACGTAATGGGCTGGCGCTCCATCGTGCTGGAACCACATGACCCGCCGGATGCGTGGAGGAACAACGTTTAACAGGTCTGGCAGCACATGTTGCAGAAATGTGAGGTATGTTTTACCGTTGAGGCGTTCAGGAAGAAGGTACGGTCCGATTAGGTGGTCTCCGAGGATTCCTGCCCAAACATTGATGGAAAAGCGTCTCTGATGAGCATGTGGATACGTAGCATGTGGATTGACATCCGCCCATACATGTGCATTGTGTGTGTTAAATGTACCTTCACGTGTGAAGGTACATTCATCGGTGAAAAGCACAGTTCGTCCAAAATGTGGATTTAGCGCGTTCTGCTGCAGAAACCAGCGGGCGAATTCAATACGATTTGGATAATCCCCTGGAGACAGTTTCTGGACTCGTTACACATGAAACGGGAGCAAATGTTCATCCTTCAGTACCCTCCAAGTCGTGGACTGTGAGGTATCCACCTGGCTAGCCACTGTTCGTGTACTTGTACTTGGCTGCGCCGCTACTACATCCAGAATGGCTTCTGCAACAACTACTGATTCGTCCTTTTTTGCACGACCTGCATTCGACCGGGAAGCGAGAAATGATCCCGTCTCACACAACTGTCTGTGCAAGCGCTCGAAAGTTTTGCGGTTAGGCAACCGCCTGTTAGGAAATCGCTCTCCGTACATTCGTTGTGCCTCTGCACCATTTCCATCTGCCGCTCCGTAAATTAAATGCATCTCAGCCTTTTCCTTATTCGTGAAGGGCACCATCTTCCGATTCATTACTACAGCGACTTACACTTGACTCACCGTTCAGTGGTTTTTATGCCTGAATCGTGTCGAAATTTTGCATACGTGTTCTTCTTCTTCCCCATTTGACATTTGCATACTTTCTGTTTCCTTCTTCACCCGGTGACTAGCGTCAGGAATGGAGCTTTAACGTTTGCATGAGCGACGTTTCCAACTGTGCCAGTGCCTTTATGAGTGAATTCCAACTATGCAGTCCTTGACGAAAGTTGTATTTTTGCCTCGTATCACAGCACAGAATCGTTGGCATGGTTAAGTAGTGCAAACTGAACTATGTTCAGAAGTTGAAATTTGAACCCCCTCCCCTCGCTACTGAACCACGCTCAGCGATTCAGATTTTGAGCTGAAAATTTAAGTTTAAGTCTAAGCTTTAGAAAGCATTTAATGAGACACAAAAAATAACGGTATAAAATAGTTGTTCGTTACTCCAAAGTCTAAAGCGCCCTCTATCGGAATTTTTTGAAAATTTTCTTTAAAATTTATTTTCAAGAAAATACTGACATAAAGAATAATTTTAGCAAAACGCGGCAGTAGTTAGAGCCTAATCTACGACACAAAGATCGGGAATAACTGATTTTTGTTCTGGGGGGAGAAGGGTTTCAAATTTCAAATTTCAGTTTACGCTACTTAACTACTCGTTAGGACTCAGATTTTTAGATCAAAATTTAAGTTTAAGTCTAAGCTTTCGAAATCATTTAAAGAAATACAAAAAATAACGTTAAAAAATAGTTGTTTGTTACTCCAAAGTCTAAAGCGCCCCCTATCGGCATTTTTTGAAATTGAACTTTAAAATTTTATTTCAAGAAAATACTGGCATAAAGAAAATTTTTTGCAAAAACCGCAAACGAATCGACCAATTTTTCCATGTTTTATAATCATTTGAAATTTCGGACCCTAAACTTTAATGCCCCCTATCTCCTTGGGAATACGTCTGGGACCCTTAGTCTCCTATTTAATATTATTTGTCTTTAAGTGTACTATAACCCCTTAAAGTTCTGCCCATCTTTTATGAATCACCCTGTATATATATATATAAGGATCAACAGAGTATAGTAGTTGGCAAAATAGCTAGCCGAGTATATTTTTACATTTTAAATTTCAATACAAGGGTCACCTTTAAGACACTATGCGCCAAAGGTGGCCCACAAACTGTATTTTAAAATTGTATTATAAAAGTAATTAAATTTTATTTTACAAATAAAAGTATACTTGATATGTGTAAGAGACAAGTGTAAAATTTTACAAACAGAAATTCAGGCACATACACGCAACCAGAAAATTATAAAATATCCTCAAAGCTTAACTATGGCCACCATTGGTTCACCTATCTTATACCGATGGTGGACAAACTGAACATACTTAACTTAATTTTTACTAATAAAATAAATTGTGCCAAGCTTACATGTTTAATTATATGAGTACGTGGACATCTCCATTATAATGCTACTAGCTAACCCGCCCGGCGTTTCCCGGGCCCGTGATAATAATTTTGAACTAACCTTAAGTTTGTATGATGTTATATATTTAACCCGATTTTATATGAATTTATATTTTGTAATGAAAAATCACAGAAAAAATATTGATATTTACTGGTAAAAGTTCTCGTGAAGATATATATTTTTCCTTACATATGGTCGTTTCATAATTGGAAAAAAAAATTAGTGTTTTGTCCGAACGATTTGAATTTTTTATCGATTATAAACATAACGTTTTTACAGCCCGTGTAAAAATTACGTTAGAAATATTGTTATCTAATAAAATAAATATGGTTTTTTCTCACTCTTTTTAGTTCTCGCGTAGGGTTCGTTAACATAATAAAAATGAAAAAAATAGTTTTCGTTGTCCGAACTCTCTGAAATTTTCATCAGTTATAAATATAACTGTATCTGAGCTCTCTTAAAAATATTGGGAAAAAATATACATATTTAGTATTGAAAAGATGAGCCGAAGCTTCGCCGAAACAGCCGCGTTTCGCAGTTTTCTCCAAAAATGACTCTTTTTTTTTTTAAATACTTCTCTTTTCTAGATTGTTTACTTATAAGGAAGCCACTTTTGGTTCAACTCGCACCTAGTATTGAGTCCTGGTGCATTTTAAAGCCCTATATTACGAAATTTGAGAATCGATGAAATTTTTCTGTTAAAATCATTTTTTTTTTATTATTTTAGAACACCATAACTTTCTGAAAATGCAACGTTCTAGACCACTTATCGGACTATTAATATTGAAATTTTCTTTGAAAAAAGTACTCTAAAATGAAAATTAGTTAATAGTAAGAATAAAATATTGAAAAAAGTTTTAGAATTCCTATAAAAACTTACGAATTCGGAATAGTGCAACAAAACTTCACCCTTTAATAAGGGAAATGTTGTATTTTTTCAAAATGAAATTCGTTCATTTCAAATTCGTTCATTGAATGAAAATTCGTTGGAAAGTCTTTCATAATCTATGCTTAAAGCATGGTTTTTCTTTCTTGTTCATGCCTATTTTGAGAAAATTGCAACAAAAATGTATAAAAATGATATTACTTCTTTTTCTTTCTTTTTTTTCATTGAATTGTAGTAATTTAGTTGCCACCATTACAGAAAATTAATTAAAATAAACCAAAAAATTTAGTATCTCTGAACCTAATTTAAAATTACAAATTTCAAGAGGTATTATAATAACCTAAGATCTATAGTTAAGGATTAGTTTCATGGCTGTAATTTAACAATTTTCTAGTAGGAGGCGTTATTAAATAAAAAAAACAACGTCAGATTTTAATATAAAATATATTTATTTACGTGTATAGGTACACTATCCTTAACTTTTATTAAAAAAATCAATTATCGAAAACTTAAAACATCATACTATTAATTAAGGAGTGCTGAAACCGGAATTTATTAACTTATCATGCTATAAATCTTTTTTTTGAAAAGCTTAAACTTATGTATGTAATAAAATAATAAAAATAAAATAAAGTGTTGGGTAAAATAATGATAAAGTGCTCGACAAAATTTTAATATCTAAGCTAGGTACTTTTTTTAGTAAATATTGGAAATGTTTAATATTTTGAAAAAGACAATCCGTTTTGCACTCAGTCTCAGTAGAGAACTTTTATATCGTAATTTCTCTTTCAATCATTTTGTTTATTATAGATATATATATATATGTATATATAATTCAAATATTTTAAATGATAATTGTTGCATTACAGGCTCAAAAAACAGCTCATAACATTTGCAACAAAAATATAATTAATCAAAATATGAAATTTTTAAACATTTGTAAAGAAGGTGCATGTATTTTTTTTTTCATAACAATTAGCTATAAACATTTAAAACAGTAAAATATTAAAACTACACAGGCTAAAAGACAGTCTGTTTCTCTCAGTGGGCGGACAGACAGAACTAAATAACCCCTCCCCCCCCCCCACACACACACTATAAAAACTTGCATATTTCGAAACACGAGCTACACTTACGTTCAAAACAATTTAAAAAACTAATCTACTTTTTTTTTCTAAATGTTTAAAAATTTCATATTTTGATGAATTATATATATATTGCATATACATAAACAGACTATCAGAAGTAAGCACTGTGGTAAAATGATATGGGAATGATAAAGTGTTCATAGGATTTTTTGATTAAGTTATTAAATATGTATAGCAAAGTGTGTGTGTGTGCATGCGTGCGTTTATTGGCAATGGCTAGATAAATCTAATATCGCGCGTAGGTCAACAAATTTGGAAAACTGGATTTCCCGTAGCGTTACAAAAACAGGAAATGCACGAAAAATCTTTGTCGTACATTTCCGGTTTTAACAGTGTCTTTCGTTAAGAAAAAATATTAATACTTAATATTTAAAAAACATTTTTCTGGAGCTCGAGTACGTGTTTCTTTTCAAGTTTTCTTGGTTTTTCTGCATTTTAAAACTACCGCCTTCGTTTCCTGGATGGAAATACAAAAGATCAGTAAACACGCACTTTTTCGGGAACCTTTTCATTTTAACGGTGTCTTTTTTAAATATTAATATTTACTATTTCAAAATATATATCTTCTAAAGTTCGATTTTATGTTGGTGTTCATATTTTTAGATTCCTTTGCACATTTTTCTCTTTTTTACAATTTGAAACTGCCATCTTGATTTCTCACACAGAAATACCAAAGAAAAAAAACTACTTATTTGGGGTAGATTTCTTGTTCTAACGATATGTTTGGTTTGAAAAAATATTAATATATTTTTTTTTAAGTAGTTTTTGGAAGTAGTTTCACGATTTCGCTAGACTTTTTTTCTCAGTACTTTTTACGATATCTTTTCGAGTTTTAAGAGTATTATGCTTTCGAGACAGGATATCATTACTGCAAGATAACATTTTGCGTTTTAAGAGAATTATGCTTTCGAGACAGGATATCATTACTGCAAGATATCATTTTGCGTTTTAAGAGAATTATGCTTTCGAGACAGCATATCATTACTGCAAGATATCATTTTGCGTTTTAAAAGTTTGAGGGCCAGATACACGTCTTTTATTGTTTAGATTTTCTTAGAAACCTTTGTTCAGATTTAAAAGTTTAACAGATTTAAATGTCAGAAATTAAATCTGCAATTACTGTAACGCAGGTTAATTTATTTGAAAACATATTAATTAAATATATATATATATATAATTTTGAAATTAGAGGCTTGTTAGGTTTGAAAAAATATTAATATATATTTTTTAAGTAGTTTTTGGAAGTAGTTTCACGATTTCCCTAGACTTTTTTTTCTCAGTACTTTTTCCGATATCTTTTCGAGTTTTAAGAGTATTATGCTTTCGAGACAGGATATCATTACTGCAAGATATCATTTTGCGTTTTAACAGAATTATGCTTTTGGTACAGGATATCATTATTTCATGACATCATTTTGAGTTTTAAAAGTGTGAGGGCAAATGACGCGTCTTTTATTATTTAGATTTTCTTAGAAACCTTTGTTCAGAATTAAAAGTTTAACATATTTAAATGTCAGAAATTTAAATCTGAAATTGCTATAACGTGGGATAATTTGTTTGAAAGCATTTTAATTAATATATAATTATGGAATTAGAGGATCGTTTGGTTAGATTTCGGTTTTATAATTTAAAACCATACAAATTCGAGGGTGCACGCTGCCGAAGGCAGTTGAAGCCCCAACACTACACATATCACGGAAAAAAGTCTAAATTAAACAAATTTTTTGGTTTATTTAAGATTATTTTCTCGGACCCCGGCAACGTGCGGCTGATCAACTAGTATTTAAATAAAGGTAAAATAACTGTACTTGTTGTTTTTTTTTCTCATAAGGCTAAGTTTAATTACGATCAACTTTCCGGTGTTTATGAAATTCCATTCCCCAAGGCAGATGGAACAGTACAATACTATATAGGAATGACAAACATAGAATTTAAAACGAGAATAAAAGAACATATGGCAACATCAAATTTGACAGAAGAACTACTGCCTTAGCTAGAAAATATAGAATAGAGCCGTTGCAGATTGATTTCGAGAATAGTAAAATAATTTTTCAATCAAAAGTTTATTTTTCATCCATTATCGTGAATCAATAGAAATATATTTGCGAAACGATAACATTTGCAACGAATCGGCTTCTTTTGAATTACCTAAAATTTGGCACGCGGCGCTTTACAGATTGAAAAAGCAATAAAAATAAAAATAAATAATAATTTTCACGTTTTTCAGTTTGACCAATATAAGCACCTGCTTGCATTGGACATGTGATCTCGTGATTTATGCTTACCATTTTCAATAACCTTGCGAAAATATTTTATTTATCATTTTGATCTGAAGATGTCGCCGTTAGAGTGAAGGAAACATATGTAATCTATATTAAAAGGCATTTTTAAATGTTTTGTGTTATGTTTTTATCACTTTAAGAAGTACTTACACTTTAATTTAAAGTTAAAAAGTGATTTATTATATTATTTATAAAATACAGAGTTTGCAATATACAGGGTGTCCATAATAAAACTACCTTGTCTGCAGAGGAAACTATTGGTCAGAAAGTTGTGAAATTTTGTGAGGGACATAATGAAGAAATGGGAATTTGTTTAAGCGAAAAAAAATAGTTCAAAATTTCGCCGCCAGAGGGCGTTTTTGATGAATTACACCTTTAGCATACATTTACAATAGGTTACAAATTTTATTACAACAAAACATGTTGAACAAAACTTTTTCGCGACATGTTTTTAGCACTTCCCAGAACACACTGCGGTCAACTATGGAACATGCTATCTTACGATTCCAGATGGTTGCTGAAAATGATGGCCGTTATGTGGAACATGTTTTGTTGCAATAAAATATGTAAACTATCGTAAATGCATGCTAAATATCTAATTCATTATAAACGCCATTTAGTGGAGAAATTTTGAACTAATTTTTTTTCGTTAAACAAATTGCCATTCCTTCATTATGTCCTTCACAAAATTTCACAACTTTCTGATCAATAGTTTCGTTTGTAGACAACTTTAAAGTAAGGTCGCTTAGTTATGGACACTCTGTATATGAAACCGTGAAATGCTTGCAAATTCCTTCACATAACAATTTGAATGCACCTGTGAGCATTTCCAAACAACTGATGAGTTAATTTACATTTAAAGACAGTTTCGCAATTCGATCGAAAATGATGTTTATGAGAGATAGCAGATGATAATTGATGAAGAGTTGTTACAAACTCTACATGCCAAAATTGGAAGCGTTCAGGTGCATTTATTATTAAAATACAAGCGTGAAAGGTACGCTCGATGATTCATTTGCATTTTAAATGATACGGAAAATTCTGTTGGCACATTCTCTATTCAATTACAATCATAGTGGGTACATTAAAATTCAATGAAAATTTTCATTTAGTATCGTATACTATAAAAGTTGTAGACGTTTTAATTATTATGCTATGCATGTAATAGGCGTTTTGGCAGAATTCTAATAAATTAATTGTCTTTTATATTTTGGAAAAGTTTGATATTTTTGCTTCCTTTTTATGTAATTCCCGCATTTTTCATCATCACCGGTATTATCATAAATATTTATTATAACAGAACTAACTCATAGTTTAAATTTTAATACCAGGGTAGACCGAACATAGCTCGGTGATGTTTTGCAGCGTTCATATTATATTGAAAATAATATATTATTTAAGTGAATTTGCTCTGCATGAAAATGTCATTTTTAGTTTTTAAAAGTGATAATAACAAATACTAATAATTAGTTTTTTTATCCTTGTTTTCAATCTATCTTTGTTTTTAACTATCGCGTTGTTTAATTTTTAGAACCAGGCTAGACCGAACATAGCTCGGTGATTCTTTTCAGCGTTCATATTGTATTGAAAATAATATACGTTGATGTCCAAAAATTAAGGAGTAGTGAGCGATTTTTTCGATTTTAGACGTTTTGTCGAATATTTACTTATATAAGTTTATGAGTTTTATATAAGTTGCTCTATAGAATTGACTACAAAATCGTGAAAAAAAATCTTTGGTATAGTTCGCGCATGCGCAATTAAAGTTTATTTCATACAAATACCCATATGTCATCAAATATTCAATATATTCATCTTTTAATTGCATTATACTATTTCTAATGTTCTTTGTGAAGTTTTTGGAAAGCTGTGTTAAATTCGGTTGAAAAATCTACATGCTATTAAAAAAATACTTTTTCACAGAAACGTTAACATCTTCAAGAGTTTGCATGCTGTTCTTACACAAATGCACAAAAACGTTGAACAAGACCTACATAGTCATTTGCTTACAGTGTCGGATCATTTTGAGCATTTTCTGTTTCTTGGGGAAACGCAAATATTATTTTATTATTATATTTTTTTAATGGTCTTCGGTACTAAATCTTCGCTGAAAAACATGAAGTCAAACATATTCTTTACATCCTTAAAGTTCAAGGGCATTTCGGTCATTTCCTCATAAATTTCATTTGTATTCGGCAAAACGTCGAAAGTGTCCGGTCACAACCCTTTAATTTCTGGGCATAAGTGTATTATTTATTTATTATTTAAGTGTATTTACTCTGCATGAAAATGTCATTTTTAGAATATAAAAGTGATAATAACAAATGCTAATAATTCGATTTCTGATCCTTGTTTTTAATCTATTATTAATATATTTTCTCAATATTATCCAGGAAACAGTTTTGACTTTTTATTGCATATTTCTGCATTCGTTAAGTAGTATGTTGTTTGTTTTGTGAAGAATTCGATGCTCTTTTCCATGAAAAAAAAATTATAAATAAAAAAATAGCAAGAAATGTGGATTGCCATTTATAAAAATAAACTGTTTTATATGAATTCAATGATGTCAGACGTATTTTGAATGAATTATCCTTGTTTTCTGAAAATGAAAATTCTTCTTCTTCAACAATCCCTGACCAAGTATATAGTTGGCAGCAACCATGAGCGATTTCAGCAACGTGATATGTTTGACAGAAAAATTCTAAAACTGCTGCTAATTGTGTACGACATTTTTCGAGGCTTTATTAAAGAGCAACCTTCAAACTAAAAAATAGGATGAAAAATAAAATTAGTTTCATTTAAAGAACTTTTCTTTATAGTGAACAATTAATTATGTCGCTATATTAACATTCTAGCTAAAGTTCGATAAGCAGTTGTATGGCAGTAGCATGAAACGATAACGATGTTCGCTACAATATGGTAGTAGCAAAATTATGTGAGTAGTTATACATCAAGAAATGTTAGCATATTTACAGAATATTTATAAAAATATGAAAATTTGCAAAAACCAATTAATTTTAACAAAATAAATTATACAAAAATATTTGAAATAAATGAAAGAAAACAATATTTTCCTATTTTAAAAATTTTGCAATTTTTTTCACATCCCTCAGTAAACTGTCAAATAAACTATCAAAACTTAAATATATTGCAGATACAATCACTAAAATATGTTGCAAACTGAAAATAATAGATATTTTATTTAGAACTTTTATTAATATATAAAAAAATCCATGTTACAACAAAATTAGACTTGCGCCAGGGAGCGCTCAAAGAATTACTTCAACTGGCGAAATATCCGGTTAAGGAAATTTCCTCAACATTGTGATAGGCAGTTTTTCTGAAGCATAATTGATATATTTATTTACAATTGAAAGAATATTTTTCACAGAATATTGTACCATAGTTTTCACAAAAATGGTCATTGCGACACATTTTTTCAGCATGTCCAAATACTTGATACTTTCTGCAGCTGGTTATATCCATATATGGACAAATTGTTACTTTCTTGATTCCGAAGTAGTTGCCTTCTTCCATTATCGCCTTTAATAGAGATGGTACCATCAGTGAAATCCAGTCCCTGATTCTGGTATTTTTGGAGTTCTTATATCTGAGTATTCTTAATTCAAATTGCTGGAAATCATAATTGGTCTCCAAAGAATATGGTCAAAGAATATACATAACTGGTGTCCAATGAGTCAGGCATGTTAAGTACGATAGCCCTTTGTAGGTTTCGTTGCCTATCTCTGAATTGTAAATGGTTATTTAGATTTTCGTTTGCTTTAAGATCTTGTTTGAGAATTAATGCTCATAGCTATTCATAGCTATTTGTCTTCAGTTCTGATGAAAAGCATTAAGAGTTATATTTTGGAGCTCTTGCATTTTATCTGTTGATGCTGTACGTTTTTCTATTGTTTTTCTGTTTTGTTCAAGTTGAAGATCCGTTTATTGGGTTGTATATTCCAGCATCTTCAATTTGTGGTGATAAGAGTATCTATATCCGCTGTTTGTGTTAAGATTTCTCTCAAGTAAGATATTTTGGATTGTAAGTTTTCAGATGCTTTTATCTCGCTCTTCCTATTCATTACTGTTATAATTTTCTAAGTCTAAGAGACAAGTTCGGGGTTTAATTCATTATCCTCAGAATAATCCTGGTGAGGACTGACATTGAGTTTGGCAGGTACTTAGATTAAGTAAGAGTTTAAAAAAATGACGTCACTGCATCAGCATGCAATCTATCAGGATCTGTATCTGAATCCACCTCTGATGATACTATATCAGTCATGGTTATATTTTAGATTTCTATAGTGGTTATAAGAATAAGAAAAATAATTTTATAACTAAACACAATTTAAACCAAAGATAATCCAGACAATCAGACCAGCAGGATTGAAATTCATCAAACCATATCAAATGAAGGAAAGGGTGGTCAGAGTACCGAAAGAATGAAAAAAGGAAAAAAAACAGAGACTCATGGTCCCCGAAAATTGCTAAGAAAAAAGTTATATGATTAAAAAGGGGAAAAAATAAATAAAATAAATATTTAAAGAGAATTAGAAGAGGAGGGAGATAGTGACCTGGAGAATTCATCAGAACCAACCCAAAAAATGTGAGAAGTGTTGTACAAAAATGGTACTATGTCGCTGAAAGATATACCCTTTCCTTAATTATTTTAAAATTTTCAGAAGATTACATTATCTTTTCAATACTGAGTTTGTTTTACCATGTCAAAACAAATTTTTCCAAATTAGGGACCCACATAGATATTTTTCTCGTGCTGGAATTAGTATAGGAGCCAAGTTTTATAAAAATCGTTTGAGCCGTTTTTGATACATAGCAGAGTTTTTAGTGCTGAGAGTGTTTTACCCTGACAAAACGAACTTTTCCGAATTCGTGACCTAGCTAGATCTTTTACTCGTGCTCGAATTAGTATAGAAAATACTTGTCGTGAAAATCTTTTGAGCATTTTTCGATTTATAATAAGCAAAAATTTCAGTGCTGAGTTTGTTTTAGCCTATTAAAGTTGCATTTTCTTGAATTCGAGTCTTATCTAGATCGTTTTTTCGTGCTTGGTTTACTATGCACTGAGATGCTATTACTATGCACTTTTTCATTATTGAAACGTGTTCCAAAAACTTTAATCTACACTGAGAAAAATGACATTTTCAAATCTGAGTAAAAAATGTTTTAATGTTGTTTTGAAACTTTTTGTTTCAAATAGGACGACCCAATACTTTCAATACTGAAATACCAGAAATACTCAGAATATTGAAACGTGGACATACTCAAAACTGATCACATAGATGTCAGTTCATACTCATTTTTGAAACATGGACATACTCAAAAATGATTAGAATCAGTTCAAACTCATTTTTGAAAAATGGCAATACTCAAAAATGAGCTCATAGAAGTCATTTCATACTCATTTGAATGAAATGCAATATTTTCATTTTTCAAGAGAAATATAATTGTGGCATTAATGGGTTAAAAAGAAAATTTAGTCAGTTAAATTTCAATATCCAGGGACGCTTTTTCATTTAAGAAATATATTGACAGCAATCTAATTGAAAATTTGTATAATTCATATTTCCCTTCCTCACATAAATAATAAAGCTGTACAATCTTAACCGTCATCTCAAATTGACCAAATCTATGCGAAATACCGTTAAAAATTTCCATCTTTCTCAACAACAAATTAATGAATCCTACAAAAATATCAACATGCGTTCGATTCTTCGATTAAAATAACCCGCTCATATGATCTGGATGGGGAAGTGGATAAGGCAATGGACTTGAAACTAGTAGAACTCGGGTTCGATGCTGGGTAAAAGCGTAAGTTTAGTTTATCCTCTTATAATCGTAAATAGAACCGAAGATGGCAGCACGAGCGCTTTTTTCCTAGCTGTTGTTTACTGTCGTTTGAAACATGGATATACTCAAATATGAGCACATGATGTTTTATTCTTGAGTGTGTGCAGGTTTTCAGAAATGAGTATATACATGTTTCAAACTTGAGTAATTGTGATTCGGAGCCACTTTGACTATGCGACGTACTCAGATTTGAGTATTTTTTGCTCAGTTTTGAAAATGTCGTTTTCAGAGTGTGGGAAGCAAATTGTTCGTGCAAATAGTTCCTGCTGTTTTGGAGATCATCCATAATTACCTAAAATTGCTTGTTCGTTTAATATATATGTTATCATAAACCTAACTCATTGACAATAATAATTACTATAAATATCCTTATTCTTGCTGTTGTTTTTGTAATAAACTCTAAGTAACATTTCGTATTTAACCCCTTAAGCACCATGACGTACCTGCGTACGTCATGAACTCTTCTATTTGCTATACCAGGACCTATGTGCGTACGTCCACATTTTAAGTCCAGACTGCAATGTTCTAAGTATCTGATTTTTTACGTAGCTAATTGCCATTGTGATTTGTTTTGTTCGGGCTTTATAGCAATGATTGTTTTCGGACCCAATAGATGGCGTTACGTGTAAAAAAAAGCTTATTAGTTTCCCGCTGTGATGAAAATTGGAACTTCAAGCCTTATTTCTGTTTGTATAATATAAATAAAGCTTTATATCATCTTCTTACATTACACGTAATTAAATATTTCGCGTGTATTTAAAAATAATGACAAAATTTAAAAAATCTGGTGTTCAGGATACTATCACTAAATTGAATAAGGGGTTAAAAGTGATAAATTTATAAATTATTACTAATGTGCATATATAATAAATAATTTGAAATTTCTACTAATGTAAGTTTTAGATTTACTGTATTATTATAGTTATTATAGTTTTTGTATTTTTATTATCTTTAAAAATGTTTTTACTGCTTACTTTTATTCCTAGATAAGATTTTATTATTTTTTAAGTAATTAATAATTATTTTAATAATTACATTTTTACTTGCATATTATATTTAAATAAATGTCGCTTGCTAATATTTTTACGCATTGGAGAAATAATCAAAAAAAAATATATTTGATATCTACACAAGCAGCAATATAACATTAACATTAACATTAACAAAATAAACATTTTGTTTTATTTTACACACTCTAAAAACGGCATTTTCAAAACTGAGCAAAAAATACTCAAATCTGAATATGTCGCATAGTTAAAATGACTTCGAATCAAAATTACTCAAATTTGAAACATGTATATATTCATTTCTGAAAACATTTTTTGCTTATATTTGGGTATATCCGTGTTTCAAAAATGAGTATGAACTGACTTCTATGTGCTCATTTTTGAGTATTTCCATGTTTTCAAAAATGGCTTTGAACTGATTCTAATCATTTTTAACACTTTCCAACCTAGTTGAAAAGTGTTTATGACTTCGGTTTGTCTGGCCGTCTGCCGTCTGGCCGTCTGGCCGTCTGCCGTCTGGCTGTCTGCCGTCTGCCGTCTGTCCGTGCTCTAACTCCCGTAAATATGCTCGGTTTGCCCTGCAATTTTTATATGTTATAATCATTATCTATAGCATGTTCCCTATTTCAACGGAAGTATGTAGCACTTATAGTTTTTTTACAGGGACACTCAAAAGAATTCCGTTACATTGCGGTTTATGGGGAAAAATCATTTGCGGTTTATTTAAATAATGTTTCACTATTTTAAACGCATTGAAATTTATATATATCACTAAGGTGCATTAGAAGAAGCTTAATATGGAATAGGGTGTGCACTTATACTTACTTTACAGGGACAGTCAAAGGAATTCCGTTACATTACGTCTATGGAGAAAAATCGTCTGCGCTTTATTTAAACAATGTTTCCCTATTTTAAACGCATTGAAATTTATATAACGTTCATTACAAGAGACTTACTACAGAATATTGTGTGTATAGCAGTCATCGTTCATTTACAGGGACACACAAAAGAATTCTCTACTGTATGTTAACAATAATTCCTGGAAGTGCGTTTTAAGTTACTAAACGCGATTTTAATTTTAAATCGCTTTTTGTCTATTACGTGGTGTGTATAAATTCTGTAGATCCTATACAGGGAAGCACAAAAGTTCGGGAAAACATTTCCGTATTATTTAACTCCAGACGGAGAATTTTAAACTGTGCTACGTGTTTCCTAACTGAACTAAAATTTAGCATCCTATGTAGTATATATACAAATCTATAGATCCTATACAGGGCTGAATAAAAGTATTCGGATTACTTAGATGTTATCTTTTAGCTTATTGAAGAGTATGATTCGTAAAATTATTTTGGAAGCGTTGGAAAGTGTTACATAATCTATGCTTGACGCATGATTTTTCGTTCTTGTTGAGTCTGTCCGTGTTTCGAAAATGAGTATGAACTGACCTCTACGTGCTTAGTTTTGAGTATGTCCATGTTTCAATATTCTGAGTATTTCCGGTATTTCAGAATTGAAAGCATTGGGTTGTCATATTTGAAACAAAAAGTTTCATAAAAAAATGAAAACATCGATTTACTCAGATTTGAAACTGTCATTTTTCTCCGTGCATCGATATCCGGCATATAGCACATGCATCGAATCTACTTTTTGTGGTGAAATGATATTACCTCTTTATTTGAATTCATACTTGAGAACTAATACATCGCATAAGAGCTAAGAAAACACGTTTAAGTATTAAATTATTACAAAACTCAACTTTTGTATAAAAATCATGCATTTGCGTATAATTTATGTATAACAAAGCACTGTAAAGTGGATTACATTTTACATAAACATTTCAATTATTCAGTAGTTGAGTAGGTGTTTTGTAATAAAACGTCTGGCATGTCTAATTCGCATTAGAATTTAAAATTGAAATTCTTACTCATAAAATGGTATGAATTACAGCTATAACATAAATATATTCATATATATTACTTATATATTTATTCGATACTCCGTTAATCATATATTTATTAAAAAATAATAATAATAAGCAGGAATTAATGTCTGTATATTTAGAAATGGTTTAAAATGACTCTCAGGAGAATTTGAAATAAAATTATTCATCTGTTAATTTAATAATAATAGTGCATTTATATATATATTTTTGTACATTATCTACTTTTTATCTTCAACTATTGTTTTCAACGCATTATATTTTCTTATTTTATCCGTATATTGTTTTACTAACAGCTAATATGTTTTTAGTCTAGAAAAAACTTGCATTTAAATTTCGATGGCATTATTAAAAAAGAAAAATCCTTTAAATCTGTTCTAAGATTAGAACTTGTTTATATGAAATTGTTTAATTAGTACATTAAAGTAATTAGTACATTACTGCATATTATGTATATTAGTGCATTAGAAGAGTAGACTAGAACTTAATAAATCCTATTTTGAAAAATTAGATAGAAATAACAGGGAAAATTAATAAGCAATAAAAGATTCTGTTAAAAGCCATTCGTTAAAAGTCTTAATTTTCTCAATCGAAATTACTCTGTGAAATATTTTCTCGAAATCGAACATAAAAAAATGCAGGTCATACATTATATGCCACCTTTTAGTTTCCGAGTGACAACATTTAATACTTTTACACATAATTTTGACACTTTTATCTAGTACTTAATTTCGCAACAATAACGCCAACAACCCAACACCCACTCAACATACTACCATATATTCTAATACAAGCAAAATTGTGCGGTTATATATATATATATATATATATATATATATATATATATATATATATATAATGCAAATTTAATCTTAAAAACGGCTCTAACGATTTTGATGAAATTTTGTATCCTACCGTTTTGGGACACCAGAAGACCATTTGGCAAGTTCACATGTTCGTACGAGAAAAGAATTGGGCTAAGTCACATGTCCGACAAAATTCGATTAATGGGTCATTTTTGGGTCACTGTGGGTCAAGCTAATCTTACCTAAAAACGGCTAAGACTATTTAGACTAAATTTTGCATCCTACGGTTTTCGGGCAAGAAAAAACTGTTGGGCTAGGTCACATGTTCGAGAACATTTAGTATTTTAGTAGATTAGTGAGTCATTATGGGTCAAGCTATTTTTATCTTAAAAACAGCTCAGAGGATTTTAACTAAATTTGGTATCCTACAGCTTTCGGAAACAAGAAGACTATTGGGCTAGGTCACATGTTCGAGAAAATTCTATTAGTGAGTCCTTTTGGTCATGGGTCATTATGGGTCAAGTTATTTTTATCTTAAAAAGGCTCGGACGATTTGAACTAAATTTGGTATCCTACAGTTTTCGGGAACGAAAAGACTATTGGGATAGGTCACATGTTCGAGAATTTTCGATTATTGGGTCATTGTGGTCATAGATCATTATGGGTCAAGCTATTTTTATCTTAAAAACAGCTCAGACGATTTTAACTAAATTAAGCATTCTACAGTTTTTGGGCTAATTTTCGAGTTTTATAGCTAATTTTTGACCGAGCGAAGCTCGGTCTTCTCTGACCGTTTATAATAATTAGACCAATCGATCGGGAGTAAACCGAGAAACTATGTTTACTACTAATGCAAAAATTTAAAATTTTATATTATTTTTTATAGCGGTTTATATTATTTTTAAAAATGCACTTAATAATATAAAATAATTTATTATAATTTATTATATTTGAAAATATAAACGTTTTCTTTAAATTCCGGGCGTTGCACTTGTTAATCCCTATTGCTATAAAATTATTTTAAAATTCATTATACCGAAAAACTCAACAGTTTTATTCCTTCAAGAGGAATTTGATGCTGAAAATACCTTTGCATAAAATTATGCATGATGCTTCGAACATTTCAAAACATCTTATGAGTAGCTTTGCATTTAAATGTTGTCTGAGATTCGATTGAAAATGTAATTTATGCAAGATAACAGCTGAAAACGGATGAAATATTGTTACAAAATCTATTTCGCCTAAATGCAGGAATTCAGGTGTATTTATTGTTAGAATGCGAGCGTGCAAAACAAGTTCGAGTGATTTACATTTTTAATAAATGGAATTGAGCTATTAGTACGTTCTGTTTACATTTTACTGTTTAAGGAATAATGAAATGTCTTCTGGAAATATTTTATTGCCATCGCATACCATAATATTTATATATATTATAAAATTCTGCGATTATAATTAGTTAATTTTTAATTAAAAAAAACTAGGTAAAATGAAGAAAAATAATATTTTGAAAATAATTAAGGATTTTAATGCGATTCACAAGAGAAGAAAAGTTTATTCGCCCTAATTTTCAAGATAGTCAACATGTTTGGTTTTCACGTTTTTTTTTCCTTTGATTTAAAAAAAAAAAAAAAAAAAAAAAAAAAGTTATGGAATTTTTCTAAATTTTATACGATTATCTCATCTAAAATATTAATTATTTAACTTACAATTAGACGTTTTTCAAATAGAACTTCAGATTCATTTAGCGAATTCCTAAGAAAATTAATAGTATAGTCGTCTTCGGCGGCAGACCTGACTATATTTTGATATTAATACTCCGTAAACAAATATGTATTGTAATCTATTAAATGTTTAACAAAAACCGATTTCTAGAAGAACCGATTTCAGTATGCGAATCTAAAATTACAGCTCACTATACCATCTGATTTATGCAGTTTCCTTGTTCTTAGCAGATGTTTACCAGCTTCCATTGCAGTTTGTTTTACAACTATTAAAACCCTTTAAGCGTTTTTCCGTTACTAGAAGTCATGTTAAAAGGGCTGTAGACAAAAGTATTTTTAACAGAATTCTTTTTTGAACCGTATATAGGATCAGGGGATACAAAAGATATTATAGCATCAAACTGTGATTAATATATACACTCTAAAAACGGCATTTTCAAAACTGAGAAAAAAATAGTCAAATCTGAGTATGTCGCATAGTCAAAATGGCTCCGAATCAAAATTACTCAAATTTGAAACATGTATGTACTGATTCCTGAAAACATTCACAGACTCAAGAATAAAACATCATGTGCTCATATTTGTGTATGTCCATATTTCAAAAATGAGTATAAACTGATTTTTATGTGATCATTTTTGAATATTTCCATGTTTCAAAAATGAGTTTGAACTGATTCTAATAATTTTTGAGCATGTCCATGTTTCAAACATGAGTATGAACTGACCTCTCTGTGCTCAATTTTGAGTATGTCCATGTTTCAATATTCTGAGTATTTCTGGTATTTCAGAATTGAAATTATTGTGTCGTCCTATTTGAAAATTAAAGTTTCTTAACAAAATGAAAACATGGATTTACTCAGATTTGAAAGTGTAATTTTTCTCAGTGTATATATATCCTGGGATTATATTTATGAAAGTACAGAAAAACTCTCAAACGCTGAAAGGGTAAAAAAAAATAACATTAATAATTCTAAATTTTATACATTCGTAATTCCTAAACCTGTTCCTCGAATGACTACCTATCCTATGGTAAACTTTCCCGAAGATTCCAAATGTAACATCAAAATTATGTGTTCCTATCGGAAATTTCAAGCTTAATAACATTACTCTATGAAGACTGCCCTATAAGCTTATTTTTAGCGCACAATTAATGAAGACATAATACTCAATCGAATGGCTATTTAAAAAAATTTTATGCGTCTATTTCGCGATAGAAGAGTGCGGAGGAAACTTTTATTTTTCACCGACTGTACATTGGGTTAGAGTTAATCTTCTGCAAATAAGACGATAATGTGTCTCTTTCCAATATTATATGAAGGATAATATGATAACTCATTTCCTTAAAGAAATTCCATTATAACTTTTGAGTTAAGTGATATAATTACACTACAAACAACTTAAAAATTCCAAATAATTATTTTAAATGATTTCTATTATTAAAGTATGAAAGGTCTTTCATAATCCGTTCGGTTGCGAAATATCAATTAACCACGCAAACAGAAATTTTTCCTCCTTTCTTGCGTTGATGTTTTTTTCAGTTGTTCCTTTCACAAACCAATTTTCCTGATATGTCCATTAAATTTGGTCACATTTTGTCTAAACGTTTCCAAATTATGGACTTTTAAAGACTTCCCAATAATTTTGAGCACATTTTACATTATTCATTACGTTTGATTATTGTTTGAATATCACTGATAATATTCTAACTTATAACAAGGCTACGTGGAAGATTTTGAAGGCGGTTATTGAACAGAGAATTTTAAATTAGTTAAATAGATAATTATATATTTACATCAAATACAAAAAAAACAAAAAAACATAGAACTATTTACATCAAATTCAGAAACACGCAAAAATAGATAACAGATGGCGTCATATGTTATTAGGAAAAAGCAAAATGGGGATTTTCAACAGATTGATTGACGAAGCAGAAAACATAACATCAGTGTCTGAAGATGCCTGAGAGCGACAGGTGAAAATATTTTTACTGTTTTAAAATTTTTAACAGATTGACTAGTTTTGTGTAGTTTAAAAAGTATTTTTTAAGACTTTTAGACATGTGTACTGCTTGTTTATGTGTTTGAAAATAAAATAATGTCTGTGAAAATGGGTAGTGCAAAGAATTATAATATTAGATAATTATATTTTTATGTGAGTGTGGGTGTATTTTAAATAATTTTAAATAAATTTATTTTAAATGTAATTTAAGTTTATTTGTATCAAACATGTAATGTATGCAAAAAGGCCCTTTAATTATTTGAAAACGTTTCGATTATATTTTATGTGTAATATGATTTACGGATTTCGAATATATTTTATAATTGATTAAATATTTATCGATTTCTGCAATCGATTATTTGTGGAAGCTCCGTCATTGGGCCTATTATTTAATTTCACTATATTTCCTACTAATTAAGAACTACTTACTTGGTAGAAAAATAAATTAGGAATTAAGTTAGTATAAGTAATATAATGTTAAAACGGACGTTACATGCAGTAAAAATATTTTGTCATAAAAAAAAAACCGGTAAAATTGCAAGAACGCTGAATTTTATCTCCTCTGCAATTTTTACGTTTCACACTGTCCAATGCGAGATATCGCATTAAACAAAGACTAGCTTATAAGAAAAGTTTAATTACGGAAGATTGAGTTATATTACATAATTAGTAGACTAATTGCCGTTTGAAGATTAAAAAGACACAATTCACTTTTAATTTGTCTCTTAACATCATTTCTTTGAATAGTTATATTTATTAACACTTTTTAATAGTTCATCTCCTTTACATTATGAGTTCATTTGATTTTTATGAATCATGTAAAATATTTTTTTTCGAATTGCCCGATTTTTTTAATAAAATTGAGGCATTTTTGTTATTAGTTATATACAATTATATGTGTCTCAAAAAATGATATTTTTTAAATTAATATAAAAATAAGTACAGAAGATAAAAACTTGACACTGGCATATTCGTTAGCTGATACATTAAAGCTTTTTTTGGTAAAGTCTATACATTTCAATATTTTCGACTTTATGCCATTTACGTTCCAAGAATTAAATCTGATAAGATGACAATTTTAACAAATAAAAATAATGTTGCATGCCTTAATAAGATATTGAACTTTGACTGTCATTGGAGAAATTTTACAAAACACAGAGCGCCGCCATCATTAGATGCTAATTAAAATTATATCAAATCATCTAAAAAATATTTTTAAACATACAAAAAACTATTAATTAGGGTATCAGTTTGAATATTATGAAGAAACGTATAACAAAAATATATATTCTAGAGTTGGGTATTTTTTTATCTTTCATCTGTTAATAACAAACCAAATATTACAATTTCAGAAAAAATTGCGCTTTGACTAAAAAGAAAAAGGTACTTTTTAATATGTTCTTTTATAATCAGTGCAGTCCATATTTTGAACATTACAGTTTCTTACAATGTGCATCTAATTATGCACAGTAATGAATGGAGGATTAAAATTCATACCCTGATTTTTAGGCTACTAATTAGTTTTAAACGCAGTAAACATCTAAGAAAAAAAATCTACATAACTTTTTTTTTATCTTTTGAGATGAATAATGTGTATATGAGAAGGGAATAACAAAAAATATTTTTAATTCTGATGTATGCAAATTCTAAAATATATTTTTAATTTTTCAAGGTAAAATTTTTGAAACAATGTCATTCGAAAAAGGGAGTTTATTATCCAGGCATGTTAAAAAAAAAAAAAAAACTTTAGATTTTTCTCAACCTCTGAGTTTTCATTAATTATCTGTTTATATATATATAACTTATCGTATTTGGTTGGAATCAATCTTTTTTACTCTTAAGCTAAAATTATAATCATTAAAATGTGGTTTGAATTTTCGAATAGTTTTGGTAGGGTTTATATATATATATATAGAATTTTAATTAAATATATATTTTTTTAACTTAAATATTTTTGCATAGTTGGAAGCAGTAACCCAAAAAAATGAAATTACAAATAATTTTTACATTAATATACATGGTGTTTCACGAAGGACCCCATACTTTGAAAATAAATAATTCGGGCACGGTGATAGATAGAAGCATGAAACCAGTGGTATGTTTATTAAAAAACCCGTAAGAATCTGATATAGAAACCTAAAAATCTTAGTTAAAAATAGCGCCGATAGAGGGCGCTGCAGGCAGCTTTACGGATTCCTATAAAGACCAAGATGGCAAGAACGATCAGTCGTCGAAGACTTCTCCGTTGAAACGTGATCGCTATCAGTGTATAGCGAAAGAAATTCCGGAAGTGGCACTGAAGGACATTGTTTACCGCTGCAATCCTTTAACACTCGATGACCTGGAAGTTTGCTATTTGTAAAGTTTGTGTTTTCATTTCCGATGATATACTACAGGGAGTCACTGACAATTTCATTCTTCTTTTGCGACATTTCAAGGTAGCAAGTAAGTTAGTAAAAGGTGCTACCTTTCACTGTATATTACTTCTTCTACTTGTCTGTACTTACAAGAACATAAAACAAAAGCCGAATTAACCTTCTTTGATGAATATAATTTTTATTTGAAGAACAAAATCGCTGTAACTTCGTCTACTACATTTTTATGTAACGATTGAGAATAGAAGAACCTTACTTAGCTCTGCCACATATCCAATAGCTCAAATACAGTAACTAAGGCAACTAACCCGTTGGGGCATCTAACCTGGATTTATCCTAATAATTTAATTAATATGCAACTATTACTTGATTAATACGTAATTTACATTCTTTAATTTTATTTATAATTTCTACATTTGAATGTTCAAAATATTTCGACGGTGCAGTTCTCGAGACAGTTGGCTTTTTTGGAGAGCGTGGTTTGGCGCCTCATTAAATCTACTGTTGTCGTAACTCGTATATAAATGTAACCATAAAAAATATTTGTCAATTTATCACCTGTGGCGGGCTAACGGTAAAATGTCTTTATGTTATTCATTTATTATTAAGTTCTAAAAATATTAAAATCTTGTGTTGTCATCAGAAGCACACTTTTTTTTTACATAATTTTTATAATTCTATCACATCAGGAAATCTGTTAATAAAAAGAAAAGTGCCCAGTTAAACTGATGAAATTGAACTCACAGGCTATTCACACTAATTGTATGTTATACTCTTATTTCAAAGAATTAGGCGGGTATTAGCTCTCCACCCCACCCCACCCCCCTTTATACTTAACCAATGAATCTACAAATCGAATCAGGGAATTGCCTAATCATAATAAACCGGCATACCAAGTTTGAAGCAAATCGAACAATTCTGCATGAAAAACAAATTTATCTAAATTTAGGGGGGGATTTCCCCCCACGTTACCCCTTATACTTAACCAATGAACCCCCAAAACTAATCAGGGAAGCGCCTTATCAAAATAAACCTATATACAAAATTTCAAGCAAATCGGATGATTCTGCATGAAAAATCCATTTATCTAAATTAAGGGGCGGGGGATTAGCCCCCGTTCCCCCTTTATACTTTACCAGTGAACACCAAAACTAATCAGGGAAGCGCCTTATGAGAATAAACCTATATACAAAATTTTAAGCAAATCAGATACTTCTATCAAAAGTTATCGCGTTACGTACATACATAAGTACTTACAGAATCTGCGGGCACATTAGCCGTTAGGCTATGATAGCCTGTCAGCTAAAAATCAGTCACAAAATTCCATCTTTACATAAACAGACAGTGTTGAATTAAACAAAAGAGCGTAACAATAGACAGGTTACATAATAGAATAAAATTTGCTGTATTAGTTAATAAACTTGACTCCGCCTTTTTTAGAGTAAAGAAAATGCCAAAATAAAATAAATATTTATTCAAGGTATATCCCATCAGTAGCTACACCATTTGTCCAATGTGTCAAAAAACGAACGAATTTAGCTATGGAAGAATGTTGATTGTTTTGAAGGTGTTGATTTCTGTATAATAACGAGATTTCGCTCGACAGTTCAAACTCTTTATGGATTGCAACGAATAATAATGTGAAGGAGTGCACAGGTTCAGAAACAGGTTCAAAAACCTTTCAAATGGTACCTCATTCATCGTTGCGTGTTTTGTGCATAGAAAAAGGGATGTTGACAATAGAAATAATATATATATATATATATATATATATATATATATATATATATATATATATATATATATATATATATATATACAACGTAATTCAGAATTGATGATTCAAATTTTAAGAGACAGCCGAGCATAACTACAAGAAACAACTTTTGTGAAGGAGTGCACTGGTTCAAAAACCTTTCAAATGGTACCTCATTAATCGTTGTGCGTTTTGTGCATAGAAAAAGGGATGTTGACAATAGAAATAATATATATATATATATATATATATAACAAAATTTCAAGCAATCCCGGTAGAGCAGCTGCTCTACCGGGTTGCCATGCAAAGCAAAATCTCGCCAGTGTCGTCAAGTTGCTGAAGCATAAAATCACCATTTTGACTCCAAAAAGATACTCCGGTGCGTCTGCGGCAGCTGTACCAAAAAAATATTATGATATCTATATATAAATTAAATATACCAAACTTGCATAATTTGACATATAAAAATTTTCACCTCGCTTATAGGGTCACCCCGCTTATAAGGTCACTTTTATATAGTCCCCTCGATGACCCTATAACGAGGTTTGACAGTACCTGGACTGCATCCTTTTCTACTATTAAAACAATTGTTTGTTACATTATGCTTTACTACCCCTTAAAGAACGGTAATTTCTGAATCACTCTGCATAAAGGTAATTGGAAGTGTATGCATGCATCGTCTGTTCATCGGTTTTGTGAATCAGAGCATTTCAATAGTCGAGGGTACCAGAAAGGTGGGAAATAACACACAAGTGGTATTTATTATTACTTTCTTCTATCTTTACAAGAAGAAAGCATTGGATTCATGAAAATTTTCGACTACCCGGTTTTAAAAGGATTTATACGTTTCAGAAGGTCCTGAACACGATTTGACTGTTTTTAGAAAATGTCTGTCTGTGACTCTGTGACTCTGTTTGTTTGTATGTGACAAAAATTTTGTGGGCACTCTATCTCAAGAACTAATGCACGAAATTGAATTAAACTTTATATTCAGTTAGTCCCTGATATAAATGGGTGCTGATTAGTTTTTGGTGAAAATCGCAAGAAAGGTGGCGCTACTATGCTGCATTTTTTATGATTTCCGCAATAGCTCTATCTCAAGAACTAAGCCAATTATTTTCATCAAACTTCAGATTCAGTTAGATCTCGAGATAAATAGATTCTGATTACATTTTGGTGTAGCTATCATAACAGGTGGCACTTCTATACTACTTTTTTCATTCTTTTCAGATAGTTATATCTCAAGAACTAATGCACGGATTTTCATCAAATTCAGATTCAGTTAGACGTTGTCATAAGTTGTTGTTGATTAGGTTTTGGTCTAAATCTCTCAACAGGTGGGGCTGCTATGCTGCATTTTGCATGATTTACACGAATTTAGCAATAGTCTTATCTCAAGAACTAATGCACGGAATTTAATAAAACTTTAGATTCCGTTAGACCTTGATATAAATTGGTTGCTGATTCTTTTTAGTGTATGCGAAACCTGTGTGAGATAGAATGAAGTTTTGGGATTGGAACATCCGACTAGTTATTTTTATGTAATCTTTGAACTTATTAGACTGTCGTACAGTTAATCCGATAGGAAAATACCCAAAATTACGGACTTACGTCCGTAATTTTGCCTTAAACGTTCAGCCACAAAAACCGGTGATACTTTCGAAGGGCAAAACTTTAAACCCAGTTATCTCGAATCACTATATTTAACACTTTCCAACATAGTTTAAAGTGTTTATGAATGCGGTTTGTCTGTCTGTCTGCCGTCTGTCTGCCGTCTACCCACGCTCTATCTCGCGTGAATATGCTCAGATTGCCATGTAATTGATAAATGTTATTGATGTTAACTATGACTATTTCGGTAATGAAAATGTAGTATGTAGTATTTATAGTTTATTTACAGGAAAACTTAAAAGAATTCCGTTACATTACGGTATTTGGGGAAAAGTCGTTTACTGTATGTGTTACTGTTTGAATGTTAGACTGTTTGAAACATATTAAAATTGATACATATCACTGAAGCGCACTACAAGATGTGCGCATATCATTTATCGTACATTTACAGGGACTCTCAAAAGAATTCCATTAAATTACGGTCTTTTGGGAAAAATCGTTTGCGGTGCACTTTAATAATATTATACTATTTCATACATATTGAAATTGACATATAGGGTGTCCGAAAAGTCGGGAAACGGTCAAATAACTCGAGAAATATACATCGGATTGAAAAACGGAAAAATGCATGTTCAATATTTTAAAAAAATCTATTTACGGATGTCAAAGTCGCCCCCTAACTTGGCTCCCTGGGGGGAAAGGGGGAGGCTTTAAACTTTAAATTCTTAAGTGGAAAACCCTCCTTTTTATTGCAGATTAGAATTCTACGGAAAAAAATACGTAATTTTGTATTGAACATTTTCTTCGGAAAATCGTCGATGGCGCTGTAATCGAGTAAAATTCAGTGAGAATCGTTTCCATTGAAATGTCTGGAAACGGTCGAATAATTCGAGAAATATACATCGGATTGAAAAACGGAAAAATACGTGTTCAATATTTTAGAAAAATGGCTACTTTTATATTCCTAAATACGTTTTTCAATACTATGTATATTTCTAGAGTTATTCGACCGTTTCCTGACTTTTCGGACACCCTGTATATAACTGAGATGTACTAGAAGATACTTGCTATAGAATAAAGTGTGTATAATATTCATCCTTCCTTTACAGGGTAACACAAAAGAATACGGTTACAGTACTGTCTATCAATAATAATTGAATAATAATTGCTGGAAGTACGCTTTCAGTTGTGGTACGCTTTTTTTAACTATTTTCATACTACTTGATGTATATAAATTCCATGGATCTTGTACAAGACTGAACAAAAGAACTCGAGTAGATTTTCGTTTATTGGTGAAATTTGCTGTAGAGGAATTTTCAACTGTGCTATACGATTCCTTACTGAAGTAAATTGTTGAGTACTATGTAGTATATATATGTTACGGCCAAAACTCGAAATCGGCCAATTCGCGAACTGGCCAACTTTGTTTAAAATTGATTGGCCAATTCGGGAATTGGCCGGATGCCGACGGCAATTCCCGAAATAGCTATGGGTAGTTGGGCAGTTTGAATGTAAGTGCTTGACAAGTTCGGTATTGAAAATGAAGTATGTAGAGATTATAATTCATGTACAGGAGTACTCAAAAGTATTATGTGACTTAATGGTCTATGGGGAAAATCAATTGCGGCGTACCTTAATGGTGTTACAATGCTACAAACATAATAAAATGATAAGAATTTCTGAGGTGCACTAAAACATGATTCTGTAGAATAAGGAGCAAAAATAATTTATCATTGATTTACAGGGTCACACAAAATAATTCTATTACATAATGGTGTACGGGGAAAAATATTTGCAGCGTATTTTAATTATGTTTCATTTTTTGAAATATGCTGAAACTGATATACATTGCTGATTTTTACTACAAGATTTTTTCTGTAGAATATAATGTGTATATCATTTATTGTTCATTTACAGGGACACATAATTGGTTTCGAATACACTTCTGTATCGGAAGTATTATCTATTAGGGATGATTGCTGGAAGTGCGTTTTCAGTTATGCGTTTTTAAGTTTAACTAAATTTTTGCATACTACGTGGTGTGTATAAATTCTATTAATATAAACAAAAACGTTCTTAAGCTTTACTATTGTGATTTTAAAAAGGTACATTAAGTATACATTTTAGTTTGAATTATGCATTTTCAAGCACAAATATACCGTATTTACCCGCGTATAAGTCGACCCCCATTTTCCCGATCAAGAAATTTGAATTTTTATAAATCCCGCGTATAAGTCCGATCAATAAATTTGATTTTTTTTTCAAAATACATTATTCAAAATCACCTTGAAAAAAAAAAGAAAGTATACTAAATATACAATAATAAAGGAACTTTATTATTATTATTTTTTTGTGCATTTATTCGAAATCATCTGAAAGAAAAAGTACTAAATATACAATAATGAAGATAATAATATACAAAGTTAAACTGATTCGAGGTCCGATTCAATATCGGACTCGCCAAACACTTCACATAAGTCCTTCGTCGTCATCGCCCCACCAGTGGCTGAGAGGTTGTGCTCTCGAAGCTGGTAGACGGGAGGTGCTGGGTTCGATCCCAATCGCGCCCGTCGGCCTAATCGTTCGGAGTTTTCGTGGTTTTCTTCGAGCCGTGGATTTATCCATGCGTAAATACGGGTTAGGTTCCCTTAAAAAGACCCCCACGAAGGGCTCTCCCCCCGGGCCTATATCCCTAGTGTAGATAATTGGCCGTCAATAATCAACCAACCAACCAACCAACCTTCGTCGTCATCGGCTCATCATGATACACGTTTTCAATCTCTGTATCGCAACATTCTTCCTCGTCGTTATTACTTTCTAAAATGGCATCATCTTCTGTGCCGTCTAGTTCGTTGCTTATGCAGCAATTCTTGAACTATTTTATAATCATTTCGGAAGGAATTTGATTCCACGCATCTTTAAACCACTGGGCAATTAATGCGATGTCGGACTTTCTAATATTACCGCCCTTTGTTAATGTTGGACAACCGGATGAAATCCACTCTGAAAAAAAAAATTAAGGACCCTCGCATAAGTCGACCCCCCCCCCCCCCACCTTTAAAGTCTCTTTTTGTTCAAAATTACTCGACCTATACGCGGTTAAATACGGTAGTATTTAGATTACTAAAAGAAGTTTCTAGATTATAAATTAAATCATATACAGGTATATGCAATGAACTTGATACTTGGCTGCCTATGAAAAGTAATTCCTTGAAATGTGATTTCAGTAGCTTTATGTGTATTTTTGCCTAAATTAAATTGTAGCTTGATATTTAGCTTGTATAAAAACCTGTAGGTAATATACTGGTCTTTACAAAATAATTCAAGTACATTTCTGCCCATTGGTAGAATTTTCTGAAGGTGTATTTTCAACTATGTTACGCGTTTTCTAACTAAACTAGATTTTAGAATACTATATAGAATATATACAAATCAGTACATCATATACGGGGTTTCACAAAACAATTGGAGTTTTTCTCCGACTATGCACAGTAGTGGCTGAAATCTGGCTTTCAAATGTGTTACGCGTTTTCTAAAATGTTTACTTGAGTATCTTTTTTACCTTATTAAACGGTTTTGTTAAAATATTCTATAAGTGTTGCAAAGTATATTTCATAATCTATGCTTGACGCATATGATTTTTCTTTCTTGTATCTTCATTGATGACATTTTATTATAACGATAAAAAATAAAATATTAACTTGCAAAAAGGGTTTTTGTCAAGTTTCAAGGGCATTAAAATTGAACTAACATCATATATCAAAAGAAAACATTTATTTAAAAACATGGAATTGCAGCAGTTTCCTATGATTGCGTCAAAATGAAATTATTTTCATATTTTTTCATTCTGCCCACTCTGAAATTAGGTACCAAAATTTCAATAGAAGAAATTAATGACGTCATTTTTAAAAGACATTTGACTGAAAATGTATTTTTTTATTCAGAAAATGGCAATATTTGACTACGATTGTGTCCAAATGACAAAATTTTGATTGGTATTTCATTCTTCTGATATTGACATCAGACTCAAATGTTTTACAATATGTTTTTATCAGAAAAAATAGAATCATGTTTAAGAGAAAACACACATTCTTCCATAAATTGATGTTTGCCATATGAACGATTTCTGGGCGTGAAAAGTAGAGACCCGTTACAGAGAGGTTTCTCGTTACAGTGATTGCCGTATCAAAGATTAAAAGTCTAGAAGAGCACAAAACTATATTTTGGTGATAGCTGTAGTAACAGTTAAGAGGATACTTCACTCGCGCAAAAACAACCGCTGGCCAATATTAATCCTATAGGGGATTTTTTTTTTAATATCTCGTTTGCATTTCAATGTTTTTTAATGATTGTTTTTACCTTGGATAGCAGATATTAATCTCTACACTGTAAAAAAAAGGTCGATATACTAAAAAAATTTTAGTTTTTCTCATTGATTTTTGCAATTACTAAAAATTTTTTTGTATTCTTACTCAGTTACAAGAAAATCTGTAAGAATTACTAAAAAACACCTAGCAACATTGCTAGAAAACAGCTAGCAACGATTACGGTTTTTAGTACCAGTTACTAAAGAAATCTGTGGAATACAAATATACAAAAAAAAATTTAGTAACCTCAAGATTTTTTTTTTACATTATACGCAGGTCATTTGTTTTACTTTTTTGATTTTGTTTACAGGTTTTTTTTTTTTATTATGAGGCTACTATCACTTTTGAAACCGGTTTCGAAAGTGAAATTATCTTAATAAAAATAATCTGTAAACAAAATCGAAAAAGCAAAAAACGGCCTGCGTTGAGATTGATCTCAGCTACTCAATGCAAAAGAAACTTAATTAAAAATATCGACATATAAAAAAGAAATTTAAAAATAAATCTCCCATAGGATTAATATTAGTGAGCGGGTGTTCTTCCGTGACTGAAGTAGCCTCTATATGGTGGCGAAGCACAAAAAGTCCCATTAAATTAAGGGGCTCTATTATACTGATCACAATTTAAAAGGTTAATAGGCGCGAAGCCCAGAATACCTATTATATAAAAGGTATCCGTTATAATTATCATTATTTTAACGGTTCGTGAGCGCAACGAGCAGGGAGCCTCATTTTTCAGGAAACCACGTTACAGTGATTTCCGCATTAACAAATTATAAGTGCTAATTGCACAAGGTCCCGTTTTGTAAGTGACTCCATTACAGAGATTACCATATTAACGATATATGTGCACAAAGTGACCAATATGATAAATACAAATACCGTTGCGATAGGATGATTATGCAACGTTTAAAAAGCAACGTAAATAGCAGAATAAACAAAGTAAATTTACGTTTAAAATATTTCCAGACTTCATAAGAAAACTTTTTTTAGTAGGGAAAAAGGGAGAAGGAAATATAACAAGACCAACGCATATGATCGAAATTAAATGTGATTGTGCTTTTCTTTATGTTGGTTTTATGTATTACATATTCATCATGAAACTAATTTTACATATGCAAAACACTGGATATATTTATTTGTTAACAGGGGAGTCCGCAGAACAATATCAAAAAGGGGCAAGATTTTCGAACAGATGTAACTCTAATCTAATTTTTACTTTCTTCTATCTATAATAGAAAAAAATATCGAAATCGAAAAATGTTTTCGACTTTCGGTTTTCGACGGATTTACACGTTTTAGGAGTCGGAGATCCCGAAAAACAAGGTTATAAAAAATGTCTCACTTATCAATGCAAAATTATTCTCATTTTTTGTTTTGAAAATATACATAATTATAAAAAAAATGACTTTTATTACAAGTATTAACATGTATGAGATAGAAGAATGTTTTGTGATTGGCACAATCGACACGTTTTCTTCTGTTAAATAGAGAATATAAACACGAAATAAACAAAATGTATTATTTTTTTTAAATCAGAACTCTACGTGCAAAACAATTTTTAAGTACATCAGCATAAATACAGAAATATAAGAACACATATTAAAAATGAAGAATTGAAACAGTTTACTATTTTTCCTAATCAGGGCGGGGTTTTTGCCTCCTGTAGCCTCCGTTTAAGATAATTTTTAAACACATGAACATAACATAACTAAAAACTGTCTTTAACAGGGGGGGGGGGGGGGGCTAAGGGGACTTTGACCCCGTGAGGAAAATTATTAACTACTTCTTTTTTTAATTACATAACTAATTGGTAACATACATAACATGGTTACATAACTAATTGGTAATTACATAACTAATTACATAACTTAATTTACATAACTAAAAACTATCTTTAACGGGAAGGGGGCTAAGGGGACTTTGACCCCGTGAGGAAAATTATTAACTACTTCTTTTTTTAGTGTTTAATTATTTTACATTTGAGAAGAATAAATTTTACAAAAAAATCATAAATATGAAAATCCAGCAAGTGGCAATTGCTCTCCGCTGACCCCTCCCCTCCTGTTTATCGAACTTTTAAACGAATAATAATGTTTTAAAATTCCTCCATCCAAATACTTTGACTTAACGTCAGATTAATAATAAAAGAAAAATATATACTTTTAAACTAGTTTTTCGTAACAAATAATGATTTTGGACAAAAAATATTTTTTATATGAATCATTAGAAATTGTATTCCAAAAAAAATATAGAATAGCCTTTTATAATATTTATATAAAATACTATACTAATACGAAGAATACAATAATCACAATGTCACATAGGCAGGAAATTAATTCTTCAACAGATCAGAATATAATCGTCACAATGAATTCACTGCATTAGAATAAGTCACAGAAGCGGGAAATTCTTCATCAGAGAACATCTGTCATAAATTTCTAAAAAGTATAATCGTCACAGCTTGGAACTTCCTTTCCTATCACGTGCCTCCTATCGAACAGCCTTGGATCCCCATTTCGTATATTGGCCAAGAATTCCCGGCCACTTCGCGAATTGGCCGGCCAAAACCCGAAATGCTTTGTTCATTTCACGTACTTCGGGTTTTGGCCGTAACATATACATACTATAGATCGTATACAGGACTGCAGAGAAGAATTCGGATTCTTTTTTTACTATTGACGGTAATTGCTGACATTGGATTTTCAAACGTATCACGCGTTTCCGAAACTGTTTACTGAAGAGCCTACATCAATCATGCGAAAAAACGCGCAAGCTAATGTTAAGTCTATGGGCAGATTTCTCGCTCACATTTTAATATTTTTAAATGTTTTTTTTTTTTTTTTTTTTTTTTTTTTTTGTATAGAATAGCTGAGATCTATCTTTAACATCGTTAGTTTTTACCTTTTCGATTTCGGTTGCAGCTTTTCTATAAGCGGACATTTTCAATTTTGGAACTGATTGGAACCGGTTCTGAAAGTGAAAGTACCCTTATATATATATAAAAAATGGAAACAAAATCGAAAAAGTAAAAACTAACAACGTTAGACATCGACCTTAGCTATCCTATACAAAAAACATCATTTAAAAATATTAAAAAGCGAGCGAGAAATTTGCCAAGAACCTTCCCATAGACTTAACATTAGCTTGCGCGTTTTTTCGCATGACTGATGTAGGCTCTTAAACATAATTTTTCAAATTGTTAAACGAGGAAGTTTCGTTACAGTATTCTGAATGAATTGGAAATTATTTCATAATCTATGCTTGACGCATGATTTATTGTTCTTGTTTAGCATATTGCCACGGCAATTTTTGAACAAGTTAAAGGTCTTTTTTAAAAATAAAAAATAAAAAGGAAATGACATTCTCTACAAACTATAAGGTAACTCTAGGCTAGATGGCCATAGTTTTTAAAGATTGAAATCAAAATTCTTTGAATACAAAAAAAAAAAAGAAATATTTATGCATATTTAAAATCCTTTTACATATACTCATTCTATTTTGGGCAAAAAAAAAAATTAAATATTGAGGAAAAAAAAGTGGGAAACAAAATTGAAATTAAAATGGCAGATGACCATCTCTCCTTCAAGCCGAGGAGAGATGCGATATGCCATCCAATACGAGAAAGGAAAAGTGAAGTTAAAATAGCAAAAGATAGCACGTTTGTAATAGTTAATCATAAAAAACATATAGCAATTGGTAAAGTGCCCTAAAAGTCCGTACAGTAAAGCAAAATGTAACGTACGTACTGGAAAACATTCGGATACTTATCTCAACAAAAATATTCAACCACTAAATTAAATAAACATTAAAATTTCACTTACTTTTTAAAATCGAAAAACACAGCTGCACGTCGCAATGAATGAACTCGTTGAACAATTTCCTACAAACAAAGTTTATGCTGCGATCTATCATCAAGTTTTGGAAATATTTAGACTGGTCATCTCTCCTCTGTGGGCCACATATCCTAGACTTACCCTACCTGTAAAATAAATGAGGATGTGAATTTCAAAACTCGCCTTATCCAAAATTTTAAAAATCGTGTTTTCTCTATCAATCGATTCTATTGGTAAATCTTCACTGCAAAAACACTACAATCCGCAGAAAAACTAGTTTTAACATGTATTTCTGGCGTTCTAAAATCTTCGTTTACAATGAAAACCAATGGGAGCAGTGAGAGGTTTTTGGCGATTTACTCGAATTTGATTTTTTGGATAAGGTGAGTGTTGAAACACACGTCCTCAAATAAAAACATATTTTCAATTTAAAACAAAAAATAGGATTTATGGATTTTGAATTTTCTATTATATTTAATTTGTATTTATTTATTTTTGTTTTCTTTCAAGTCTAATTAAATGAGAGTTTCAAATGCAGTATAAAGAAGAAAATATGACTCAAAGATATGAAAACAAGAATTCGAAATCGTCGTAAAACTAAGTTTTACAAGTTTAATTTTGTCGTACAATATTAAACTTTTCATTATTGTTTTTCACATGTTATTAAGTAACAAATATGTTTTATTTCTATAAAACATAATTTATAAATGCAAAAAGAGGTAATAGTATAAATTAATTACAGGCTTTTCCTAATCCTCAATCAAACTTCAGTCAATTTTCATCATTCCAAATATTTCTGCAAATATATTGCGACAGTACGCTTTGTACTTTTAGGAAATATATTTCAATGATTAAACGACATAAAAATATATAATCTTCAGTTTTCAATTTTTGGAAAATTCTTCTGATATGAGAAATCCTATTATTGACAAAATCGATACCTATTTACGCGAAAATAATTTCTAACTACCCCAAATAAATATTTTTCAAAAATATTCAACGCAAAAAAAAAAACACTTACAGTTTTTTAAGTCCCCCAATTAAAATAAAAAAAATTAAATGAATAAAAAAAAAGTCCAAAATATCCCCTTCGTTTTACAGTAAGAATCCTTATCTCGAATCCTCTTATCTCTACCACCGCTGGAATACAACGCCGCACTCCCCTCCACCAAGACGCCAGCACCACCGCACCACTTGCACCACAGCACCATTCACCGCCGTTATGTGTAGGTGGCATCAAATCAGCATATATACACTACTCAGGATATATTTAGGTAAGCTTGTAAATCTAAATATTATAGAATGACCAACATGAAAATATATTTCAGTGATTAAACGACATAAAAATATCTAATCTTAAGTTTTTAATTTTTGGAATCTTTTTCTGATATGAGAAATTCTATTATTGACAAAATCGATTGTAAACTTGATTAAAACACTGAATTTAAGAAGGAAAACTGAAACGATATTTTTTGACACTCTAGTACTATAGATACAATTAGAAAAATCATTTATATGCTTTTCTTTTGTATTAATCATAGTTCAAAAATAAAAAAGCAAAGAAATTGCATTTTATTATTATTATTATTAGTTTGCAATAAAGATAAATGCTCACATGAATAAGAGAAGCGACGTTATACTGTAAGAGGAAATATATTTTCACGCCAATAACTCAGTCTTTAATAATTTATACTTTTGCTTGTCTGCATGGTATTTTTACATCCCATACGTGTTATTTGGTGTTCTAAGTAAATCCTTCATCATTAAATATTAAACGATGATCGTTATGTGGAAGTGTATGTTTAATTCAAACGTAGTGCAAAGATTGCACTAGAGATGAATATTATATCGAATGAGAAAATCATTTGCAAGTAGGATATTTTTACTGACAAATTTAATAACAAAACTACAAACTTTTTATTTCTGTTATATAAAATATACCTATCTTTTTTATTTACTATTACGCTATAAATTACTTCTTTTGTAAGTAGTTACGCGATACTAGTAATTAATATGTACCTATTGGGATATTAATTTAAACTATTTCGAATGAGTATCTTGCGAGTATCTTCTGATGAGAGTTCTTCTGATGAATATCTTGGGGAAAATGTTTAGCATTAAGTATATATTTTTTCATTGATAAAACTAAACAGAAATGCTATAATTGTGTATTTTCTGCAAGTTTTACATTTAAAAAATTCAACGAAATATAAAGATTTTAAAATCAACTGAAAAAGATGAAGTAGAATTATTCTATTTTAACTGCTTGGACATTTTGTTAAATACACACCGTAATAAATAAGTGTCACAAGACTTTAAAAAGAAAATATATAAAAACAATTGAAAACGATGAAGTAGAACCATTCTATTTTAACTGCTTAGATATTTTGTTAAATACACACGGTAATTGAGAAGTGTCACAAGACTTTAAAAAGAAAAGATTAAAAAACAACAGAAAACGTTGAAGTAGAACCATTCTATTTTAACTGATTCGACATTTTGTTAAATGCACATGGTAATAAAGAAGTATCACGAGACTTTAAAAAGGAAAGATTTAAACACAACTGAAAACGATGAAGTAGAAGCACTTTATTTTAATTGCTTCGACATTTTGTTAAATACACACCGGAATAATGAAGTGTGTCACAAGACTTTAAAAAGAAAAGATTCAAAAATAATTGAAAACGATGAAGTAGAACCATTCTAGTTTAATTGCTTAGATATTTTGTTAAATACACATGGTAATTGAGAAGTGTCACAAGACTTTAAAAAGAAAATATATAAAAACAATTGAAAACGATGAAGTAGAACTATTCTATTTTAACTGCTTCGACATTTTGTTAAATGCACATGGTAATAAAGAAGTATCACAAGACTTTATAAAAGAAAGATTTAAACACAACTGAAAACGATGAAGTAGAAGCACTTTATTTTAATTGCTTCGACATTTTGTTAAATGCCCACCGTAATGAAGAAGTGTCACAAGAATTTAAAAAGAAAAGATTAAAAAATAATTGAAAACGATGAAGTAGAATCATTCTATTTTAAGTACTTGGACATTTTGTTAAATGCACACCGTAATAATGAAGTGTCACAAAACTTTAAAAGAAAAGATTAAAAAACACAACGATGAAGTAGAACCATTCTATTGTAACTACTTCGACATTTTGTTAAATGCACATGGTAAAAAAGTGCCACAATACTTTAAAAAGGAGAGATTTAAACACAACTGAAAACGATGAAGTAGAACCATTCTATTTTAACTGCTTCGACATTTTGTTAAATACACACCGTAATAAATAAGTATCATCAGACTTTAAACAGAAAATATATAAAAACAACTGAAATATGACGTAATAAAGAAGTGTCACAAGACTAGAGAAAATATATAAAAGCAACTGAAAACTATGAAGTAGAACCATTCTATTTTAATTACTTGGACATTTTGTTAAATGCACACGGTAATAGAGAAGTGTCACAAGACTTTAAAAAGAAAAGATTAAAAAAACAACAGAAAACGATGAAGTAGAGCCATTCTATTTTAACTGTTTGGACATTTTGTTAAATGCACACCGTTATAAAGAAGTGTCACAAGACTTTAAAAAGAAAAGATTTAAAAAACAACTTAAAACGATGAAGTAGAACCATTCTATTTTAGGTACTTGGACATTTTGTTAAATGCACACCGTAATAATGAAGTGTCACAAGACTTTAAAAGAAAAGATTAAAAAACAAAACGATGAAGTAGAACCATTCTATTGTAACTACTTCGACATTTTTTAAATGCACATGGTAATAAAGTGTCACAATACTTTAAAAATGAAAGATTTAAACACAACTGAAAACGATGAAGTAGAACAATTCTATTTTAACTGCTTGGACATTTTGTTAAATACACACGGTAATAAAGAAGTGTCACAATACTTTAAAAAGAAAATACATAAAAACAACTGAAAACTATGAAGTAGAACCATTCTGTTTTAACTGCTTGGACATTTTGTTAAATACACACGGTAATAAAGAAGTGTCACAAGACTTTAAATAGAAAATATTAAAAAACAACAGAAAACGATGAAGTAGAACCATTCTATTTTAACTGTTTGGACATTTTGTTAAATGCACACCGTTATAAAGAAGCGTCACAAGACTTTAAAAAGAAAAGATTAAAAAACAAGTTAAAACGATGAGGTAGAACCATTCTATTTTAGGTACTTGGGCATTTTGTTAAATGCTTAGCGTAATAAAGAAGTGTCACAAGGCTTTAAAAGGAAAATATTTAAAAAAATCTGAAAACTATGAAATAGAACCATTCTATTTTAACCGCTTGTACATTTTGTTAAATCCACAACGTAATAAAAAAGTGTCACAAGATTTTAAAAAGAGTAGAAATCATTACGTCAATAGCTTCTTCTTTATTTATTTATCTTAGACATGGCTGCAAGCTAATTTTGCATTCCATGCATGTTATTCTATATCACACGTAAGTTTTCCTTCATTAAATTTACAATTAGAGAATCATAATTATGGTTAAGAATGTATGTTTGTCAGAAATAACTTCTAAATGTTCCACTTTAAGTAATTAATCGATTAAAAGAAAAAAATAGAAAAAAACGTATGTATATTTCTCAATAAAAATGCGTAGAAAACGCTATGATTTACTATTTAAATTTCACTTTCAAAATTAAACATACATACGATAACGTTACAAACCAAAAGTAGAAATAAATATAAAGTAATAAAGTTAAATTAAATTTACAGTAGTTTTATTTAATTATTATCTAATTTTCTATGAATTTATATAGTTCTAAATACTAAATCTGAAGCTAAGCTTGTAGAATTTTGATTTCAGCAAAACTCCAATTAACTGAACTTTACTTATCCAGATTGCCAAATATTCAGTTCGGTATCAGGAAATTAGAAAGTGCATTTAAGGTAAAAAAAAATAATAATAATAATTACTGAATGTGCATTTACGTATTCATTGGAATTTTAGAATTCAATATTTGGATGCTTATAAGTCGGTATTTACAGTCTATTACCAAAATAATGAACTTTGTTGGATATGTCCAAATAACACATATATTTGTAAACTTTTTATTATATAGATTTCACTTTATAGTTTGTCGTAAAAGTGATCTAATGAAAAGGTAGGTCTCCTATAATTTGAATATATTAAGCCTACTCTTTTATTAGAGAAAAACAATTTTAGAAAAAACAAAATTATTTATCAAAATATTTTTTTTTCTGACTGCCCCAATTATACGTATTTCTGAAAATCGGAACCACATCTAGAACACATTATTCCTGATAATTGATGTTCAAATATAATTCTATTTACTCTCTTGACTTTATTTATTTTTAACATTGAGATAAAAAGAATTAGCAAAAAAATAAAAGAAAGCTATAAAAAACTGTGTTCTTTTACACTTACTCTCAGAAATAAAACACACAATTTTGACGATTCGCAATACTTAGGCCTTATTTCGTTATTTTTGCCAGTCATTTCGTCACAGAGTCTCGTGGTTTTTGACGAAACGCGAATCCTCAAATATCTGACGAAACTGTTTCCTCACTCTCAAAAATAAAACTCTCACTTTTGACGATTCAGCAATTCTTGAGATATATTTCATCATTTTTGACAACCATTTCGTCTCAAAGTTAAGTGATTTTTAATGAAATGGAAAATCTCAAATATTTGATGAAAATGTTTCCCCATTCACAGCCAGATTATTTTTGTTGTTACAAAATCGTTCAAAATAATAATAATAATAATAATAATAATAATACGAAAGTACCAAATTTAAAATATATTAATGAAAACAGAAACAAAAATATTTCATCCTTGGGGACCGCTATAACACGAAAGTACCAAATTTCTTCTTTATTTTTCACATCTGATAACTTGCGTCTTTCCTTTTTGTAAGTTTAACATTTTTGTAACTATTTTATGCATTTCTATTGCCTATTCAAAGATAAATTTTTCTAAAGTTACAGTATTTCCTTAAAAACGTTTAAAAAAATTTTCTAAAGATACAGAATTTCGTAAAAACTGTTAAAATAGTAAAATGCGAACATCATTTGGTCCATTTTCGACCGAAAGCAAAAACTACTTTCCCAATGGTTTAAAAAAAATCAAAATTTTAAGAGCCTTTTTTATTTAAGAAATATATTCATATAACAATCAAATTTAAAATATGCATAACATAATCACCTTCTCCTCTATAAACAGTAACGTGTTAAAATCTTATCTAAATTTGATGAACTCTCCTCCAATATGCACTTCAAAATTTATTATTTCTGATCAACAAATTAAGTAGACCATATTCTAATCATCCATTGAACAAAGGAAATTTCTCTAATAAATTATATTAATCAAGCTATATTCTGATTATTTATTAACCATAGAAAAACCTTAATAATAATCTAGTCTTATTAATTAAAACATGCAGAAATTATAACAGCACCGATAAAAATACAATCTAACTTTAAAAAATATAAACACATATCAACATCCCGTACATACATTTAATATCATATTTACGCAAGTCCCGCTGGCGCAGTGGTCTCGCGCAGTAATCTACCACACCGAAGGTTGCGCGTTCGTGTCCTGTTGAAGACTTGAGAAACGCGACCTTCCCCCCCCCCCCCAAGTCAATTACAGATGCTTCTAAAATTGTCAAGAAATGGCGCCACCTGCCTCTTTTTAATACTTTTGAACAAGCAATTTGACGAAATTAATTTCGTCACATTTTTGAGGATACAAATTTACTCAATTTGACGAAATATTCGCTCAGAGCATTTCCCAGGAAACAGTCTCGTCAAAAACGTAACAGTGCACCGTCTAACAGTGTACCACTTAGCTGTAAACGACGTCATGCATGCTATGGAGGTTTTGAGAGGTATGGGGGGGTCGTATTTTGCCGACGTATGTCATTTTACGCAATTGAAAATACAGGGTGTCCCAAAAAGTCCCGTACAACTTCAAAATTGTATTTAAAAAAAAAGAAGAATAGGTCTATAGCAAAACCAATTACAACAGTAGATAGAATAACTCACAAAAAATTTATACAGTATCTTTCACGTCATAGATAGCTGCACAACACGAAAACGATTATTAAAGAATTCAATTATTCAAAATGGTTTATCCCGTGAAGAAAGCTCAATGTGTCGAGTGGTTTACCGAAACAAAATCTCATACTCAAATACAAAGAAATTACCAAACGAAGTACAGGGAAACGCCACCATCTCTACTGTTGATGTTAGTATACTAAAACGTTCATGGATTCAATTGGAATATCATCTTGATATTCTTCGTGCTACTCGGGGATCTCATGTTGAAATTTACTCGCTATTATTACTCACTTATTATTAAAGTCAGCAGAAAAAACTTTCTTCGTTATTCTATCTATTGTTGTAACTCGTTTTGCTGTAGCCCTATTATTTTTTTTAATAAAATTTTGAAGTTGTAGGGATCTTTTTGGGATACCCTGTATTACATATTTTCTGCATTTGATGCGTTCACTACTTTCCATCATTGAGTTCAGAAATTCATTTCATTACTTATCCCAATTAACTTCGTAATACAATAAATCTAAAGCCGTCCCTAAAGTAAATATTGTTAATTTCATGTCCATTTAAATACAATCAATTAAAATAAGTCCAAAGCTTCACCAATGGCTATTCTTATGCAGAAGCAAACTTTTATTGAAAAGTTCACATTTCCTACCTACATTATGTAAAATATAGTTACACAAGTTACTCTTCAAGAATGTCCAGAAAGAATCATAAGAATGAAAATTTAATAAAAAAGTTAATATTCCTTTGTAGCTAAAATATCCCATTATGAGACTCTTAAGTGGTGAAAAGGAGTTTTTTGAAAAGCGTTAAGACTTCAAAAACACTGACATTTTAATGGTATAATGCTTGTACAAAGAATTTCAAAATGAAAATCTTCCCTTTATAAAGTTTTTACGCGTCACACATAAAGTTATAAATTAAAGATAGTATGTTTGCTAGTCACGAGTGTGTATTTTTTTTTAAATTAATTACTGTTATTGTCAAAAATAACTAAATAACCAATATACCTAAGAAATGTATAATTTATCATTATTGTACTAATTTTCCTAAAAAATTCAAGCAAAAACAGCAAAAGCGTTTCTTAAAGAAAAACATCTTTTTTAAGAGAACTGACAGGAAAATTCTTCTTTTCCTCTGCGTATAACATGAAAATTATCACAGAAAAAATGTTGTTATCGTTAGAATTATCATATATACTCGCGTATAAATCGACTCGCGTATAAGTCGACCCCCTAAGTTTTAGCTTAAGATACGCTTCGCGTCCAAAGAAAAGATGGGAGAAAAACGCGCGCTTCATATGGTAGGAGAGATTCGCCATTGCGAAACAGTTGTAAGTAAACAAAAAAAAAATCAATGAAATATTTTTTAATGATAAATTATTATTATTTGTATATTTTAAATATTATTTTATTAAACTTACACATAAAAAGCCAGAATTTTGGCAGTATTAGAAGTTTTTTTTTTTTTTTTTAATTGGCTCGCGTATAAGTCGATCCCCTCGATTTGCTTGCCGAAAATTGTCAGAAATTCCTCTACTTATACGCGTGTATATACGAAATGTCCCTTTGCTGCTGATTCATAACGTTATTTCAATAGCACAAAATGCACTCTAAACGCTTTACTGATAAAAGTGGCGTTGTAGACAGCTGAATAGACACATTTGTATTCATAAAATGGAAAATTATTATTGAATGTTCTTTTCAAATCATGTATATTTCAATGGTTATTCAATAGTTTAGCAAACGTATAAAAGAAAAATATATTAGGCTTCAGCCGAATACAAAAATTATCATGGTTTAAAACAAGTTGGAAATTGTACGGCAAACGTGACAAATGAGGTTCGTTCGTACTATAACTAGTTTTATAAATATTCAGATCTTGGTGCTATAGCTGTTGCACTCTTTTGCAAAAATGCATGAATACAAAATTTATTGTCTGTTCTGATTTTTAAGTTATAGATATTAATTTAATTTTGTGAAGTTTCAATACACTTTTACAAGCAATTAATTACATTTCTGTTACATTAAAATTATACTATGCGCAAATATCCAATACAAGACAATGTAAAAAAAATCATCGTTATTATTTCACTGAAAAAATTAATTATATCGTCTGTTATTATGATATCATTAATTTCCGTACTAAAATAAGTACATATAATTTGGTAACTTTTTATCTTTTGCTGACAGTTACTGAAAATTTCAATGGAAAACTTAATCCTAGCTATGGAAATTTCACCACTTGAAATCCATATTTAGACTCTTTTTTCCTTTCAATATATATTTCTCTGAAAACATCTATCTAAAAAACTTTCGGTTGATTATATGATTGCTATAATTAAAAAATTTTAGTATACAAATTCGGTTTTTAAATTCAGTAATACAAAACTAATAGGACTCCATCTTAAATAGGACGTAATCACCATGGCAACCCAGAATCATTACCTATCGTACGATATCAGTGAGTTAATTACGTATTATAGGACTTAATAGGATGAAGAAAACTTTTATTAATATCTTTATAAGTTTTGATTCGATTTTCAAAAAAATTTTAAATGACTCGACAAAATTATGAAACGATTATGCACATAAAATTTCTATCCATTCGGTAGGCTAGTTTTTGTGCTGTTATATGTGGACAGAAGGATGGACCAGACGACGACAATAGGTGCTACGTATTTATATAATTACGAACGCACCTTAAAATAAACAAGCTGAAATTAATGCATAATGCTTTCTGAAAGAAATTCTTAATCAATACAGTCATGAATTATCGTTGAAAAATATTAAAACAATATTAAAATAAGATTTTTTTTTACTTATTGAAAAAAATACATTCAATTAAAATATTGCAAAAAAATTCATTACTTTAAACTTCATATAGTCGTAATGAATTCTATATAAATATATTAATATTTACCTCACATTCAAAGACATTCACTTAGTGAACATTCAGTGTGCAGAAAAAATGTATATCTAATGATAAACTTGCTGTGGAGTGCGGTTAAAGATAACATTTAACGGGGAAATGTAAACTAAGGTATCTGATGGCAATATGGCAAATGCAGGTAATATGGCCAACCCGCAATAATGTTATTAATTTCAGTGGAATCCAAAGGATGGCACTTGTTTCTAGTCGCAGTCAGAAGAACATAGTTTAGTGCCGGGTTGCCTGCATCCTTGATCACGTGCAATGGAGGGCAGTCATTGTTGATTCGTTGTTAGTTGTGTAGGCATATTATAAATTCGTCTCTGGTAAGTTTGTTACTTTTCTTATTTAAACAAAGTATTTGTATTTACTGTCATAGATAATATTTAAGCTGGTTTAATGCTCTTTTTAAGTGTGTAAACAAATTTCAATATCAAAGTTCAATCGAAAACACCATTTGGGCGTTAACGTATTACTCACACACTTACCTATATTTAAAAAAAAGACTAATTTAATTAGTACTAGCTGATCCATCCGACGTTGCCGAGAAATCAGTAACTTTCTTTTGCGGTTTCGATAAAAATAGTCATTTTCAGCGCTCATTCTGTTCTAAGCAAACCTCTTTGCGAACGAAACTCCAGTACTCGTCCCCGATGCTTACGTGATTGTATAGCAGGCGTGCTACGCACGCGCTGCAATATCGTTTAGTTTCAATATCCACCACTACGGTCTCGAAATCATCTTACTTAGTTATCTATATCTTAATTAATTCATGTTAAGTTAAATGAACCAATTCCCGTTGAAGAAGATTCCAAACATTTTTTAGAATACTTTGGTCGAAATATGAAAATAGCCTAGTGCCCTAGTTCGACCACTTTCAACCACCCTATCTTCCACACTTCCACAGCTACTGAATTGCAACCACCATAGTGCACGATGGAAGACTCGAGGCTTCTACCATACACAAATACCAGTGGTCTGCGCTAGGTAGTTGTGGCTGCAAAGGGAAATATAGTGACACACACGTCTCTCTCTCTCTCCCTCTGTATATATATATATATATATATATATATATATATATATATATATATATATATATATATATATATATATATATATTAATCACGTAATTACTTTGGGATTCGCAAATGGTTGCATTCAGTGGCGCATTTAATACGCCATCCGTATTAGAATCCTGCATTGGGTCGGGGTACCCGCTTTTATCCGCACCCGACCTGACCCGTGGTTCGGGTCGAGTTGACTTCTACGTTTTTGCTGCGGGTCAGGTTCGGGTCGGGTTGACTTCTACGTTTTTGCTGCGGGTCAGGTTCAGGTCGGGTTGACTTCTACGTTTTTGCTGGGGGTCAGGTTTGGATCGGGTTCACATACATTTTTTCGGGTTCGGTTGGAAATCGGGTTGGGTTTTTCCTCTTGCGGGTCAGGTTCGAGTTGACCCGCTTTTTCAAAAGAATGTCCAATATTTTTTCAGATTAAATATGCATTGCGCCACTGAGACATGGGAGGGTAAAAACCATCTTACTGGATATTTAGCTCTCGCATGATGCCTTTGTTCTTTGATCACACCAAGTTCTGCAAACCTGTTTGCCTCAAAACCACAAACGACTGCAAGAAGCCCTTTATCAGCAATTTCACTTTTAAAGAACAGATAATTTTGGAGCGCGAGAGTGATAAATGTGAGGCTAGAAAACTAATAACAGGGGCAATTCATGCTTAAGTACAGGATTTAAAAATTAGAGATAAATTTTGGGGATATTAAATTTTAAAATTTTACTTTTAATTTTGAATTTTAAAAAGGTTTAATTTTTATCCTTTCATATATACAATAAGACCTACATAATAGACACTCCCGAAAAGCGGACATCTCAATTTAGAGAACTCTTTTTCCATTTCGGGCACTTATATATTTGTACGCTTACATCTTGGAATAGTGGGCACCTCTAAATCTACGCAAACGTAATAAGTGTATGGTGTTTGTGTGCATAAACTATCACAAATACGATGCATGTGTTTTTATGTGTTATCATAAATGAAATATTTTTAATGTTTTTCATATTCTGAGAAAAGAAAAAATAGTTCTTGCACTGTACAGAAAGAAAAGTCTATGATTACATTTCTTATATACATTTTATTTTTTTCTCAGGCAGGAAATTGAATATATACTCATTCATATTCAAATACGTATTTCTTTCCATCTGAAACATAGTTCTATTCAAACCTTTTGTGAAAATCCCGACTTGCAAAAAATCTATATATGACCCGGAAGAATTTTTTCAGGGTGAACCGGACACGCAGAAAAAAGTCATCCTAGAACAGTCATCCTAGCTCCCTCCCCCCCCCCCCCCCCCCCAAAAAAGAAAGATAGAAAGAAACAACCCAACCCAATGCAGGAATCTATTCAACGATCTCGAGGTGTCTGCTATTCAGAGGTTTCACTATATTTGAAGGGAGCGCTGAAAACTACCCCCATGAAAAGTTCCCCCATACGTCATTTTTACGTCACAGCAGATGGGGGCAGATTTCCAGTCCTAGACAATTTTACTTTCGTCGAAAATTGGAAAACTTCCCCCTGAAAAGTTCCCCCAAACCAGAAGGAGGAAGTTTTCCACTGCCAGGTAATTTTCTCTTCACTGAGTTCTTGATTACTTCCCCCATGAAAAGATGTCCCCATACGTCATTTTGACGTCACTACAGATGGGGGAAGATTTCCAGTCCTAGAGAGTTTTACTTTCGTCGAAAATTGGAAAAGTTCCCCCATGAAAAGTTCCCCCAAACCAGAAGGGGGAAGTTTTCCAGTACCAGGTAATTTACTTTTTCACTGAGATCTTGAAAACTTCCCCCATGAAAAGTGCCCCCTTACGTCATTCTGATGTCATAGCAGATGGGGATACATATCATGGGGGAACTTTTCCAGTGCTAGAGAATTTTCTTTTTACTGAGAACTTGAAATCCATCCCCATGAAAAGTGTCCCCATACCACATTTTGACGTCACAATATAGGGTCACATATCCAATGCTAGAATATTTTACTTGTTTCGAGAGCTGAATATCTGGCACTCGAAATGTGTTTCTCTTTTATGTCTAGTTACTATTGTTACTGTGAATTATTATTATACGGACTTGAAGAAATGCGCAGAAGAGATTTAGTGCGTAATTTAAAAGTATCTTGCTTACTTTTCATATTCGGTTATCAAACACATACTAGGCGGGAAAAAAGGATTTAAGTATTAATATGATATAATATTGCTCAAAGCATAATCTGTTAGAAGGTTCATGGAAACTCGTCGAAAACAAAGATTTTTGTTATGTTAGCGGAAAGTGTGTGCATGTGATATTTGTTGTTGAGTAGAGCATCAAAGGTGAATCTTTAATGAAAAATTCACATAAATTATTTACTTTTTTTGGGGGGAAAAATAAGAATTTGCTCTTTTTTAGGTGCGTTCGTAATTATATAAATACGTAGCACCTATAGTCGTCGTTTGGTCCGTCCGTCTGTCCGTCCGTCTGTCCGTCCGTCTGTCTGTCTGTCTGTCCGTCTGTCTGTCTGTCCGCATATAACAACGCAAAAACTACCCAACCAAATGGTTTGCAATTTAAAATATATTATCTTTGCAGAATTTTGTCGAAACATTTCAAATTTTATTAAAATCGAATCAAAACTTTAGGAGATATTAATAAAAATATTTATTAAGAAATTTGAATTTTTTTTTTTTAAATCGGTGCTTTTTTGTTATAGGAGCTTCCGAAGTTTAATCGTCAAGCGACCGAGATACTTATTTTATGACAGAAAATAATCTGCAGACGATATAATTCATTTCACAGAATTAAAAATCATCAAGATCTGAATATTTATATAACTAGCTGATACATATATATCTGAATATTTATATAACTAGTTAAGATATTTGTATGAACAGTGTCATAAAATATATACTTAACTAGCTGTTTAACCCGTTCTACGCACGGGATATCATGAATTTAATTCTAAAACGTGCGTACGAACGCACCTCGTTTGTAACGTTTGACGTACAATTTCCAACTTTTTTTTTTTTTTGGAAAAATAAGAATTTGCTCTTTTTTTTTTTTTTTTTTGTTAATATTCCAAACAGATATCCAATATCAATAATTTGACACAAAAACAAATAATTCTTGAATCAGCAGATCAGAATTGAGAATTGAAATCAACTATCAACTTCTTTATTATTATCTTTAAAACTGTGTTTTTGAAAAAAAATAACCATATTAATTGAAAGGTAAACAAATCTTAAGAACAAACTAAAAAAGATACTATGTCATTAGTGTACAACAAACTTACAAATAAATAATTATATTGTTGTAAAAGAACATTAACTTCAAAAATATAAATGGAATTTTAACTTTTATTAGACCATAAAATACATAAGAAATCTGATTTTTGAACAGAATTTTTAACAAAATTACTACTTTTTTTAATTGATTAATCTGTGATTACCCCATTTATATGAGCAAATAGATAAATAAATAGAATGCTAAATTCATCTTTAAAAGTTAGACTTAAAATTATAGAATGTGCTGATTAATTAAAAGATGATAAAAATATTTTTTTAAAAATTTAATTGGTTTATTGTATTCTCTGACGGCGGCTATGTTTATGCCTGAAAGTACTGTGAATTAAATTAATTATAAAAAATTTCTTTCAATATTTCTGTCATCTTTTAAGTATTTAGCACATTGTGTAATTTTAAGCCTATTTATAGTTTAAGAAAAACTATTTTTACCAAATTGCTCTACGATTTTTGGAGCAAAGGCAATTTTTTTCAGGGCTTTGCTTTTTTTTTTTCAATTTAAAGCGACTAGGAACAAATCGTTATTATTATTATTATTATTTTTCATTTTTAACATTTTACGAAAACGAAGAGCCTATTCTCAACAGCTGTAAATCTTGAAAAAAAAATCGAGACACATTAAAATAAAATCCTCATAAATACTACAATTTATTGGCAAAGCAGACATTGGATGCAGTGACGCGTTAACCGGTTAACAATCGGGGTCTTGGTCTAAGATCCCAACCTCTCACAGTTGTCTGGATCATAATGCATTTTCACGGTTTTGAATTTTTATTTTAAAAGGATAAATTATTTCGAACTACTAATAACCCATTGAAACGAATTTAAACAGTAAACTTAACTTTAACTTTTCCACTATTACATAAAACCAAGTCATTAAATATCCATCATAAATTTATAACATCTATAACTGGAAATTAAAAATATGTTTTCTTTACATCCTATCCTAATAATATTATAAATCTGATTGTGCTCAAATGTTAGGCTGAAGCCAGCGTCAAAATGGAACATTTAATGATCCTGTATCTTTGCGTATAGGTTGATAATAACCCTCAAATGAACATAGGGTGTTTTTTGTTTATTTTATTCAAATATTTTTCTTAATAATTCAAAATTTCATTATTTTCATAGAGAATAAATGGAAAATTTTTCGTATAATATTTTAAAATGGTTAAATTTACTTTACCGTTGCTAGTACTTTATCGTTGCGAAAACTAATTCAAAACCCGGAATAATAATTTTTACTCAACAATTTAGTTTCAACTGAAAATTTTTACGTGATAAATGAAAATGAAATAAAAAAATTAAAGAATTAAAAATAAGATAAAATAATATTATTAGAAATAAAACGTACTTTTTTTAGTTTTTGATAATACTACAAGGTTTCAATATGCGTAACCATAGGAAACAGGCGAATATGACGTCATTCATCTAAAATAAAGCGGATATTCATCTAAAATAAAGTGGGGAAATAAAATGATCTTGGGTTTTTTCTTCACTTTTTTTCTTTTGTATGGTAACAATACTTGACGTTTTACCGTCTGCGCACGGCTAATATAACTAAACCGTATTTTTTATTTAAAATTTTAAAAAGTAAAAAGAAGTTTCAAAAGAAAATGGTTAGCAAATGTCATTAATATGCTCCGCAAAATTATCCATGTCGAAAATGATGTCATGGATAGCGAGAAATAGTTATTTCATTCTTAAAACTATTTCTTAAAACTATTTCTTAAAACTATTTCTTAAAACTATTAAGAAATAACTCGATTACCTAAAAAAAAATGACGAATGTTAACAGTTCCATTTTTGTTGATAAAACCTAAAGATTTAATATTATTTCGTTAAAATAACTTAATTTCTCCTATTCCAGTATTGAAATTAATTGCCTGGAAAAGAAAATTAATAAGAATTATGTCATTAAAAAGGGATTTCTCTGGTGAAAAAGAGACTTCATATTTGAAATAAAACGGAAATTTTCCAATATGTTTTAAAATGAGTGTGAATTAATTCCTTACATTAATAATACAAGGATCATTAAGTATAGAAAGTAGATGAGTTTCACGCCATATTTATAACGAAAAATTTAAATGTTTTGTTATCTATACTGATTATTAAGCATGAGTATCCGTTATATACAGATGAGAGTTTTCTGCTAAAAATCACATCATAATATTAAGAAAAGGAAAATGAACACGAATGTATTATATTAAAATCTGACCGTGTTTTTGTATTTCGCAACTACTCTTAGATTATTGAACGCAACTCAATTTACTTGATCCGAGGATGCCGCACAAACTCTCAGAATTTAAAAAATTAAATTAGATTCCAAGATTTTTTTTTTTTTTTTTTTTTTTTTGTAAATTTTAACGAAGTTTATCTAAAAACGGAAAGGAATTACTCCATATTTGTAAAAAAATTTGTGTATAAAAAAGGAGAAATAAAACATATCAGTATATTTTTTACACCATTTTCTCATTAAAACTGAAAAACAGAATTTATTTTCACTTTGAATAGATGGTGAAAACAAAATCTTGATTTCAGTAAATTATCCGAAAAACAAAAACATATTTTCACATATACAAACTTCATGAATCAATTTATTCTGGAGAACAAAAAGTGCCTGTCAACATACTGTCATTTAGAAAACAAGATTTGTTTCAACTATACATTAAACCAAGGAGGCAGAATTGAATTTAAAGAAAAAGCATATACTATTTCCAATTGAGGTTTTTTTGAAGGATGTTAAAACGTTTCACAAAGACTTAAAAGTAAAATTGTTTATCAGGTAAAATTGACATTTGTTTTTACCCAATTCGTCTATTTCCACGATTTTATTTGGCCCTCCTTATTGCATTGGTTGCAATTTTATTTTCGCGATTATTTGGCAAAAAAATTCACTTTTTTAAGACTGGGTTATGTCAGGGTCCCTATAATAACAAATACCGTATTGTCTACTATGGAATGTGATAAATAGTTAGTTATTATTAACGTTTTTAATTATCGGAAATGAAATAATTTTCTTAATTAATATATTTATTTTTCTTTTAATGTTGTGTGAACGAAGTCACGGGTAACAGCTAGTTCTTTAATAAGCATAAAATGTTCATCCTGAATATTACGCCTATTTTTTTAATGTATTTCATGTTTCTCCCAAAAATTTCCGTATTAATTTGACATCAAATTTGACTATAAAAAATTTACAGATTTTTTACACTTGGTAGAAAGCGCAAACACACGTTTTTATTTCAAAAATACATATTTTTTTTTGTCACCTTTTTTTAAGATAAGGCAACTAGAAAGAAAAATAATAAACATTATTTAATTTCTTATTTTAAAATCTAAACTTTGATTTTCCAACGCATAATTGTAAATTAATTAAAATTAAATTACTATTTCATAAAAATGTATTTTTTTATATACAGAACTTTTCATCCTTTTTTATTTCTAATTTATTTTTTAAATTTTAATTCGGTAATAAAAACTGTTTTCGGAAACAAAAAGTGGAGAAATTGTATTTCTAAATTAGATGACGCATGTTTTCATTTCCATATGTTCCTTATCCATCAAATTAAGGTGTTTGTGGTTTGGATGCAAGTGAATTATGTTATTTGGATTAGGTGTCGATTTCCAAGATTTTTAAGGAACCAGTGACTTCTAAACCTAAAAATTCCAGTTGCTATACACTGTGAAAGAAACACATAAAAGTGATAACTTTTATGTGTAAAAAAAATTCAGGAATACAAAGAGATAAATAATTTATTTAATATATACACATGTACAACAAAACTCATATCCGCGGAGTGACCGATTAGCTAGTACAAGTCAGGGGAGGTGGTGCCATTTCCCTTTATTTTTTTGACGTCACTGGTCACTGTAATTTCGACGTCAATGTAACAGAAAATTGCCTATTATTTTTCCTTAAAAACTGTATTTCTGATAATAAAATTTTATTTTTGTTCAGAAGAGAGCATGTGTCTTCAAAACAGAACATTTTGCAATAGCAAAAATATCTTTTTCTAAAAATAGGTGTTTTTTTTTGTTTTTTTTTTTTTGCTTCAAATGAAATAACCTGGTACTTTTTTTCTTGAGATATGGAGTTTTTACTACTTCTTATCTTCAGCTGATCTTTCAAAAGGGATGGCGGTGTGAATTAAACATTTATAGTTATTTTTCTTTGACACCCAGGGCAGTTCGCCAGTAAGAAATTTCCAGTCACTTTTCTTAAATACGTCGCAAATACTTCCTAACTTTTGTTAGTGAAACATCTCTTAGAGAAAGCCTTAAAACAACGCATTATTTGCATTGATTAGCATGAAAATGGCCAGTATTTGTGATATTGCATGATAAAAGAGCATGGAAAATAGTAAATAATGCACCGCACATTTAAAATAAATCTTCAAAATCTACCCTGTGATGAAATCAAATGCTTGAAAAGAATGTATTTTCTAAGGATAAAAATTTAAAATATATTAATTATTAAAATATACAAATTATTTGCATGAAATCTGAAAGAAACAAAAGTAAATATAAAAATTTAATTTTAAAAAGCTGTAAAGAGATTAAATTTTAAATGTTGCACTTTATTAGGATATAAACAAAATAGTTTAAACGTTAAACTCACTTTCGCGAAATAGTTTACTTTTCAAAAACTATTTCCATCAAATCATATAATTATACAGTATAAATATTTCGTTTTAAAAATAATAAATATTCATCAATTTACTTATTAAAGTTTCTATTTTATTTGTCTTTTAAATTTTATTTCGCAAAACTCAATCTTGTGTATTTGTGTTCTGAAGTTCAAACGTCAGTATTATTTTTCAAACCTTTACTAGATGGAACCCGTCAAAATTTGACGGCAAACAACTTGATAGTACCATAAAAATAAAATTTATAGTTGCTTTAACTTGACAAATTTCATAGTGGGGAGGATAATATGATTAAGTGGTCACAGACCTTTCCAATGATATATAACATGAGGGTTGTGTGCAAAATTTAGAAAGTACCCCTTGGGGGGGGGGCAAAGTGGGGAGATGGGCATCGGAGATGCATAATATGATATAAGTGGTCACAGGCCTTTCCAATGATATATAACATGAGGGTTGTGTGCAAAATTTAGAAAGTACCCCTTGGGGAGGGGGGGGGGGCAAAGTGGGGAGATGAACATCGGAGATGCATAATATGATTAAGCAGTCACAGACCTTTCCAACAATATATGACATGAGGGGTGTCAACAAAATTTAGAAAAGTATCCCTTGGGGGGGTGGGGGGGGCAAAGTGGGGAGTTGGACATTTGAGATGCATAATATGATTAAGTGGTCACAGACCTTTAAAATGATATATAACATGAGGGTTGTGTGCAAAATTTATAAAGTACCCTTTGGGGGGGTGGGGGGGCAAAGTGGGGAGATGGACATCAGAGATGCATAATACGATTAAGCAGTCACAGACCTTTCCAATGATATATAACATGAGGGTTGTGTGCAAAATTTATAAAGTACCCTTTGGGGGGGGGGGGCAAAGTGGGGAGATGAACATCGGAGATGCATAATATGATTAAGCAGTCACAGACCTTTCCAACAATATATGACATGAGGGGTGTCAACAAAATTTAGAAAAGTATCCCTTGGGGGGGTGCGGGGGGGGGCAAAGTCGGGAGTTGGACATTTGAGATGCATAATATGATTAAGTGGTCACAGACCTTTCCAATGATATATAACATGAGGGTTGTGTGCAAAATTTATAAAGTACCCTTTGGGGGGGTGGGGGGGGCAAAGTGGGGAGATGGACATCAGAGATGCATAATACGATTAAGCAGTCACAGACCTTTCCAATGATATATAATATGAGGGTTGTGTGCAAAATTTATAAAGTACCCTTTGGGGGGGGGGGGGGCAAAGTGGGGAGATGGACATCGGAGATGCATAATATGATTAAGCAGTCACAGACCTTTCCAACAATATATAACATGAGGGGTGTCAACAAAATTTATAAAAGTTCCTTCCTTAGGGGGGGGGGGGTGGCGGGATGGACCCCGGAGATGCATAACATGAATAAGCGGTCAAAGACTTTTCCAGCGATATATCACATGAGAGGTGTCTGCAAAATTTAGAAAAGTGTCCCACTTGGGGGGGGGGGGATAGACCCGAGATGCATAATATGATTAAGCAGTCACAGACCTTTCCAATGATATATAACATGAGGGTTGTGTGCAAAATTTATAAAGTACCCTTTGGGGGGGGGAGGGGGGGTGGCGGGATGGACCCCGGAGATGCATAACATGAATAAGTGGTCAAAGACTTTTCCAGCGATATATCACATGAGATGTGTCAACAAAATTTATAAAAGTGCCTTCCTTAGGGGGGGGGGGGGGTGGCTGGATGGACCCTGGAGATGCATAACATGAATAAGCGGTCAAAGACTTTTCCAGCGATATACCACATGAGAGGTGTCTGCAAAATTTAGAAAAGTGTCCCACTTGGGGGGGGATAGACCCGAGATGCATAATATGATTAAGCAGTCACAGACCTTTCCAATGATATATAACATGAGGGTTGTGTGCAAAATTTATAAAGTACCCTTTGGGGGGGGGAGGGGGGGTGGCGGGATGGACCCCGGAGATGCATAACATGAATAAGCGGTCAAAGAATTTTCCAGCGATATATCACATGAGAGGTGTCTGCAAAATTTAGAAAAGTGTCCCACTTGGGGGGATAGACCCGAGATGCATAACATGAAAAAGAGGTCACAGGCGTTCCAACTTGCAACTTTTTCTCGAAGGCATTTGACAATATTAAATTTTTTTTTACCCAAGACAATTTAACGATATTCTTAATTTTTTTGCGTAATTCGTCAAACGTTCATGGAAAAAATCATGAAATTCGCTAATCAATAGTTGATAAATTATAAAATTCAACAATCGATAGCAGTAAAATCGGTCAATCGATAATGGAAAAATCACAAAATTCATCAAATGGTTCACGTAAAAAAAATTGTCCTGCACACTGATGATATGATCAAAAGGGTTTTGAAGTATAGGACAAAATTAGCACTTGCCAAACAGCGAGTAATCCTGAAAATTTGGCAATGGACTTTATTGCCACCACTGGTCAAACATAATAGTCACACTCACCAATTGCGATGATTGAATGGAAAAAGATTTTTTTCTCCGCTGTCGCTCGACAAATTTCGAAACCATTTGGCGAATTTCACGATTTTTTCTCCGAAATTGACGGATTGTGATTTTTTTTCTCGAAGCCATTTGACGATATTCGAAAACTTTTTCCCCCGAAACCAGTTGATGAATTTTGCGATTTTTCCACTGTCGATTAATGAATTTTGCGATTTTTCCGCTATCGATTGACGAATTTATCAACTATTGATTAATGAATTTCATGATTTTATCCATGAACGAACAAATTGCGCACTTTCTTTCCGCTAATGTTTGACACATTTCGCCCTTTACAATTCAGCCAATGAGTTGAACGTTGTTTCTTTCCAGAAATGTCAAGAATGAAACAATGATTCTTTACAATGAATTTTCTTCGTTCGATGCACCATGGAAGAAAGAATGTGTGCAATGCAGCAACGGGCGTCACAGACTTTTTAGGGCACCTGCAGACTAAAAACATCTAACCAATCTTCGCGGGGGGGGGGGGGGGGGGGAATCACAGATTTCGTCAAATGATTGAGGAAAAAACACTAAATTCATCAAAGGATCATGGGGAAACATGACTTTCGTTAAAAGACATCAGAAAAAACATTAATTATGCAAAAGGATCGTGAAAGATAAGCAAATTTTGTCAAAGAATCGCAAAAAAGGAAAGTTCACCAAAAGGTCATGCTTTTTTACTAAATTTCGTCTAAAAATTGCGGAATAAAATGTATTTTATCAAAGAATCGCTGGAAAATGCGAATTTCGTTAAGGATCATGAGAAAAATGCGAAATTCTTCAAAGGATCGCTGAAAAAACATGAATTTCGTCAAAGAATTGCTGAAAAAACATGAATCTCGCCCAATAATAGAAAAATCATGGTTCATAATCATTATATCTAGTAGTATATGTAAATACAGTTTGTGATATAAGACAAAATTAACACTCACCAATCGGCGAGTAATACTGAAAATTGGTAATTGATGTTATTGCCAGTACTGGCTAAACTTAATAGTCACACTCGCCAATTGCGATGATTGAATGTAAAACGAAATTTTTTTCCCGCTGTCACTCAAAGAATTTTTAAACCATTTGGTGAAGTTTTTCCCGAAACCATTTTGTGAATTTCCCGATTTTTTCTTCAAAATCATTTTTCAACAATATTCGACCCAATACGCATGCGTCAAAAAAATCGCTGGCCAATGAGGTGAGAGTCTATTACTGTCTCTATTAACGTGTTTGGGATCATCTCCTGTTTTTTTTTTTTTCTTGCACATTGCATTAAACCTAGGAAGGTATTTATATAGAACTCACTGTGGAGTGTTTAGAAGGTATTTATTTTATTTATTATAATTTGTATGAATACTTAGGTGTCCATTTCGGATTTACTGTTTAAAAATGAATTTAGGCTCATTTAACATTCGCAAAATCAATCCCGATGGAAATTGTGTTTTTAGATCTCTATCATTTTGTGTATATAGTACAGAAAATAATTATTCAAACGTACGTAAAATATCGTAGAACACGTAATACAAAATTGGACCACTTATAGTCCGTTTATTATCGGGGATGAATCTTATGGTGTTCCGATTGCTAATGAAAACGATTATGTAAATATATGGTTCTTCATAGAAGTATGTGCTTCTTCACACTTCAATAGACGCATTGTTTAAATTAATATAATTCTACAAATATGATGCAGTTTTAAAATATTGAGTAATGATTAATATAGTCAAGGAATCTACTCATATACGTAATTAAGTTTTGGTACTTCTCTATTATCTCATCGACCACTTTTCATAACAAAAAACTATCGCCAAACTGTAACGCCAAATAAACGGGAGAACGTTGTCATTAATACGCGCAAATGTTGAATTAAAAACCACTTGACGACATAACAAACACGTATAATGCTTCCGACATCAAGTAAATGGGATTGCATTTTTGGCATTTAATCATACATTTTGGCAATAGTATTTTGTTATGAAAAGTGGACAATGGGATAATAGAGAAGTACCTAAGTTTTTTATACCAATTTTGAAAATTTATCTTTTTTTGACATTTAAAAAAAATAACAGAAAAAACATTACAAATTTGCCCATTTGCTCAGCGGTCAAAGGATTAAGAAAATATTAATGATTAGCGGAACTGGTTCTAGCTATGAAGTAATATTATTTTGCTCAAAAACCCCCAGCAAAAAAATAATTACAAAGAATAAGTAATCGTCTTTAAATATACAAAAAACAATGTGATTAATGGCCAGGATTTTTTTACATATAACATTTTTTATATACAAAATAAAAACCGAAATAACCTCATTCATTTCACCCGATGTCAAAAATAGTTTTGTTTTCCACATTCTTGGGCAAAGCACTAAATCAATAAAATCACCAATTTGTGACAAATTATGAGTTTCATATGAATCGCCCATGAACGGACATGCAAACTGGTAAAAAATGAATGTAATAAATTAAAACATTCAAGATTTGTATACATACAAACAATACAATGTAAATATTAATATTGTTTGTATATATACTTCTTTGTATACATATATTGTTTGTATACATACAAACAAATATAATGTAAACATTATTCAAATATTAAGAGTTTACAAATCAAAACATTCTAAACATTTGTATACATACAAACAATATAATGCATACATACTCTTTACAAATTAAATAGCACACTTATGTAATGACAAAACTTTTAAATCGAATAGAGATAATATATTTCTGTTAAAAAATAATGCTAAAGTTCAGACTTACATATATTATACATTCACATAAAGCTAGTCACATTCCTGCATATTTATTAAATATTTAGTTGCTAAATATAGAAATAATATTTTATAATTTATATTCAGGCGCTCAGATTCGCTTTTTTCGAACACATAATAATAAAAATATTACTACCGTGCGTACTGTCTTTTGACATTATATTTACATAATCGAATTCATTATCAATCGGAACACCATAAGATTCATTCCCGATAATAAACAGACCATAAGTGGTCCAATTTTGTATTACGTGTTCTACACGTTTGAATAATTATTTTCTGTACTATATAAACAAAATGATAGAGATCTAAAAAAAAAATTTCCATCGGGATTTCGCCAACTTATGAGCCTAAATTCATTTTTAAACAGTAAATCCGAAATGGACATCTAAGTATTCATACAAATTACAATAAATAAAATAAATAAATAAAATAAATACCTTCTAAACACTCCACAGTGAGTTCTAGATAAATATCTTCCTAGGTTTAACGCAACGTGACAACAGAAAAAAACAACAGATGATACGATCCCAAACACGTTTGTAGAGACAGTCATAGACCCTCACCTCATTGGCCGGTGATTTTTTGACGCATGCGTATTCGATCGAATTTCGATGGAATAGATTTGACAGAATTACCAAACAGCTTTAAATATATGGATTTTACACATTTTTATAAAAGACCTATCGAAATTATTATTATATTAGAATTATCTTCGTTTTGAAATCGATATATAATGATGATTGAAAATGATTGTGATATAATGACTGAAAAATATAAAATGGCGTTTGTAGAGATCAAACTCATCTAGCGATTGTATAAAATAAAATAAAATAAAATAAAAATAAAATCATTTAAAAAAATAAAAATGCAAACGAGCTATCTTTAAAAATTTCTTCCATAGGATTAACATTAGAGTACGGGTATTTTTGTGTAGTGAGATAGCCTCTTCGTATACGATAAGGTTATGCCATAGGCAGATTCTTTTTCACTCGTTTTGCTGTACTTCAGTTATTATTATTATTATTATTATTATGCCTTGAAATTTATATATACTATTTTTTTTAAATAATTTTAATTGTAACATAATGGCGGTTTAATAATACGGTTTAATAATATATTCATTTTCCCCCAAAAATACTGGGCCAGAATTCATTGCGCTACTTTTGCCTGGCCTAGGCCTTATTTTACTGGTTTTTGCGCGCGCCAGAGCGGACCGGTCTAATGATTTAAACAGCATGGGTCAGGAACGGAGCTAAAAATTTTGGCCCGTGAGTACTTTTAATTCTGTTATGCGAGTTTTATTTAGACATAATTAATACAAAACAGTTTAGTGTCATTTTCTGAGTGCGCTGTGCAATTTACTATTAGAAAACTCCAATTTTCGAGCACTTACTCCTTTTTTTTAACACTTTCCAACCTATTGAAAAGTGTTTATGACTTCGGTTTGTCTGGCCGTATGGCCGTCTGCCGTCTGGCCGTCTGCCGTCTGTCCGTCTGTCCGTGCTCTAACTCCCGTAAATATACTCGGATTGCTCTGCAATTTTTATATGTTATTGTCGTTATCTATACCATGTTCCCTATTTCAACGGAAGTGTGTAGCACTTATAGTTTTTTTACAGGGACGCTCAAAATAATTCCGTTACATTGCGGTCTATAGGGAAAAATCATTTGCGGTTTATTTAAATAATGTTTCACTATTTTAAACGCATTGAAATTTATATATATCACTAAGGTGCATTAGACGAAGCTTAATATGGAATAGGGTGTGCATAGAACTTATAGTTACTTTACAGGCACAGTCAAAAGAATTCCGTTACATTACATCTATGGAGAAAAATCGTCTGCGGTTTATTTAAATAATGTTTCACTATTTTAAACGCATTGAAATTTATATATTTCACTAAGGTGCATTACAAGAGGCTTACAACAGAATATTGTGTGTATAGCAGTCATCGTTCATTTACAGGGACACGCAAAAGAATTCTCAACTGTCTGTTAACAATAATTCCTGGAAGTGCGTTTTAAGTTACTGAACACGATTTTAACTCGCTTTTTGTCTATTACGTGATGTGTATAAATTCTGTAGATCCTATACAGGGAAGCACAAAAGTTCGCGGACACATTTCCGTTTAGTGACAAACTCCAGACGGATAATTTTAAACTGTGCTACGCGTTTCCTAACTGAACTAAAATTTAGCATCCTATGTAGTATATATACAGATCTATAGATCCTATACAGGGCTGAAGAAAAGTATTCGGATATTTTTCTGAATATTGTATATGTTGGAAATTCCTGAAATTATGTTTTTAAATATATTATGCGTTTTCCAAATTGTTTACTTAGATGTCATCTTTTAGCTTATTAAACGGTATGATTTGTAAAATTATTTTGGAAGTGTTGGAAAGTGTTACATAATCTATGCTTGACGCATGATTTTCCGTTCTTGTTTAGAATTAGAAAGCTTATGCACTACTTAACTTAAAAAAAATTTCTCATTTTCTTGCATTTTTCTTGATATATTTCAAATATTGTTAGCCTGATATCATATTTTTAGTACCATATTTTTACTGCTATTAACTTTTTAATATAATTTTATCCAGATACTTTTTTCTAATAAAATTATTAAAATATTTTTCTGTAATTTTCCGAAATATCAGAAAAGGTATGGGTTTAGTAACTTGGAAACTTTTCCGCCTTTCATTTTCTACATTATTTATATTTACGGTAATTGTTGAAATATGAAAGTATGTCATAAATTCCTCATTTTTTTTCCCATAGTAGAATTCACAAATAAAAAATCATTGACCATCAGTCAAATACTCCCGTTGCGTTTTTCCGTTGATTTTTAACTTTCTCTTTCCTTATCGTATTAGGGATCCTACATTAGATCCTACATCTCTAATGTAGGATCCCTAATCGTATCTGTCATCCGCAATGGTTTGAAGAAGTTGACTGGAGAGCACCAGGGGATCTGTAGGGAGCGTTCGGCGAGATAATGTCATAAATCCTGAAGTAGCCTCTTAAAAACTGTACGTTCTTCAAAAGTGCTTGCCTGACGGAAATATACAAATTCAACTCTCATGTTTGACTAAGACTTAGATAGGACTAATTGCTTTTGGAGGTGTCACGTATAACGCCAAAGATTAGGAGCTCTACCCATACCTAGTGAAGGGAAGTCGTAAAAAATGCACCTGCAAAAAGAACCCCTTTATAAAATTCGATATCCACAAGACATCAATTAATCTTAATTCATCAAAACATCGTTAAATTAATGGATTTTGAAAAAAAGGAAATTGGAATAGAAGCTATTCTCACGTTATAACTAACGATCGGTCCTCTTTATCATTCATATTAAGAACAAGTGTTATTCAGTGTACATATTGGATAATTATTTCTGGTAAAATAATTCAATCGATCTATGTTGTTAATTTTCTTGAAATACTTGAAAGAGATAAAAAGTAATGTTAAAATTATTTTATTTTAGAGATGGAAAGAAATAGATGATCGGTGTTTTTTTTCCAATGAATTAAATATTTTACTTATTTTTGTGTACTAAAAATAACACAAAAATCATAATTATAAATGTCCGTTTATTTAATCGCCCCTTCTTTTTTTTCTGGATTAATGCGCTATTTCTCAGGACATTTTTTTGCAATATTCAGATAACTTTAGAATGCCAGAGTATTACAACTAGAATAAAAATAATTCAGCAATTTCTTTAAATTTCAAGATGTGTGTTTTATTTAAACATCTCTAGAATCTATACGAAAACTGTTTTATAAGTCGGCGAATCTTTATGAAGTAAATAGTTTCTATCAACTCTTTAAATATCAAAAAATAAAACTACGACTGAGATTAAACTACTAGAAAACCAATATTGCCATAATAAAAAGATAACTTAAAAAAAAAAAAATGCGCGAATATCGTATTTTTTAAGCATTACTTTTAACACCCCAGGCTAATTATGAGTACCTTACCATTTATTTTTTCTTTTATTCTAATCTATATATATATATTTAACTAATAAAGACACAGAGTTTTTAATAATAGTTATCGATTAAGTAATAGAATCAGGAAAAATCATGTGTATTGCTCATGCCTGAATCCCGGAAAATAAAACACTATATTGCAAGACTTCAACTTTTGGTTATAGGGATAAATTAAACTAAAGCTGTTTTAGGATTTAAAAAAAAAAAAAGAAAATGAGTAAAGGATTCACGTGCCCCTTGATACACATTTACATACAACTTTACAGGATAATAAACTGATTACGAAAAAAGTGGAAGAAATAAGAAAGATCTTACATTTTTTAATTAAAAATAATAAGCTTTTTTTTTTTTTTTTTTTTTTTTTTTTTTAATAATACATATATAAGAATTTTATTTTTACAATAACAGCGTGTTTACCTGCAAATTATTAACATTTGAACATTTGAATATAAAATTAATATTTCTGATATTTTACCTTTTACACTTATATTCCTTTCTTATTTTATATTCCACTTATATTCCTATTTACCTTTTTCACTTATTCTCCACAGCGTTAGCAGAAAAATTAAATTGTAATACTAATTATAGTAGCCTGTTGTCGTACACTAATAAAATTTTTTATAAAACCATTTAATTTTTATAGGTTATGATAAATATTATTGTTTCAGAATATTAAGAAAGAAATATATAAAAAAATAAAAATACATGCAATAAAAAATTATGTCTATAAAAAAAATATGCAAAATCAAAATTACAGCTTCAAAAGTTACGTGTGTCTGAGTTTTTTTTGCGTTAATGGTGTTTTCATATAAAAAACATGTCTGTAAATAAATTATGTTTTAATCAGAAAAAGAAATTTTAAGGGTAAAATTTACTATAAAGACAAAGACTTTATAGAAAAAATTATGTTTCATTAACTTTGTCACGTTAACTTATGACATTTTTTTTTTTTTTTTAATAAAATAAAAGAAAATTAGCGAGATTATTTCTATTAACAGAGAAAATGTGAGATGAAATACATTTTATGCAAAAATAAACTAGATATTTTACATAACTTTACTTAGTTATTTTTTTAATACAGAATTAATCTTTGTAATAGACGTATGTAGGGAAAAAAAAAGTAAACATTCTCTACTAACTCTGCAAAAAATTATCGTATATAAGAAAGTTCCTGGTACCAAACTATTGGAAATAATAAAGTCTACTTTTAAATGATACATATAAAACTTGATTAAAGGACAACCTGCATATAAAAAATAACTCAATTTTACGTTTTTTTTTTTTCTTTCAAAAGCAAGACACAATTAAAACATCATAAATGAATGTGGCACCCTTTTAGCCAAAATACAAATTTTCATTAAATTCGTACGATTAGTTTCAGAGAACTTAGTTATTTTAAAATGCGCATATTTTGGGGGCTATATTCCAATTGAAATTTGTTACTATATTGTTGAAATGACTATGTCTATTTATTTTTTCTTGCCAATATGACCATTTCACTCATCTTTATGTGTTTCAGCTATTGCTAAATGAAATGAATAAAACATACATTTTTTTCAAATTATGTTTTTCTGTGCACCAGATATGCCCACCCCCCCCCCAAAACAGCATTTTGACGTTTCATAAACCTAATTTAAAAACTACTTAGTTTGAAGTCAGTTATTTACTTACTACTTAGTAGAAAAATACCCTTTTTTGAACAGAAGAATTAAAATTTCTTGTCAAAATTAGATATTGCCATTGAAATAATCAAAATTTGGGCTGTTTTTATTTGTAGATGGCCTCCTAAGGAAATTTTATGTACGCCATTTAAAAGTAGACTATATTTCCAATCTTTGGTGCCAGTAACTTTCTTCTAATATAATTTTTCACAGAATTAGTAGGCGTGTTTACTTTTCCCAACAAAAGTGCAACTTTTATATTTTCAGCGTCATTTTTTACCGATGCCGCCTTTTACTCGACATTAGCTGCTCTCATTTCAGTAAATTTAAATGATTTCTTTTTCTTCTTCAAATTTATCTGCACATTTGCCGTTTTTTATTATTTTTTTTCCATTTCAAATACATCTTTTTTATTTATTTCTTTTTTTTCAAATAAATACTTTACATTTCGGAACCGGTTTCGAATGTGAAAATATCTATCATAAGAAAAGGTTATCTACATTTGTTCCACAAAGCGGATTCCTTAATAACTTGAATTTATTTTAATTAATTTGAGATAATTTAATTAATATTAGATCGCTTTAAGAAGGTTTTCATCTTAACAGATACCTTATTCTTTATAATTACAATCTTTTCTTAAAGACCATGAAATTTACCGTTTAAAAAAGTTTTCCACTACACATACGGTAGGTTTTCACTGGTTTTAGAATCAAATATATCTTAATTTAACTGTAAAATCCATAACATCTTCCAATTGTACATAAAAGACAACCGCTTATATATATATATATATATATATATATAATTATAATATCTATGAATTTCAAAAAACATATCAAGTTCTATTCTACTTAAATCTCCAAAGAGATAATCAATGATACTGTGTATACAGAATACCACATAGCTAATAATTAACATGTGCAAACATAATATTACCATAGCTGATGCTTCAATGGTAATTGGCCAAATTTTACTCATACCAAAAGAATATTGAAAAAAGAAATAGAGAGAAAGGGGAAAAAAAAAAAAAAAAAAATTATAAATTGGAGTTGCAATTAAGTAAACACAAATGGATTAACAAATTAAATATGAACCATACACAATGGAAAATTGGACCACATGAGAATTAAATATGAATTGGACATGGAAAAACACATGCACATGTACTCATCAGCCTGGATGCACCCACATGTGTTTTAAATAATAATTCAGTGTTTCATAATTCTACTGGCATAATGCTAAGATCAGTAGAATCATCCAGGTACACTGAATTATTACCAGACAACAATTGGAAATATTAAAATTTGGAAATATTTAAATAGGAAATAAAAAACCATTAAGAAAATACAATATATTTCACTCACATCGATTATCCAAAAAACTGTAATTAACACCTCACTAAATTACCACGAGATAACAGTTTTGAAATAATAAAATTGGAAATATGAACGCGTAAAGTGTAGATAAAATATTTTACTCACAATAATTATACAGAATCCTTAAAATGTCACAACGTCTACATAATATTCACATCCACATGGCAATGCATCATACATGTTAACTAAGTCGAGTTGAGAGAAATGATTTGTAAGACAAGTTGAGAGCACACTTTTTTTAAAACACAACCCCATAAATGACACCCAATCACAAAATGATTCAAAAACACTCAAAATAATTCTGGTTTTAATACACTTATAACAAATTTATATCCGTGAATATATATTACTCCATCCAATTTTAATTCCTGAAAGTAAAATTAATATACAATCAATAGCTCCCTCTATAGTTAAATTAAATATAATATTAACAATATTATCTACAACTACCTGAAAGGTAAAGTGTCGCCATCTATTGGTATTATAATAGTTCATAATTAATATTTAGTTAAATATCCACTTTATTAGTTACATACTCACTTCATTAGATTTATTTATATAAATAAACTTTAAAAAACAATACTAACTTGTAGTTTTACTTAAAATTCAAATAAAATATAATACTACTATATGAATAAATCTACACAGAATTAATTCAACTTGCACAGCATTTCAGATATTCTTAACAAGAATATATTATGTAAAAGAGATATTATTTTAATTCAAATTATTTTTGCTGCCAGCTGTGTTAATCCACTGATATTATAGACATTTATTAAATAATTAATGTTTTATTTTTACTACTACTTAAATATATATTAGACTTGTTTTTAAATAATTAATGTTTAATTTATACTACATTGTAAATATATTTTATATTTATAGATTAATTTAAATATCTAATTAAATAATTCATAAACAATTCAAAATATCTCAAAATTTATAATGTTGATAATTAATAGTATTACTACTGTTTTTCAATCAAATTAATGCAATGCAGTAATTAAAATACTTGTTTATTTTAATTATTCATAGACAAAAATAAAAACTATATATATTTATTTTTATATATATTGCAAATAGATATATATATATGAGTTATAATCACCAATGTTATCATTGTATAATTTAATTTGTTATTGTATAAGTTAATTTATAAATGTATGAAAACTGCACATCAATAATACCTTAAACAGAGGTGATCGGCAACGCACAATCACAACTATACAAAGTATAAATAATGTTCAATCAAATATTAAATTTCCTAATATGTTATAATTGTAATTATGTATGTTATATTTGTAATTTTCTACATAAAGTGTATATAATGTTCAAACAAATATTAAATATTAAATTTCCTAATATGTTATAATTGTAATAATGTATGTTATAATTATTATTTTCTATATCTTTTATTATATGTTATCGCACACTAAAACAATAATTTATTACATACCATGTTTATATTTAAATTATATAATAAATGTTATTTAAAAGAGTTGATGATTGAATTTATCATAAAAATAGGATATCCATATATTTTTGCTTGATCTCGAATATATCTAATATTTTTGTTTTTATTTAAATCTGAGCATAAGTATTTTATACGATGTAGATAATTGATAATTATATTTTTATAAACAGATTTATGTAAACATGAAGCATAATTGGTAAAAATATTTACTTTAAATGGGAAATCAAATCTCTTTTCATAAATATCAAAAATTAATTTATAATTATTAGTAATATTAATTTTTAAGTCAAGAAAGTTTATATTATTATTAATTAAATCATTTTCGCTTAATTTAAGCTGAGTAGGATAAAAATTGAGTGGTGATGTGCAATTTTTTTCATTGAAATAAAATATGATAATGTCATCAATATAGCGATAAAATACATAATCATTGTTCGGACTTATATTTCTTTCATAATAATATAAGTAAAGGTCAGAGAGAATACTAGATGCGGTTCCGCCCTGCGGAATTCCCTGGCATTGTTTATAGATAATATTGTCATATATAATGTAATTATTATGCAATGTAAAATTTAGTAAAGTTTTAAAAAAATTTACTGAAATATGTTCTTTTAATTTTAATTGAGATTTAAATTCTTTAAATAATATACACATTGTTTTATGTAAGTCTTTTATATCAATGTTATTAAATAAATCATTAAAATCCAATGTTTTTATGAATTTTACCGGATTGATATTATGTATTTTATTAATGAGTTGAAAACTATTTTTTAGGCAATGTTGGTTATTATGTTTTAGCGTTATATCATATATCTGCTTTAAAATATTAAGTAGTAAATTGCTTGCATTTTTATTATATGTGTTACAACCGATGGTAACAGTGCGAAATTTAATAGGATTTTTATGAAATTTTGGAATTATAACAAGATAAGGATAATTAAAATTATTACATTTGATTTTTAGTAATTTGTGATAATTTAATAATTTTCTGTTATTTATTTCAATATTTAATTTAGTTTTATTAAAAATATTACTTGTGTTGATTGCATTGTGAATTAACACTTTATAGTATTCTTTACAAATGATAGCATAATTATTTGGAGATTTATCTACATAAGTAATTATAAATTTGTTTTGTAATTCTGATATATGTTTATTTATGTTTTTAAAAGCTGCATGTGTAATATGATGATAATTTTTTATAATTTCATTTTTTAATTTATCAATTACAGAAAATCTCCATTCACTGAAATATTCGATTGGTTTATTGTAATCAACAGCAATTTTATATATAAACAAATCAATATCTTGAATAAACTGCGATATTATGGATTTGATATTACACTTATATGGAAGACGAAATTTTGTGCCATTATGCATTAAGTTTTGTAAAATAGGTTGTTCTACAATATTAAGATCACCAGTAATGATATGACCATGTGTTGTATTTATATACTTTTGATATTTTGGGTCATTACAATAACATGGGTAATTCTTTGAAGAGACCAAATTTTTTGCAAAAGAATTGTAATTAAAAATTTTACGTCCAAGTGTGCGATTATATTTATATGTCTTGTGAATGGTAAAATTTTTTATTGGAAAATTATTATTAATGTTGTTTATTATATTGTGTAAATTTATATTATTAAATACATGATTGGAAAAATTTATAATTAATTGTGTATTATTAGTTTTATATTTAGGTTTATTAGAAAGACTTGTATTTAATAGGTTTGCTCTATAATGTAGAATATCATAAAAGATATCACAAAAATGTGGAGAATATTGATTCTTTTTAATACCTTGAAATATTGGTTTATATATTTCTTTTTTATACTAAAAACATGTTTTCTTATAGCAAGCCAACAATAATCATTACAAAATTGTGCCTCAAGATTATCAAGCTCCTGTTGAATCACAATATCATCAGTGAATTTTTTGTTATTATGTTTACCTCTACCAGATTATATATATAAAGTGTGCGATTCTTATAATTAAGTCTGGTGAAACATATTTATACCACTTTTAAGACGGTTCTGGACAAAAAAAAAAAAAAAAAAAAAAAAAAAATCCTGAGCTCATTAATACAAAACATTAGTGATTTGAAATCGAATATATATATATATATATATATATATATATATATATATATATTTATTTATTTATTTATTTATTTATTTAAACAAATGTATTAAGTGATTGTTGTCTCACAATGACCTTTAGCGAGCTGTCGCGTCCAGAAATTCTGTCCAAAATGCCATCGTTTATAAGATTTTCTGATTTTTTTTTTTTTTTTTACGAAAATGGAAAATACTATTCGATTTCACGGTTTTTGAAATAGAGCACCCGCTAATCTTAAGCGTTTGAGACAAAAAATAAATTAATAAATATCTCGGAAATAAGCTTGTTTGGATATGAGATCCGCCTTAATACAGAACTAGATGGAACCCGTCAAAATTTGATGGCAAACAACTTGATAATACCATAAAAGTAAAATTTATAGTTGCTTTAACTTGACAAATTTCATAGTGGGGAGCATAATATGATTAAGTGGTCACAGACTTTTCCATCGATAAATCACATGAGGGGTGTATGCAAAATTTAGAAAAGTACACCCTTGGGGGGTCAAAGTGGGGGGACGGACATGGGAGATGCATAATATGATTAAGTGGTGACAGACCTTTCCAATGATATATAACATGAGGTTGTGTGCAAAATTTAGAAAGTACCCCTTTGGGGGGGGGCAAGTGGGGAGATGGGCATCGGAGATGCATAATATGATTAAGTGGTCACAGACCTTTCCAATGATATATGACATGAGGGGTGTCAACAAAATTTAGAAAAGTATCTCTTGGGGGGGGGGGGCAAAGTGGGGAGATGGACATTGGAGATGCATAAAATGATTAAGTGGTCACAGACCTTTCCAATGATATATAACATGAGGGTAATGTGCAAAATTTAGAAAGTACCCCTTTGGGGGGGGGGGCAAGTGGGGAGATGGGCATCGGAGATGCATAATATGATTAAGTGGTCACAGACCTTTCCAATGATATATAACATGAGGGTAATGTGCAAAATTTAGAAAGTATCCCTTCGGGGGGGGGGGGGGGAAGTGGGGAGATGGGCATCGGAGATGCATAATATGATTAAGTGGTCACAGACCTTTCAATGATATATGACATGAGGGGTGTCAACAAAATTTAGAAAAGTATCCCTTAGGGGGGTGGGGGGGCAAAGTGGGGAGATGGACATTGGAGATGCATAATATGATTAAGTGGTCACAGACCTTTCCAATGATATATAACATGAGGGTTGTGTGCAAAATTTAGAAAGTACCCTTTGGAAGAGGGAGGGGGGCAAAGTGGGGAGATGGACATCGGAGATGCATAATATGATTAAGTGGTCACAGACCTTTCCAATGATATATAACATGAGGGTAATGGGCAAAATTTAGAAAGTACCCTTTGGGGGGGGGGGGGCAAAGTGGGGAGATGGACATCGGAGATGCATAATATGATTAAGCAGTTACAGACCTTTCCAACAATATATGACATGAGGGGTGTCAACAAAATTTAGAAAAGTATCCCTTGGGGGGGGGGGGAAGTGGGGAGATGGGCATCGGAGATGCATAATATGATTAAGTGGTCACAGACCTTTCTAATGATATATGACATGAGGGGTGTCAACAAAATTTAGAAAAGTATCCCTTAGGGGGGTGGGGGGGGCAAAGTGGGGAGATGGACATTGGAGATGCATAAAATGATTAAGTGGTCACAGACCTTTCCAATGATATATAACATGAGGGTAATGTGCAAAATTTAGAAAGTACCCTTTGGGGGGGGGGGGGCAAAGTGAGGAGATGCACACCGGAGATGCATAATATGATTAAGCAGTCACAGACCTTTCCAACAATGTATGACATGAGGGGTGTCAACAAAATTTTGAAAAGTGCCCCCTTAGGGGGGGGGGCGGGATGGACCCCGGAGATGCATAACATGAATAAGTGGTCAAAGACTTTTCCACCGATATATCACATGAGGGGTATGTGCAAAATTTAGAAAAGTGTCCCACTTGGGGGGGGGGGGGATGGACACCGGAGATGCATAACATGAAAAAGAAGTCACAGCCGTTTCAACTTGCAATCTTTTTCTCGAAGGCATTTGACAATATTAAATTTTTTTTTACCGAAGACAATTTAACGATATTCTTATTTTTTTTGCGTAATTCGTCAAACGTTCATGGAAAAAATCAGGAAATTCGCTAATCAATAGTTGATAAATTATAAAATTCAACAATCGATAGCAGTAAATTTGGTCAATCGATAACGGAAAAATCACGAAATTCATCAAATGGTCTCCCGTAAAAAAAATTGTCCTGCACACTGATGTGATGATCAAAAGGGTTTTGAAGTATAGGACAAAATTAGCACTTGCCAAACAGCGAGTAATACTGAAAATTTGGCAATGGACTTTATTGCCACCACTGGTCAAACATAATAGTCACACTCACCAATTGCGATGATTGAATGGAAAAAGATTTTTTTTCTCTGCTGTCGCGCGACAAATTTTGAAACCATTTGGTAAATTTCATCCCCGAAATTGGCAGATTGTGAATTTTTTTCTCGAAGAAATTCGACGATATTCGAAAAATTTTTCTCCCGAAACCAGTTGATGAATTTTGCGATTTTTCCACTGTGTAGATTAATGAATTTTGCACTTCTTCCGCTATCGATTGACGAATTTCGAATTTTATCGACTATCGGTTAACGAATTTCACGATTTTTTCCATGAACGAACAAATTGCGCACTTTCTGCTAATTGACACATTTCGCCCTTTACAATTCAGTCAATGAGTTGAACGTTGTTTCAGGTTGAATTTACTTCGTTCGATGCCCCATGGAAGAATGTGTGCGATGCAGCAACGGGCGTCACAGACTTTTTAGGGCACCTGCAGACTAAAAACATCTAACCAATCTTCGCGGGGGGAAAATAACAGATTTTGTCAAATGATTGAGGAAAAAACACTACTTTATCAAAGGATAATGGGAAAACATGACTTTTGTTAAAAGACCACAGAAAAAACGTAATTATGCAAAAGGATCGCGAAAGATAAGCAAATTTTGTCAAAGAATCGCAAAAAAGGAAATTTCACCAAAAGATCACGATTTTTTACTAAATTTCGTCTAAAAATTGCGGAATAAAATGTATTTTATCAAAGAATTGCTGGAAAATGCGAATTTCGTTAAGGATCGTGAGAAAAATGCGAAATTCTTCAAAGGATCGCTGAAAAAACACTAATTTCATCAAAGAATTGCTGAAAAAACATGAATCTCGCCCAATAACAGAAAAATCATGGTTCATAATCATTATATCTAGTAGTATATGTAAATACAGTTTGTGATATAAGACAAAATTAACATTCACCAATCGGCGAGTAATACTGGAAATTGGTGATTGATGTTATTGCCACCACTCGCTAAACTTAGTCACACTCGCCAATTGCGATGATTGAATGTAAAATGAAATTTTTTTTCCCGCTGTCACTCAAAGAATTTTGAAACCATTTGGTGAAGTTTTTTCCGAAACCATTTTGTGAATTTCCCGATTTTTTCTTCAAAATCATTTGACAAAGAGACTTTTTTCTCGATGGCATTTGACAATATTCAAAATTTTTTTACCCAAGACAATTTGACGATATTCTTAATTTTTTTTGTGCAATTCGACAAATGTTCATGGAAAAAATCATGAAATTCGTTAATCAATAGTCGATAAATTGTGAAATTCAGCAATCGTTAGCGGTAAAATCGTAAAATTTGTCAATCGATAACGGAAAAATAATGAAATTCATCAAACGGTTTCCGGTAAAAAAATTGTCTTGCACGCTGATGTGATGATCAAAAGGGTTTTGAAGGCATTTATTTTATTTGTTGTATTGTGTATAAATACCTAGGTGGAAACAGTTTGCTTATTTTGTCAAATGTTTCAACAATATTCGACCCAATACGCATGCATAAAAAAAATCTTCCGGTAGGACCGGCCAATGAGGTGAAGGTCTATTACGGTCTCTAGAAACGTGTTTGGGATCATCTCCTGTTGTTTTTTTCTTGCACTTTGCGTTAAACCTAGGAAGGTATTTATATAGAACTCACTGTGGAGTGTTTAGAAGGTATTTATTTATTTCATTTATTATAATTTGTATGAATACTTAGGTGTCCATTTCGGATTTACTGTTTAAAAATGAATTTAGGCTCTTTTAACGTTCGCGAAATCAATCCCGATGGAAATTGTCTTTTTAGATCTCTATCATTTTGTTTATATAGTACAGAAAATGATTATTTAAATGTATGTAAAAATATCGTAGAACACGTAATACAAAATTGGACCACTTATAGTCCGTTTATTATCGGGGATGAATCTTATGGTGTTCCCATTGCTAATGAAGACAATTATGTAAATATATGGTTCTTCATAGAGGTATATGGTTCTTCACACTTCAATAGAAGCATTGTTTAAATTAATATAATTCTACAAATATGATGCAGTTTTAAAATATCGAGTAATGATTAATACTGTCAAAGAATATACTCATATACGTAATTAAGTTTTGGTACTTCTCTATTATCTCATCGACCACTTTTCATAAAAAAAAAAACTATCGCCAAATAAATGGGAGAACGTTGTCATTGGAATATCAAAATAAATAAATAAAATATAAGAATTTAAGGATACAATTGTTATTTTAATTAATGAAATAACTAATAAATCAAATAAACATAATGAAAAATACACGCAAATGTTGAATTAAAAACCACTTGATGACATAAAAAACACGTATAATGTTTTCGACATCAAGTAAATGGGACTGCAATTTTGGCATTTAATCATACAGTTTGGCGATAGTATTTTGTTATGAAAAGTGGTCGATGGGATAATAGAGAAGTACTCAAGTTTTTTATACCAAGTTTGAAAATTTATCTTTTTTTGACATTTAAAAAAAATAACATAAAAAAACATTACAAATTTGCCCATTTAAAACAATCAAGATTTGTATATATACAAACAATACAATGTAAATATTAATATTGTTACATGATACATTATATACATTGTTTGCATATATACTTCTTTGTATACATATATTGTTTGTATACATACAAACAAATATAATGTAAACATTATTCAAATATTAAGAGTTTGCAAATCAAAACATTCTAAAGATTTGTATACATACAAACAATATAATGCATACATACTCTTAACAAATAAAATAGCCCACTTATATAATGACAAAACTTTTAAATCGAATAGAGATAATATATTTCTGATTTGTTATGAAAAGTGGTCAATGGGATAATAGAGAAAAGTACCTAAGTTATTTATACCAAGTTTGAAAATTTATCTTTTTTTGACATTTAAAAAAAATAACAGAAAAAACATTACAGATTTGCCCATTTAAAACATTCAAGATTTGTATACATACAAACAATACAATGTAAATATTAATATTGTTACATGATACATTATATACATTGTTTGCATATATACTTCTTTGTATACATATATTGTTTGTATACATACAAACAAATATAATGTAAACATTATTCAAATATTAAGAGTTTGCAAATCAAAACATTATAAAGATTTGTATACATACAAACAATATAATGCATACATACTCTTTACAAATAAAATAGCCCACTTATGTAATGACAAAACTTTTAAATCGAATAGAGATAATATATTTCTGTTTATTTTATAACTTATATTCAGATGCTCAGATTCTGCTTTTTTCGAACACATAATAATAAAAATATTACTACCGTGCGTACTGTCTTTTGACATTATATTTACATAATCGAATTCATTATCAATCGGAACACCATAAGATTCATTCCCGATAATAAACAGACCATAAGTGGTCCAATTTTGTATTACGTGTTCTACACGTTTGAATAATTATTTTCTGTACTATATAAACAAAATGATAGAGATCTAAAAAGAAAATTTCCATCGGGATTTCGCCAACTTATGAGCCTAAATTCATTTTTAAACAGTAAATCCGAAATGGACATCTAAGTATTCATACAAATTACAATAAATAAAATAAATAAATAAAATAAATACCTTCTAAACACTCCACAGTGAGTTCTAGATAAATATCTTCCTAGGTTTAACGCAACGTGACAACAGAAAAAAACAACAGATGATACGATCCCAAACACGTTTGTAGAGACAGTCATAGACCCTCACCTCATTGGCCGGTGATTTTTTGACGCATGCGTATTCGATCGAATTTCGATGGAATAGATTTGACAGAATTACCAAACAGCTTTAAATATATGGATAGTTGAAGCTTACCTATTGAAAGCTTATTATTATATACAAGTATTTTTACTGAAATTCACACATTCAGATTGCGAACGATTATGGAATCTGACAAGCATGTCAAAAAACTTTCTGTTACAACTGAATGTTTAAACGATGGTATTTTTGTAGTATGTTTGAATCGATATTAGTCGCCGTAAAGAAATTACCATAATTTACAATAATTATTATCAATGAATTTTCATAATATAAATTATTTTATCTTTAAAAAAAATATTTTGTTTTTAAATTTAAAATTTCACAATATGATAAAGTTTAGCGACTTCTGAGTTTTAGTTTCTAATTATTATTAGATTTTTATTTTTTATCTAATATCTTGCAGGTCTTAAATATAAACACTTTTCCTTAATCTAGCGTAATCTGAAATCTGCGGTTTTTTCACCCTTAATCATTAAAAGTATTTGTCTAAAATATTTAATGAAATCATACGAGTATATTGGAATTTGCCCAATGTTAGTAAATCAATATTCCGTTTATTAGCACAATAGTTTTAAATCGGTATCACAACTTTCCAGATTCATATGCATTCTTTGACTCTCACGCAAAGAAATGTTTTGAGGTAAAAGCGTCTGTTTATAAATAGAAATACATATTTGAAATAAAAGTCTAAATAATATAACTGAGTGCCTTAAGTGTATTACTTGGACACACATCTTAAAATAGTTTAAAAAAAAAAAAAAACTTTGATTCAATCATTAATGATTCATAGAAGTGTATCATTCATTAATGTTCAGCCTTCAAATATCCGTTTTAGGTTGGCATATAACATGTTCTTCAATTAATCAAATCGTCAATGATCGTGTGAGAAATTCTTGCCACATTAAAAGCACGAGATAGATAAAATAAAATAAAAGCATAATAATATAATAATAATAATAATAATAATAATAATAATAAAACTAAGCATACATTATGTAACAATTTCTAAACTGTTATATTCGCGACGTTTGTTTTCCTCTGAATTATTACGGCAAAATATGCTATTTCCAAATGAAGTATTTCACAGAAATAATTTACTTTTAATTAAATTATTCTACTTAGCACATTACATATTCTCAAATTACAGGCACAAAAACGTAAGAAAATATTAAACATGAGATAAATAATTGGATACATGAAAACTGTGTGAAATCTTAAAGGCAGTATTCACGCTTGGTACTGAAGCCCAATTTCATTCACTCTTAATAATAATATATAAAAAATAATGTAAATATAATGCTTTAAAGTAGATTAAGTTAGACTCTGTTTCTATTTAAATACTCGTGTTTAGAAGAAATTCTATAAAAAAGAAATATAGAAACTTAAACAGAAAGACAACAGGCGCATCTTTACGGAAGTTAAAATAATTATTTTTAATTGCTAAAGAAAAGAAAACTTGTGGTAATTAATATCAACACCTTTTGGTTGTAAAAGGACTATCACTGGCACAAAATTTGCATAGAAGTTAAGAGTTCTTAATCTGTTTATTATTTTTGGAAACCATGTGGTTAATGAGTTAGTTGAAGCACCCTCTTTCACTCTTGATTAATATACCTGTAAATCTGGTACTATCCATAAAGGTTACTTATATTCTTAAAAAAAAAAAAAAAAAAAACTTTTTTATGAAATAGTAATTTAATTTTAATTAATTTTCTAAAATAAGAAATTAAATAATGTTTATTTTTTTCTTTCTAGTTGCATTACCTTAAAAAAGATTTTAAAAAACTATGTATTTTTGAAAAAATTCGCTTGTTTGTGATTTCTACCAAGCGTAAAAAATCTGTATATTTTTTATAGTGGAATTCGATGTCAAATTATTACGGAAATGTTTGCCAAAAACATGAAATACCTTCAAAAAATTAATTTTTAATTTCTAGTTATTAATGTTATAGATTGATGATGGATATTTAATGACTTGTTTTTTTTATATAATAGTAGAAAAGTTAAAGTGAAGATTACTGTGTCAAATTATTAATATTGGATATTTGATTGGGAATATTAACAAAAAATAAAAAAAAAAGAGCAAATTCTAATTTTCCAATAATAATAATAATAATAATAATAATAATAATAATAATAACTAATGGAATTTTTCATTAAAGATTCACATTTGATGCTCTACTCAACAACAAATATCATATGCACACACTTTCCGCAAATATAACAAAAATCTTTGTTTTCGATGAGTTTCCATGAGCCTTGTAACAGATTATGCTTTGAGCAACATTATATAAAATTAATACTTAAATCCTTTTTGACCGCCTAGTATGTGTTTGATAACCGAATATGAAAAGTAAGCAAGATAATTTTAAATTACGCACTAAATCTCTTCTGCGCATTTCTTCAAGTCCGTATAATAATAATTCACAGTAACAATAGTAACTAGACATAAAAGAGGAACACATTTCGAGTGCCAGATATTCAACTCTCGACACAAGTAAAATGTTTTAGCATTGGATATGTGACCCTATATTGTGACGTCAAAATGAGGTATGGGGACACTTTTCATGGGGATGGATTTCAAGCTCTCAGTAAAAAGAAAATTCTCTAGCACTGGAAAAGTTCCCCCTTGATATGTATCCCCATCTGCTATGACGGCAGAATGAAGTATGGGGATACTTTTCATGGGGGAAGTTTTCCAATTTTCGACTTTTCAAGATCTCAGTGAAAAAGTAATTACCTGGCACTGGAAAACTTCCCCCTTTTGGTTTGGGGGAACTTTTCATGGGGGAAGTTTTCCAATTTTCGACGAAACTAAACTCTCTAGGACTGGAAATCTGCCCCCATCTGTGGTGACGTCAAAATGGCGTACGGGGATACTTTTCATGGGGGAAGTTTTCAAGATCTCAGTGAAAAGAAAATTCCATGTCACTGGAAAACTTCCCCCTTTTGGTTTGGGGGAACTTTTCAGGGGGAAGTTTTCCAATTTTCGACGAAAGTAAAATTCTCTAGGACTGGAAATCTGTCCCCATCTGCTGTGACGTAAAAATGACGTATGGGGGAACTTTTCATGGGGGCACTTTTCAGGCGCCTCTATTTGAATATTAAAGAATATAGATTTCTTCATTTTTCTAACATAAAATATAAAATTGGTCTTAGATATATAATTGTACACTAGGACTTCCCTTAAAGGGATTAGTCTGAGTGATATTGCTGAGAACATAAAGTTAACAATTACGATATAAAGAAGATATCAACAAGAATCTAAGTGAATATACAGCATATGATAGACAAGAGATAGATAAAGATACAACATATGAAAAATAGCAAATTAAATGATATAATTACAAAATATCATATATAAATTCATATACTGTTATGTTTTCATATGCATTTTTTATAACATTTGGCAAATAATCTCATTTTCTTAAGCGGGAATTGCTCAAAACTTAAAAAAAAAAAAAAAAAACCGCCGGATCTTTTAAAACGATATTTTTAAAGTCACATAATCAGATTTGCAGCCAATAGCGTATTTTAGCAAGCGTAGTTTAACGCAAATTTAATTTAATTTTTGCAACATTTTCTTTGTGACAAATATCTAAATAAAATATTAAAAAATAAAATATTAAATATTGAAATATTAAATCAAATAGTATTTAATATTTGAATTAAAAAAATTTCCTTTGTTTATTTGTATAACTATTTATAGAAACTCGTATACTTCAAACCACATTGATAACATGCTTTGCTACAAACGTGTCTACCAGTCTAACTACTCGTATGTCTTAGCTGTGTATCTCTCCGAACTCATCTGTCTACTGTCTCTCTACTCTTCTGTATACCCGTCTCAGTATCCGTCTGTCTTTCTACCCGACTCTTTAATCGTAACAAAAAACTATCGCCAAACTAAGATTAAACGCCAAAAATACAGTCCCATTTACTTGATGCCAGAAGCATTATACGTATTTGTTATGCCATCAAGTGGTTTTTAATTCGACATTTGCGTGTATTTTTCATTATGTTTTACTGATTTATTAATTATTTCATTCATAAGTAACAATTGTGTCCTTAAATTCTTATATTTTATTTATTTTGATATTTCAATGGCAACGTTCTCCCGTTTATTTAGCGTTACAGTTTGGCGATAGTTTTTTGTTATGAAAAGTGGTCGACGGGATAATAGAGAAGTACCATTTTTTGTGATAAATAATTGTTATTGCCAGGGGGCAAATTGTAAACAATTAATAAGCGAACTAAAATAATTACCGGAAAAAACTTGTGAGAATCTCAAGAAAGAAATATGTGATATAAATAGCATTTAAAATCTTAAAATGGAGAAGTGGTCCGTATAAAAATGCAAAACATTATACACCTGATATAAGAATTTTTTAATTTTTTTATATTTCCGAAAGCACAGATAAAAGGGTAAAAATCCCGGCACAGATGCCATATGCTCACCACGTTGGCGCGATTTTTCCCCCGCCCCTTTGGCGAAAACTGTTTGTTGTGTTTGTTTACTTTTATTTTTTATTTTAATTCTATAGATTGTTTTTATATGTATATCAATATTAATTTAGGCACAGATGTCATATACGCACCAGATTGGCGCGATTTTTCCCCCGCCAATTTGGCGAAAACTTTGTTTTTGAATATTAGTTACAAATACCATACAATAATAGCATGTAATTTTTTATTTCAATATGAAAATAAAATAACGTAATAAATGAAATAGCTCCTATTATTCAAAAATGGGAAATAAAAATAAATAAATGATAGTTTAATATAAATAAATATTGATATATATAATAAAAACAATTTATAGAATTAAAATAAAAAATAAAAGTTAATAAACAACAATTCAAACAAAATAACCGGGTTACCATGTGAGGCATAAAATTGCCATTTTGTTGCAATCGCATCAATGTGGTGCGTATATGACATCCGCGCCTTTATTTATATCAAACTATTATTTATTTATTTTTATTTCCTTTTTTCAAATAATAGAAGCTGTTTCATTTATTACGTCATTTTATTTTTATATTGAAATAAAAAATCACGTGTACTATTTGTCACACTATTTGTAACTAATATTCAAAAACAAAGTTTTCCCCAAGCTGGTGGAGGGAAAAATCGCGCCAACGTGGTGCGTATATGACATCTGTGCCTTGTTTCATTTCACATAGAGGTACTGCTCTATTATCCCGTCGACCACTTTTCATAACAAAAAACTATCGCCAAACTGTTAGATTAAACGCCAAAAATGCAGTCCCATTTACTTGATATCAGAAGCATTATACGTGTTTGTTACGTCATCAAGTGGTTTTTAACGCGACATTTGCGTGTATTTTTCATTATGTTTTACTGATTTATTAGTTATTTCATTCATTAAAATAACAATTGTGTCCTTAAATTCTTATATTTTATTTATTTATGTATTTTGATATTTCAATGACAACGTTCTCCCGTTTATTTGGCGATAGTTTTTTGTTATGAAAAGTGGTCGACGGGATAATAGAGAAGTACCCACATATGTATCGGTACTTTTATGTTAACTTGGCGCAGTTGATAAATCGCCAAATATTTTTCTCATAACATCTTCATATTACATTCATTTCATTTAAATATAAATCTTTCACTGATTTCATTTGAAATACATACATTAAAAATACACGTCTTTCACTCATTTAATTTAAAATACACGCCTTTCACTAATTCCATTTAAAATACTAAAAAGGAAAAGAAAATAAGAAATAATGCCACAAATCGAAACCTTTTATTTAAACATCAAAGAATTGTTCCTAACATACACACGCGAAATAAAAAAGCTGCTAATGGTGATTTACGCCAAATCTCTAATACTAATACTACTCTTACTAATCTCTAATACTTTTCAAACAGAAAAAATTCCAGATTAACTTTCCATTTTTATTAAAATGAAATATATTTTATTGTGCTGAATATTAGTGCTTGCATATTTTTTTGCTCCATGTATTCCATGAACTTTTCAATTCCGATTGTCTACGAAAATCTCCCGCCGGTGAAAATGACGTACGCACAAAATTTAGTGACGTATGTACTTTAATTGTGCTTTTTTATCTATTTTTTTAATATAACTTCCAAACGGTTTGACACTTATTCTTGGTAATAAATAGACGTCGTTGTCACCTTTATAGGTACCTGCTGTAAAAATTTGAACGAAATCCGTTAAATATTTTTTGAGTTATGCTTGACGAAAGGTTTTAATATCCATCGTAGCTATATATGGGGCGAAGTAATACTGCGCTGTGTATGAGTCTTCGTTGCACTCAGACAATTACATTTCATAATAGAATTAAAACAGGATTTTTTGTCATTACGGGTTCGGGTTGAGGGTTGAGGGTTGAAGTATTTCGGGTTTCGAGTCGGGTGCGGATTGAAATACGTCGGGTTCGGGTCGGGTTGCGGGTCGCGAATTTTTTTTTTTGTCGGGTTCGAGTGGGGTTGCGGGTTGACTTCAAATGAAATTTGCGGGTTCGGGTCGGGTTGTACCCGACCCGTGCAGGACTCTAATCCGTGTTTTTAAAGGTTAAATAGAAAAATTGCCTGAATCTTTTAATATTAGGCTCATTTGTACTAAAATTCACCATCTAGTACACCCTGAAATCTATTCTTCTTACTTATTAAAAGCTCTGTTATAACATGTAAGAAACTTGAGCTCATTATTAGAAAATCGGTTTCATACTAAAGTGTTCCCAGTTAACATATCCATCTAATAAATAAAATTTTTGTCATTCAAAAGGTTTCTAAAACACAGCCTTGAAAATTTCATCATAAAATAATGAGATGTCATATCCGACATAATTTGAAAACTTCATTATTTTATTCTATAAAAAACCTCTTATATGAATGACTATAAGCTATAATATCCTACAGCCTTCATATTATTACATAATAAATTATTCAACACATTATTACATATCGTTTTACGAATTCTGACAAATTATAAAGTGGATATATTTTTACTATTCAAAACCCAAATATCGTCTGCATTACACATGAACATTGTTAGCAGTCCAAAATAAAATTGCTAAAATAAATTTATTTATAAAACCACGTTTTAATATTCTGCGAACGGTTGGAATGTTTCCAACTGACAGCGGTTTTATGTTATTTAACAGAGAACGGACTACGTGACACGTTTTTTGAAAAGGATTTTCAAGAAACCAAATTTCATGCAAATATAGGAAAGATTAATATATTACGCGATCGCTTTTCTATGGTTATTTTTAAATAAAATTACTATGTTTTTCTAATATTAGGAGAGCAAATCTCTTGAAGTGAGAGGTGAAATAGAAATATTTTATTAGTTAAGGAATAACACCATTTTGAAACTCTGAATTTTAATGCTTTTCGGGATTGCTTTAAGAAAAGCGAAGTATTTAGTATCCATTTACATTAAATTATTATACATATTTTCAAGTGGAAAACTATTCTGTCTTAGTTGATACATTAAATAAACAAGTACGAAAAATCATGCGTCAAGCATAGATCACTTTCATGAAAAAAATGAAAGAAGTAATACAGACTTAACAGATAGGCTAGACAAAGTCACCTTGTAGGTTGAAACTAGTGTTAAAGGAGTAAACTAAAGGAGATGTAGAGCTTTTACAAGATAATAATTAAAGTTGATAGAAAACTATAAATAGAAAACAATACTAATATCTTATTCATTGAACAATAAACAATTTGAAGGGTTATTAACATTGTTGCACTAAATGCTCAGGACATCGCTAATCAATCTTGTGGGAAAACTCATTGCTGTTAGATTTGGTGCTACGTCGCTATGCACTACAACTTTCACTTTCGCTCTCAAAAAACTCCGTTGTTTTAGAATAGATTGCAACGGATTGTTGCTGTAGAATGTTTTTGTTTATGATATGAAGATGTGGTATTTTTGTCATAAAAATATGAATAATAATGTGAAGCATTGCGTCTGACAGCATTATGTTTTAAACCTTGTAAATATGTAAGATATTTTATATACCTTCTTCTTATTAAACTTTTATAGTTAACATATTTCATTGATAGATTATTAACTTTTGATTTTGAGGAGGGAAAGTGTGGATTCATTTATTCGACAAGGTTATATATTTTAGAATACTTTAATTCTGATCCTCGATTGATTTATTTTTAATGTAATTAATATTTTTTCTTAATTTCTGTAAAATTTTAAATTTGTAATATAGGGCCTTCTTTCAAATACCTATTCATTTGTTAAGGTACCAGGATACTATTTTATCCTTCTGAAACATTCGTCGTATAGAATATATATAAATATAAACTGTTAAAAAAATTGCAATAAACTCGCTAGTCGTTTGACCGATTTTAGAGCAAAAGGTTAAATAATCGTAATTTAACTCTATTCTGACCATTTTAATGCCCATATTATGGTCCGTATAGAGTTTTATTACGGCTATACAAACAGTCAAATGACTGGACAGTTTGCTGCAAATTTTTAACAGTGTATATTTTTTCTATTTTACAGGAACATATCAAAACTTTCAATATACGATCGTCTATTGTGGCGGCATATCAAAATGAGCAATATGGGCAACAATGAGATTTAAATTAAGTGTGGATAACAATAAATTGCTGCCACTAAAACTCTTTGTTACGCGAAACCACTCCCTGTAATATACGCGTAATTGCATGCAATAAGTAAATATTGGTTCTATAACGTAACCAGCATTCACTTGAAGTCGGGTGTGTATTTTTTCTTGGCAAATACTTCTTTTTATGTTGTACATTAAAAATTCATTGATAAAATCAACTTATACAATCAACTTATACAATCATCATTATAGAGTATTCTGTCCAAGATGATTACACGAGGATCACAGAGAAATTTTTGAGATACAACTAAATGGCAGAAGTAAAACTTACCAACTGTTAGGAGTGTTCAAAGTAATTCCCTCCGAAATCAATGCACTTTTGTAGGCGAATTTTCCAAGTATTAAATGCCTCAAGTCGTCTATTTCTTGGAGTAGATAAAAAAATATTATTTTATAGCCTCATCAATTTCATCTTCGGAATGAAAAGGACGCACACGTAAATTTTGCTTAGAATAAAAAATAGCCAAAAGACACACATATTAAGATCAGGAGAATAAGGTTGATGTTCTATCACTTTGACGTTTTTTAACACTTTCCAACCTAGTTGAAAAGTGTTTATGACTTCGGTTTGTTTGGCCGTCTGTCGTCTGCCGTCCGTCCGTGCTCTAACTCCCGTAAATATGCTCGGATTGCCCTGCAATTTTTATATGTTATTGTTGTTATCTATAGCATGTTCCCTATTTCAACTGAAGTGTGTAGCACTTATGGTTTTTTTACAGGGACACTCAAAAGAATTCCGTTACATTACGGTCTATGGGGAAAAATCATTTGCGGTTTATTTTAATGATGTTACACAATTTCAAACACATTGTAATTGATATATATCACTAAGGTGCATTACAAGAAGCTTAATATGGAATAGGGTGTGCATAGCACTTATAGTTACTTTATAGGGACAGTCAAAAGAATTCCGTTACATTACGTCTATGGAGAAAAATTGTTTGCGGTTTAAATAAATAATGTTTCACTATTTTAAACGCATTGAAATTTATATATATCACTAAGGTACATTACAAGAGGCTTACTACAGAATATTGTGTGTACAGCAGTTATCGTTCATTTACAGGGACACACAAAAGAATTCTCTACTGTCTGTTAACAATAATTCCTGGAAGTGCGTTTTAAGTTGCTGAATGCGATTTTAAATTTAACTCACTTTTTGTCTATTACTTGGTGTGTATAAATTCTGTAGATACTATACAGGGCAGCACAAAAGTTCGCGAACACATTTTCGTTTATTGACAGAAACTCCAGAAGGGGAATGGAGTTTCATTCCCATATGGTAATTGTAGACGTTGAAGGCATTTCTCTTGATTTAGCTCCACGTTAAAATCATAGAAAATCATAGAAAATCATAGTTCGATAATGCTCTCGAATATGCACCATTTTCTATTCTTTCAAAATGTATTCTACGATAGCTAAATCGTAATTGTTGCCACAAATTATCGTCTGCGGATATAAAAGAGTTCAAATTTACATATCCAACCACTATTTATTTATTTATTTATTTATTTATTTATTTATTTATTGCACATACCGTTTGTCCCTGTCTCAAAAATTTCAGAGTTACCCTCGTATTAGTAATTAGAAAACATATTGCTTTATGATAAACATAAACATCAAATTACGTATCAATAAACATAATTATATATTTATTTATTCATCGCTCTATCCTGTTTTAGAATACAGTAAAAAAAAAAGCAATATTGGAAAATTTCTTCAATCAGAAATGTATAATACGTATATGAAACATATGGAAGAAATAGCAAAAAATAATAGAAAACATTCCCTTGAAATGAAAATCATCTTTTTTTTTTTTTTTTTTTTTTTTTTACTTGCCTGGAAAATGAGCCATGAATAAAGATGAGGCATATACTATGATAAATAGTTTGCATGCATTCATTTACGTGTTATCGAAATCAATATATAGAAATATGATTCGTTCTCACAATTAAAATTAAGCCTTACACATTTTTAATCTCTATATGAACAAGTTCTCCTGCCGAACAAAAATTATAATTCAATTCGAGCGGTACAAACAGAAGAGGGTTGGTAATTATAATATAAAATCTCATACCTGAGTCGTTACAGATCGACTCAATTCCTTATGGGGAATTCCCGGATCCCAGGTTGGACCCTGATGCAGGCTGGGGAGAGTGACTCCTTATGGGCATACCCTCATTTACAAGCCCCTTCTTTCAGTAACTAATTTGCAGCACTCTCTCATAATATTTTTTTTTTCAACTACTTCTTTTTCGACCGCACACTTTCAACTTTTTTCCATCGACTGCTTTCTTCTCTAAGATCTGACTTTCTTTTTCGTTGGTGGTGGCCCCTCCCCTCTACTTGACTATTTTCAACCTTGTGCCTAAATGGCCCAATGTGTCAATGACCACACCTAACTTCGTCGCTCATAGGCGAACTGACCAGCCAATGATCACACGCTGTCTGGCCCCCTAAAATTAACCAGGCACCAATGTGTCTGGTCTGAGTTTTCTAACTTCGAACGCCCGGTACCACACACGAAGTGTGATTGACACTCCTCGTAAATTTAAAGTCATAAAAGCTTCACAGCCTGGCTCCAGTGTACTTTTCTTCGCCAGACAGCGCTCATAAAACTGTCTATCACCTTGTTAACTAACTTGCTATCAACCATTGTACCGCTCTTGATATGTAAATAATTATATATATAAAAATGCATAAACATGTATATAAAAGACAACACAGTAATTACTAATTAATTATAGAATTTAAAAAAACAATAACACACGTTTCGCAGAGTGTAACACAAAAGCCAAAAGGTGGTGCATCCTTTCCACCAATAACTTTAAGAAAGAATTTTAATATAAGGATACAACGTACGTATACATTTTTGTTTGGAATAAATAGAACCTTATTGTTTGCAAATAATAATAAAATATAAGAATAATTTTATAAATTGTCTATGTGTACACTGTAAAAAAAAATGCAGTAAAATTACGGGCACAGGCCGGCAGCAGAGATTCCAGTCATACACCGTAAAAAAGAAAAAAATCCATGCCCATCATTTTGTGCAGCCCGTAATTTTAAGAAGCAAAGTAATATAGCATTATAATGCACAGGATATAATGCACTTTAAAACACAATAACACTTTGCTTACTGTTCCGTAGCACGTAGCACGTTAGATAATCATCACAGAATCGCTGTTTTGGCGGGTTAAAATTTTCGAAACACGAGTATAATGAAGGGTTACACCCTAGCGGAGGACAATGTATGGGGTCGTACCGTATTTTTGCTAACATATGGGCTAGAACTGCAAGAATATGTGGATTGCTCTTAATTTTCTAAGTATCTAAGGGATAAGGCCACTTATTTAGTGGATCAGACCGTTTTTCATCAAATAAGGCTGTTGCCCGTGAAAATTGAAGAGCAAACACTCATAAATTTACAGTTTTTTCTGAGTGTTAAAGTGTACTTTATTCTTATTCTTATTTTTTACATTTATTTTTAGTAATATTTTGAAGCTTCGCTCATGAAAAATTTAGATATTTGATTACATTTTCATGTTGATAGCTAAGCATATTATATAATTTACTAACCTGTATAGTATATACTCTGAGAAAAATGTAGTAATATTTAACCAAAATAAGACTGCTTTTTGAGAATATTTTTGTCTTTGTTATTTTTATGCTTATATATGCACTGAATGCACCATCTTAAGTTCCTATTACACATACTATCGTACGATCTGAAATATATGCTATTATTAAGCGTATGTTTCACGCTAAAAATAGGGTTATTTTCAGGATGAAATTAAAACCCCAAATGTAAGTAAAATGCGGAACATTTGGCGAATAATCTCGTGTTTTCAAAAACATTGTAAAGCAAAAAAATTGAGAACAATTATTATTAGATCATTCTGATTGGTGGAATTCGAGCTGATTTCATAGGATTACACTTTCGTAGGATTCACTTATCAACTTTGTTGGAAACTTTTAAAAGTAACTTTATAAATCCAAAGAGGGAAATACAAGTTAAATAAAAGGAAACTTGATAAAGGATTTATTTTACTTGAAGGAACTGATATGGGTTGCAAAAAATGATAAAACCTAGTGTCAAAGATATTTATAATTTAATTAAGGGATAAAACCCGGGCTTTCAGGATTATATATTATGCACTGTAAGAAAAAACGACAAAAATTACCGCAAAATTTGCTGTCATTTTATGCACCCAAATTGCAAGCATTTTCCCCTGTATAATTTATCATGATTACAGTCATTTGTACAATAAAATTAGAATAGTTGCAGAGATTTTACTGTAAAATTCAAAACACAAAAGTTTTTAAGGCACATTGTGCTGTTAATTCACAGTAAATACTGCTGGCAATTTGGGTTCATAAATTTACAGAACATTTTGCTGTATATTTTGCCGTTTTTTCTTCAGTGTAGGTGAAAACTGTCATGCATTTTTTATTTAATATTTTTTATTACATTGCTCACCAACTACACAAAAATGCATCTTAATATGAATGTATCAATTGTGTATTCATTTAAAGGTTTCAAATTTATTAAAAGCGATACTTTCGTATTATCCACATGTCAGGAGTTAATTTCCAACGAAATCCACAAAGATATCTTCAGCCATTTTTATTCTGATAATTTTAGTGGTTTAAACGGTCAATTGGACATGTCCGTTAAATTTGTGTTTTATTTATAATGTTTTATTATTTTATTTATTGTTGATATTTTAATTTCGTTACGGGATATTAGCCAGACACAAATGTTGAATTATATATATTATTTTAAGAGCAAACTGGTTAATCTTCCGTAATCGAACTGTACGCGATAGAGGTAGATTTTTTTTTTTTTAAATCATCTTTGAAAATTATTTTAAAAAACACAAAAAATCAGTGAGTTGAGATAAGGTTTTCAAACAAATTGCATTTGACATTACATTTTGTTTCTCTGTTTGGAGGTGTAAAAATTTAAAACCTACAATGTTTAGAATTTTAAAAATTGCAGTGAAAACTAAATTTATTGTCCAGTCGTTACCATGATCAATATGACGTCAGCTGTACTCACGGACATGTTCTTGTCTTTTGATATTGATTTGGTGTAAAAAATATGAACCTGTTCTCGCTTTAGAACTCAATGATTTGATGAGACTCTGTAAACGAAGAAATCAGCACTTCCATCGCATATGGGACGAAAAGAGTAAGTAAGGGATTTTCAAATAATTTTTACTTTATAAAATTGAACTAAAGATATAACTTTGTTATATTTTCAATTTATAAACATCAGTGTATATTCAGACTATAAAAGATGCATTTTACCATTTTATTAAATACATCAAAAAATAATTTTTAGTGGAACTTTTTGTTTTCATAAGATCTTGGGGTGTTGTTTTTTAAATATTTTATTTTATTATTAAAATAGCATTAATTACGAAACTTCAGAAAAAATTTTATCATTCAATGACAAGAAATACAAATTTATTGGAGTATAATATTTGCTTTGGTATATAAATAGATTATCATAGTAATATTTATACATAATTGTAGAACTGTTTTATCGAAAACAAATTTCACAGAAAAGAACAAAATCTAGAAATTATTCTAAAAAAAATTGTTTCTATATTTAGAGAAACAGACTATTCAAATACAAAGTAAATTGATACGTTATTTATTTTTCTTTAAAGATCTGAAAAGGACCACGAACTCTAGTTTGAAAGATACTTTTAATTTAATTTGGTGCAAAACAAGTGAAACCTTTTCCTTTTAGAATTCAATGGTTTGACGATTTACCGAGAATGATGAAATAGATTCATCCAGTATATTCTTAGCATGTGAAAAACAAAAGTGCAATTAAGTATTTGGAAAAGAATATTTAATTTATAAAATTGAATTAAAGCACAGGTGAACATTGTTGGTATTAAAAAAATATCCAGGTGCTACAAAGTTATTCGTAACTAAGTGATCAAACTTCCCTAACATTTTGTATAAAGATAATTTTTATTAAAAGGAGGTGCTTTAGAACTGAATCGGTTATTTTGAGAAGCGTGGAAGTCCATTTTTCAGGAAAAACTGATGCAATTAAAAAAATTCAAAGAGTGGTGGTGTTTTATTGTTTTTATATGTTAAAACACTATTAAACCTTATTCGTAAACACTAATAATTGTTGACATGGAAAAAACAGTTTTAAGATGTGGACTTATGTCCTTCTCAAAATTAAATGAAGTGAAATTTGATTAAAAAAAAATCATATTTATATGGTTTATTCAGTCTTTACTTTGAGAAATACCAAGTTCCTTACAATTAAACTTTAATCTTATTTATTATGCATCTTCTTTAGTGTCGTGAGATGTTTTAGTGTGCCGATTTATTATTAATTTATAAAAATATAAATAATCACTAGGAATGCGTTTCAGCAACTTTAAATTCTACCGAATTGCACCGAATGAATGGTGAACAAGTGCTATATTTGGTGAAAATTTGAAGGTACTATAGACAAATGTAGCTGTATGCATAACTCCTTTTGTCAAAATGTGTGACATACGCTCTTTTCCAAATAACCGATTCAAATGATCTGGCCCTTTAATCCCTTCCGAACGGGTGCCACATTCGTTTCATATAGGGTGCGAATGGTTTTTCTTTTTTGTTACCTGACTATTTTAATCATAATCTTTGCTTTGTCTGATCGTATAATTCTTAGATTAAATAAGGCGAAAAAACTATACGGCATTATCAGAATTAAAAATTAAAATAACATTAACTGACGTCCGTCCTGGAGTATTTAAGGGAATTGGTAGCCTTTGAACTAATTTTTCTATTTAAGTTTTTTGATACCTCTTTGGCATATTAATAAATGTTTTTATGAAGGAAAGTGATTTAATAAAGAAAATGCACTTATTGTGGTAAAATTTGAAAATTTTCAACACTTTAAAGAATATGTTTTGTATGTTTTTATTTTTAACTGTGTTCCATAAATGCCTAAAATTTTCAAAAAGTTAATTAATTTAATAAAAAATAAATAAAATGGCATGTCATGTGTAAAAGTACAGTAAATGACTCACTTAACATCTGAAAATACACTTTAAAAAAAACTTTATGCAGGATATCATAAATTATTCTCGGGGTTGCCTTATCTCATAACTTAATTTAAGAACATGATGAAAATTGCTATTCGTAAAGTACAACACAGAAAGTTTTTTATTAATAACACAAACAAAGTTACATATGCGTGAAATTCCAATTCAAAGCGTTATTAATAAAATAACAATTATAATAAATAATAATTAATATTGAAATTCCATCAAATTTATCAAAAGGGATGATGGAAACTATTATGTCCAAACTATCTAACTTTGTGCTCATAATTCATTAATAACTTTTTGATGAATTTGATAAAATTTTAATATTAATTATTATTTTATTATAATCGTTATTTGATTAATAACGATTTGAGTTGCAACTTTTTACGCATATGTAACTTTGTTTGTTTTATTTAAAAAGCTGTTTAAGTTGTACTTTACGAATATGTAACAATATTTCAAATACAACATTTGCTAAATGGTACATACATTAAAATCGTGAATTTACAATCACAATTAAACATCAACGTTTCATTTCGCTTCTGCGAACGTCATCGGGATGTTACAAACAAGTCGAAAATGTCAAAATGAGCATACACGTCAGAGTTCTGGAGAAAACATGATCGGAGAGTGCGCAAACGTCATCAAGTTCCCATGGTAACCAAGTGGATCATACCACTGTAGTGAAAAGAGGGGTTGGAAGACAAAATGAGCAGATTGTATTAATGGATTATAACATATTATGCCAGATTTTATGAATGTTATAGGATAAATTATCGTGATAGGATAAATTATCACTTGGACAATATACATGTAACGGCATGCAAGAATTCTTATGTTAATAAAATTTTAGAGTCCCTTACGATTATTAAGCTTGGGCAGTATACATGTAACGATAATTTATCCTATAACATTCATAAAATCTGGCATAATATGTTATAATCCATTAATACAATCTGCTCATTTTGTCTTCCAACCCCTCTTTTCACTACGGTGGTATGATCCACTTGGTTACCATGGGAACTTGATGACGTTTGCGCACTCTCCGATCATGTTTTCTCCAGAACTCTGACGTGTATGCTCATTTTGACATTTTCGACTTGTTTGTAACATCCTGATGACATTCGCAGAAGCGAAATGAAACGTTGATGTTTAATTGTGATTGTAAATTCACGATTTTAATGTATGTACCATTTAGCAAATGTTGTATTTGAATTATAGAAATTATGGTGCAATTGTCCTGTTTTTAAATATGTAATAATATTTTTCGTCATGTTCTTAATTAAAATTTATGAAGTAAGAAAACCCCTACAACAATTCATGGACACCTTTGTATAACTGTAACGTATTTCTTAATTTTATAAAATTAACCTAAAATATCGCCAAAAAAAATACCGAGTCAATTGAAAGGTATGTGTTGAAATTTCAGCAGTTTGATCATACTGACATACTGAACATACTCATTCAAACTGAAAAAAATAACTTTAAAAATTGGAACTCTGAATCAGTTAAAGAGAAATGGATGCAGCAAAAAGCTATTATTACATATTTATAATCATTCTATCTTTGCGTAACTTCACCAGAATATACTAGGGTGTATTTTAATACATTTTAAGTGAAATATTTAAAAATTGATATTTTCGTCATTTTTTGTGAAATGAAGGGTCCGAAGTCACCTGAAGAAAAAAACATATATGTCATCGAAAATGTGGTAAAATCCATGTAGTGTAAGATGACCAGTTTTCTTCTTTTATAAAGGACGGAGACAATTTTGAAGGCCTTTTACTCAGTTTTGAAAAACTTAAATGATTGAAGTTACGACAAAGAGACCAGATGGTCAACTTATCCTAATCAGCTATACAGTCAGATGTCGATATGCCTAAACACTATGCTCTCAAAAAGAGGGCATCTGCTAGTCATATTAATGTAGTGAAAATTAAGTTTTTTTCCCCTTGCGCTTTACATCCTATTTAGAAGAAAACCAAAACTGAGCCAATGTCTTACTCATTAGCTTTATTACAGTTATATAAATATTCATAATGTGATACGAATACTTTACCAAAATTTGACATTATGTTAAAATAATTTATGTAACTATAGCAATATTATAAAACTATTAATATTTTATTGTAGAGTAGGTGATAATCCATCAAGTATGATAAAACATAGTGTTTAAATGGAATTAAAATAAGAACTTATTCACTATACTTACTGAAAAGACCTGGTGCGCGTGACTACATATGATGAAAATATTGCATAAAGTTAAATATATACAGTGGTGGCCAAAAGTTTGGACAAGTTTCATGTTTTTCCACTTTGTGTGCTTGTAGAATATATTAATTTTCACTTAAATACAAACGTTTATATATCAAATTGAAGGTAATTTAAAGTAGAATTTAATAATAAAAACAGTATTACAATATCTGTATTACAAAAAAAAAAGTTATGCAACTAATAGTAAGATCTATCTTAGATTTGCATTTTTTTAAAGTGATACTTACACAATCAATACTTAGTACGATAACCCTTATTTTTTAAGACAGCTTCACAGCGTCTTTTCATCGAGTGAACGAGTATTTGGAGTTAATCTTTCGTGCAAAGAACCACATGGTGCCAAGAAAGTTATGCTCATTTTAGTAGAACAAACAAACACAAATCGTTTTGAATAAGGACGTGTTTTGTAATAAAAGCGTACTAGCCAATCACAGACACTGTTCTGAGGACCAATCAAATGTCTGTAACTATAGTTTAGGTTATTTGGATGGAAAAGAGTTATTGTTGTGGAAATATTTTGCGGAATGATACATACTAGTACAATTAAATAGAGTATTGCTGTTTTTTAATATTTAAATTCTTTTTTTTAATTAAACTAATTTTAAACAATGTCATCAACAAGAAGAACTAATTGGACATCTACAAAAAAAAGCCGAATTGTCATATTGAGAGAAAATGGCCTCTCTTATGCTGAAATTGCAAGACAAGTTGGTGGTTCAGTGACTTGTTCTGGTGTACGAAAGTTCTGTTTACGATATGAAAAAACGAAATCAGTGGAAAATAAGGCCGAATCAGGCCGAAAAAAATGCACAAGTGCTACTGCCGATAGAAAAATTAAACGGCTATGCCTTCAAGATAGAAAAATTTCATGAGATGCCATTAGATGTGAAATGAATGCAGCGGGTATTGCAGTAAGTTCAAGAACAATAAGAAGAAGGTTATCAGGATTTGGACTACAAGCTAGAATTCCAAGGAAAAAAAAACATATTTAAATCAAAAGCAACGCGAAAAATGAGTTAAGTGGGCAAAATAACACATTAAATGGTCAGAAAATCAATGGAAGCAAGTAATCTGGAGCGATGAGAGTAAAATATCGCTCTTTGGTAGTGATGGTAGAAAATACGTGAGACGTAGAGTAGGAGAAGCACTTCATCCTGATTGCATTGAAGCAACTACAAAAAACCCAAAAATATCAGGATTTGGGCATGTATGTCTGCAGATGGTGTGGGCCGAATTCAAGTGATTGATGGCATCCTGAATGCCAAAAAATACATCGAAACTGTCCTGGAACCAAAATTGATACCTTCCATCAGGGATCTCTTCCCCAACAAAGCACCATTTATTTTTCAGCAGGATTCAGCTCCATGCCACACAGCAAAAGTATGCAAAGCATTGTTTCAAAATAAAGGCATAGATATATTACCATGGACAGGAAACAGCCCTGATCTCAATCCAATTGAAAATTTGTGGCGACGTTTGAAAATTCTTGTACGAAAAAAACGTCCATCCAATAAAAGACAACTTATTGAAGCTATAATTGATTCTTGGCACCATGTGATTACGAAAGATGAACTCCAAACACTCGTTCACTCGATGAAAAGACGCTGTGAAGCTGTCTTAAAAAATAAGGGTTATCCTACTAAGTATTGATTGTGTAAGTATCACTTTAAAAAAATGCAAATCTAAGATACAGCTTACTGTTAGTTGCATAACTTTTTTTATAACAGAGATATTGTAATACTGTTTTTATTATTAAATTCTACATTAAATTACCTTCAATTTGATATATAAACGTTTGTATTTAAGGGAAAATTAATATATTCTACAAGCACACAAAGTTAAAAAACATGAAACTTTCAAAAAATGTCCACGCTTTTGGCCACCACTGTATATATTTAGATTTCATAAACATAATTCAAGATAATTTATTTTCTCAAACTTTGAGTCTTATTTTTGCTTAATCGTGTTTTACGGTAAAGTTTGGTGATAAACATAAGCGGTGTCAACTAGAACACGCATTATTACATTTTTTTTTAATTCTCAAAATGTAAATAATTTACAGATCAAATCGGAAAATTTGGCAAGTTTACTTGATAATTATTTTTAATATACAAGCTCGCTATATTTAAACTGACAGTACCCAGCGTGTTCTGTAGCGTGATCCAATTGCGAGAATGGAGCCAAATTTTGTAGGATGATTAAAAGATACAGGGGACAATGGATTCCTCACAAAAAATTCTTCCGAAAGTCATCGCTAGGGAATATGTGGCTTTGTATAATAGAAAAGAGAGTTTAGAAAACTGCAGAATCAATACTGAAATAAAATAAACATTTATTTAGCACAATTAATTATTTAATTCTAGTTCAACATGGCAACAGTTTTGTTTTTAAAAAAAAGGTAAAAAATTACATAAACAGTAAAAAATTCTCTTTATCTGCATTTTCACTTACTGAATCCCAACGAAAGAAGAGAAAGAAGAAGAAGTCTATTTATTCCAATTTCACATTACATCCTTTGGCACAGTACCAGCTCGTTGGGCTATAAAAAAGATTGTGTTCATTTTTAAAACAATTTGATTGAAAGTTATGTGCAATATGTCTCCTTCTTTAGCCTAGCGTGCGTTACTTGTGATTTTTTTAGGTAGGTTTCAATACAAAAAAGTATAAAGCTACCTATTGCAGCCGTTCGGAGGAAAGCAGTTCCGGAAAACTTCGATATATTTTCACCGATCATAACCCCCAGACCCCAAAACCACCCTCCGTTCAAATGTTGATTTATATATATATATATATATATCCATATATATATATATATATATATATATGACCTATGTCATACGATAACGATCGTATTTATAAATCAATTTGGATGAAACTAATTGTGTGTATTAAGCTCACCAATGTCTCGACCGATTTCGTTGGCCAGCTTGATCCGCCATTTTGTTTCAAGATGGCGGCCACTTAAAAATTTAAAACTAAAATAAATATACAAAAAAGTTAAAAATTCAAATTTATTTTTAATTAAGTGAAGCCTTGATACGAGGATTCCAGAGCATTTTTTGGTTTACCTCTATCTTAAAAAAAGGCTGAGATAGAGCAGTTTGAAATTCTAGGATGGCTGACATTTTGAAACAAGACAGCACATTACAAAAATTTTCATTGTTGTAATAATTTTCTCAATCATACGCATAAAACTATATATTCATATCCGCTAGCGCCAAATTCTCGCCAAACTTGGCAACATTTGGCGAAATATCGCCAAATTTGGCGACCAAAATAAGGCTTCATAAATGAAGCCAATTTGGTTATTGCTCAATAATTTGGTGAATTTCTTATTCAAATTCAGTTTTAACGAATCTTTTGTAAACGTTTTCTTTTCATTTTAACTTGCTGTTTTCGTGTAACATTAGCTAAAATTTTAAAAAGAAGATACAGGAAAGCTACCTTTTCCTCCCTGGACAGGCCGGAAGGACTTTTTTTACCTCAACCTGTGAAACGTGTCAGCCACTCTTCATACTTTTAGAACGCCCAAAGAATGCAAATTGCTTAAAAACAACGGTTGAGAAGTTTGATAATACATATTTTCGAAAAGATCAATTAAGCAGAATACGCAAACCCGTACCACAGCATACAGTCGACGAAGATGCAATGGCGTTTGTCTACAGAGCGGAGGACAATACTGCTGTCCTTTCTAGCAAACACGGAGTAGCTCGTAATCTGGATATACCTTATTGCACGATATGGGAAATCTTATAAAACATTATACACTTCTATCCGTTTCCTCAGGGGATGCCTTCTTTAGGCATTCACGGGTTTCGCGACCCCGGATTCCTGAGCTATCTTTCTTCTTTTCTCTATTCTTCTCATTTTAGTTGTCTATCCTTTATTCTTTGTTTCACTCTTTTTAATTATCTCTCTCAAGTTTGTTATTCTCTGGTTATGGTAGTATCAACACCGATCTTCCCCATTCGGCATTTGGACTTATGGGGAACCGGTACCAGCTTTTCGGGCTCTGCCTAGTGGCATCCAGTTGGGAGTGGGAGTGTTCTCCAGTTTGAATGCAGTGTGGGGAAGAGGAGTAGCGTGCTACCATAATTTCGTTTTTAAGGAACGTTGTTTAGAAAACGGTCCCAGAGGTGAGTTCTCGGTCGCGTTAGGCTGGGGGGGCGGAGGCCAGCTCATAGTGGGAAATCCTCTCTGGTTCGCTGGAGACTGTGTACCTGGTACACGCTATGAGTGGCAACTGAATCTCGAGTTCACGAATCACTCCGGAGGTTACTCTGTACACGATAGGAAAGAGTGGGGGAACCACTACCTATGCGGGGGTTGTGGTGAACTGGAAGTTTTCCGTGGATTTATAAATTTTTCTTATGGTTACAACTATGGCTGATGAAGATATAATGCTTTCTCGGGTTGGCGGTAGTTGTGACAGTGGGAAAAGTGAAGAACAAGGATTGGGGGTCACTTCTAGTGAAACCCAATCAGAAATTGTGCTCGATTCTTTGGAAAAGAGTGCAGTAAAACAAAAAGAGGAAATCGGCATGACTGCTGGTGGGAACGGAGGCGGAACCCATCTAGGTGGGGAACACTCTGGAACCACTGCAGGAGGGCCGAAACTACTCACTAAGACCCAAAGAAGAAACCGACGGAGGAAGCAGAAGCGGGAGGAGGTGGAAACCAACAGTGCTAATGCTCAACCGAAGGGATCTGGGGAAAATCGGAACAAAAGGAAGGTGACATTATTGACACCTTCACCACAAATGTCGGCAACAGCAGAGGCTTAGGGAAGATACCCAGAGGTCTTTTGCCGCTGTAGCAACACTTAGGACGTTAGCGTGGTTAAGGAAGATTTCTCAGCGACCAGGCTGACACAAGAAGAGGTGGATATTATCTTGAAGGATGTCATCAGATGTATTGATTTGACTCCTGATAATAGACCTCTACCTCTTATAACTGACTCCAGGCTTATTACTGGAGCTTTAATCTTCAGCTATGAAGGAGATTCCACTGAGGGCTGGATTAGGTCTACTTATCATGGCAATGCTACCGTCTTTGAGGGCATTCCTCTCAGGGTACTTGCCATGAGTGAGATGCCGAAGCCGGTCAAAGTGGCTTTTAAAACAAGGGATATTTACACCAAAGATCCCAATGAGCTGTTGAAAAGGATCAACAGATACAACCCGGAGTTGAAGACGGGTGACTGGCGTGTTCTGGACCATGTTGCAGAGACCCAGTCTATTCGTTGGATCTTCGAGGTTGATATTGCTGCATCTGAAGCCATCAACAGTGCCGACTTTAAAGTGTACACAGGCCTCGACAAGGGATCATTCAAAATCTTGAATGATCCAAATACTAAGAAGATGAGAGGGAAAGAGTCTGAGACTCCAGCTACAGAAACTTCCTCTCAGGTAAGTGATACAAGCAGTATTTATGATATTAGTACTAGGCTTGGAAATGTATATGTCCAACAGAACTCCCCGTCCATGCCCTTAGATGAGGTGGAACAGTTGCTGGCTGAGGGCTCAGAGGATACAAGTATCCCTGAAGAAGACGAAATGGTTGCTGGTAAAAATGAACCAGGTAACCCATCTAAAGGTAACTCAAATCAACCTCCATCATAGTAGGGGCTCATCTGCCATTTTAGGAAAGATGATCTCTGAAGGGAAGGCTGATGTTGCACTTATTCAGGAGCCCTGGACAGGAAATGGCAACATTCTTGGTCTAGGGTGTAGAAAGGATAGGCTTTATTATGAAAGAACGTGTTTCAGGCCAAGAGCTTGTATTTATGTCAGCCATAGGCTAAACGTAATTAATATGGTGAACTACCTGAGTGGTGATTGTGTCGCCGTCAAGGTGGATTTTAAGGGTGAGAATGGGCCTGAAAATATCATTGTCTCATCTTCTTACCTTCAATTTGAGAAACAGGACCCTCTTTCTAGTGAGGTAAAAGCTCTCATGGGTTACTGTTCTCGGAAGGGGCACAAGTTAGTGTTCGGGTGTGATGCAAATGCACATTATACTGTTTGGGGCAGTACAGACTGCCACAAACGGGGAGATGACCTTCTGGAATATATTTTGGCTTATAACCTATATATTCTTAATAGGGGGAATGAACCAACCTTTATTACTAAAAATAGGAGGGGGGTTCTTGATGTCTCATTTTGCAGCAGAAACTGCTTTGGCATTATTAGTGATTGGAAGGTGTCAGATATTATTTCACTATCAGATCACCAACTAATCATGTTTAACATTGCAGGGACAACAAGACCAGCAATGATGAGAAGGAATGCCAGGAAAACAAACTGGCATTCTTACCGGCAGCAGCTTGAAGAAAGGATCCCGTCTTTAAGGGGTAAGCTCAGTTTTAACCCTCTAAGCGTGTGGAGCGTAATATTCCGTTCACTAAGCTCCAGGTTTCACTGCAATATATGCAATGTTTAAGGTAATATAATTCTATAGATTTAATGAATTTTCAAAACATTGAAGAATGATTAATACTCTCAAGGGTTACATTCATTTTTGTAATTAAGTTTTAATTATAATGCTGAAAGAATGATACTTTTTTAGCATTTAAAACAAAATGCAGAGAAAACAACATTACAATTTTACCCTTTTTCAAAACACTCAGAGTGTTAACAATTCTTCAGATGTGGAGTTGGCTGTTGACTCAGTGCAACAGGCCATTCTCCAGTCTTTTTATAATAGTTGTCATCCTCCTGCTGCTAGCTCCCCAAGGCCTTGCCTTGGTGGTCTTCTGAGCTTAGTACACTCAGGAGAATTACCCGCAGGGCTTTTAATAAAGCCAAGAAGGGTGGTGATTGGCAGCAATACAAGATTGCACTCAGCGCATATAATAAGGCCATCAGAAAGTCTAAGTATGATTCTTGGAAAAACTTCTGTGATGGTATTAAGGATGTCTCAACTAGTGCTAAACTTATGAGAATTATGGCTAGAGATAAAAATACCAATCTCAATGCCATTAAATTGCCAAATGGGGAATAAGCTGAAACAGGAAAACAGATTCTCTCAGAAATGATGAGGATTCACTTTCCTGATTCTACTAGTGATGACCCAGATGTAGCTCAGGGCACACCTACTGCCTTCAATGGCAGTAGGGAGTGCTGGAATCTTGCTGGAGTTATCGTCACTCACGATAGGATCTTGTGGGTGATCGATTCGTTCGACCATTACAAGACTCCTGGTATGGACGGAATCATACCTGTTTTGTTACAAAAAGGGAAGATGATCTTAGTCCCAGTGCTTAGTCAAATTTATAGGGCGTGTCTTGCTTTTGGATACATACCAATTCCATGGAGACACACTAAGGTGATCTTTATCCCTAGACCTGGGAAAGACACATATTTTGAAGCAAAATCTTTTCGACCAATCAGTCTTACATCATTCATGCTTAAGACATTGGAAAAGTTGATGGATAGGCACATCAGGGAGCGCATTTTGGGTGTAAGTCCGCTATCTTGCTCCCAGCATGCCTATCAGACCGGCAAGTCAACTGATACTGCTCTTTATAATCTTTCATTCGTGCTTGAGAAAAGTATTAAAGCAAATGAAACTGCTTTTGTAGTTTTTCTTGACATTGAGGGTGCTTTTGATAAGGTATCTATGGATTCCATCCTCAGGGCATTGATTAATAGAGGTGCAGATGAGGTGACTCTGAATTGGATCAAATGCCTGCTCAGGGATAGGTCTGTCCATGCTGAGTTGTTGGAGGATACAATTCAGGTTAAGGCAAAGAAGGATTGCCCACAGGGTGGAGTTCTCTCTCTTGTGCTCTGGTGTCTGGTGGTGGATGGACTCCTTGTGGAGTTACATCTACTTGGTGCATACTGTATTGGGTATGCTGATGACATTGTCATCATCATTAGGGGTAAATTCGAAAATATTATTTCGGATATCCTTAATAATATCCTTAAGCAGGTAGAGCGGTGGTGCAAGGAGGTTGGTCTTTCTGTTAATCCAGAAAATACGACTCTCGTTGCCTTCACTAGGAAAAGATCACTTAAATTTAATGAGGTAGTGTTCTATGGGCACACTTTAAGTTGCTCAAAGGAAGTGAAGTATCTTGGTGTCTACTTCGATGAGAGACTGTGTTGGAAGAGACACATGGATTATTGCATCAATAAGGCCAAAAACGTTTTCTGGTCATGCAGAAACGCCATTGGCAAAACATGGGGACTTAGTACAAAGGTGATCTGGTGGATATACAATATGGTGATCTGTCCTATGATCAATTATGGCAGTATAACTTGGTGATCAAGAACTATGACTGACATTGCCAAGTCTGAATTAGCAAAACTGCAGAAGATGATCTGCATGACCATGACAGGTGTACTTAGGACAACGCCTACATCTGCTATGGAACTGCTGTTGGGTATGTTGGCATATGAATATTGAGGCAGAAGCATTGATCTGCTCACATAGGCTCATTTTACATGGGCAATGGCAAAGTTACTCGAGATATCTTACTTGGGGTAGGCTTAACTGTAAAATCAGCAAGCACCCAGTCTTTATCATGAAGAGTGATGGTATGCCTTTAAAACATGTATTTGACAAGTCATTTAGAATTAGTCTTCATTCTAGAGCTGACTGGAAGAATATTTCTGTGATAGAACTTGAAACAGGTAAGACCTGGTTCACTGATGGTTCTAAGATAAATGCTGGAGCAGGAGCTGGGGTTTGCTGCCCAGCTAATGATACCTCTCTTTTTTACCCACTAGGTAGCTATACCACTGTCTTTCAGGCAGAGGTCTATGCAATACTTATGTGTACTTATATCTGCATTGAAAGGAAGTATAGAGGCCTGTCTGTCAATATTTACTCTGATACTCAGGCAGCATTACTTGCCCTGGAGAAGCATAAAATTACTTCCAGCATTGTTTGGGAGTGTTACTGCTCTTTGAACAGGCTTGCCAGAAATGGCAACAATGTTACTGTACATTGGGTGCCAGGTCATACTGGTATCCCAGGTGATGAGCTTGCTGATAGTCTAGCAAGGAAAAGGTCGATTACTCCCTTTGTTGGACCAAAACCAGCTATTGGCATTTCTAAGGACTGCATCAGAACTACTGTTTTTAAAATTCTAAGAGAGCAGCAGTATCAAGAATGGCTTGACTCAAGTGGACAGAGGCAAGCAAAAGAGCTCAACAGTAGCTGTCCTAGTAAAAGGGCACAGGAACTCATTGGGCTCAGAAGGAATAGTCTACGAAATATGGCGGAACTGTTAACAGAGCACTGTAGACTTAATAGACACCTTTGCATTATGAAGGTGGTCAGTGATCCTCTTTGTAGGGGTTGTAAGTACGAGGAAGAGACAGTTTCACCTGTCCTTTGTAGCTGTGAAGCATATGCTGCCTATCGTTTCGAACACCTGGGTCGACATCTGATTGAGCCATGGGAAATTCAGGATATCTCTATCAAATGTCTGCTGAATTTTATGTCAGCTTCTGGCCTGTTTAGGGACTAAGTGGGGATGATTTTTCCTCTTTCATCTTTGGGGGACAGTACAATAGACCTCTGGTCACGGTGCTTTGGCTTTTGAGCCACCCCCCTCAGTAATTCAGTAATCCTTACAAAATAAGACGTGTGCAAGAGTTACGTTAGACCGATCATGATAAGCAATTGCCTTTTACTCTCACATTTATTGCCAAAATGGAGGCAGGTGATGTTTGGCAGTGGAAAATCTTATGGATGGAAGAGGCCTACTTTTACTTAAATAGAATACCCAGAACTGCCGAATTTAAGAATCCAATTCACCAAATGGATTCAATGAAATTCCCCTACAATCACCAAAGACAACTGTTTGGTGTAGTTTCACAGCTGACATGATCATAGGTTCATACTTCATTGAAAACGGAAAGGATAGGTAACCGGTTTTGTTACCGGATATAAATATCGCCACATGTTAAACAACTTTGTCGTCACTTCAGAAAAGAAAATGCCTCGAGAAAATCATTTTCATACAAGATGGAATCCCTTACACATTGCTTTACGACTACAGAAGCTGCTACGACAAAGGTTCATAAAAGAAAGAGTCATTAATCGCTGTTTTTCAACTACATGGCCGCTTCGGTCCCCTGATTTTACACCATGACATGGTGTCTATTGGGTCTATGGGGTCACCTAAACTCCAAGGTCTATATCGGAGATGACCGGGCTTTATTACGTTGAAGGATAACGTAGTACGGGCTCAACACACTAACGTAGCACATGCTACTTTCTTCTTTTTTTAATGTTCTGCACAAAATGCAATATGTGGTCTACAAAAACAGCGACAACATTCAACCTGAATTGAATGTGTTAAATAAAAAGTAATTACGTTGTTTATTACGTTGAAGAATAACGTAGCAAGGGCTGTACGGGACATTCCAGTAGACTTGCTACTTCCTGCTTTTGTGAATGTTCTGCCCAGAATGCAATATGTGGTCCACAAAGACGGCGACAACTTTCAAACGGAATTGAATGTGTTAAATAAAATATAATTGTGTTGCTTATTACGTTGAAGGATAACGTAGCACGGGCTGTACGGGACATTCCGGTAGACATGTTACTTTCCGCTTTCGCGAATATTCTGCACAGAATTCAATATGTGGTCCACAAAAACGCCGACAACATTCAACCTGAATTGAATGTGTTAAATAAAAGGTAATTTTATTTCAATATTGATTCTGAATTTTTTAAAAACCCTTTTCTGTTACACAGCGCAATATATCCCCTACCGGCGACTTTTGGAACTTTTCTTTTTTTTATGTTTTGCGGTATCCTTCGTTTCTCGTTTTGTTTAATCACCTTACCAAATTCGGCGCCATTCTCGCATTTAGATCGCGCTACAGAACACGCTGAGTATTGTCAGTTTAATTATGGACACCTTGCATTATAAATTTTAAACATGTAATACGAAACATTTAAATTTGTTTCATCTTAATTTTAAACTCCTATTTGTGTTTATTCATACAATGTTAATAGTTTTAAAAACAAATATCCACAAATACTACAAAGATATTAATTTATAGCTGAAAAATACTTCTCAAGTTTTTAAAAGTGACGAAAATGTTTTACATTATTCTATCTCTATGTATTTTTTATTCTGCACATTCATTACGAGTATTTTACACTATTCTTTTTTTTAAATGTTTCAGAAAATTGACTGTAAAGTATCTCGATAATTATTTGCAAATAATAAAATGAAATGTTTTTGTATAATCTTACTATAATGACACGGTTTATGAAATGAAATATTTTTTTACAATTGCATTTAGCTGCAGATTTGTTTTGTAAATTTGAAAAGCCATTATCTGATTATTTCTGACTAGAACTGAATGATGCACAATAATTTTACAAATTTAACATCTATAAATTTTCATACTATAGTTATTGCGTCTGACTTCAGTGATTTGCATTAAGTATAGTCCTCCTATCTGCATTTAATAGCTAATGAATTAAGTGTAAATTCCACGGAAATGGGAAAATAAAACAATAAAATTTTGGAAAATCACTAACCATTTTTATGTGTGTTCGTAATTACATAAATACGTAGCACTTATAGTCGTTGTCTGGTACGTCCTTCTGTCCGTCCGTCCGCATATAACAGCGCAAAAACTACCCAACCGAATAGTTTGAAATTTAATATATGTAATCGTTGCAGAATTTTGACGAGTCATTTATAATTTTATGAAAATCAAATCAAAACTTAAAAATGTATTAATAAAAGTTGTCTTAAATCTATTAAATCCTATCATACGTAATCTATATAATAAAAGCGCAAGTCGTGTGACTGAGGAAAACAAATACGGGCAAACAACTTCTTTTTTCATATGCCAAGCTGTCATTTTTATTCAAAATTATTTCTTCGAATAAAATTGCATAAAAGTTACATTTTTAGAAAGATCGATAAAAAAAAAATTGTTTGCTTGAGAGATGAGTTACATTAAAAAATGTATATATTCTGAGATAACTTCGGTGGAAATTAGATTAACAGCCGAATATCTCAATCCATTCAAGTAAATAAACACAAGAGATTCGTTCATCAAGAGTCATAGAAATATTAAACCATGGAGGTAATCATCCGCAAAGCAAGATCTCCATGGTGAATTTTTGAGCGCTGTCTGGAGTAAAAAAAAATTGAATCTGTAAATGTGGCATCCTAATAATAAAAAAGGGCATGCACATTTCGCTCGTAACAGACGATATAAAACATTTCACTGACAATTTTTTTTTTTACATTATAAAACTAGTTATAGTACGAACGCACCTCATTTGTCACGTTTAACGCACATTTTCTAATTTGTTGGTTTTAGATATCTTTACTCAGAGATTATATTTCATTGATTTTTCTTGAATAGAAAAATATTTGTTTCTACTACAGTTCTATTTGACATGTGTTACAACAACATCTCAGAAAATATTCACATAGCTTTAAAAAATTTGTGTTTCTTTTCTTAAAATTACTCTATCTTAAAAATGTATGTTGTCAAGAACGCCCTAGAGAAAGTGATGTATTAACAACCATTAAAGAGTTTCGAAAGATTGTTCAATTCGATAATGCGAAAAACATACATATATAAAAATAATGGCTAATAATCAAAAGATTTATACATGATACATTTTTAAGTGTTAATACATTCTTTATATATACTTTCTTTTATTTATGATGTGACATGGCATTTTGCTTTTAAACTGTCGCTGTAAACTGTTTTTGATTTTTGTTAGGAATGATAAAGTTTATTTTTCTACTTTGGATGCCTATAACATCTGAAGAATGTTGTTTTATTTAGTTTGAATGTCAAGACTAATATTTTAATGCATAAAAAATGAAGCATTTAATTTAATTTAAAAATTAAATTTGCTTGTGAAAAGATTCTAATATTGGACGGCATATAATGGGTTATACGAATAATTTTAAAGGGTTTTTTTTATCTATTACTCAATTTTTAACACTTTCCAACATAATTGAAAAATGTATATGAATTTGGTTTGTCTGACTGTCCGTGCTGTAACTCTCGTAAATCTACTCGGATTGTCCTGAAATTTTTATATATTATTGCATTTTACTATAGAATGTTCGGTATTGAAAATGATGTGAGTAGCAAGAATAGTTCATTTACAGGGAACCACAAAAGTATTCCATTACATTATGGTCTATAGGGAAAAATCGTTTGAGGCACATTTTATTCCAACGTCAGATTTTACGATATTTCAAACATAATGAAATCAATATGCGTTATTGAATTGAACTATAGTATGCTTTTACCGGAGTATACAATGGGTAGCATTTATAGTTCAATTACAGGGACGTACATAATATTTTCTTTACATGATTATCTATGGAGAAAATCGTTTGCGGTGCATTTTGAGCATATTTTGATACTTGAAATACAATTAAATTTAAAAGGGTAATTAATATTCACTACAACTTCCTTTCTATAGATTATGGAGTGTGCGGGATGTATCGTTCATATACAGAGATATACAAAAGAATTTGGTTAAAGGATTGACTATGATCGGTAATTGTAAGAAGTGCTCAATCCGCTGTGATATACAATTTTATGTAATTGTTAGTGTATTACGTGTTGTTTACAATATCTATAGATCCTATACAAGGCTGCACAAAATATTTTGAATATGGGCAACAATTGTTGAAAATGAATTGTTACTGAGTTATTTATTTTTTAAATGGCTTATGGTTCTTATGGGTTCGTTATGGGTTTATAGCTTTTGGTTTAGAAAATCGTACGAAATATAGGTTGTTTAACTGAAGAAAATGCGGATAAACATAGTTCAAGTAAATATGGAGGTGGTAGGAAAAGGGGGCGAGAATATCAATGATACTTAAATCTTATTTTAGTTCTACCACTTCTCAGGCATTAGTATGATTTTTTAGAGAGCAGTAGTAGTATAAATGTGTCTTTTTTGTAGTACTCTTATTGTTAATTATCATTATATTTATTTAAAATAAATTTATTTCCATTATCAATAACATACATATATTAAAAGTTATCATTAAAAACATAGTCAGTTATCCTTTAAGTCAGTTAACTTTCAATATATGTATGTTACTGATAATGGAAATATATTTATTTTAAAGAAATATAACGATAGTTAAGAATACTAGTACTGCAAAAAAAAAGACACATTTATACTACCAGTGCTCTCGAAAAATACATACTAATGCCTGAAGAGTGGTGGAACTAAAATAAGATTTAAGTATAGTTACGGGCATTATAAAAACAGGATGTTCTGTTTTTGGGCTGTTCAAAAAAAGGTCATTGATATGAAAAATTATGTCAATAAAGACTGCATTATCTATGGAGCACAAGACAAGAATTACCTCTGGTTCCAATGATCCATGAGTAAATCTTCGGCTCATAATGATTGTCTTGGTTGGGATTCGATCGAGCCAAGTGCAGATATGGCTATATGATTAATGCTTTTGAATTTTCAATTTACATCCTATTTTGTTTAAATTGTAAATGTGTGTGGGATGGTGTACAATAGCGTGAAAAAAGTTTTTTGATATCTTGATAAACATTGCTGTCTATAATAAGTACTTATATATTCGTTATCATATCTCCTCTGGGAGGGCAAGATGACGGATAGTTTTCTTTCTTGAAAATTAGATTTTTTTTTCATTATTTGAGAGCAAATAAAAACATTTAAAATACAGGAAGAGGAAATATCTCATAAATCTTTAGAATAAATTTAATTATAATTTTCTAATATAATTTTTTTTAAATGACAATGCCGATGAAAAAGAAATTTGTAAGACACCAGTAAACTTGTTTCACTGGTTGAGAAGTTACTATCTGATCATCAGTGGTTATATAATGTTATTCTATAATATAGAAATAAGCCTAACATTTATAAATCTGTAAGTAGAGCACTTAAAAGGACTTAATCTTCGAAAAGACTGGGTAATTCAGATTTTTAGATATGTTTCCTTGGTTGATGCTCGAATGAGAAACGCAAGTTACTATCTGATCTGGTTAGACAATGTTACTCTATAATCTTGAAATAAGTCTAACATTTATAGATCAATAAGTAGAGTATCTAAAAGGACTCCATCTTTAAAAAGGCTGTGTGATTCTCATTTTTGGATAAGTTTCATTGGTTGATGCTCGAATGAGAAATCCAAGTTACCATTTGATCATCGGTGGTTAGACAATGTTACTCTATAATGTAGAAATAAGCCTAACATTTATAAATCAGTAAGTAGAGCACCTAAAAGGACATCTTTGAAAAGGCTGGGTAATTCTGATTTTTGGATATGTTTCGTTGGTTGATGCTCGGATGAGAAACCCAAGTTACCATCTGATCATCGGTGGTTAGACAATATTATTCTATAATGTAGAAATAAGCCTAACATTTATAAATCAGTATGTAGAGCATCTGAAAGGACTTAATATTGGAAAAAAATGGGTACTTCGTATTTTTGGATATTTCATTGGTTGATGTTCGAATGAGAAACCCAAGGTACCATTTGATCATCGGGGGTTAGGCAATATTACTCTATAATGCAGAAATAAGCTTAACATTTATAAATCAGTATGTAGAGTACCTAAAAAGACTTCCTCTTGGAAAAGGCTGGGTAATTCTGATTTTTAGATATGTTTCATTGGTTGATGTTCGAATAAGTACCCCAAGTTTTCTACCTCTTTTCTGATCTCTTCACGATCCACTATCTTAAAAAACGCGATATTTTTCGCTGTTATTTTAGAAAAAAATTTGTATTTATGTGTAAAATACGATATTAAAATAATTTTTCAGTCTTCATAATTTTTTTTAATTTTATAATATGTGTGTAGTAAATATAGTGTAGTAAATAAAGTGTAGTAAAAAACTGTATTAATTAATAATTTCCAAAAGAATATAAATGATGTAGGTAACACACGTTGTACTTGTCGCAACGGCAGATTAAATAAAAAAACATTCCCATAAAGCAACAAATAGTGCCCTTCCCTACTGAAATGAGCATTTTATTTTAAAAAAATGTTTCTTTTGTAAATATTATGTTCATTGTGCAAGTAACAGAAGACTTATTCTGCCAATTTTAAAAATAAGAATTATAACATACCAAGTAGAATATTGCAATCGAGGTAAGAGCCGAAAATAATTCACATGACTTTCTTTATAGATAAAATATAGAATTTAAGTCCTTTTTAGGTGCGTTCGTAATTATATAAATACGTAGCACCTATAGTCGTCGGTTGGTTCGTCCGTCTGTCCGTCCGTCTGTCTGTCTGTCTGTCTGTCCGCATATAACAACGCAAAAACTACCCAACCAAATGGTTTGCAATTTAAAATATATTATCTTTGCAGAATTTTGTCGAGACATTTCAAATTTTATTAAAATCGAATCAAAACTTTAGGAGATATTAATAAAAATATTTATTAAGAAATTTGAATTTTTTTTTTTTAAATCGGTGCTTTTTTGTTATAGGAGCTTCCGAAGTTTAATCGTGAAGCGACCAAGATACTTATTTTATGACAGAAATTAATCTGCAGACGATATAATTCATTTCACAGAATTAAAAATCATCAAGATCTGAATATTTATATAACTAGCTGATACATATATATATGAATATTTATATAACTAGTTAAGATATTTGTATGAACAGTGTCATAAAATATATACTTAACTAGCTGTTTAACCCGTTCTACGCACGGGATATCATGAATTTAATTCTAAAACGTGCGTACGAACGCACCTCGTTTGTAACGTTTGACGTACAATTTCCAACTTGTTCAGTCTTTATTAATAAAGGGGCATCCAACCCGCGCTTTCCGGGATAGAGAATATATGAAAACCATTTACTTTTTTTTTATTATTGAAAGCTTTAAGAGATTTTTTACATATAATAATTTTTTTTAGATTGTCCGCTAACAATAGCAAAGAGGATTTTTATATGAAATGTGTCCATTATTTATTCAAATAAAATTTTGAAAAGTTTTAAATGCGGTAATTTTATATTGACCTCGTTCCAGAAGTTAATAGCCGAAGAGACGCTAAACATTTCGTTATCTACAGCATTTTTTTTATTATTATTTTTCTGATAATTTCGTCGGTTTTAAGCCCTTAATTCAATTACATGTGTGTCAATTTGTGTTTTATTTATACTATTTTATTTATTGATTAATGAAGTTTTAATTTCGTTATTGAATATTAGCTGGTAACATGCAAATGCTGAATTTTTTATGTTGTTAATGTGGATTATTATTTTGTAATCGTCTGCAACCGATAGAGATAGATTTTTTTTTTTAAATCATGCTTGAAATTCCATTTAAATGCTATAATAAATGAGTAAATTTCGACAGTTTTCAAACAAATTTTATTTGAAAGTAGATTTTTTCCCTATATAACGGTGTAAAAATTTAAAAAGTGCGATGTTTAGAAATAAAAAAAATTGCAGTATCAAAAATCGCAAAACCGAAATTTCATCGTCCAGTGTTGCCATTCGCAAAATGACGTCAGCGTTACGCACGGACACGTTTGTCCTTTATAATATAGTAGATAGATAGTATTTTTTGTAATCTGAAAATGTAAAATAATCTTTGTTATTTAATAGCTTGAAAAATAATACATAAGGTTTGGTGGATAAAAAGAGTTGTACTTAATGATATATAAAATGTAAGGAGTTGCATAAAGCAAAAAAATTATCATTTTGTCATAAAATGAAACATTTTATGACGAACTTCTGCATTTATGATTTGTTCAATTATGAATCTTCTCTCTTATTTTAGAACAAAATTTCTATTTATGTGTTAAGTGTACTATTAAAATAATTTTTCAATCTTCATAAAATATTTTTAATTTTTAAATCTAAAAGTGTAGTATAAAACTTTATTAATTAACAGTTTCCAAAATAATATAAAATGATGTAGGTAACACACATTGTACGCAATGACAGCTTAAACAAGAATGAAAAATCATGCGTCAAGCATAGATTATATAACACTTTCCAACGCTTCCAAAATAATTTTACAAATCATTACCGTTTAATAAGCTGAAAGATAATATCTAAGTAAACAATTTGGAAAACGACTATACATATTTAAAAACGTAATTTAAGGAATTCCCAACATATATTTCCAACATATACAGTATTCGGAAAAATATCCGAATACTTTTATTCAGCCCTGTATATGATCTATAGATTTTAAATTTTAGTTTAGTTAGGAAACGCGTAGCACAGTTTAAAATTCTCCTTCTGGAGTTTCTGTCAATAAACGGAAGTGTGTTAGCGAAATTTTGTGCTGCCCTGTATATGATCTACAGAATTTATACGCACCAAGTAATAGACAAAAAGTGAGTTAAATTTAAAATCGCGTTCAGCAACTTAAAACGTACTTCAGAAGTACGGTTAACAGAAAGTAGAGCATTATTTTGTGTGTCCCTGTAAATGAACGATGACTGCTATACACACACTATTCTGTAGTAAGCCTCTTGTAATGCACCTTAGTGATATATATAAATTTCAATGCGTTTAAAATAGTGAAACATTATTTAAATAAACCGCAGACGATTTTACTCCATAGACGTAATGTAACGGAATTCTTTTGACTGTCCTTGTAAAGTAACTATAAATGCTATGCACACCCTATTCCATATTAAGATTCTTGTAATGCACCTTAGTGATATATATCAATTACTATGCGTTTGAAATTGTGTAACATTATTAAAATTAACCAAAAATGATTTTTCCCATAGACCGTAATGTAACGGAATTCTTTTGAGTGTCCCTGTAAAAAAACAATAAGTGCTACACACTTCAGTTGAAATAGGGAACATGCTGTAGATAACTCCAATAACATATAAAAATTGCAGAGCAATCCGAGCATATTTACGGGAGTTAGAGCACGAACAGACAGCAGAAGGCCAGACAAACCGAAGTCATAAACACTTTTCAACTAGGTTGGAAAGTGTTAATAAAAAACATCCCATAAAGAAACAAACATTGCCCTTTTCTAGTGAAATGAACAATTTTTCTTTTATTATTTCTTTTAGTAAATAATTTTTAACCATTGTGGAGGTAACAAAAGACTTATTCTGCTAATTTTAAAAATAAGAATTATAGCATTCCAAGTAGAAATTGCAGTCGAGGTAAAAGCAGAAAATAATTTACATGATTTTTTTAAATATATATTTATAGATGAAATATAGAATTTAAGTCCTTTTCAGTCTTCATAAATATCGTAAGTTTTTTAATCGAAAATGTAAAATAACTTTTGTTATTTAATGTCTTGCAAAATAATATGGTGCTTTGTTGGATAAAAAGCGTTGCACTTAATGATACTTAAACTGTAAGAAGTTGCATAAAGTTAAAAAACATTACCGTTTCGTCATAAAATGAACAATTTATTTTGAAAATAAATTTTTCTTTGGATACATAATTTTTATTCATTGCACCAGAAACAGAAAATTTATCTCGTCGATATTAAAAATAAACATTATCATATCCCAAGTCGAACATTGTAAATGAGAATAACGCCAAAAAAATTCCTATAAATTTTTATTTTGTGTTCATTCGAAGAAGACTCAACGTTAGATGAATGTGGATATTATTTTGCTATAGACTGAAATGATAAGAAAAAAAAATCTCTCCATCAATTTTTCGAAATCTCATTGGACAGATATTCAACGAATATGTACATAATAATAAAAGTAAAACATGAAAAATGCATATTTGGGATAGAAACTGTGTATGAGGTAGAATAGACTAAAATAAAGAATGAGGAACTCTCAAAAACAGAAAAGTAAAAAATGACTTCAGTTTAGAAAATAACGTTATGTAGAATGCTATTTCTTTTAGATAGATTCCTGATAAATAATATACCGGATAAATAAGTGCATATTTAAAAATATACTGAAAGAATAGAAAATTCACAATGCTCATAAATAACTAAAAACTACATAAATTGTCTAAAAACATATATCATGAAATACAAAGGATGCGACTTATCACTTTACTACACAGTGTACAATCAATAGAGTGAAAAAATGTCCAGACCGGGTTTCGATCCCGGAACCCTTGGTATAGCGTAGCAAGTACTTTACCAATTAAGCCATCCAGACGACATCAAGTCTAGCATTCTTTCACTATATTTTTTCACGCTATTGGTTGTACGCTGTGTAGTAAAGTGATAATTCAGATCCTTTGTATTTCATTAATTTACAGCGTAATTTCAACTCTGCTGAAAATTAATTAGTATGTAAACATATATAATTTTATAAAAATTTTACTGAAGATGTTTAAAAGATTATATTTTATACACAAAACTGTATTTTCATATAAAACCGAGCGCTTTCGAGAAAACACTTGCTGTTCATCAGGGTTCCAAACGAACACAAATACACATTCACAAAAAACAGTGAAACATTGTTTAACTGCTTCAGAATGGAACAAACCATTAAAACAAACCAACAGGGGGGAATAATCACATTTCACCTTGATCAATTCCTAAGAGTCTATACCATAATTTGGTAATATTGTAGGATAATGAATAATTGCATATTTTATCTTTTTTACATAAAATTTTTATGGATTCATTAATTTTTTATTCATAATAGGTTGACGAATAATTAATTATTTTAGCTTGATCGAAATGTATTTTGATTGATTCCTCTTGTTTTAGTCTTGAAAACAAGATTCAAGATTCCATACAAATTTTATCTAAAAAAGATAAACATGCAATGATTCATTATCCTACAATATTCCCAAATCATGGTATAGACTCTTAGTAATTGATAAAGATGAAATGTGATTACCATATTCCACCCCTTCTTCACCCTATTGATTTGATTTAATGGTTTATTCTATTCTCCAGCAGTTAAACGATATATTTCACTGGTTTTTATGATTGTGTATTTGTGTTCGTTTGTATCCCTGATGATGAGCAAGTGTTTGCTCGAAAGCGCTCGGTTTATTATGAAAATACATGTATATAAAGTATAATCTTTTAAACACCTTCAGTAAAGTTTTCATAAAATGATATGTTTTTAGAACATTTATGTAGTTTTTAGTTATTTGTTTGTATTATAACATAAGGTGAATCTGGATTCTGTGAGTATGTTTTATCAAGTCTCAAGTGTTTTACACAATGCTCTCTTCCTCTTAATTATGAAAAACAATAATAAGGGAAAAGTTTCAATTTGTATGGTACTGTTTAAGGCGACAGTGCCAATTTTTAAGTTTTTAATTTATTCACCTGAAATTTGGAAGAGTTGTTAAGAGCAGGCAAAATTCTTACGCACAAAATTTGAAATTAAAATATTAAAAATATTTTTAGTTATTACATTTTAAATATTTCAATAAGACAGCATATTGACATATCTCAAAATGTTCCATACGTATTTTTTTCTTTTTTTTTTGCATAAAATTTGACAAAATTTATTTATGAGATACTTGTCATATATTGCAATGGAAGTTGGCAGGAAATTTAAAAGTTTACTGAAAGTATAAAATGAAAAAAAAAACTTTAAAATTATGCATCGTTTTCTGCTAAAGAAGTAAGTGTAAATTTCTATATGCACATGATTTTCATCAGTAAAATACCCTGAAATGCAACTTTTTATGCTAAAATTTATTTATTATTGTATAGAGCAGTTGTTAAGAACCTGGGGTACGTGAAAATAACATTGGTAATGGCGGTTAACGGAAAAATAAAACTTAAAATAAAAACAAAACCCAAAACTGTAAACTTTTCTTTTACAAAGAGAGACTTGTGTAAAAGTAAAATAGACTATTCCCATAAAATGAAGGAAAATGCCTAAACGTAGTAATTGGTTTAACATTTGTTGCTATTATTTCCTCCCACTGCTAGTAACATCTTGTGATTTCGTATCTGTCCCTCCTTTTTTAGGGTTTCGTTTATCTCACTAAACCCTATTACTCCCTCTTCGTTGTCTGTCCGTCACAGAGCCGGTTCTCAGAAACTATTAACTTACAGAGTTGAAACTTTGTGTACTTATAGCTGAATACCTGCTACGAAGCTCAAAACCATAAAATTTGAAAAAATCATATTATTTTAATATATAGAGATAAAAAACCAAATATCTAACAGCCTGTTCCTATTAAATTTAAACATTTTTCGTTATAGCAGTTGCCAACAATTAAAAATCCACAATAAAATTCTTTCTACAATAATTAATTTTCTATTGAAAGATTTTCACGTGAAAAATGAAAATGAAATAAAAAGTTTCACCAGTTGAAAAAAAAAAGATTAATATGACGTCATATTGGTAATAAAACGGAAATTTTCAAACATTTCTCAATAATACAAGGAGGATGAGTATGTGTAAATACAGAAAGCAGCTTAATATGACGTCATTAGAGAATTAAAAAGAAAATTAATCTGACGTCATAACGGATTTTTCAAATTTTGAGAATAATACAAAGAGAGTAACAATATGAGTAATAGAGAATAGTAAATATATAAGTTTGAGGAACGTATTGAATAATGATAAAAACCCGATTATGGAAATATTGGCATATTTTAACATTCTGAAGGTCTGTATACAACATGTTTAATTTTGAAATAGATTTTTATTAATATCATATTTAGTCCACATGACAGATATTATTATGTCAGAGTATAATAGCGGGCTTTGCCCGCTATCGGACCGCTTCAGGTTTTCGAAAAAACAAGAAAAGTAGACGGGTAAATTTTTACTTTATAAAAAACGTTTTTTTTTTTTTTTTTTTTTTTTTTTTTTAATGAAATTTACTTGAATTTGTTAAAGAAAGGATAAAGTGTTTTGAAAGGAATATTAAACGAAGCCCTTTGTGCGATCTTCGATCACACTTACCCACTTGTTTTTATTCTTTTCTTTCTAGTAATAATAGAAATATTTAGAAAAAACATGGGTACTTACGTATTATCCGTGCCAAGAGATTGATCGCCAAAAATGGTTGCCAAGTACCAATCTTGTTTATCATGTTTGCCAATCATGTTTTCAAATGTAGTAATTTAACATTATCAAATAACATTGTTAAAAATGGTAATTAATATGAAATAAATAAAATGTAATATATGTTTTTTTAAATTTATGACATTGTAAAAAATAGTAAATAACATTATTTTAGTAAAATTAATAAATGGTAATTAGCATAGTAAATAAGAAAGAATAATATTATAGATTATTCCCAGGCATGTACCATGCAGCAAGAAAACAAAATATAAGGGTTACTATAATTAGCAATATTGGCTCCATGCCTGGCGCAGTTGGCTTAAAACTGGCACGGATAATACGTAAGTACCAAAACATGAATTGTATCGGATCTTCTGGTTTCGACAATTTCATTTAAAGTCCATTTGAAAGCAGGTCGTCATTTTAGTATTCGACTGTTCAGCATTACCATAAATTCATTAACGTGTATTCATTAGATGTAGCCTCATACCTGCTTTGTGAGTGCTTAATTTGAAATCTTTAGCTAATGTTTCGTATTTTGAGTGACTTTATGTTGATATTGTGTTGTAGTGTAAAATGAATAAAGGGTTGAAAGTTGGAATTCTGAAGAGAAGTCTTCTCTAACGTTAATAACTAGCATAAGAATATTACTAATGAACAAAAACAAAAATATTTGGAACGGGTTTATGTCAGAAGGGGTACCTATAAATGAAAAGTCTAAGCAAGGGGTACGTGAGAGAAAAAAAGGTTGGGAACCATTGGTATAGAGGATAGACAGTATAAATTTCAAAAGAATCTGATTATTAGAAATGCGCATGGAATGTTTCATCAGAATTAAAAAAATATATATATTTTTTGCATTACATGAGTTTGAGCATTTACTTTCATAATTCACCAAATTTAAAAAATCGATATTTTAGTCAAATTTCGTAATTTTGAAACTCCACTGTCCCCTTAACATTTTTTAATTCACTTTACGCAAATAACATTTTATATATAATATTGTGTATGATTTATTTTGTGTGTCACTGTAAAATAATTGTATCTTTATAAACGAAATCATGCTGATTTCTGAAGTAGAAATCTTCTGAAATAAATATTAGTTTCGTTCTGTTTAAAATGTATTAACATCACCAAAACGCACATCAAATAATTACCGCTCTTCCATCGAAATATATGAAAATTGTTTTATGTGTCCTTGTAAATCATACGCACATGGATTTCTGTAGAAAACGTACTAAATCGGAAATACATTTAGATTTAATATCAATTAAAGCATATTTAAGTTATACAGGCGAACAGATAGACGATCATATGCAATCAAATCATAAATATTTTCAACTAAAGTTTTACAAAATAACACAGAAATTTACAAATTTACGGAAATTAGTTAAATTCCTTAGAAATGAGAATTAATTTGACCGAATAATCAATGACATAGAGTTAATACTCTAGACTTATAGTTTAAAATTATTAATTGGTGAAGAGGAATTTGAATTATGAAAATAGTTAATTGTTAAAGTAGGTGAATTTGAATCACGAGTTTTATTAAATAATTATCTAGTGAATGTGCTGTAGCTTTTGAAAATTGTGAAGAATATCATGCAAAATATACTTTTATTCAAGATCGTTATATGCCTTCCCTTTTCGAATCAACGGGATGAGAAGTTTCATTCACGAATAATCTCATTGTACAAAGAAAGCTCCATTTCCAATTAAAGGGAACGGTAGTGTATGAATATAGTAGAATGCAGAGTATGAATGTAGTGTATGAATGTGGTGTATGAATCTACTAACGCAAACTCAACAGCTATCAAAAATGAATTTTAATTTTTTTATAAAAATTAAACCTTTTAAAAAAGGAAAATATCAGTTGTAGGATATTGAAATAATTATGCTACATAGAACAGCTATTAAGCTGTCAGCGATAAAAAATTTATGCCTTTGTGTTTTATAGGGGATAAGAAATAAAACTAAATGTGGCATGATGCAAAATTGCACCTTCATGGAAAAAGTAAGAGTCCTGTGACTCTTACTCGCCAACGCATATTGTCACCTCAAGATTAATCCTTGAAAGGACCTCCAAGCTTAGATTTTAAGTCAAAAATGAATATAGTTGATGCACCAATGTGCATAAATAATTTTAAAGTTATTAAAAAGAATTAAAATAAATTAACTGAAAAAATTATCTTGGAAACACAATTAAAACACATTTCACCTGTAATATTGTACAGCATTGTACAACACTATTTAAATTGATTTCGGAAAACTCTTGGAAAAAGCCTACGTGATAGCAAGATTTAAAATGCTCCTTTTGTTTTCCTAAAGACGTCATTTTCTTCATCGGGAACATTTCGCTTTGCATATTACTTACTATCATAGATTATTTACTGTTATTTTTTTACACAGGTTACATAATATTATTTCTGAATAAATAATCTGTGTTCTGCTCTGCAGCGATTAGTGCATAATTAAACGCAATCATTTTATTATGTTTACATTTTATAAAAAACATTGAATTTGTTTTAAATTATGACGTAAGTTTCAGTGGTAAAATCACGCTTCTGATTGGTGGAATGTAATAAGGCAAATTAATTTTACGTTACTACGGTGGTTGACAAACGACAAGCTACAAATTCAGCCTTATTTTTGCGCCACGCAGGAGAAATATAAATAGAGAGATACCGTGGCGCCTTTATTGGGATTTAGAAAAGTTTACCTAACAACAGAAAAAAAATTTCAGAATTTCTTATGATACTTGTAATACTTTTAATTTAATGTATAATTTATCTTATTATTTAGATGTCTAAGACAAACATTACGCTCGAAGCAATTGCGGTCGTCTGATGACCGCAAAGACCCGAGCCCAACCCTTAAACATTTTCGACGAATAAAATTAGAAGAATTTACCAATTAAATCTTTCCGGTATTGAATTCGGCTTTTAAAGAGACCGGTCACGTGTGTCGGGGTAAAGAGCGTAGGGACGTGGGGCGGTCGCGCGCCGCGGCCTCCACGAATCAGGCGGTCTTAAAATTAATTAAAATCATTTAAAAATCAATTTTCGTCAATTATGCTCTATTATTTCAAGAAAGGTAAAGAAAAGGTAGTCAGACTGCTCTTAAAATTTGTTCTGTATATGGACAAAATGCTGCTTCAGATGACACAGTTCGAAAGTGGTTTGAGAACTTTAAGCGCGGAAATTTCAGCCGCGAAGATGATGCCCATATTGGACGACCATCATCATCTGTAAAGGAGGGCCTCTTAAAAGAAGCTATCAAATGATCATACACTGTACTTTTTGCAATATTTAGTCCGTGATATAGCTCCTCAACTGTGTAACGTGGGTTTTCAGCAATAGCTTCTTTTAAGGGATCCTCCTTTACAGATGATGATTGTTCAAAGCCGCATCATCTTCCAGGCTAAAATTTTTGCGCTTAAACTTCTCAAACCACCTTCGAACTGTGTGAACTGAAACAGACCGTTTTTTATATATAGCAGAAATTTTACGAGCACTCTGACTAGCATTTTTATCTTTCTCGAAATAAAAGAGCATAATATAACGAAAATGAACTTTTTGGTTCTTCCTTCTTAGCACTGCATTGAAATAAAAATTATGTCACAGCCCAAACAAGAATTATGTAATGCAAGCAGAAAATACCGAATGTGCATATATGGGTCATTCAAAGTCACTACTTATCAGCAGTAGCTAAATAACTAGATGAAACCGGGCTTCATCTCTTTGAAAAACCGCAGAATATTCCGGATGACCCAATACATAGTCATGAAACTCACTAAATAACCATGTTAACCTTTTCGTATAATAATATAATATGTTTTATTATAAGACATTCTTGATGCATTCCAGTAACCGATTCACTTTTACAGAATCGTCATGAAGATTTTTTTTAAATGAGCTAAATAATTTTACAATTAGGGTAATCCGACCAGTAAATTAACACCTAAGCACATTTAAAAAAATATATATATATTAATAAGATTTTAATAAACAGTACCTTTTGGTGTCTGACAGTGCAAATATATATGTTGTTATACAAATTATTAAAAAATAATAAAAGGAAGTTTATATTTCATTTGTTTGGGATGTTACAAAAACCAAGTATATGAACAGTTCTTGCCAGTGAGTAAACGCAAAATATTTCTGTGAATGAACAGGCAGCAATTTAAAAACAGTTCCATACATTGTTATTTATTTTACAGCGCGTACAAATAAGTGATAATACGTTATTACTGAATTACGGTTTTTTTTTAACCCCGCAGGATAATTGAATAGTGGGGGGTGGGAGGGGGTGTTCAAACCTTATTCTATTCAAATATTTACTAATTGTTTATTCACTGGGGGCTGTTCACTTACTGGTCGGACTACCCTATTGCAAAAAAGTTGAATATGTTCGTTCACATATAAAAAATTTTATTTATTTAAAGTTACTGTGTACGACTTTATAAACAAAATATCTTCTTATAAACATATCACGTAGTTTTATACTTATTATGATTATCGAATTATCGAAATTTAAACTTCGGCGATCCGTTGTTTTGAAATCTGTTTATCTGATCTTCTGATTATGGTGTTCGGACGCCATGTGTATTTTTTATTGTAATCCTACCACTTTTTGAAAAATAATCTCTGCCATACACTTATACTAGGCTTTTTCAAGAGATATCTGTCCCAAAGAAAATCTCTTGTAAATTGCGGTATGATTCAATATAAAAATAATCGTCACTCTTGGTCTGTAATCAAAAGGTTAATGTGTTAGCCTGAAAATTTGTATACGATATTTTCATTTGTTTAAAAAACAGATGCACGCCTTTTGCACAAAGATTAAATAAACATGTATATCAAGTAAGTGAAAAACTTTCCGAACTTTATTCTATATTGTATTTTTATGTGCATGAGACTGTAATTTGGCAAGTTTAAAATTTATTTTAAATTTCACAATGAAATAAATATAAAAGTAAAAAAATATATATAGTATATATATATATTTTTTAATACACTATTTTATAAACAACCATGTCTTGAAAATCACGTCGATTTTCATGACTGCAATTCATGACTTTTCAAAATTAATTCCGTCACAATACGTTAATTTGGCATAGGCACCGAACCCGATATTCGAAAACTCACCGCTTTTGGTAGAAAGCTAGAGACAGTGAATTTATATTAAAAACTACACTGACGAGAAAAATTAAAGGAACAACCATAAAAAGATGTTTTATGTTATTTCTATTAAAGGAACTTCAATGAAAGGTGCTTGGTTGGTAACTCAATGTCAACGTTATCATGTAGTCCAATGAGAACTAACCTTCAGAAAAATATGCAAATATTTGAGCCCGTTCTTTCGGACGTGTGAAAAGGAGTGTGCATGGGTGATTTGAAGTCTAATTTCAAGGATTGTACGTGTAGTTGGATGAAAGTTTCGCTTGTAGTAGATGGAATATGTCGTCCAGAAGACAGTTGACCGATTGTGAGAAATGGCGTGCGATAGGGATAATGGAAGCAGGACAAACACTCACAGGACCAAATTTAAAAAAAAAACGCCAAAAGCATCATTTCAAGAATATGGAAACAATTTAAAGACACTATTAATGTGCACAAACATCTAGGTTAAGGTAGAAAATTTGCCACAACAGACTCTCAGGACCGCTAAAAGAAACATATAACTGCGATCAGTTCAGATTGCAAGGGAATTCACTGCAGCAACAGCAATTCGACTATCCACATTTACTGTGAGTGACAGGCTGTGTAAAAGAGGCCTGTATGCAAGGAAACCCATAATTTGTGTTCCACTAACTCCGGCAGCGAAATGCGCCCTGTTAAAGAGGTGTAGAGATCATCGTCATTGGAGTACCATGGATTGGAGCCGAGTTCTCTTTACCGATGTATCCCGATTTTGTTTGGAGAGTGATTCCAGACGTGTTACCATATGGAGGGTTAAAAGCACACGCAATAAAGCTGCAAACATCCGTGAAAGGCATCGATACGAAAGTCCTGAAATCATGGTATGGGTGGGCATCATTTTGAATGGCCGCACTGACCTACACATTTTTATCAGTGCGACTGTGAATGCTGAAATATACAGAGGTGAGGTTCTTGATCTTCATGTGAAGTTGTTTAGGGATTCAACCGGTAATAACTTCCTTCTAACGGGTAATAATACGCTTTCTCATCGTGCTGCACTAGTGGCTGATTATCTTGAGGGCGAAGGATTCCAGTGAATGAAGTGGGCAGCATATTCTTCGTATTTAAATCCGATAGAGCAATTGTGAGACGCACTAGGATGCCGACTTGCGTCTCAGCAACCCCCCACCTAACACTCTACAGGAGCTTCGAAGCTCTATTCATCTTGAATACAATGAAGGAATTGCAATAAAAAAGAAGAAAAAATGCAGTATTTAAACTCTCATTTTAGGATTTCTAAATTAATTTTCCGACGTATAATAATAATTTACTTAATGTAAAACTATTAACTTATTAAAGCGCATTTAAAAAAAATACATATTACATTCTTTTTTTTTTTTTTTTTTAGACGTTATACTTTATAGTGTTTAAAATATTTTGTTGCAACTTCACAGCCAGTTGGCCGATTTTGGTCAGCGTGGTTTGGCCCATAATTAAATCCATTGTTGTTTTAACTCGTATTACAATTGTATCCATAAAGATTATTTGACAATTTATCACTTGTAGTAAGCTAGCGGAAAAATGCCTTAGAATTGCACATTTGTACATATTTTTTGTAATCCTGGCATATCAAGAAGTAAGTCAAAAATGGATTAAAATTTTTCATCTTTAGATACAAAACCAAGTCGAGTTAAATAAAAGAGTGTAATAATTATTTGTGAGTATCTATCTCTTCGAAATAAATTTCAGTCACTGGTAACTTTATTGAAATATACTATAAAAAACTCTTTAACGGTTTTTCTGAAAGTATGCTTCTAAATTAAAGGCAGAAATTATGTTTGCGCTATTTAAATAAAGAACTAAAACATCGATAATGACATCAGCACTTATTAAAGATGAAATATAAAAGTGCTCAGAAAATACTCTTTAATTTTTAATATTCTGACTGAGAATGAGTTACAATGGCTTTCTTTTTTGCAAATTTATTTGTGCAAATAGAAAATGTTCATTTTTTAACTCAGAGTCTGATTTTTTTTATACATTAATACTTAGGGTAATTTAGGAAATAAGTTTGGATCAGATTTAACAGATATATTAAAACAAATGTATAATAAAACGTTTTTTAAATGTGTTTAAAAGAATTTTATTTTGCTGATTTTTCTTTTATTATTTCTTTAATTACCTGTAAAACTAAATGCATATACGTATACAAATATATAGACATTGATATCAGGAGGAAAACTTTTAACAACTAAACATATTTTGATGTATTTTAACAATTTTGTACTTTTAAAATTGAAAAAATTAATTTTATTTTTTAAAAACAAATATTAAATGTTTATTTATAAATAAGATGCACTGATTATCCGATTGTACCTGAAATTGTTTTTGTGCTACGTATTATTAACATTTTCTAACATAGTTTTATGACTTTGGTTTGTCTGGCCGTCTGTTTGTCTGTCTGATTGTCAATATGTTTTAGATTTTGATTTTGAAGGAAGGTTGCTTTGAGACCTATAAGCTACAAGGCTGTTGTCTCGAATGATCACATATTTTTATTTCCAGAAATACACATACAGGACACACATACGACAAATTACATAAATCTTCTTCTGGAAGAGGACAGAATAGACACAAAGAAATATAAACACCGACGAATTACAGCCCGAAACTCCACAAAGAGTGTCCAAGGAAGTTAACGGGAGTCGAATCCGTCGCCTCGCCTACGTTGTACAGCAATTAGCGGAATGATGTCTTAACCACTCGGCCACGGAAGACCCCTGTCGATATGTCTGATTGTACTCCAACTCGCGTAAACATTCTCGGATTTCCATGCAACTGATTTATGTTATTGAAGTTTACCAAGGTATTTAGGTATTGAAAATGAAGTGTGTAGAATATAAACTTCGTTTACATAGACATTCAATATAATTCCATTATATTAGGATCTATGGCGAAAAATTGTTTGCAATGTATTTTAAGGATTTTGCACTATTTCAAATATATTGAAACTAATATACAGCACTGAGGTGCCCTACAATATGCTTACTGCAGAATGTGGTGTGCATAGCATTTATCGTTCATTTACAGGGACATACAGAAAAATTCGGTTACAGTTCTGACAATGAGCGATAATTGCTGCAAGTGTGTTTTCAGATGTGGTATGCGTTTTCAAATTTGACTAATGTTATTTAATTTAGTATATTATTTGGTATGTATTAATTCATTAGATAATATACAGAGCTGTACAAAATAATTCGGTTGCGTTTTCTTTTATTGATGGAATCAGCTGAAAGGGAAATTTTTAAGTATGTTATGCGTTTCTTAACTGAACTAAATTTTAGCTTAGTATGTTGTATATATGTTACGGCTAAAGCAAGAAAGCAGGTAAACCTAGGTTTAACCGGTTAAAGTGGGGATTACCAAGGCTTTGCGGCTAAAGCCCAAAAAGTTCCCAACGCTTCCACTTTTAACCGGCTAAAACTGGGTCTAACCAATCCTAGTCGGTTAAAGCCTGAAGTTAAGTTATATATGCTTATAATGCAATATATTATAAGGTAATATATAAATAAAAGTAAACCATAAACATCCATTTATTAATGGACATTAATTTATTAATATATTCAAGCAGCGGTCAGTAACTTATGTATGTGCGCTTCGCGCACATAAACTTAAACAGAAATCACAGGACACACGAAACTCGCTCTGAATCAATCTCTAGAATGCTCGAAACTTATTCAAGCAACAGAAGTAACTTATGTATGAGCACTTCAAGCACATTAACCGAAAAAATACCATCACTGGACACGCAAAACTCACTGTACAGGAATCTCTAGAATGCACGAAATGAATTCAAGTACACCAAGAAAAAGGAATTTATTAAAACAACAAAACATGTTTTGTTGAATACATTTTGGTTGTTTTAGCAAAATTTTTAGTTGAATTAAAAAAATTGGTTTTGTTGCTTCGACAGAAAAATATTGTTAACACTCTTACAAAATTTTAACAAAATTTCATCAATTTTACTTGAATTAACAAAATCTGTTTTTTTTTAATTTTACAATAATTTTGTAATTCCAGCAAAATTTTGTTGTTTTTGCAAAATTTAAATTATTGTGTAGTAGCCATAACTCCCACACGTAACTCAATTTATTTGACTTATATAGCTATATAATTAAAGGATTAACATAATTTTTGGATAATTAAAACGTTTTTTTCATTGGGACGGACCAAGGTAGTTTTAAAAATCCCCCTGTCCCATTTATTACTTTCTTCTATCTTTACAAGAAGAAAGTATTGGAACCATGAATATTTTCGACTGCCGGTTTCCGACAGATTTTAGAAGGTCCTTAACACGATTTGACTGTTTTTAGAAAATGACTGTCAATGACTCTATCTGTCTGTATGTGACAAAAATTTTGTGGCTCTCTATCTCAAGAACTAATGCACGAAATTTATTAAAACTTTATATTCAGTTACTTCCTGATATAAATTGTTGCTGATTAGTTTTTGGTGTAAATGGTGCAACAGGGGGTGCTGCTATGTTGCATTTTTCGTGATTTCTGCAATAGCTCTATCTCATTTTCAGCAGTCAAATACGCCTGTAATCTTTGAATAATAACCATCGAATTTTTATCATGCTTTTTGCAGGCGTAATATACTGCTGAAAATGAATTAAAAATTAACTATGTGTTGCCGTATGCTGGGCTTTGTATTGTCGTCTCATGTTTACCGCAGAAATTTGCGTGCTCCTGATGACATTTCCATTTTGTGCTGCGGTTGCAGCAGTTCCGACATATATAAGAGTGAGAAATGCAGAGTTCAGATATCTTTCCTTGTAACTTAGTGATAGAGCCTCAGAGCGCTGTTCTGAGGACCCGGGATCACTCTCTCAGTTTGCGCTTGAAAAAAAGCAGGCTAAAAATTCACTTGTTATTATTCAAGGTTTACAGGCGTAATTCACTGCTGAAAATGAATTAAAAGATAGTTAAAATTGCTATTTTAGATTGGTTCATTTAACAAAAGTTTTTGTAGTATAACAAGTTCGTAATATAACATATTTTATTATTTAAACAAACAAAATACATTTCGTTGAAAAAATAAAATAGATTGTTAAAATAACACATAGCATATATTTATGTAACAAAAATAATTTTGTTAATTCAAATAAAATTGAAACATTTTACCTGAATTAACAAAACATTTTTTTACTGACGATACAATTTTTTTTTTTTTTTTTTTTTTGGAATTGCAAAAAAAATCAACAATATATTTTTGGTGATTCAAACAAAATTTCCATTGACCGATATTTAAACGAAAAGTTTTGTTAGGTGCACAAAATTTTTGTTGTTTCAACAAAATTTTTTTCTGGGTGTAGCGGGCAGTAACTTATGTATGAGCGCTTTGCACACATTAACCGAAAAAAACATCACTGGACACACGAAACTCGTTGAACGGAAATCTCTAGATTGCATGAAAGTCATTCAAGCAGGGTCAATAACTTATGTCATAGAAACGTGATTCGAACACATTTTCAATCTCCTATTTTTTAGATAAATTCGTCAACGCGTTGTAAAACAAACACGCACAGGCAAGGGATGATACAATACTAACCAACTGCGTAGCTAATACGATCTAGATTTGCTCATAAACTCGGTTTTAGCCGACTAAAAGTGGAAGCGTTGGGAACTCTTCGGGCTTTAACCGACTAGGATTGCTTAGACCCAATTTTAGACTTTTAAAAGTGGAAGCGTTGGGAATTCTAATTTATAAAAAATTTTATTTGGAACTAAGAAAAACTTTACATTTTTAATGGGAGAGATTTTAGCAAAATTCTGGTGCCATTGTGGTGTTTGGAAATTAAAATTAAGTGGTTTCATAAACATACCACTGCCCCTGAAAGGGTTAAGGCTTTTGGCGGGGCTTCAAATAATTCATATGAGAAAACAGTTCAGTTCTATCAATTTTATTCATTCGACTTGAATGGCAAACTTAAATAAGAAGGGTATTTTCATGCACATCCAGCGTTTGCTGGGAACTCCTTTAATATCACATACTGTCGAAATATTTAACTCATAACAGCTACGAAGATTAATCATTCTCCGCCAGTTCCCTCCTGCCTCTCTTTGAAAGGAGATTGGTACATTCAGATATACTTACCCAGTATATTTAAGTAGAAAGAAATAGGCATACAGTTACAAGTAAAAGAAAAGAGTGTGTATACGACCGAAACAGAGACAAAATGGGTTCGGATTGACACCACATAACAAAATTTTGTCCAGATTTCCAACAAATTCTCTGTCTGTTTTTTTGTCATACTGGACCAGACAACCCTATTCTTTATCTCAGATTTAAAAGATGTTACTTAGTGAAAATGACAGGAGTTTAATTAACTAGCTTCTTTCACGACAAAGATTTTATTTAAAACTCAAAATATGAAATTTTGAACTTCAAATGCTACACATATTTATGGCTTCCTTTTCTTATTTTGTCGAATCATTCAGATTGAAATTTATATAATTTAAAGCATGCAGAAATATAAAGGGTGGTCATAACGTCTTTCCCTGATTACAATAATTTATTGCAGAAAAACTTATATAATTAGGCATATGCCTGTTTCAATATATTTCAAAGACATTTATGAAGTGTTTAATACAAGTACTTACGTCAGTCAATTTAGATGTGAGCACCCTTGGTAGCTCTAAGAATGTCAATGCGGTATTCTATTTCTCGCCACGTATTGGCCAACATTTGGGCTGTCACAATAGACACTGCATCTGTGATCCTGACCTTGAGTGTTACAATATCTCTTATTGGTGTTGCAAACACTCTGTCCTTTATGTACCCCCAAAAGAAAATATATAGTTAGTCCATCCCGTGCGATCCATCTTCCAGTAAATGTGTCATCAAGGAACTCATAAACGACGCCAGAGACTGGACTACAAAAACTTAAGAACATGACTTTTCTATTATAAGAATTTTGCAGTATTACATTCAATGGTTATTTTGTAATAATGTTTTGTAATCAGGGAAAGACTTTATGATCACCATATGTAATGGTTATGCAGATAAATGTTAGGAAAAATCTATATAAAAAATCTGAAAAGTCCATAAAATACAGTATTGTGTTATAATGGTAGTTTTATAAGTGTAAATCTAAAACTTATGAATTAATGTTGAATTAAGTTATCATGACTTGTAAATTAATTTTTATTATGTGCTAATGACTCTTTTTTTATTGCAGGTATTGTGTAAAACGATACTGTCCTTTTTTCAGGATTTAAATTTTAAAAAGGGTAAGATACGTTAGCAACTTTAAAAGTTTATTTTTTCTAAATAATATTATATTGTTTAAATCCATACTGGTGTAAGTCAGTAATTTTTGCTTAAATAAAATCAAAAGCATTTTGGATGCATTACAACGAAATCCAATGCAGATCATCTTCATGCACATAGGACTATTTTTTTAACTTAGTGACACCACTAAGCGCGCTCTTTGATGTATTTATTTTTATTGAATGTCAAATGCGTATTAATATCTATAAATAAAATTTCTTTCTTTTCCAAAGATTAGCAGTTAGCCGACACACGTTGAATTAGATTTTTGCTTATGCCTTGAATGATCGTGGTGACTTGGTATTTATTTTAATTCTGATCCTTATGCTCTATTTGTTTTTACTCTTATGAATCAAAAATGAACTGTCATTATACGCTATCTAGCAACCTAATTATGATCAGAAATTATTTTGTGTGACCCTGTAAATGAATAATAAATGCTTTTTACCCGTATTTTACAAAAAAAAACATGTTTTAGTGGGCTTCCTAATTGTAAACCAATTTTGTCACGTTTCAAATGGTTTAGCATCATAAAAATGCTCTTGAAACGGTTTTTCCCATTGACTACACTGTTAAAAATAAAACCGTCAATTCACGGTAAAACTACTGGCAGCAAAGTTGCCGGACTTTTTCCGTTCCGTTAGTACATTTTCCGTTTTGAAAGATAAAGGAAGGGAAAACTCCGTTTGAAGAATCGGTAAGTTTCCGTTATAAGTAAACTCGGTTTTAAAAAATGTCATCTCTATTTGTGCTGCCATCTATTGATCATTACGGGAGTATTTAATATTTGATGTAATGCAAGAACATTTTCTGCCCGTCCTGAGGATCGAACTGGGGATGTTAGGGGTTTGAGCCGAGTACTTTACCGTAAGACCAGTGGGTCCTTGCTAGAGTAAGAGTAGGAAACTTAGGGGATTTAAGATAGGGGATTTCTTCAAATCGCAGCTTGGGACTTAAACAATTTGGGGTTCAGAAAACTGGTAATTTTGAAGTTAATTGCGGAGATATTTCGTAATGAGATGATGGTTGAAAACTATAGTATTAATAGAGGATAAAAACGTGAATTATATATATTCTTAATTTGATTGTTACATGTAAAATATAAATATTATATTTTCAATTAAATTCGATAATTTTTTTTGCTTTTTTGCGAAAATCGATTTTTAATCAACTATTATGTATTTTTTAAATGTGTTCGTTTAGAATATATTTTCAGTGTGGGTGTTTTTCATAACTTTAAAAAATAAATTGTGAATAATTTTAAAGGAATGAGTTTAATTCGAAAGCATTATTTTTGTTTGTTGCTTTTTTAAATAGAATCGATTTTTTTTCACTTAATTTAGCTGTTTTATATATGTATTAATCTGTTTGTTTAGAATATATTTTAAGTGCGAATACTTTTTTTTAACTTTAAAAAATGAATTGCAAATAATATTAAAAGAATGGAAAGAATTAATTTTTGCTTTTTTAAATTCAAAAGCACTATTTTCTTGTTGTTGTTTTAAATAAACTTGAAATTTTAATTTATGAAATTTTTAGTTTTTCTGTGCAGCAACATGTCAGTTTCTGAAACATTGAAAATAAACATGCAGCAGATAACGGAATATCTCCGTTGGCTGCTTTCTTATATGAGGAAATTTTCTGCTTTTAACTGAAAATGCCCTTTTGTCATGAAAAGGGACTTTTTCTGTGAAATTCAGGAAAAAAATACCCGCGAATTTCAGATTATTTTTAACAGTATACTGTAAAAAAAAAATTCCGTCAATTTTTTTAAAAAGGACTGACAGCAGGGTTGCCTTAATGTTTCCGTTGTTTGAGGAATGTTCCGTCTTTGTAGTCCATAAATGGAGCGATACAGACGCGAAGGAGTTTAAGCGCATGTGTGGCGATCAAAAATACTGCAATCCCATTGGATGATAGATTTTTACATTAATAATTCCGTATTTGAAACTCTGTAATCTTAAAAGTCTAAAAAGTGTACATTTAGGGATACAGTTTATGCACTTTTTGTGCACAATTCAGTTTGCAGTTTTTATGCATAAGTAGAGGTGCCAAATACGCTCGGATTTTGTGCACTTTTTTTGCAAACTTTTTCTAGCTGCGGTAGCAACAGATATACGGGAGAGATTCCATTTTTCTAACAAAATGGAAACTTTCTGATCAAAATTCACGGAAGACAACCTGTCAATAAACGAAATTTTTTAACAGTGTATAATGTAATGGAATATTTTTGACTGTCCCTGTAAATGAGCTAAAAATGCTACAACTTAATTTTATTAGGGATGGTAAAACATCAATAACATACAAAAATTTCAGGGCACTCTGAGTAAATTTAAGAGAGTTATAGCATGGACAGACAAACCAAAGTCATAAACACTTTTCAACTAAGGTTGGAAAGTTGGATGGAAAGTCAGCTGGATGAATTAGGGTCTCCATATTCATCCAGAATCGCTTATTTGGCAGAGCTTTGGCATCTTCAGCCCCTGTGTCCCAGGTCCCTGGTTCAAATCCTTTCCTGGACATTTTTCACCCAATTTGAAAATTACAATTCATAGGCTGGAAAGTGTTAAAAAGAATAAGTTTTCACTAGAACTTTAAGATTATTATATTCAATTTAACTATGTAACTTGAGTAAATACATGATGTATGAAATTAAATTTCATAATTTAAATGAATCTATACAGTATCTCCGTCATTATCAGATTATACACATAGACGTATGAGAATAAAAAGGAAGATAAAATATCATTTGATAAAAACAGTTCTGCGTTGCGCACGCAGGGATAAAAGTCAGATCATCAATTTTTGTTGGGTAAAGGTAGAAGAAAACAGTCTGAATAATCACATTCTCTCGTATTCAGAGGATCATAAGATTTTCTATTACATTTAACCCTAAAATACACAAATTTGTATTTTCATGAAAAAAAAATCACAAAAATCATACGTCAAGCATAGATTATGAAACACTATCCAACACTTCCAGAATACTTCAACAAAACATTACCGTTTAATAAGATAAAGAATATACCTAAGTAAAAATTTTAGAAAACGCATAACACATTTGAAGACCAGATTTCAACAATTATGGCTTTGCCGGAAAGGTACTACAAATCTTTTGTGCAACCATATATATAATATATATATATGTGCATATATTGTACATAGTATGCTAAAATTTAGTATAGTAAGAAAACGCATAACACAGTTGAAAATTCACCTTTAGTAATTCCTGCCAATAGAAAGAAACATACTTGAATTATTTTGTACAACCGTGTATATTACTTACAGATTTTTATATACGCCACATATTAAACTGAAACTTATTTAAGACAAAATTATAATTATAGCTACTGAATTCACACTTCCAGAAATTATCACCCATAGGCGGCCATGTATCCAATTCTTTGCATAGCCTTGTATATGATTTTATTTATATTCTACAAATGTCTATTAGTATATTAAATGTAGTTGAGTTTGAAAATACATAACGCAAATTAAAAAATTAATTTTAAGAAATTCACACTCATTCTGTGTAATAATTACGAATCATTTTGTGTAACCCTGTATATGTCTATAGAATTTATACACATCACACAGTATGCAAAAATGAAGTTAAACGCAGACTAAAACTGAAATCGAGAGTTCATGAAGTTTCATGATTTCATACACATTTTACAGAATACATTTTTAACTAAGTAATTTATAAAATTTTCGTTTATTTCGCGGCAGTATGACAGTAACGTCAATGAAACATTTTCAATCCGTAGTTAAAAAAACTCGCAGACTGATGAAATATTTGATTTTTTAATGAAAACTAAACAGATTATATATTTCTTTTACCGTTTAATATTATTTTATGTTTACGTCTTAAGAATACGAATGTTTTTGTAAAAAGTACTATTTGCGTAAATATTAACCTCAAATAATAAATATTTAATTAAATCAAGTTTTTGAAAACATTAAATTATTAATTTTAAAAATATATTTATTGTTTCAGAAAATAATCTCTTTTAAAATATTCGTTTTATTTACGCCATTATACATTATAAGAAGTAAACAGAAAATACAAAGATTAAAAAATAGAATAAATACATAATCTGATTAGTTTCATTAAAAATTAAAATAACATATCTCCCCTGTGTATACTACGGAGAAATTTTGTACCAGATAACAGGTTTCCTTTGTCTATACAACAGAGAAATTCTGTTTCATACAGGGAAAGTCTGTATGGATTTAACAGATTTTCTCTGTACAAACTACAGGGGAAATCTGGAAGCATAGCTGGATCTTTTCCATTAAATCTACAGGTTTTTTTTTCTCTTTTTTTTAGAGTATATCTCAAGAACTAATGCACGGATATTCATCAAACTTCAAATTCAGTTAGATGTTGACATAAGTTGTTCTGGCATTGCTGTAAATTGCCCAACAGGTGTCACTGCTATGCTGCATTTTTCATGATTTTCATGTTAGCGATGTCTCAAGAACTAATGCACAGAATTTCATCAAACTTCATATTCTGTTAGACATTGACAAAATTAGATGCTTATTAGATTTGGATGTATACCGCCCAACAGGTGTCGTTGCTATGCTCTGTTTTGCAGTTTCCACGATATGGCTGTATATGAAAAACATAGATTGTCATTTAATTTTTGTTGGAGACGATTTGATTTATTTAGGAGAAAGTTTTTTAATGGCTACAACATACTGGTTTTCATTGGAAATTTAGCACAAATAGTTTTTCTAAAATTTGAAATTTCGTTAATAAGCACTGCAACGCAATAAATAAAAAAAAAATAACAAATTGTACAGTAGTTACAGAAAGGCTAAAATCTAACAATGTTCGTTTGTTCTAAATTTTTTCACATTTATTGACTTTGTTCTGATAAACGTTAGCCTTTCACTTATTTAATACTCTGGACAATAAATAATACTGTTTTTACTTACACATCATAAACAGTTATAGGGTAAGTCTTGTAATCGTTTTAAAAATCGAAAAAAAAATTGACGGATTTACACGTTTCAGGCACTGGAGATTCCGAAAAACATATTTTTAGAAAAAAAAATGACGTCCGTCTGTCTGTGTGTCTGTAAACGCTCGATCTCCCGAACAAATTGAGATACAGACTTGAAATTTGGTATTTTTTTAGTATGTAATAATAGGAAGAAGCTTATTGAATTTCAATAACTTCGATTATACAAAACTATTTTTTTTCGGACACACGAAATATTAGTTCCGATAAAAGCTATATAATTTTTTTCGAAATTGTTTATTTTAAGGAGTGAATATAAAAGACAATAAAAATACATAAATTTTGTATAAAGAATGAAGTCTATCGGATGCTGAGTTGCTGATATATTTGTAATCCTATTTTCCACACTCATCGAATTTCTATGACCATGTACATCATCCAAATTTCAATTCAAAGATACATTTTAATTGGAAATGAGACGCTTAATCCGACGCAATAAACCGTTAGTTAATAGGATTATCATTTTTGGCGTTATAAGGATGTTTCATTTACGGAATTCAGTAATAGAGTTTTTAAACTACGATTTTATTCGAATTGCAATGCATTTTATAAGTAGTTTACACATATTTTACTTTCATATTTTATGTTATGCATATCTATGATGGGTAAGTATTACGGTGGCCCCCAACGACTAGTTTCTACTTATGGCACTGTGTGAAATGTAAGGATAAATTATTAAAAGTTTTTTTCAACTTGTTATTGATAGTCAAGGTCAGTTTTTGTATAAAAAATGTTCTATTGAAAGCAATAAATTTTGAAGATTTGCTTTTTTCTTTTGGATGACTTTGAAATAAAGCACCATATCAGAAATTGTTTTACGTTTATGATTTTTTTATTGATAAACCAGGTATTTCAATGGGAAATTTTTGAATTGGTGAAACTAAGGCTGAAATTACCTTTTCCTTTATAATTTACGAATGATTTAGAGATTTAATCGTTCTGTGGCTAATAATTGAGGAAGAGATGATAAGCTTGATCTTTCACGACATCATTTTTTTTTTCGTATAACCGAAAACTCGTAATTCATTTCAACGCGGAAAGGCGCTTTAAAAAGAAAAATTAATCGGAAAAAATATATTTTGTTTAAACATTTTGTCTCTTCGATTATTTATTCGAGGAAAGATTTGTTATCAAAATCTTGCAAATTGCTTCAAATATGTAAGCGAATTTTTTTATGTAGTCTTTCTGTAATTACTTTGTTTATTCAAATTCTTTGTTTTTTATGTCACTTTCCTTTGTTTACATAGCCATTCGATTTTACTTTCATCTATCTTTACAAGAAGAAAATATTGGATTCATGAAAATTTTCGACTTTCGGTTTTCGACGGATTTATACGTTTTAGAAGGTCCTGAACACGATTTGACTATTTTTAAAAAATGTCTGTCTGTTAGTCTGTCTGTTTGTGTGTTTGTATGTGACAAAAAAATTGGGGGCGCTCTATTTCAAGAACTAATGCACAGAATTTAATAAAACTTTAGGTTCAGTTACACCTTGATATAAGTTGGTGTGATTAGTTTTTGGTATAAATCGCCCAACAGGTGGCGCTGCTGTGCTACGTTTTGCACGATAGCTATATCTCCAGAACTAAAGCACAGAATTCCACCCAACATCAGATTCTGTTAGAGCTTGACATAAATATACGCGGATTACGTTTTGGTATACATATCCCAACATGTGGCGCTGCTAAGCTGCTTTTTTTCAAGATTTTCACGATTGCTATATCTCAAGAACTAATGCACATAGTTTCATCAAACTTCAGATTCTGCTTGACAGTGACAAAAATAGATGCTGATTACGTTTTGGTGTAAATAGCCCAACAGTTATCCCGACCATTCTACTTTTTTCATTATTTTCACGATAGCTATATCTCAAGAACTAATGTTTAACGTTTTGACGTAAATAACACAACAGGGGGCGCTGCTATGCTACTGTTTTACGATTTTCATGATAGCTCTATCTCAAGAACTAATGCACAGATTTTCATCAAACGTCAGATTCAGTTAGACCTTGATATAAGTTGGTGCTTAGATTCGGTTTTGGTGTATGTGAAATTTGTATGAGATTGAAAAATTTTTTGGATTGCACATCCGACTAGTTTTTTTTTTTTTTTTTTTTTTTCATTTTTATTTATTTATATAATTTATATATTTGAATCGTTTAAATATACCTTCATTTGAAATGAATTTTATATCAAATATATATATTTTTTAATTTGTTAATTTTGTATTCGTAATTCACGATGAAACGAATGTCATTAATTTTATAACAAAAGTATTCACAAAATTAGAAAATAATGAAAGTTTGATATTGCGAATAAAATATCATTGATATATCAAGTTGTGTTTTTAGTTATTTTTAAAAAAATTGTCTCAATTTTTCTATGAAGGTATTATACTTTTATTGCATACATTCTGTAGGAGAGGATGAAAGTTATTTTTTTAATATTATTATTTGACTTTCAATATATATGTATTTTTCAATTTTAAAAAGAAAAATGCGTTATTCCATTAAAAACTAGTCACATGTGCCAATCCCAAAATTTTCTTCTATCTCATTTTACATACACCAAAAACGAATCAGCACCAATTTAAGTCAAATTCTAACTGAATCTAAATTTTTATTAAATTCCATGTTCTTGAGATATAGCTATCGTGAAAATCATGAAAAAAGTAGCATAGCCGCGCCACCTGTTGGGCTGTTTACACAAAACGTAACCAGCATCTATTTATGTCAAGGTCTAACAGAATCTGAAGCTTCATGAAATTATGTGCTCTAGTTCTTGAGATATAGCTATCATGGAAATCTTGAAAAATGTAGCATAGCAGCGCCACCTGTTGAGCAATTTACACCAAAAACTAATCAGCATCAATATATATCATGGACGAAGTTAATCTGAAGTTTTATTAAATTTATTGCATTAGTTCTTGAAATAGAGTGCCCGAAATTATTTTGTCACATACAGACAGACAGTCACAGACTCACAGACAGACATTTTTAAAAAAACAGTTAAATCGTGTCCAGGACCCTCTAAAACATATAAATCCGCTGAAAACCGAAAGTCGGATTTTTTCACGAATCTAATACTTTCTTCTTGTAAAGATAGAAGAACGTAAAAATGAATCTTCTCAAAGAAATTATTGTCCGAGATATTGATTTTAGCAAAACTAAATTCGACTTGAAGGCAAACAGGGATTTTTTGGAAAAAAGAGGCAGTTTTGCTTAAACTAAAGAAATGCACCTTTTTATGTATTACAATAAACTGTATATAAATTCATAAAAAACAATTCATTTGTAATCGGAAGCTATGGATTTTATTTTGGAAAACATTTTTTTACGTAATTAACCTTATCCATTTTTAGGTTGTGATTTATTGTTGTTAAAAAATTTATTAGGCAAATGAGGTAATATCGTTTTGATTTTTATCAAGACAACTTCGAAGAGGTTATACATAAATTATCAGACATTCTTCTTATTTTTTTTTTCAGAAATATCTCTAAAACACTTCTCTACTACAGGGAACGGTAGATGTTTCAGAACAGACTTTACTTTGCATATAGGGACCAGAATCGATAATTGGAAATCGTAATTGGAAATTTTTAATCGTAAATAATTTTTGATTGCTTATTGTTAGTTAATTATTCTTCTAAGATATCAGTGGTGTAGTAGAGGGGGTATGAAGGAGGACGATGTCCCGCCATTTTTTTTAATTTAATCAGTAACGTCCTCCTACTCTTTATTTCCAGGGGGACGTTAGGGACACGGGAGGACGCAAACTTTTGAAAATTATTAATTTTTTTAAGGAATAAGCCCGCTAATTAATTAACAATTTTAAGAAATAAATCACTAATTTTTAATACTTTCCAAAAAAAAGTTGAAACGAGTTTATGACTTCGGAACGTCTGTCTGTCTGTCTATTTATCTATTTTTACTCTAACTTCCGTAAGTTTGATTTAATTGCGACAAAATTGACAAATATTTATGAGGTTCATTGCAGTATTATCACTATTTAAAATGAAGAATATACCCGAAACCATCGTTTGAATGCAATCATATTTACGCATTCACTCGCACACTTATACAGACTCATCGTAAAACAACGAAAACTGACTTTGGGGTTATGTAACGAAATACCAACATATGTGCATACATACAGAATTATTTTTAAAAATAGCAAAAAAGTAGATTCAAAGAATCTCAAAACATAAAGCTATGGCAATATTTCTTAGTCTTTTTTTTTCTTTTTTTTTAATGATTACAATAATTTTCTTACACTACTCATGTCCGGAAAATAAAAACGCAATAATTTGCATTGTTTTCAGTGGGCAGCAGGTTTAATGTTATTCTAACGATTATTTCAAAAACAAAAATCGTAAAGCAAATTTTAACGAAATATTCGTTGCGTGAATTAGCTTTACTGAATTCTGAATTCCATTGTTCTGCTATTCAGAACCTATATTCGGGACTATGAGCGTCCCCACCACAACTTCTTTTCCCAGCACTACACCACTGTAAGATATATATTTAAAATTTAAATGAATGTCAAAAGGACCAATTTTATAGTCTTATCGACCTTTGAACAAGTCGATCTAATTACTTATTAAAAAATAATCTACATACTGTATTAGCTGGGAATAAATGTAAATATCAAACACTTCATAATCATGGATAATTTTGTTATTTATTGTATTGAGATAAATTTGGCTTATGGATAAATAATCAAGAATCTTCACTTTAAACTGGCATTTTAAGACTTGACACATTAGTTCTACAGAAATGTAGAGTAAGTCAAAAATCTTGGACGGATTTCAACGTACTTTTTTTATTTGTGATGAAATTTGTGCAGGTCGTTTTTATAGAGAATAGCATTCCCGCTACTGGGATTAATAAGCTTGATATACGGAGGAACTTGATATAATACATCATTCGAAAGAACCAAAATATTAAATCAAAATTTTAGTCATAATTGAACGTAATGAGTTTTCATGCAACCACAGAATAATTCTTATAATGTTAGAAAAATAATAATGAACTAGTTGGATGTGCCAATCGCAAAACTTTCTTCTGTCTCACACAGGTTTCGCATACCCTGAAAACGAATCTCTCAGCACCTACACTCTAAAATTGGGAGGAGTGAGAAGTTGACTCTTTGGAAGAGTGAGAGGCATTTTCACTCTTTTTGGAGTGAATTTTATAAAAATACACTTCTTAAAGAGTGGAATTTTCCACTCCCTAGAAAGGAGTGAAATATGTCACTCCGTTGTCGAGAGTGACTGTCTCACTCCTTTGACAAGAGTGAAATATTTTACTCCGTTGAAAAGTGAAAGCCTGGCATTATATAATTTTGTCCACATTTATTTATTGAGAGAAACGAAATTATCATTTTTTCTTTTTCTTTTTAGGTAGATTTCGTAAGAAATACTACCTATTACATTCTCCCCTATGTTGGAATTTCTGAACATTTTTGCAGATTTACGCCGATCATGACCCCTAGAACCCCAAACCACCCCCCAGTTCAAAACTTTATCTATCTATCTATCTGTCTATATAGCTATATCATTTTCTTATGGACACGATAACTTCAATAATTCTGCAGAAATCTCTTCCAAACTGATACATATAAACAAAGGACATAAAATCTTGTTCAAGTTCGTTAATGGGCAAAATCGAAATGGGGTGGGGGAGGTTGTGAAAACAGAAAAAACCCCATAACTTCTTAATTATGATACGTACACTGAAAATAGAGGCGTCTTAAATTCAGACACATATGTGTCTGAAAAAGCAATTTAGACACTTAAGTGTCTGAATGTAAAATTTCAGACATAATACATGTCTGAATTTAAGACACTTAAGTGTTTTAATAGGATCATGTTATAAACGAACTGAGAAACATGTCTGAAAAATGATGATATGTCTGAAATTAAGACATTTAGAAATTTAGGCATTTAAATGTCTGAACGTGATATAATTGTAACATATGCGCAATGACTGTGATACAATTGTATCTTTATGTATGCCAGCACCATCAGAGACTGTTTTCAAACAGATGAAAGTTGTTTAAAATACTTTCCCATCCATTAATTTGGTATTACTTTATATTAAAAGGAGTAACTTTATTAGAGCATAGAACGTGTGTTCAAACTGTACAAGTTCGCTTTACGGTTATTTTCGATGTATTTAAGTAGTAAAAGAATTCGCTTTCACAAAACATAAAATTCTCCAAAAATTACTTACACTCGTGGGTGTACGCAGGATGAGTGCAGTGAAAGGTTCCCTGCCTTCCTCCAAAATCTTTGAAAGTACTGAGATATATAGCTTGAAATACTAAGAGATATGTCGGCAGAAAGAAACGCAGGGATGGGCATTATTTTGGAACAGTTGTGCCTATGATCCACTGTCTAGTCAACTTTTTTTAATTGCAGAATATAAATATGAAACAAACTAAGAATCTTGTGGCAGAACTCTTAGGGCAGAACACTTTTTAAGGATACCGATATCAAAAGGACAATACAAAAATTTAACAATTAAGGAACACATTAAATATTCAAAAATAAGTTTCTACCAGTTTTTTTCTTAAAATCGTAGAATTGAAATAGTTTATTCTTTTTTTTTTTCGTTAGAAAGTTTCAGTCCCCCTGAGCTTTCATTTCAGATAAATTTAAAACACATGAACAGGAAAAAAAATAAACTTATAAATAAAAATAAATGACTTCTACGGTGGAATCAGGGGGACAGAGTCACCCTCCCCTAACGAAAACATCTCAGTCTCTTATTTTCTCGGTGTTTAATTATTATAAATTCAATGGGGAATACTAAGTTTCATCATTTTTTTAAATGATTTAATATTTATATCAAGGTCCAACTGAATCTAAAGTTTTATTTAATTCCGTGCATTCGTCCTTGAGATATGACTCTCGCAAAAATCGTGCAAATCTTGAAAAATGCAGCATAGCACCGCCACTTTTTGGACGATTTACACTAAAACATAATCAACAGCAACTTATGTCAACGTCTAAGAGAATCTGAAGTTTTGATGAAATTCTGTGATTAGTTCTTAAGATATAGCTATCTTAAAAATCCTGAAAAATGTAGCATAGCAGCGCGACCTGTTTTTATATCTACACCAAAACGAATTCAGCGTCTATTTATGTCAAGGTCTAACTGAATCTGAATTTTGACGAAACCTGTGCATTAGTTCTTGAGATAAAAGTATTGCGAAAATCCCCAAAAATGCGGTATAGCAGCACCACCTGTTGCACAATTTACACCCAAAACTAATCAGCATCAATTTATATGAAGGACTAATTGAATATAAAGTTTTATTAAATTCCGTGCATTAGTTCTTGAGGTAGAGCACCCACACTTTTTTGCACATACAGATAGACATAGACTCACAGACAAACATTTTCAAAAAACAGTCAAATCGTGTTCAAGACCTTCTAAGACGTATAAATCCGTTGAAAACCGGAAGTCAAAAATTTTCATGAATCCAAAACTTTCTTCTTGTAAAGATAGAAGAAAATAAAAAATGGCGCATTTTATGAAAAAAAAAAAATCTGATTCGAAATATGTGTATTGGACTTAAACGCGGTCTGTTGCCAGTTCTGTAAATATATTATGTTTATCATATATTATATGTTTATTATATACTATATTATGTTATTATACATTATAAAAAGCATAATTTATAGAATAATTTAACTGACTAAGATCCTGTGACTCCCAGTAAGTGTTAAGATATTCCTATATTTAGAAAAGCATAAAGTTATGTAAAATAAGTGGATTAATTCATTACGAATATTTCTAGTAGCTAGAAAAATTGTTTTGAATATAACCGGGTTGTTTGCTGTTATGGGTTTGCATACAATTGGAATACATCTGCGATGCTGAATTTGAAATTTGAAATATTTCCTTGTTTAATTGAAGTTCGGAGAAAGAGAGAATTGTTATCTAAAGGGGAGTACCAGTTTCTTATTCTGAACAAACCAAATACATGCGAATTAATAAGTCTGGCTTACATTTCGCAGTCGCGTCAATGTCAATACTGTAGAAAGACGTGCTGAGGAATGAACGTGAAAATAATTAATTTTAACTACTTCGATTGTATTTTTAGTTTATATTTTTCTTGTGTAAAAACAGTGCAAAACATTTATGATCAGTTTTAGAATTTCATGTAATATAGAAAGTGTAAAAGTCGAAGATTAAGGTAAGAATATTTTTTAAAATGTTTTTGGTATGTGATACTCTTTAATTTATAATTTTTTGTACAAATGCTAAAGAGATTAAATGTATGCATGTAATATAGTCATCTTTACCCATAATCTTTTCGTTTATAGATCATATATGTTATAAATTTCTTTATATTATCACTTAAAAGGATGAATGAAAAAGTTAAGAAAAAAGGGATTATTTAGGCTAATGCGGAACAAATGATGATTATGGTGAAGATGATGAAGAATATGATACGTATGATATCCTTAATTTAACAAATTTTCACTTTTAGTTAATAACTTTTTATAACATGGGTTTCTTGCATCCTGAATGATGCAAAGATGATTTATTTTATTCATGTTTACATTAAAATAAATGCTTTCAATCGTGATAATATTTCTCATCAGTATGTTTATAAAAACAGCACACTAAGTTCATAAATATAAATACTATTTATATATTTTTTATATATTTTAGAATTAATTAAATGTTTATGATAGAACTGTAATACACATAGTCGGAGTTATACATATACCAAAGACGTATTTTTACGTGACCATCTCAAAATGTGTTAATATCACTAATAGAATAGCTAGATTGGCAATGACATACTTGAGAATGCTAAATTTAATTTGTATCTTTCGCGTTGTTATTTCATGTAATATCTATCAAATAATTTTGATTTCGTATCATATTACTGACATATACATCTAGTGTTTAAACATAACTAATTGTTTTTAATGATTTTACAATTTTTCCTCTAATATTTTGAGATGAAAATTTTAGTAATTGTAAATTCAATACCAATGCAATATTTTAAAGGATTCATTTCTCCAATATACCTACTTTGATTGAAGTTTTTTTTTTCTAAAATATCGTATCTATGTTATTCAATAACTTATAAATGAAAAGATATGAATCCAAAACTTATTTTAATGCATAATACATTCTCATTTTGAAAATTTTACATATCTATGAGAAAAATTAAGCGATATATTATGAATAATTTTAAGAAATTTTTTATAAAACTACAAAATTTATTGTATATTTTAAAAATTTAAATGTAATTGAATGCAGTTTTAATGCAGTTGTATTGAACAAGGGAAGAAAAATTAAAAACAATATATAAGAACAATTATGACCAATTATATAAGAGCTTTGGTTTTCGTTAAGGAATTTTAGCCGTGTTAATTTAACCCTCGTAAAACCAGGTTTTAAATTTAGATGAGAGGTCTTAGATTTTTCTGATTTGAATCAAGTTTTTCCTGATTTGAACAAGATATTTAATACTATTAAGTATAACTTCTTCTTACGAGGTGTCTGTTTGATTTTATTTATTAAGTTCAATAAATTATTTTTTTTCTGTTTCGAAACATGAAAAACTTTAACGAAATAATTGGTGTTAAAAAAGACCCCAATGGTATTTGTGCGGTTAATCTATTTTTTAAGAAAGGACTAAGCTATTATGGCAAGACAAGTCCATGTTTATCAAAGCATTCACATGAATAAAATAAAGAAGCGTACATTGAGAGAATTCCCGAGCAGAAATTATTTTAGTTTTGAACATACATGAAAATAATAAAAGAAAAATCTAAAAAATATAATAAATAAATATAGAGCAGGTTTTTTTATTCATTTTATTTTGTCAAGTAGCAAATTTTATTCACTAAGAGATAAAATAAACGCCTTCATCTGAGAATGAAAAACAATGCATTTCAAAGTATTTCGAAAAAAATGTTTAAAAGAAGTGAAAGATTTCGCAAGTTTTTACGTAAATTACTTTGGAGTGTCTTAAGTCGTTATAGTACATCAAAATAAAAAAAAACGTGCAGTTTGAAATTTCACAATTTAAAATTAATATTAACGTCCTTTCCATAAATAACAGAAATTTATTATTTTTCTATGAAATAAAAATTCCGATAGAATGAAGGGGTAGGCGAAAAAACTAAAGCTATGCAAAAAGCTGAAAGAATTGTTGTGAATGGAAACAGGCTATTTAATAAAAGAAAAATCTTGACATCTCGACTGTATGAATCACGAAATTTAATACAATAAGCGCCGCCGCACAAATTAACCCTTTTTTATGGAATAGTTGTTTTTTTTTTTATTAATAGGAAATCTTTACAGTATTTCTGAAAAAAAAATAAAAAAATTGGAATATTTAGGAGAAACAGCATGTTCCCAAAATGAGAGCAATGGTGTCGAATGAGGTAAATATTCTGATAATTTTTACATATGCCTCCGTGCATTTATGTTAATTATTTCTCAGTTCTCTAGCCATAAAAGGGATAATATAATTCTGAAACTGATATTTTACGAAGAAATTATATAATTTAGTCCAAAATCTGCATTTATAATAATACAAAAAATTACATTTCCGATTCCAAAAGCATGTTCATTATCCATTTCTTTATTTACCATCATTACATCATTTTTGTCCTATTATTTTAGATGAAAATGATAAAAAAAATTTATACACTTAATTTTTTTATTTTAATATTGCATATTTTTCGTTTACTGTAATTGGTTTTTAATTTTTTTTCCATATTCCGATTTCAAGATTCGTCTGAACTTTCGTCTTAATAAAATAGGAAGTCTGCGTTTAATACTTTTACTTTTTTAAAATAATAAATCGCATATTTCTTAAATGCCTGTTGATTTACTGAAAGTTCTACTTCACCAGGTATATCATGGGGTAAATCGTCGAGTAAATTACTTTCTTCCATGTAAAATAGTTGGGAAAAAATTAGGTAATGATGAAAAATAAAGAGATGGATAATGAAAATGATTATGGAATTTGTATTTTCATTTTTTTATTATAAAGGTAAAAGTTGGATTAATTCATATGAATACTTCGAAAAAATATCAGTTTCAGAATGGTATTATCCCTTTTACAGTTAGTAAAGCTGAAAAATAACTACCATAAATGGACGGAGGCATGTGTAATTTCTTTATACCCCCATTCGGCGCCAATGCTCCCATTTTGGGAACAACTTGTGCTTTCGGTAATTGTGATTGATCTAATATACATATTATGTCCGGATGGATGTTTCTTATATAATAGACAGTTATAAACCTATTTCATCTAACAAATGCAATTTTTATAATAAAGTTTTTTTTTCTTAAATATTTCTTTCAAATGCGGCCAGAAAGCTAAAGTTTAAAAAAAATAGAAAATTAAAATGAAACTTTTTAAAAACATTACAGAAATCATCTCATATATTCAAAATGCTAATAACATGAATCTTTTAACAATATCTAAAATAATCACTTTATAAAAAAATCCTAAAGCGATGTTCCCATACTGGAACAATGACGCCTAATGGCTTTTAACAAGAAGTTTACAATCATGTAAAATGTTTATAAACAGAAATACAAGTTTTTCTTTTGAAATCCAAAATAGATGTATTTTACATTATTTTTCATACAAAAAATACTATACTTCATTGAAACATAATTTTACTTAATGTGTGCTGGATTCTGCAGACCTGCTTAGTTATAATCTGATATAAATTTAGCATTTCAACACAGGATGTAGGCATTTTATTTTAGAATTTAGTTAAAGGAGATTTACTTTAATATTTATCCAAAATGTATACACTCTCAGAAAAAACTGTAAATTTATGAGCATTTGCCCTACAATTTTCACAGGCAGCAGCCTTATTTGATGAAAAACGGTCTTATCCACTAAATAAGCGGCCTTATCTCTTAGATACTTAGACAATTAAGAGCAATCCACATATTCTTACACTTCTAGCCCATATGTTAGCAAAAATACGGTACGACCCCGTACATTGTCCTCTGCTAGGGTGTAACCCTTCATTTTACTCGTGTTTCGAAAATTTTAACCCGCCAAAACAGCGATTCTGTGATGATTACCTAACGTGCTACGTGCTACGGAACAGTAAGCAAAGTGTTATTGTGTTTTAAAGTGCATTATATCCTGTGCATTATAATGCTATATTACTTTGCCCCGTAAAATTACGGGCTGCACAAAATGATGGGCATGGATTTTTTTTTTTTTTACGGGGTATGACTGGAATCTCTGCTGCCGGCCTCTGCCCGTAATTTTACTGCATTTTTTTTTTTTTTTTTACAATGTAGTGTAAGATAAGAAGCATGATTGGTCTAGGGTTTTGATGTTACAATATAAGTTAATTAGTTACAATTAATAATTGGATTACTAAAAAAATATTATTTATTTCGCGTCGAGTGATTTCAAAGATGTGTGATTTCCCTTTTAAAGCCATATGCGATCATCTAAAGTTGCCCTGAGTAGTTTAAATTATAACATTAAAGTAAGAAAAATAAAATGATATAATTAAGACCTAGATAGCAAAATGTCCCTTCCTAAAAAAATAAATACACTAGTGAAATAATGAATGCTAGTGAAATAAATACAAATTAAAATAACTTAATAAAGAACACTTATTTACAAATATTTCTATAATAAAAATAAAAGAATCAAAGAATCAAGATTGAAGTTAAGTTAATAGATTTAGTTAATAGAAGTTATTAGATTTTATTGATGTTACGCGAAACATCTAAATTTTATTTTTAAGAAAATGCAGATTTAAATCCGCATTAAATACCAATAAATGATAATTTATAATTATTAATAATTTTTCCAAAATAAATTTCCACCTTCCTTAGGCACTCCGCTTTCTGTCACATATATTAATCACTAGTTGCAGAATTAGGCGTTGTCCGAAATTTTAAAAATCTGTGCATAGAAAAGTCAATTTCAAAATTAAACATGTTGTACAGAGAACTTCAAAACGTTAAAATATGTCAATATTTCCATAATTGGGTTTTTATCATGATTCAATATGTTCCTCAAACTCATATGACCTTATATTCACGGGTTGACGTCCTATCTACTTGTTTTCTCTATTACTCATTTTGATACTGTCTTTGTATGATTTTCAAACATTTGAAAAAGTCCGTTAAACTTTCAATATGACGTCATATTAATTTTGTTTTTAATTCCCTAACGACGTTATATTAACCTGCTTTCTTCACTTACACATACTCATACTCCTTGTAACTACTGAGAAATGTTTGAAAATTTCCGTTATATTACCAATATGACGTCATAGTAATCTTTTTTTTTTTTTTTTTTTTTTTTTTTTCCTCCAATTGTTGAAACTTTTTATTTCATTTTCACTTGGAAATCTTTCGATAGAAAATTAATTATTGTAGAAATAATTTTATTGTTTATTTTTAATTGTTGGCAACTGTTATAACGAAAAACGTTTAAATTTGATAGGAAAGAGCGGTTAGATTTTTGTTTTTTTATTAATTAAAAATTAACTATACATTATTTCAATTCCGGATTACTTTAGTTGCTTTGGCCATGTTTTAATATACCTATATGTAACATATTACAATTCTGGCTTCCAAACTGTTGATATGTATATACAGAAGTGCAGACAGACAGACACACAAATTTTCATTTTTTATATTAGATTGAAATAAAGCGAACAATGGAATCTAGAAATAGATTTACCTTGTTAATAGGTTCTGTGAGGTCAAAGTTGAGAGAAATGAGACAACAAGAAGAAATAAGGATCTTAAAATTTATATGGAGCAACTATTTGTTAATTTATAATCTGCTTCATGATCACAAAAAACACTTGGAGTAAAATAATTCCTTCATTGTAGAAAAAGCATTACATGCTAATAGACTCTGGGGCTTTTTATAAAACATAATTCGTGAATATTACTCTGCATTACTACTTGTTCTATTTCTTTCATTGCTCGCCGTGAGGACTTTTCTATAAAACAATATTTCAAAGAATTTCTTCAAATTTCATTTGATAGTTAAAAACATATAATTTAAGAAGACGCATTTTTATTTTTTCCCCCAAAATAATCAACTAAAAAAATAACTTGGAAAACAATAAAGACAAGTTTGAAATTGTACGTCAAACGTTACAAACGAGGTGCGTTCGCACTATAGCTAGTTATATAAATATTCAGATCTTGATGATTTTTAATTCTGTGAAATGAGTTATATCATCTGCAGATTCATTTCTGTCATAAAATAAGTATCTCGGTCACTTGACAATTAAACTTCGAAAGCTCCTATAAAAAGAAAGCACCGATTAAAAAAAAAATCAAATTTCTTAATAAATGTTCTTATTAATATTTTCTAAAGTTTTGATTCGATTTTTTAAAAATTTGAAATGTCTCGACAAAATTCTGCAAAGATAATATATCTTAAATTTCAAACCATTCGATTGGGTTGAGTTTTTGCGTTGTTATATGCGGACGGACGGACAGACAGACAGATGGACGGACGAACGGACGGACGGACCAGAAGACGACAATAGGTGCTACGTATTTATATAATTACGAACGCACCTAAAAAAAGTAATAGAAAAAATTTAATATATTCCAGCATATGTCGTGTAATTGGATAGTAAATTTCATAATTTTAGATAGTTTTAAAGAAGTGAAATAACCATGTAAGCATGACAAATTTCTACTAATTTAGCTTTGATAGATTTTAGAAAAGAGTGTACGTCAATATCTAAGAAAGCATTCTGGGAAAAACTACATATACAGAGTTGTCATAAAATCCTTCCCTGATTACAAAAAAATATTACGAATTAACCATTGAATGTAATAATGTAATTTTTTTCATGTAGAGAAGTCATGTTCTTAAGGCGTTTTTTTTAATGACAAATTTCCTTCAAGATGGATCGGATGGCATGGACCAACACCCAGGCCTCCTCGCTCACTCGATATTGCTCCTCTAGATTTTTTCTTTTGGGGTACATAAAGGACAGAGTGTTTGCATTACCAGTAAAAGATATTGAAACATTCAAGGTGAGGATCACAGATGCTGTGCCTAGTGTGACAACCCAAATGTTGGGCAATACGTGGCGAGAAATGGAATACCATCTTGATATTCTTCGAGCTACCAAGGGTGCTCAAATTGAAATTTACTGACGCAAGTACTTGTATTCAAAACTTCACAAATGTATTTGCAATATATTGAAACAAGCATATACCAAATTATATTAGTTATAATAAAGTATAACTAATATACCATAATAAATTATTATTACCATATTATTACCATTATTATTACCATAATAAATTATTGTAAATCAGGGGAAGACTTTATGACCACCCTATATATATATATATATATATATATATATATATATATATATATTCGCACATATACGTATCCCTGTTTATTTAGAATCCAAAGGCTCTGATTTAGATTTACATATATTGTAAAACTACACAATTATTTATTTTAAGTGTTCACCGAGTCTGCTATGTATTATAAAGAAAAAGACGAAAAAGGCAGTATTTGAAGCCTGTTCTGCACTTAATGCTATAATTAAAAAAAGAAAAGAAAAGAAAAGAAAAGAAAAGAAAAGAAAAAATCATTTAACAAATTACAATAACCATTGGGAAAATGTTCCGAAAGCTTTAAAAAAAATTACCATATTTTCGTGTTACAGCAGTCCCCAAAATTATGATTATGCAAAAGTTGCAGTTATGATTTCGCCAAGATCATCGCAAAGCTTATATATGCATCCGATATACGCATATAATATATTCCAAACACTCTTATATGTGCCATATACGTCATTATACACATATTATTTACGTCTTATGTGTCGTATACACATTATATATGCATCATATATGTCTATCTTGGCCACATACGTCAAGAAATGTTATATATATATATCATATATTATTATAATGTCATACATGCTTTATAATTTGGCGATAAATCTTGGTCGTTTGGCGATTCATCCTTAGGGGCCGCTATAACACGAAAGTACCAAATTTCTACTTTATTTTTCATATCTAAGAATTTGCATCTATCCTTTTTGTAACTTTAACATTTTTGTAACGATTTTATGCATTTCTATTGCCTATTGAAAGAAAAATTCATCTAAAGTTACAGAATTTCGTTAAAAACGCTTAAAAAAATAAAGTGACAACGTCAAGAGGTCCATTCTCGACAGAAACAACAACCATTTTCCCAATGGTTAAAAAGAAAAGAAAAATAATAAAGTACATCCCATACATTTTAACGGACAAATTGTCCCAGAAAAAAATCGGAAATAGCTCTTTAACTAGGCATTACATTGTTTTTTATTTATGTGAAAAAAATAACCTTAGAGGCACGTGTTGAAATTGTTCCAAACTCTGAAAATTTCTAAGAGAAAACCCAATTTCGACTTCATATTTGGCTTTTTCCTTACATTTTTACCTTAGCATATCAGACGGAAAGTCTCTTGTTCAATTAGTTTAGGAAGAAGGACGGATTAAAGTTTAGAACTCCTAATGTTAAATTCATTTGTAAATCGTTGCAAAACAGATTGCAGTGCGGGTAGTTTATTAATCATAACTCAATAACTACTTGGCGGAATGCGCTGTAATTTTGGATTTACATATTTGAAACTTTTGATATTTCATTTCTGTTAAGAAATTTATAAGTTGCCATCCATATTTCTTTCGGAAAAAAATATTTAAAAAAAATTAAACATACATAAATTGTAAAAAAAAAACCGTAGTTTCTAGTCGAATGGCTATTTCTGTTTTTTGTTGCTTTTGTTGTTGTTTTGTGACAATTTAGAATTTAAAAAATTAAAATGCATGGGGTATTCTAATTTTCTTTTCTTTTTTTTTCTAAGGGGGAGGTGACTGTACATCGAACAACTATTAAAACTTACACTTTATAAGTGTACATTGTTACGTCAGTGTTTTTCTGATTATTTAAACAATCGCCAACTGTGAAAATGAACGATACTCTCTAAAGTAAGGTAATGTGTGTAATTAATATATCGTCAGAACTGAATTGTTTTATATTTTTTTCGTGTCTTGTTTTTACAACACATTATAAAGTTACACTCGATAAATTTTGACACAATTATTCAAATTGGTAAAGAAATCATGAGATGGATCTTCTCTTGTCTGAAGCATCGGCAGCTTCAGCCAAGAGGGTTCGAATCCTGACCTGGAAAATTTCATCTCATGATTTCTTTGACAATTTGAATAATTGTGTCAAAATTAATCTAGTGTAATCACGTTTCCAGCGTTTACTGGAGGTCCCATTACCTGCGATTTATTCTCTTGAGCTGATTCAGATATCAGACCAGATGCTATGATTAATAAGATTAACTAGGTGAGTTAGTTCCGTCACATTCGTCCGGAATTGCTTAGTTGGTAGAGCACTGGAAGCTTCAGCCAAGAAATCCCTGGTTCGAATCCTGGCCCGAACATTTTCATCCAGTTGGGAAAATTACATCTCATATTATAAGTTAACCCTTTAACGGATGAAGCACTTCAATTGCTAAAATGTTGAAATAAATGATTGACACCGGAAATTATAAACAAATTTATTTGTATATAATAAAAAAGCGATATTTCACATACATAATAAATGGAAAACATTTCTATTAAAATTCTGCTGTCATTATTCCATTTCGTAATTAAAGTTTTGTGGTTTCCTAGGGAAACCAATGAACTTTAAAGGGTTAATCAGCAATCAATAAAAGTTTTTTTTTTCTAATAATAGTTTTTAAAAAATTAAGCCACTCTTGCGTAAATACTTATATTAATACGATCTTTCTAGTTTCTTCTGGTAAAGCACAACTATAATTTTGCTGCATCATTCTAGTAGATTTTTTTTTATTTAAATTCGATACCTTTTTAGGTGCGTTCGTAATTATATAAATACGTAGCACCTATAGTCGTCGTTTGGTCCGTCCGTCTGTCCGTCCGTCTGTCTGTCTGTCTGTCCGTATGTCTGTCCGTCCATCTGTCTGTCTGTCCGCATATAACAACGCAAAAACTACCCAACCAAATGGTTTGCAATTTAAAATATATTATCTTTGCAGAATTTTGTCGAGACATTTCAAATTTTATTAAAATCGAATCAAAACTTTAGGAGATATTAATAAAATATTTATTAAGAAATTTGATTTTTTTTTTTTAAATCGGCGCTTTTTTGTTATAGGAGCTTCCGATGGATGTTAAATCGTCAAGCGACCGAGACGCTTATTTTATTACAGAAATTAATCTGCAGACGATATAATTCATTTCACAGAATTAAAAATCATCAAGATCTGAATATTTATATAACTAGCTGATACATATATATCTGAATATTTATATAACTAGTTAAGATATTTGTATGAACAGTGTCATAAAATATATACTTAACTAGCTGTTTAACCCGTTCTACGCACGGGATATCATGAATTTAATTCTAAAACGTGCGTACGAACGCACCTCGTTTGTAACGTTTGACGTACAATTTCCAACTTGTTAGTATTCGTTCAACATGATAAAAATTTACTTTGAGATATGTATTGCTAGTCTAAATGTTAGAAGCTACAAAATGTATTATATATTTTGTAAAGAGTAATGTAATAAAGAGTAATGATGCTAACGTAATTTTAACTATAAAAATTTATTTCTCTTTTATTCGGTAAAATAAATACAAGTTGATAAACATGGAACTTGGATTTCAAATACATGGTTAATTTTCTGAAAACTGTTATTTCCCCCCAAGTTAATTATATTTGTGTAAAATTGATCTCTTTTGTTTTGTTTTGTTTTTGAATACTATTGCAATCTTTTTTTTTTTTTTTTTTTTTTTTTTTAGATGTGATAAAATCTCATTTTAAAAACTATAAAATACCATTAAACATTACAATATTTTTAAATTATTACAAGTTAATTTTATATTAAAAAAACCCCTAGATATTATGCTCGTTTTACTCTTATTTAATAAAATATATCTCAGTTTTTATTCACCTCAGAATTGTTTCAACAATAAAATTTCCGGCGGGATATATAACGGAAAAAACAATAACAATGATAAAATGTTTCGAGCCTAATAAAAATCATTTCTTTCTTTTTTTACATTTTTTTAAACTGATATATTTTTCAAATGTGTCTTTTTGATAATATTTTTAGCTTAAAAAAACAGTGTTCTGTCAGTGTCAAATTAACATAACAAAGGAAACATTGGTTTAACTAATAAATATATGTAGGAAAGCACATAATTCAGTAAAATATTTAAAGACGATAAAATTATTCAAAGTTTTCAAATGCACATTTTTTAATAGACTAAAGACATTTGTGTGAATCCTTTTTAATAGCTGTTTTCTAAGCAATATTTGGTCATTTTCATATGCATTTAAGAAGAATTTCATGCATAAAATGCTGTGCCTTTTTTTTTAATGAAATACTTAATTTATGAACTACATAGACACACATACTACATAGACATGACCAGCAGGAAATTTAATTGCAGAAAAAAAGAGCATATAGCTGATATTAAATACAATAGAAAAACTACAGCCCTAGCAAGATTATATCAAGAAGAAACCATCCAAATAAATTTCAATGAAAGTAAAATAATATTTCCATCCAGTCTACACTATCCATCCATAATAAGAGAAACCATAGAGATACTCACGCGCAAAAATACAATATGTAACGATGCGGCATCTTTTAATTTACCGAAACTGTGGCTAGAATTACTCCATGCTCAGAGATATGAAAATAAACAATCAAGTAAAAAATAATAGATAACGTGCGTAATTTTTTTTAAAAAGTACATGTAAATAATAACTTCAAAGCCCGTGCAGCTTTAGAATATTCTCATTTTGTTTTTGAAAATGACTCAGAAGAGTCGAAACATGTAAAACAACTAATAAAAGTTATTTTAATTTATATTATAGTTGTTAATTTTACACCTTTAGCATTTAAAAGTAATATACTATTACAAGGTGTTATATTTTATTATATTGCGAAGATTAGTATTCGTGAAAATGGTAGTAGGGTGTTTACAAAAGTAGAAACCTTTGGAATCTTGATGCAGTATACATCGCCATTTTCTTCTATGGTTGTGAGGGAAAGAAAGAGAGCACGGGCATGTGACGTCACGCTTCAGCTGCTGGGTTATTTTAGAGGCAGAAACCATCTCGCTATCCTAGTGTAATTTTCTCTAATAAAACTGTATTAGTGGGCTTTTATTTCTCTGTGCTTTTTCGAATATATTTTTAAATTAGAGTTTTAAAGTTTTTAAACATTGTTCTATAGTGGAATAGGCCCGGAGGGGGGGAGATATTTTAGATGATTGATTATTTGTTTATTGTTATTACACGCAGGGTCGGACTGGGCCAGGGGAAAGGGCGCAGACCTTTGATTTTCAGAGGGCGCAAAAATTTTAACAAACTTAAATCAATGACTTACCTGTGTTGCGTCTGACTTGACAAAGTTTAACACGTTCGCATAGCACCAAGTAAGAAAAGGGCTTCATATTATATTCCTGAGTTTAGATAGACGACTTCGCTATATTCCCCATGCATGTTTGAAGTTCCATTAAATCTACAAAAATCTACACAGTTTTTCAAACTATGTCATGTAATATTCAAAAACTCTAGAAAGTTGAATATAGATTACTTTGTATCCTACTTTATTCTTTTGTCAATTAGATACCTTAGAACATTCATGGTATAAAAGCATGGTATAACTCCTTACTAATTATCCTGCAAATAAGGTATAAAAAGATACATAAGTACCAATTTATTGGGAATAATTTCTACTGTTACATTCTATTCAAAAATTTTGTTTCGGGGATTGTCTACATATTAAAAAATGCACGAACGTTGATTTTTCAAATTGCAACACCTATGTTTGAGTTCCCTGGATCAAGACAGCTTGGGAATATACTTATCTTAATTCTTCATAGAGTTATAAAAGAAAATGTGTTAGTGATTTATCTAAAAATTTCGGAAAATAAAATTTAAATCTTGAAAGAAAAAGTACACTTATTTCTGAACACTCATTTAGTCAACACTAAAATTATACAGGAACCTTAAATTTATAATAAACTTTTTTTATATAAAACTAAATACTACAAAATGTTTCTGGTAAGTGTCTACGTGTTATTTTCTGTGGATTCTTTGAAAACAGAAGGAGATCCCCTTAAACTATATAGGAAGGTTCTCTGCATCTGAAAAACCAATTCTTCAAAAGAGCTGTACAGTTACACACAGTTTTTTTAATACAAAAATTAATGTACGTGATAATTCATAATTGTTTAATATGAATTTTTTAATAATTTTCATAATTAAAAATATGTACTCGAATACAAAAAAGGAATATCTTTGGGTCTAATAAGTGTATTTCATTAAAAAAAATTATAAAAATTCAATCGGATGATTTTTATAAGTTTGTCAAATGGATTTAACATTAGCATCCTCAAACTTTAAACTCTTCTAGCCTATGAAAATTTAACATAAAGTATTTAAACTATATCTTTTCGCGGACTGTCTCGATCCAAAGAACTCAAATAGGGTCTCAAAAATAGGTGTTATTATTTGAAAGTTCAAAGTTGGTATAATTTTTAATATGTAGACGACTCTTCCTGTAACATATTTAACCCATAGCTTTAATTAGTAAACATTATTTCCAATCGATTAGTACCTATAGATTTTTTTACAATTAGTTTTAGAAGAATTGGTAGGGGGTGATCACGTTTTATTTTTCCAGGTCTGTAAATTAACCCACTTAATAGATCCATAGTTGTGTCCATTAACGCCAAAAAGAAATGCTTTACTTTTTTAGCAATTTTAGACATTATTACAAGTTTGACGATATTTATGATTTTTTTAAACCGTCACCTTGCTATGAGATATGACTTGACTAACTCTTCCCTTTCATACAATTATTTTTTCACTCAAGCAACACGGAATTGTTGGATATCATTAGTCTATTGTTTTCTAGTTTCGTTGGCCAACCATTTGAGTTTGGCTGCTTCCAATAACTGAGCCAACGGTTAGCTGATCGTAGGTCTAAAGATATGAGTTCCCATTTGACCAACAGTTATGTTTGCTGGAAAAACTGCGCTAATAATAATATTAAAATATGCAAATAATTTATCCTATTTTAATTAGAAACTTCAACTAAATTGTTGTTGTTTAGGCAAAAATTAATTATGCTTCTATAATTACCTATTAAAATAGCTTCTAATTTGGTTTCCGTGGTTTCAGAAATGTTTCTCCATTTTGCATTAGTATTTAAACAAATTTCTTTTAAAACTATTATTCAAATAAATTTTACTTTTATGACTACTAAAATGCAAGAATATCAGTGCTAAGAGCTCCAACCTCTATTTAAAAAATATATATTTATTTGACATAGTATGAATTAGTTATCAAGTCAGTTATAAACATGGTATAGATGCAACTTCTGATATAATCTGACCAGCAAATGCTGTTTATTTACTTACAGCTTTTTTTTCTTTAGTAAATGTGGCCTCTGACGGTGTCTGCCTCATCACACATACAAAATAAAGATTCAGTATACAAAATTCATTCAAAAAATATTTATATGGAGAACAAAAATGTACTTTCGGTATAGAAATAGAAATTTTGAAACTAAAACTCACACTTGGTTTTTATTTTTGAAAAAGTACCACATATTATAGCAGTATTTGAATGTCCAAATGTAGGAGTATTTGAATGGGGAAATAACACTTTGTGAAAATATTACACTTGCAGCATTTGTGATAAGGAGGGGCATTTTGAGTGCTTAAAAATGACTTTATGCATCCTTAAAATGCTGAATTGATATCGCACTGTAAAAAGGTTTCTACTGAAAAATGACATAAAAAATAGCGATTAGTAGCCTTAAATCGTTAAAATAATTGAGTAAATTTACTTTTCTCAGCACACTATTCTCATGATTTGCATATTTCTTATCATAGTTAGAAATCAAGGGAAATTGAGTTTCCATAATTGAAAGAAATCCTCCGGGGATTGTAATCCTGCAAGCGCGACAGGATTTTGAGCCTGAATTTCCGAATAGTTATTTAATTACGGAAAGGTTGTCATTAAATAAAGCTAACCGAAAATTTTGGTAGGTATTTTGAATGAAAAACCGCTGGTCGCGCGATCCCAGCTTGCAGAATTACAATCCAGAAGTGTCATCGAGGTTGTATTTTTTCTTCGAAAAGTTATGTTTTCAGTCAACAACAAAAAACACGAAAAACGATTTTGCCTTCTAATATTTATCTCTTTCTTTTATAGAGTTGTTTTTCGAAAAGGGTGGTTTCAATTTTAAGTCCATTTAGGGACGGCTTTAAAAGGGCGCAAGGTCCCCTGGGTACTACAATGGAGGGTACACAAAATATTTGATCTGAGATTAAGACCTAAAAAATATCATTCTAAGAACCGATCAAAAAATCTCTCTCAGGACGCGGGACTAGCACATGGACCTGAGCTTTAGTAACCACGGCGCGCCAGGTCTATTAAAACTTTAATCGTATGCAAACACGTCCGCTTTGGTTTCCAATTCTGAAAATTCCTTCGATGTATCTTCAATTTCTTTATGATAATACAAATCCCTCTCTTTTGCTATATGTCTATTAGTTGATGATTATCCCTAAGCAAATTCTCGAAATTTAGTACACTAAGCAGAATATATGTGTATGGAAAAATATTGGAGCGCCTTAGGGGCGCGAAATTTTCCCTGGCTGAGGGCGCACCGGCCCTCAGGCCGATGGGCCGGCGGGCCAGTCCGAGCCTGATTACACGGTAACGAATACGGCACTTTTTTTAAATAGATGGTTTTAAGATTTTTTTATTTTGTATGCGCGAGGGGGGAGGGAGGAAGAGGGGGGAAACGGAAATTTCAGCGGAAGGGGAATAATTTATATGACTGATTATTTATTTATGGTCACTACAGAGCAACGAATAGGACAGAAGATATTTTATATAAAAATAAAAATAACTTAAAGATTTAAATTTTGTGTATGCTGGGGGGGGGGGGGGGCAAAGAGGGAGAAGCGTAAATTTGGAGAGTTATGGGGGGTAATTTGGGGGATTATTTATTTATTTTTATTAGTGAGTAACGAATGTAGAATTTTTTTAAATATATAAAAATATGTGTGTTGGAGGCGGGGGGGAGAACGGGGGAGTGGAAATTTCAGGTGTAGGGGATAATTTATATTATTATTTTTTGCCACTAGAGAGCAATAAATAGAACAGATTTTTTTTTTTTAAATATAAAATATCAGTTTAAAATATTTTACGCTATTTTGTATGCCGGGGGAGGGGGCTATGGAGGTAAGCGTAATTTTGTGGAGTTAGGAGGTAATTTAGGGCATTATTTATTTATTTTTATAAGTGACTAACGAATGTAGCAATTTTTTTAAACAAAATTTTTTAAATATTTAAAAATATGTGTGCCGGAGTGGGGGGAAGAACGGGGGAGTGGAAATTTCAGGAATAGGGTATAATTTATATGATTATTTTTTGCCACTTGAGAGAAATAAATAGAACATATATTTTTTTAATCTAAAATAAAAATTTTAAATATTTAAAAAATATTATACGCTCCTTTGTATGCTGGGGGCGGGGGCTAAGAAGGGAAGCGTAAATTTGTGGAGTTAGGGGGTAATTTAGGGGATAATTTATTTATTTTTATTAGTGAGTAACGAATGTAACGATTTTTTTAAACAAGTTTTTTTAAATATTTGAAAATATGTGTGCTGGAGAGGGGGGGCAGCGGAGTGGAAGTTTCAAGGATGGGGGATAATTTATATGATTATTTTTTGCCACTAGAGAGCAATAAATAGAACAGATTTTTTTAATGTAAACTAAAGATTAAAAATATTTTAAAATATTTTACACTCATTTGTATGCTGGGGAGAAGTAAGGGGGGGGGGGTGCTGAAACGTAAATTTGGGAGGTTAGGGGGGCGGGTAATTTAGATGATTATTTATTTATTTTTATTTGTTGAGCAGAGAATGTTGGAGAATATTTTTTTAAATAAAGAGTTTTAAAGATTTGAAACTCTGGATACTGGAGCGGGGGGAAGGGGAAAGCAGAAATTTTGGGGTGGGGGGATAATTCATATGATATATTATTTATTGTCACTGAAGGACAAAATATTTTTATATAAAATCAAAGATTTTAAAATAATTTAAACTTTTTTGTATGCTGGGGGGGACAAGAGGGGGAAGCGAATTTTGGGAGGTTGGAGATGGGATTAATTTAAATTATTATTTATTTATTGTTATTAGTGAAAATCAAATAGGGCAGAATTTTTTAAATAAAGTATTTTGAAGATATGAAACTCAGTACGATGGGGGGGGGGCGAAAGGGGGAAACATAAGTTTTGGCGAGAGGGAGCGGGTAATGTACATGATTGATTATTGATTTATTATCACTAGAAAGCAACAAATAGGGCAGAATTTTTATGCTATGGAAATTTTAAAAAATTAAAGATTTTAAATTCTTTTACAGGCTGGGGAGGGAAGAGGGGATGGAAGCATCAGATAAAGATGTAACATAGTCAGACGAGACTGTACTTTACTGAAAATAATCGTGGTCGGATAAAAAAGACATTATATTGAGAAAATTGCTATGGATTTCAATGCTAAGAAACTCAGAACAACGAAGTTTCTGCCACCCAAACAGTGAAAATGACAGTTTATTTGTAACCGTGCCCGTGCTCTATGGCGTGAGATAAGAAAAATGGCGTGAGGTGGGGAAAATGGCGGTGGTGAAGAAATAGTGCTGTTAAGAGTTGCTAGAACGCTGCCGCTTTATTTATTTATTTTTATGGAATTAGGGTCAAAATCAATTTATTCAGTCATAAACACAGTATGTCCCACTCCAAGCCACGCACGGATTTTCATTCATACCGTTAAAATATTTAAGATATTTTATCAAAATATCCAACACAATAATTTTAGTTTGTGTGAAATGTTATGACAAAAACAAGGCGAATAGAAATTAGGTAAGTGACACTCTATGTACTGTGAGATACATTATGAATTACAGATTTAGATCAGTGTTGTTTGGTCGTGGATCATGTTCATTTCCGTTGTCACATTAATTAGAAAGCAATGTAAGTCTATTGAAAATATTATTATGGTAACGTTACTAATGTTTATAATATGAACAAAATTTCAGTTTCATATAGGAATTAGACGCTATGTATTTTTGACAATAAAAGGATTGAGGCCCTGTTTTCCTATGCAAAAAAATGTTTGTATCATTTCTCACAGTTTGTACACGAATTTTTAGGACACCTGTGTGTTAGACAGTAACGTTTGGGCGTATATAAAAAAAAATATTGGTGTAGTTAAGCACCATGGAAGAAAATGAAGATGTTCGCTGCATCACGGTTTCCACTGTCTTTACTTTTGTAAACACTTTACTACATTTTTTTCCAAATACTAATCTTCGCCTTTTTTTATCTATGAATACATAAGACATCTACATTTTCCATGTTTCGTTATTCTTGTTATTCAAAACTTAGGATAATCGTGAAATCAACAGCAGAAGTGGTATTAATATTTGAGTTAGGCCACACTTCAACTTTGACAGATCTAGACCATTCGATTAACTTATTTCTACTCTTACTTAAAAATATACATTTTTTTTCTTTTAACTAATAACATAGGTTTACATACGACATGTGACATAGATTTTCATTATCATTTCGTCTATAATCTTTGCATAAAATTTAACGGAACTTAACTTAATGATTGCATAAAAGTTAGGTTTATAAAGATACACGTGCGTTTCATGTCATAAATATTAATTCTAGGCAACGTTTTTGATGGAATTTCTCACACAAACATTCAAATTATTTTACATAAGTATTTGTTAGTATATCTCGCGTGTTATTAAGTAGAAAGTGCATTTACGTTTAATTAAAATAATATTTATCATAAAAATACCTGTTTTCATAAATGTAAAAAACGAAATATTGTTTTATTGTAATTGTAGAAAATCTTCAAAACACGAACAAAAACACAGTATCTTAATTCTATTTAAACTTAAGATATTAAAAAATATATATGTAAACAAAAGATATATGGAAATTAGATTTTACCGTATGAAAGTATTTAGAGAACTTTGATTGCTGGACACAGAATAAAATATGTGGGATTTTCATTCAATTCTATATAAAAATTACATATAGAACTATAAAAGTTTCTAGGATAACAGAAAAGCATTCAATCTCAAAGAAAAAGGAAGTATAAATTATAATAGAACCCAAGCACATTAATATTTTCCCCTGTAAAATATCTCAAACTCTGTTGCTACGGACTTTTGTCGAAAGAAAACAATTTTTATATTTCTGAATTTATTGCTTTTACATGAAATCTGGTCATGAATAAAATGCTTTTCCATGCTACTTGCTCTTTGAAAAAATTTTGAAACGCAAGGAAATAAAAAGTATCCTATTCTTCTTGTTCCATATATTCTATCTTCAAAACATACATCACATATTACTTTTACCAAAAGAAAGTACATTTAACACAATGTTGTTGTTTTTTTTCGCACAAAGTTCCAGAGAAAATTTGAAAGTCTGTTTGCCCTATGACTTGTTTATGAAAGAATGTAAAGGGAAAATATAGTTTAAAATAGTAAAATAAAATAATTTTACTCGATGAATTTACCGTCTGTCTACATACACTATATGGCCATTAATGACCGGCAATTTTCAATTTTAGACATTTTGTGGAATAGTTTAAAATGTACTTGTCAGATTCTTCTGGAATTTTAGGATTAAAAAGAACAGGTTTGACTTTATATTTATCAACGTCGGTTTGATAATGAGGACAATTAGTGGACCAACAAACAATTAAAGAATAAAAATAATACTTGGGATCACACTGTAAAATAAAATGCACGAAATGATCTATCGCTACAGAATATACATAGGCAGACAATGTGTAATATGTGTATTCATTTGTGCAAGAATACCATGCATATTAATAGAAATATAGCGATTTCTTTAAAAAAAAATTAAAAAATTCTTGCATGTTTTTATCTCATAACATAGAGGGTTTTTAATCAAATTTAACGTCAGTTTCAGAAAAATTGACAAAATGTAGTAAAAACAATGTAGTGCAATTGGAATGTAAATATATTAAATATTTAAGGAAATATGGGCAGTTGTATTAAATATTTTTTATCTGCGCATGCGCGAACGATAACAAGGAACTTTTTGCCTAATTTAATAGTCAACTCTATGGAGCAACTTATTAAAAAAAATCAGTCAAATATTGTAAAAATTCAGAGAGACATTGGCGTTAGAGTAAGCTGTTTTTTAGTTTTTCAGTAAACCTCGCTGAATGATAAGGGACTGTCCACAAATTGTCATGTTTAATTTGTATACTATATTTCTTTTTTTATTGATACTTACATTCATTTATTGATACTTCATTTATTGATACTTGATTATCATTTAATGAAATTAGTTTTAAAAAAAGAGCATTATTTAAGAAAGTATTGACGTATTTTCATTTGAAGAAATTATATTTCACAAGAAGTCAATACAATTGCATGCAAAACATTTTTAAAAAACGAAAGCATTTATCCCGATTGGCATTAATAAAAAAACGTTCGAAAGAAATACAAAACCAAAATGTAAAAATACACTTCGAAACACAATTTCAATTAACTGTATTTAATTAAAAAACTAGCGTCATTAATGACAAAGGCAGTACATGTTAAAACAAAATTAGTAACTATCATGTAAATTACTCTTTCAATAATGATTTTTAATGCTCAAGAGAATACCTTAAGAGAAAATTGCTTGTTTTTTATTTCATTGTGTATTTAAAAACTAGTCGTTGGGGGCCACCGTAATACTTACCCATCATGGATATGCATAATGTAAAATATTAAAATAAAAATGTATAAACTACTTATAAAATGCATTGCAATTCAAATAAAATCGTGGCTTGATGACGTCATAAACTTTAAAGGCTCGATTACTGAATTGCTTGAAAGAGGGGTTTCCTTATAACTCCAAAAATAATAATCCTATTAACTAGCAGTTTATTGCATCTGATTAAGCGTCACATTTCCAATTAAAATATATCTTTAAAGTGAAATTTGGATGAAATACAGTTTCATGAAAAATCGAAGAGTGTGGAAAATAGGATTCCAAATATCTCGGCAACTAATTATCCGATCGACTTCATGCTTTATGTAAAATTTATGTTTTTTTATTGTCTTTTATATTCATTTCTTAAAAAAAACAATTTCGAAAATTTTTATGTATCTTTTATCAGAACGAATAATTCGAGAGTACGAAAAAAATAGTTCCGGTTAATCGAGGTTATTGAAATGAAATAGGCTTCTTCCCATTATTACATACTAAGTACATACCAAATTGCAAGTCTCTATCTCAATCTTTTCGGGAGATAGAGCGTTTACAGACACACAGACACACAGACACACACAGACACACAGACGGACGGCAAAATTTTTTTTTCTAAAAATATGTTTTTCGGAATCTCCAGTGTCTGAAACGTGTAAATCCTTCAAAAAATTTTTTCGATTTTCAAAACGATTACAAGACTTACCCTATACTACGAATGATGGGTAAGTAACAAGCCGGCCACGTTTATTAATCCAATTTGTTTTTTTTTCAATTTTTTTAGATTAGGATTATAATGTTATTTTTGTAACAAATTAACAATTAAGATTTTAAGAATTTTTAATACACAAATAGATACTATAAAATATGATTCATTCTTTCACATTTTACTTGTAATTGAAAATATATATATATTAAATTTAGAAAACGGTATGTTTAAATTAAAACTATAAAAGTTATTTTTGTAAAAACTGCTTTCTATTTTAGTTGGATTAACACCAATAATTATATAATGTAACACTTCTTACAACGGAAATTATCAGACACATCGTTACACACTTACAGGGAGTGAAGTTATTATCAACTGGGAATCCTATCGAAACAATCAACTTTTTACTGTTTACTATCGACGAAAATAGTCACAAAACTTTTAAAGGTGGGCAAACACGTGAACCAAAACGCACTTGTGACACACTTGTGAAAAATTAATTTTTCTTTTTATCTAGCATGCAGAATTTTCAACGAAATTTAACACCGCTTTCCGAAAACTTGACAAAGAACAGAGAAATAGTATACTACAATTAGAAAATTAATATATTGAATATTTAATGAGATATGAGCATGTGTGTGAAAATATTTTTAACTGCGCATGCCGGAAGGATACCAAAATTTTTATTTCATAATTTGGTAGTCAGCTATTTAGGGGACCTTATATAAAAAGTCTAATCAAATATCGCAAAAATTTCACAGAACTTTTTATATAAATTGCACAAAATAGCTGAGTACTAAATTATGAAACACAAATTTTGGTATAATTCACGTATGATGCGCATTTACAAATTATTTCATATAAATGCCCGTATCTCATCCAAAATTCCATTTTTTAACTCTTTAATTGCAGTATACTATTTCTACTGTTCTTTGTCAAGTTTTCGGAAAGTGGTGTTAAATTTGGTCAAAAACTCTGTAGGCTATAAACAAAACACATTTGATTTTTTCATAGAAACGTTAACATATTCACGAATATTCGTGCTATGATTACATAAATGCTCACAAACGTTGAACAAGACCCACATAGTTATTTGCAACAGTGACAGACCATTTTGAGCATTTTCTGTTACTTGGGTGATCGCAAATATTATTTTATTATTAAAATTATTATTGGCCTCCTTATTGACCTCATGACTAAATCCTCTTCCCTGAAAAATATGAAGTCAAACATGTTCTTTACATTCTTGAAGTTCAAGGACAAGAATTTCAGTAGATATTTGACAAATCGTGTAAATACGAAAGCATCCGGTCAAAGCCCCTTAATTCTTGGACAACAGTGTAGGTTGATTTGTTCAATAAAATTTATGTACATGTTCTCATTAGTGTTGTATAATATTAATAAGTATGCTTTACACAAAGCATCTATTTGCGCGAATGGGCGTATCATTTAAATCAATAACTTTGAGTTTTTGTTATAGCATTATATCCGATACATGTATTTTTGTTTTTAACACTTTCCAACCTAGTTGAAAAGTGTTTATGACTTCGGTTTGTCTGGCCGTATGGCCGTCTGGCCGTCTGTCTCTAACTCCAGTAAATATGCTCAGATTGCACTGTAATTTTTATATGTCATTGTCGTTATCTATAGCATGTTCCCTATTGCAATTGAAGTGTGTAGCACTTATAGTTTTTTTACAGGGGCACTCAAAAGAATTCCCTTACATTAAGGTCTATGGGGAAAAATCATTTGCGGTTTATTTTAATGATGTTACACAATTTCAAACACATCGTAATTCATTTATATCACTAAGGTGCATTACAAGAAGCTTAATATGGAATAGGGTGTGCATAGCACTTCTAGTTACTTTACAGGGACAGTCAAAAGAATTCTGTTACATTACGTCTATGGAGAAAAATAGTTTGCGGTTTAATTAAATAATGTTTCACTATTTTAAACGCATTGAAAATTATATATATCACTAAAGTGCATTACAAGAGGCTTACTACAGAATAGTGTGTGTATAGCAGTCATCGTTCCTTTATAGGGACATACAAAATAATTCTCTACTGTTTGTTAACAATAATGCCTGGAAGTGTGTTTTAAGTTGCTGAACGCGATTTTAAATTTAACTCACTTTTTGTCTATTACGTGGTGTGTATAAATTCTGTAGATCATATACAGGGCAGCACAAAAGTTCGCGAAAACATTTCCGTTTATTGACAGGAACTCCAGAAGGAGAATTTTAAACTGTGCTACGCGTTTCCTAACTAAACTAAAATTTAGCATCCTACGTAGTATATATACAAATCTATAGATCCTATACAGGGCTGAATAAAAGTATTCGGATATTTTTCCAAATATTGTATATGATGAAAATTCCTGAAATTACGTTTTTAAATATGTTATGCGTTTTCCAAATTGTTTACTTAGATGTTATCTTTCAGCTTATTAAACGGTAATGATTTGTAAAATAATTTTGGAAGCGTTGGAAAGTGTTACATAATCTATGCTTGACGCATGATTTTTCGTTCTTGTTGTGTTTTACAATACACCTTCAAAATGACTCACAGTAAAATTTATGCGCTGTTTCTTTTATTCTATTCTGCATTAATATAAATTACTTGAGGACTTGATATTTAAAAATTTAAATTAATATCATTGCAAATTATTATTTGGATTTGAAACTCGGGGATGGGAAAAAGGGATGAAGACTTGAATTACCCAAGAGCCTTTAGAAGTCATAATATGGTACAACGTATGCTACTAGCCGATTATGCTGCAAAAACATTAACCGGAACCAGATTTATCAATTATTGTAGCTTCTAAAATCTACATTTAATACAAATTTTTATAAGTTTAACACAATATTCAAGTAGATATGTCAGCTGTTACCACAAATTTATAATAAGATAAAATAAATTAAGGTCGTCTACAAATAAAAATAAATTTTGTGACCACTATAACATCCGCATTCCAAAAGTAATAAAAATAATAACAAGTATTTTGGCAAACACTGATTTCATTCATTTTTTGTTATTATATTAATTATGCTGTTAATAAAGCAACAGTGAGACATCATTTTAATTAAATAAACAGCTACTTTATCATTATAAACGTTTGACTTAAGAAAAACATGCACCCAAGGTAAAAGTAAAAAGGAAAAGCGAATATATATACTTAAAAATGTTTCGTTTTATTTACAGAATCTTTGCTTTAATTAACAATATTTTTTTCTAGAAGCATTTGCTGGATACAAACTTAAAAAATTGAATAAGTATATCATGCATATTAATTTCTTTCAAACCATTTTAAAACAGAAATATTTTTCTTATATTTTTGCAATTTAGAATAAATTATGAGACACAAAAAAAAAAAAAAAAAAAAAAAAACGAAAATTTTATACTTCTCGCAAAATTAGAAGTTTAAAACTTGGGTAGTGACAAAAAATGCTATTTATTTCAAACGTCATGTCAACGTAGTCTTGTTAATTATTTTTTAATAATGACGGTTAAACCTTAGAAAAGAAGTTATGATATACTATATTCTTTTTCTAATGTATGCATTTATTTCTACAGAAAAATGTCATTTCTATTATTCAAGCATTCTCAAAAATTCCTAAGAAAATTAATTTTAGCTTATGATGTGTGTACAAGAAACAGCTATTTTTGATATAATTTAATTGTACTTTTTATAAAGACAAAAAAAATGGTGGCACTGTTTAAAGTTTTGAATTAAACAAATTTATTTTTTAAACGTAATTATTATAAAGAAATGAACTTTTTTTTTTCAATTACATACCGTATGTAAAAAATAAAAAATATTTTACACGACATTGACAGTTGCAAATGTTTATTTAAACTACATGTGTATTCATTATTTGTAATAATAAAAAAAGTTATTTTTTAATAGTAATGATGAATTTCTTATTTAATTTCAGACATAAATTTGCGTTTAAAAGATTTCTCTTTAAAGTTAAAAATTTAATTTAGATTCCAACGCAATGTATAAAAAACGTATTTTTTATCCTTTACACGACGTCTAGGTGATTTTCAATCTACGATCAAAATTATATATTAAACTAGTCGTTGGGGGCCACCGTAATACTTACCCATCATGGATATGCATAATATAAAATATGAAAATAAAACATGGGTAAACTATTTAATAAAATGCATTGCAATCCGAATAAGATCGTGGCTTGATGAAGCCATAAACTTTAAATGCTCCATTACTCCAATTGTATTAACTAACGGTTTACTGCGTCGGATTAAGCGTCTCATTTCCAATTAAAATATATCTTTGAATTAAAATTTGAATGAAATACAGGGTCAGGAAAAGTCGAACAGTGTGGAAACTATGATTACAAATATTTCGGCAACTCATAATCCGATCAACTTCATTCTTTATGTAAAATTTATGTTTTTTTATTGTCTTTTATAGTCACTCCTTAAAATAAACAATTTCGAAAATTTTTATATATCTTTTATCAGATCGAATATTTCGAGAGTCCGAAAAAAAATAGTTCCGGATAATCGAGGTTACTGAAATTCAATAAGCTTCTTCCTATTATTACATACTAAGCACACACCAAATTTCAAGTCTCAATCTCGATTTCTTCGGGAAATAGAGCGTTTACAGGCACACACACACACACACACACACACACAGACGGACGGCATTTTTTTTTTCTAAAAATATTTTTTTTTCGGAATCTCCAGTGTCTGAAACGTGTAAATCCGTCAAAAAAATTTTCGATTTTCAAAACGATTACAAGACTTACCCTATACTACGTATGATGGGTAAGTAAAAAGTAGATGAGAGATTTGAAAGAAGTATTTTTTTATTTTATAACCCCTATTTTAACATTTTTACAATGCTTTCACAATATTAGTAGTGGAAGAGCATTTGGCTTCTTTGAACGTGCATTCACAAGATTAGCGTACACCGTTTATCTCTTACTTAGATGTGATTTACATAAATATATAGCTATTGTCTAAATAATTATATTGTTCATGTATGCTTTTTTTTATATTCAAATTGTATTCATTAATCTTTATCATCATTTACCACTTTACTAAAATCTATGTATCGATTCTTCACTGTGTTTTTTTCCTGTGAAATTTTATCGCATCACTGTAGAATTATATTGTACTTCATAGGACTCTGTTATCTTATCACTTGTATATTGGCATCAGAAATAAACCATTAAAGGGCAATTACGGAGTTTTCTACCAGCTGTGTTCGTAATGTTTTGTTGTTGTTGTTGTTTATTTGTTTGTTTCCGCCAGATCGAGGTAATGTTTCTTTATGCTATTGATCTATTTACTGGAATCTGTGCATCAAAAATTATTAGTTAAATAAAAACATATTTGTATATTTATTATTAAGTAAAACACATAGCTTTATTAGTTCTTTTAAAGTACTAACAGTAAACCAGTATTTTTATATAATGTTAATATTCTTTTCATGTTGTTCACAAAAGAAGTTTTAATTCCGATTAAACATAGAATTCAGATTAAATTTCTATAAAATCTATTGTTTTTCAGAAACTTGAAAATACTAAAACAAGTTGGAAATTGCACGTCAAACGTGACAAATGAGGTGCGTTCGTACTATAACTAGTTTTAGTGAAATGAATTATATCGTCTGTTATTATGATATGATTAATTTCCATAATAAAATAAGTACATTTTAAGTTGGCAACATTTTATCTTTTCTTGACATGTACTGAAAATTCAAATGGAAAACTTAAGCCTAGCTTTGAAAATTTCAAAACTTGAAATCATATTTAGACTCTTTTTCCATTTAATATGTCTTTCTCCGGAAACATCTATCCAAAAAACTGTCGGTAGATTATAGGATTGCTATAATTAAACAATTTTAGTATACAAATTCGGTTTTTAAATTCAGTAATACGGAAATAATATGATCGTAATGACCATGGTAACCTAGAATCATTAACTATCATGGGATCTCATTGAATTAATTACAAATGATAGGATTTAATAGAATGATGAAAACTTTTAGTAATATCTTTTTAAGTTTTGATTCCATTTTCATAAAATTTGAAATGACTCGACAAAATTCTGCAACAATTATATATGTTAAATTTCAAACCATTCAGTTGAGTAGTTTTTGGGCTGTTATATGCGGACAGGCGGACCTACCAAACGACGACTATAAGTGCTATGTATTTATACAATTACGAACGCATCCAAAAACCGTGGAAAAAATTAAAAATACAAATATATTTATATTCACTCTAAATAACATGGTTTGTCATAAAATATACTTGAACGTGAAACCATCAATTGCATAATTCCGAATTGTGCATAATATTTTCATTATTTTATTTTATTTTTTTGTCATGCTTTACCTTTTTTACAGTTTACATTTACTTTCGTTAAATAATGCTGTTTTCGGGCATTATGAATTTGATTTTGAATGTTGATGAAAAATGTTAAGCGACATAACCAGTACCGACGAATTGTAATTGTACTATAAGTACACTCTCAAAAAATCGGTAAATTGAACAAATTTTTCCGTTAACTATATTTCGTCAAAACCCGAAATTTTTTGCTTTTATTTTCCCTAATACCCTCAAAATACAGAAAATTCACAAATGTAACGTAAAAATTATCTGAGATCCTTCAATCTGAAACTGCATCTTCGTCTAATCATAGGGATACATTGGTAAATGTGCACCGTACCGTAGTACTTTTTCCTATTAGAAACTGAATTTTTATATATGTATTTTTCCTACCAAAAAAAAACACGAATAATTCGCTATCCTGAAATTCTCCCTTCAAAAATCGGAACTTTCTTAAAATAACAGAAAAATCTCTTCCAATCACAGATCTGTTCCTGCAACTTGTTTCGACAAAAATGATGTACTTGAGAAGGTTATCACTGTAAAACAAGAACGAGAAATCATGCATCAAGCATAGGTTATGCAACATTTTCCAATACTTAAAATGTACTTTTACAAATATTAACTTTTTAATGAGGTGAAACATGATGTCTAAGTAAACAATTTGGAAAAAGCATAACACATTTAAAAACCCAATTTCAGGAATTATCAACAATATTCGGAAAAAATATAAGACTTCTTTTGTGATATCCTGTATACGATAAATAGATTTGTATATATACTACATAGAATGGTAAAATCTTGTTCAGTTAGGAAACGGATATAGCACGGTTTAACATTCCCATTCTGTAATTCCCGTCAATGAACGGAAATGTGCGCGATATTTTTTTTTTTTTTTTGTGCTGTCCTTTATATGATCTATAGAATTTATACACATCAAATAATAAGCGAAAAATGAGTTAAATTTAAAAACGCGCACCGCAACTGAAAAGGCACTCCTAGCAATTATTGTTAACAAACAGTACTTAACCGAATTCTTTCATGTGTCGCTGCAAATGAACGATGGATGCTATGCGCACAGTATTCTATAGTAAGGCCCATGTAATGCAACTTAGTGATATATATTAATTTGTATATGTTTAAATAGTAAAACATTATTAAAATAAATCTTAAACGATTTTTCCCCATAGACAGTAATATAACGGAATTCTTTTGAGTGGCCGTGTAAAGAAACTGTAAGTGCCGCACACCATATTCTATAATAAGCCACTTATAGAACACTTCAGTGGTATATATTAATTTTAACATGTTTGAAATAGTATAACATCATTAAACTAATCCGCAAAAGTTTTTTCCCCATAGACCGTAATGTATCGGAATTCTTTTGAGTGTCCCTGTAAAGTAACTATGTCATAGTGAACATCAATAACATATATCAATCCGAGTATATTTACACTGCCATTGATTTTCGGAATCGTTTCCGAGTAGTTTCTATAGAGTATTAATCAGTTTTCTCAAATCGGGAAACCTGTTTTTAGGAAGCTATCAATTCTCAAGTATACATTTTTATGTTGAACAAACATGTTTAACAGACAAACATGATTAACATTAACATTAGAATTAATATTATTTTGTTACCCTTGTCAGTATAAATTGAGTAACGCAGCTGCAAATATTTAACTGACAATGAGAATTGATAACATCCTAAAAACCGATATTCCAGTAATGATGAAATGATTAACTGTTTAAGAGCACTGAGGAACTGATTAACAGTTTCGTTTTCTTTACACAATAAACTAAAAATAAAGACAAAACACAACTTTTTCAGTACTAAAATATTTGCCTTATATAGTCGGGAAAGTATAGCAATTGATAAAACGAAGATTAGAGTTAAAAATTAGTAGTATCCAAAAGATTTTAGTAACGAAGAAAGCAATCGCTTCTTACCCGAGCAGTGTTCGGGCAAACCTGCTAAAGGGTTAATACAATAAAAAGTTACACGGAAACTTTTCCGAAAATCAGTGGCAGCAGTAGAAACTTTGTTTTTATAAACTCTTCTTTAAACATCGACAATATATTGATCTTAGAGGTTTTTAAAAATAAAAAGGGGTTTTTGGAATCGTGGGTAACTCGGAAGAGGCCTTTGTATATTTTCGTTCGTGGTCATATTATGTTATCATAAATTAAGACACATTTGTCTTTTGTACAGTGTAGGCAGTTATTTATAAATCTGAAAAGGTGAAACTGCCATATATTATTATATTTTTCGTAGATTGAATTTCTAAGTAACATGTTCGCAACAAATATAGATGCGACACTTTGATTCTCAGGTTCGAACCAAGTGTTTGAATTATACGACAGGCATTCTTCATATTTTTTTTGTAACGTATTGAACCAAATTGTACCAAATTCAACTGTTTGAGGCATAGATCTATAAAATTAATGTAAGATACACTTGATATGCCGATAAATTGCATTTTATAATTTTTGAGCGGCAGCTACATTTCGCTAGATAAGCTATACAGGTTTCAAAAAGAAATAAAAAAGTCAAAAGCTTTATTATTTTTATGTAAAAAGTTAGATGTATATGTTACGGTCAATATGATTAATCCGGGCATTATTAATAATAACCGGTTATTATTAATAATGACCAGATTAACCCTATTGACCGTAACATATATACATAAAACATTATTTTAACGTATGTCTTTCTACAGAAAATAACTATTTGGTTTAATTAAAGTTATCACACGTGTGTTGTTGCAAAAGATATTATTCATCTACAATGTGATTATTTTATTCCGTTTCACTTCAAATAACTGGTGAATCAAGTTAGTAACTGCCATGAACGTTTTGTCTACATATAGTAAAATGGATATGCCCTGCATGATGAGGTATTCTTCTACAGCGTCCCGTAGCTGAAAACTTAGAAGCTAGCGCTCCTATCTCGAAATTGGTACAAGATAAGAAAAAAAAAGTCAACTACAAAGTTGTAGAGCGCTCTCGATTTAGTATGAAATGATTGCTTGCAAGTAAAAATAACTTTATTTAGAGCTCTGAATTGTAATTTTGTATACGCAATCAACAGAATAAAAGCACGAATAATTGAATGGAAAAATGTGCGTTAGTAGACTGATGTTACTAATAAAACGAACACGTGTAAGAAAGTTAACCTTAATTTTAATAAGAAAATCAAGTTAAGTATTTATGTCCACCATCAGCCGTCGTACATTTTGCAAGTCTTCTCGATTGGGAACACATTGAAAATGCTTAACTTCATTTTCTCTTTAAAATAATATGTGCCTCGCTTACATGTCTTACAAGGAAGGTCTTCATAAGCGCATACTCAGAAAATTTTGAAAAAATTACAGAATATTCTTCTCATGAAGATATATATGTTTATAAAAAAAAATTGCTGCGGAACATCAATATAAAGTCCGTAAAAATGTTTTGAAATTTTCGTGTTTTGGCTATTTATCGCTGGGTTGGTGGCACAATGATTTAAAAAAAAACTGCACATTTACGATAAATACTCTTTTAACCCTTTCCGGCACAGACGAAGTCTGTTCGTAAAATGAGAAACTACTGAATGACACCGGAATTTACAGGCGACTTTTTTAGAAAATACGAACGCCTTATTTTAAGCTTTCATTGTAGAAACAAAATTTTATTAAATATTCTTGGTGTCGAATGCAAGTTTGGAATTAAAATTAGGTGTGCCCGGAGTGGGACCACTGTGCCGAAAAGGGTTAAGGAAAACATTTTCTACTCTTTATACTGAATTAGTTTATGTAAGTTTAACTTAAATAAATTCACTTTTATAACTACGGTTTTACCATATACATTTATATGTATATATAAATAGAATTAACTTTCTTATTTTACGGCTTAGAATAAAATTTAAATTGATTAAAAAATGTCTCAAATTAAAAATTAATTGTTCGATTCTGAGCACTGTCGATTTGACCTCGATATTGTTAGTGCCGTAGACAACTAGAGAAAAGTATTGTTGCCATGGAAACAATGACTTATTCAAAATCGAAAATGTATATTGAGAGCGTTCTTAATCATACAGTTACTTTTAAAATACACTTAAAAATTATCCAGCCGGTGAAACCGTGTAAAATTAAATAACTTCAGCAATACTTAACTTGTATATATACATATATGAAGATATATATGTTTATACATATATGTATACATATATGTATACATTATACATATATGTATATATATATATATATATATATATATATATATATATATATATATATATATATATATATATATATATGTATATTATATAAGCTTACAGAAAAAATAATAAATTATTTAAGCAATGAAGTTTTAATTCATAAAGTTCTAAGCATTTACCAGGAAATTTCAAGTACATTAAAATTGCTTGCATTTAGCGACGCAGGTTTTCTTCGCCAAATCGCATCTTTTTGCGCCAAATACTCGAAAGTATTTTATTTTTTATAGATTTTTTTACAGGGTTTCTGCAGCTAAATTTGGCTGATCCTTTATTACGTACATGAGTAGTTCCATTAGCATTTTTTTTTCAAAATATTCCGAGTATGCGCTTTAAGGAGACCTTCCTTGTTTGTTTTATTAGTACAATATTTTCCTATCTTGTAATGTCACTGTTCTACCTGCAATTAGTGTGACATTTAAACTGGTAACATTATTTACATGTAAGACAACATTTCATACTAAATCGCAGACGTTCTACAACTTTGTAGTTGACTTTTTTTCCCGTATCTCGCACCGTTTTCGAGATAGGAACGCTCATTCCGCAGTTTGTTGCTAAGGGATGCTGTCCGGTACCTCATTGTATAGCTCCGGTACCTCATACCCATTTTACTATACCTAGACATTCCGTTCATAACTGTTGCTAACTCAATGCACCAGTTATTTGAAGCGAAACGGAATTCACGAGTCATGCTGTATAACTCTATATCATATGTATGTAACAGTTTCTGAAACTGCTACTTTTACTTGAAATATAACACATTGTACAGAAATTGATAAAAAAAAAAATCTTTGTTCAATCTGAAACTGCATTTTCGTCTAATCATAGGGATATGTTGGTAAATGTGCTCCGTACCGTAATAGTACAATAAAGAACATCGTTATCGCAGAACGGGCTAGAGATTTTCTTTGAATATATTTAGCAATTGTTAAAAAAAAGCTGCAAAAGCTCGAACGAACTTGTTTGCCATGTCTTATATAACTAGTTGAAGTTCCCTGAAACATAATTCTAGTGTTAACCCAATTAAATTATTTCTCACTTTTCATATTTAGGAAACTTTTTCTTTGAACCAGAAATCATTCTACCAGTAATAATGTTATCTTCGAAGGGGAATAAAATATAATGATCTGACAAATATTACATTTCAAACTACTTATTAAATATCAAGAACTCAGTTTATTTGCTTTAAGGCAAAAACCCTTCTTAACACATCGAAAACCTTGAATTTCATATTTCTTTTACGACTATGTTAATTTTTATAGTACTTGACATTAGGAATATCACGTAGGCTGTATTATTTCAAGAATGTTTTAAAAAACGTGTAGAAGATACATAATGTTATGTCTTTAAAACTTTTTTCTTTTATTCATTAAACTTTGAAGGATGTTTTTGCTATATAATGAGTACTTAATTATATAATTATATAAAGTTCATTCACCAGCAAAAATAATTATTAGCATAATAAGGCTTAATATGAAACGATGCAAAATACACATCACCTGTCACAGTTTGTGCTATTGGGTTAGAAAGCCATCATTTATAGTAAAATAGGTTACGCCATTGCATTATATTCCCAATGCTTCGCAATATGCTTGCGTATATCAGTAATATTTACTGAGCGGTCGATATTGTGTTAAAATCGTACTTCATCGGATTTTGTAAATTATTTGCAATAATAAACGGTCTAAATATTAGGATCTTAAGATAATTTCTATTATAATGTTGATGACAAGCGGTAACTATTCGATGACGGTGTTCTTCGCAGCTATTCGCACATTGTTGTGTAGAATGAAATTAAAAGGTACTACAAAAGGTTGTGTTTCTAACTTTGGATGCAACAAAAATTGACATATAGATTTGTAATATTTCTTGAGGCACTTAACATCCTCATAACAAGAATTCATTATATACAAATGATCTGTGATCTAATAATGGATGTTAATGTTTCTATCGATTTACTAACTGCATACTTTGTCTTTTCATTATTATATGAACATTTTTCAAGAGAACGAGGAGAGACGATAACTTAATAAGATTTTTAACATGGATTTTCTCACACTTACTTTTTTTATGAAACTTCACTAGTAGTAAAGCAATATCGAACCACTATTGTTTGTATTGGCAATAACTTGTGGGCTATAGACTACAGAATAGCTGTACCGATTTTCAATATTTCCACAGCGATGGAATGTTTAATTTTGTAAGTTTTACCCCAATATTGGCATAAAGACATTTTACCATTTCATTACCAATATTCCCAATATAAAGTCAAAATTTATGCACTATTGGCATTTCATCAAAATATTTCGAACACTAAGACAACGTTTGTGCAATAGTAGCATTGTAAAAATTTCCAATATAAAATTTGCATTTAAGAAATATTGCTATTTGCTTAGAAGTGTTTTCTATGAATTCGATGTTTGGTCCCGATCTAACCAATACAACTAATATTGGTTTGCAATTATGGTTTTATTTAAGATTTCTTTATTCAGCCATCGACAATTATTTTGGCTAAAGAACATTCATAAATTTCCACATACTTTTGTTAGCATTCTACGGATGCTAACTAAGAACTGGTATCTAAGAACTGGTTGGTCAAAAAACTGAATGAGATTATTATTTTTATTTTTTTAGAAAATGTGTGATTTTATCATGCTATATCTTTTTTCTGATTATTCCATTTATATTTTCTGAATATTTACCTATCTATTATTATTAAAGTGTATGATACATGTGGTTCTTTAACACTATATCTGAATGGATAGCTTCTTTCAGATAATTATGATTCACTTTATAATTATTTTTCTATGTAATTTTCGTTTTGACTTACTCTAACTCACCTTTGTACTCATATTTTAAAAAACTAATTGGATTTCTGTCTGATGCTGAATTCCCCAATTAGGATCTCATGCCAATACAATGAATCCAACCAACAACCTCATACGTTCGTATTAGTATCTACCATCTACCGCAACTGGCTGTTAAACGCAAAAACCTCGGTGTTATGCTCAAATGTCATTCACAATTAATCTGATTGGACTCCACCCGCGATTATGTCCAATCAGGTTAAAGGAGAACCACATTTGAGCGTTCGGCTGAGGTTTTCGCGCTTAACCAGCAGTTGCAGCAGTTGGTGACTACGACGTAAAATACATTAAATTTTCTATAAGGTGACAGTTCATCCCAGAACTTTCTAAGTTACAAAACATTTTTAATAAAAGTCTACAAAATAACAGCGTTCGAATTTTTTTTTAATTCCTTTTTAGTTTATTTTGATGCATTTCAAATCATTTTAAGACGTAAGTTTAAAATGAATAATTTAAAAAGGGAAATTTTAAAATTGACGGTTTTAATCTGTACTAATGTATAAAACTGAAGTGTCTGTCAGTGATTTCCAGTAAAACTACGTTTGTCTATTTAGACAATGGACATTTATTCAAAAATAGCATTTTAAAGACATTTCGTCTGTCTGTATGTTTCTACGGAATAAGCTCAGAAACGGTTTCATAACAAGCACAAAACTTATTAGGGGCAAATATAGATAGTTTCTGCATACGATTTGCAGTTTGCCGTATTCTGATATCTAAAATAGTTTGTGAGAAAACAGGGAAAAACCGGCAGATTAAATCAGTCAACCAATCTTTCAACACTCTAAAATTTTGTAACTAATTAATTATTTTTTAGGAATCTTATAACAGTTGAAAAGTCTAAATAACATTTATATACACTGTTAAAAATTTGCAACAAACTATCCAGTCATTTGACCGTTTCTGTAGAAAATGGTTATATAACCGTCATTTAACTCTATTCTGACCATAATATGGGCAATAATGTAGTCAGAATAGAGTAAAATGACGTTACTGTAACCATTTTCTATAAAAACGGTGGAATGACTGGACAGTTTGCTGACAATTTTTAACAGTGTATGACTAGTTGAAAAACCCAGCGTTGTCCTGGATTTTAAGAATCTTTATGTAGAATAATCAATTTCAAAATTAAACATGTTGTATAGATACCTTCAAAATGTTAAAATATGCCAGTATTTCCATAATCGGGTTTTAATCCTGATTCAATACATTCCTCAAACCCATATGACGTTATATTAACCTGCTGACGTCATACCTACTTGCTTTCTCTATTACTGATATTGATACTCTCTTTGTATAATTCTCAAACATTTGAAAAAGTCCGTTAAACTTTCAATATGACGTCATTATAATTTTATTTTTAATTCTCTAATGACGCCATATTAATCTGCTTTCTGTACTTACACATGATCATACTCCTTGTAATATTGAGAAATGTTTGAAAATTTCTATTATATTACTAATATGACGTCATATAAATATTTTTTTCAATTGTTGAAACTTTTTATTTCATTTTCATTTTTTCACGTGGAAATCTTTCAATAAAAAATAAATTATTGTAGAAAGAATTTTATTATGGATTTTTAATTGTTGGAAATTGCTATAACACAAAATGTTTAAATTTGATAGAAAAAGGCTGTTAGATTTTTGGTTTTTTATTAACTAAAAATTAACTATGCATTATTTCGAATCCGGATTACTTTTGTTGCCTCGGTCATGTTTTAATACACCTATATGTAACATTTCAGAACTCTGGCTTCAAAACTGTTGATTTGTATAAAACTGCAGACAGATAGACAGACAAATTTTCGTTTTTATTTATTATATAATTCTAGCTACGTTCTGCAGTTTGTCGAACTCCGATATCTAAAATATTTTTTCGAGAAAACAGAGAAAAATCAAGATAATTTATCAAGCAATCAACCAATCTTTGAATGCTCGAAAACTCGAGAAATAATTGATGAATTTTAACGAATCTTAAGTAGATTCAAAAATCTAAATAAGATTTGTGAATGGTAATTATTGCATTTTTCGCTTATGACTTATACATTTTAATTTAAAAGCTAGTTTGATAAGTATTTTCCCCCAAAACTCGAAAGATCTTATAAAATACAAATGCAACACAGCGGGTAGTTACGCAGCTAGACATAAATAAATATCACGTTTGAAATCTTGATTGAAAAAAGAAAAAAAACTTGACAAGTTAGGAAATTTATCAGGGAAATAAATACTTATTCCATAAATATAACATAAAAGTCGAATACTAAATGGGAGTATTAAGAGTGAACATTTATTTACTATTTTACAGATAATTTGTGTCGTCTAGTTGAAAAACCGGCCAACTCCTCAAAAGTTGAAAATGTGATTTTTCAGCTTTTTAAGTTATAAGTAAACGTTTCTACCATCTGACAACAATAAACAACCCTACGCTGGTCAAATCTCGGTGTTACATGCATTTGAAAATCACGATGTGCTGCAAAACCGGCCAAATCCATAAACTAGTGAGGTTCAAAAGCGGCCATCTCCATATCCGCTAGATGATACTTCTGCTTCTCCCAACACCTCCTCTCACATGTTGATTAGATTAATGTTATAGCGTTTTCTCTCGCCTGTGACTGCTCCTCCTTGGTGCATACAAAGTTTCTAATAATTAAGTTTCGTGTTTTCTCTGACTAGGGAAAAATTTGTGGAGGAAGTATCCCCTAATCAATCAAGGGAGAAGAAAAGTGACCTATTAAGTTCACCTTGTGATAACCAGGGGCGGATTAACATGTTTTTATGGTCTAGGCAAAATACTTTTCTGCGCCCTCTCCCTTCGCTTTCATAAAACTGTAAGTGAATTTTCTCTGATAAATATAAGAATTTTTTAATCTATTTAATTTTTTAATAAAATATTATTCCATTTAAACTTTTTTTATAAATTTTGGTATTTTGAGGATTGTAGATGAGGAATGAGCAGGCTTTTGCTACAGTTAAAATCTGAGAGAATACATTTGTGATTACATTTTTATAATTTCTGACATTATTTTTTTCATGTACTGCCCCACTGGCAATCCAAGAAATCCAAGCTGTGGGCACTCTTCAAAATCTTACCAATGCTTCTCAACGCTTCCTCGAACATTATTGTGTGTTTGCTACCCCTAAAAACCCAATGTCACATTAAATTTAGCAAAAATTAATTTCTGGTTTGTTGAAAAACCAACTCAAAAGTAAGTTGCAAAGGTGACCAAATCAAAAACAAAGACTTAATTAACCCCCTCATTTCCTGTGCCCCGGCCACCTTATTTTGTGTTTTCAAATATACTGTCTTAATGACTATAAAACTAAAGAGTTTTGGTTCTAATCTTATTTTGGCTAAGTGTGGCAAAAAATCAGCTTTTCCCCAACATTTTACTTTTTGGAGATGGCCGGTTTTGCAACTAGACGACACATTTGTCAAGGCATTGTAAGATATTCCCCTCGTTTTTCTGAGAAAAATAAAAGGTCACGTTTTTCTCAGGCTATCCCGAGTTATCACTCTATAAGAGTGAAATTTAAGTAAATAATTTTTTATTTGCAGGCCGTAAAATGTTTTCGAGTGCTGGACCAAACTCAGTTCTGACAAGCTGAAGTATCATAATTTTATGAACACTTGGAAAATCTGAAGTCCCTCCTGACATGGATATGTAATAATTCTCTACATGCTTGAAACCATGTAGTAAGTAAACGACCTTCACTCGAAATACAATGGTAGAGCCTAGACATACACACGGCTGAAAGAAACCAAAAGAGGACCTGAACATCTCTGATTTTTCTCTATTGCTAGTGAGGCAAGCAAGCAAAAGCCGGGACTTGGTCCGGTCATGCGAAAAGTGTACGAAGCCTGGACGTAGGCTCATATTTTACCGGAAGAAATAAGCTGTCCCCCGGAGCAGTTACGAGCAGTTACTTTCTAAGAACTTTAGCGAGGCCAAACCCACGGGAAGTATAAAATACTGTCGACAGACTTATTTAATTTAGTCTAGTTGTTATTTTCTAAAGAATCCTTTTTTTATAGTTGTTTAGTACATTGTGATGTCCTGTAGATGAGTGTAATAAAAACCTCTAAAAAAGACATCCTGACTGAGTCCACTGATCATGACGCTATAGCATAAAATGAATTATTACGTTCTTTCTTTCGTTTGCCAATAAAAATAAGGAATATCTATTATTTATGCTTTTCATATAATTCGTTTAAGAAATGTTGTTAAATATTTATAATATTAAAAATTAAGTGAAATATTACAAACTTATATTTTGTATGAAACTGCGTATTATGAAAAATAGAAAACTGGAAAACGGAAACACATATTAGAGTTACAACAGTGATTTTTATATTTTATGCTATGAATATATTTTATGCTATGAACTAAATACATTTAGTTTTAACCATTATGATAATTTCAAATATTCCCATTTATTGGCTCATTTAAAATTTTCGCTTGAAATAAATGCTCTTAGTATATCTCCTTTTTCCTAAAATAAATGAAGTGAAATCTCAGCAAAGAATTTTAATTAAGGTTTCCAATGAATTCAGTTTTAATCGTAAGGATTTTAAACCGATTTAAAACGTTTAAGCAGAACACCCTTTTTTCATTAGTAAAGAGGTTTTTATAGCTTAAGACATTGAAATAGATTTCAGATTTTTTTTTCATTAACAGTAACCTTCAATTCTTTTAATTAATATTTTTTATACATGTGTTAAGACACATTTGGAGTTGATAAAAAACAAATGACTTTCATTTTAGATATATAGTTAACTAATTTGATGATTATGCAGAACGATGGCTTATTTTCTGTTTCCTAACACATAATGTGTGGAAAGTATTGTAATTATGATGTGTGTGTGTGTGAACACGATAATGCTCAAATGGTTCTTCCGATTGATCTCCCGTTTGGCGAATATTTTATAAACACCTGTCAAAAAACTGTATTCGTATAAATCAAATTTCGTATAAACAAATTTCGTATAAATCAGCCAATCTATTTTTAAACCCTTTGGAAACCATTTTGTAATCGATTCTACAGGAAAAATCATCAAACAAATGTGACAGGAGTATTAGTGATAAATATTTCGGCGATTTAATCAAGTATTAGAAGCGCAGAGTTAATGTTTCCAGTTTCAAAACAGGAAGTCAAATGTTCGAAACCAACCGATTCTGAACGTTATTTGCAAAAAACCAGTCAATTGCTTACTACATTAGTGGACACGGTAGTATTCCATCATTTTAAAATAAAATAGGAAAACGCTCCTCCTCAACATGTATATGCCAAAAAAGCTCAGGAACTGTTCTATATTACATATTTGGTAATTGTCCTCTAATGAGATATACTTTCAATTTCAATAAAAATGTCGCAGTGAGACAAAATCTGAATATAACTCTGTTTGATCCTTTAAACTATGATAAACTAAAAGAAAATTACAACATTCTGAATAAAAATTTCTCCTTTATTAAAAAGGATCTATGATCTTTTTTTCTACATTTATAAAGTACTTTTTAATAGAATATATTTTGTTTTTGTAATTTGTATATTATAGTTCACATACTGTTCACATTTTTGTACTCATACTGTTCCTTTTTCAGCTTACAGCTTGAACCATGCAAAATTATTGGTTGTGCTATGATTAAGTAGTCTTTTCATAAATTTTATAACTACTTTCTTTTATACTTTTTTCTTATATAATTTTTTTTATATAATATTAAGAAATGTCGTGATCTCAACCAGTATTGTAAAAACTAACTGTGTACTAATTTTACTTTAATCTGTAATGTAATAATATTCAACATCTGTAATCTAAAATATGAATTTTCCATAAACATTTCCCCTCGTGGAGAAAAGTTCCTATGCTTAACGGCAGGATCTCCAGGAGAGGGTGATTTCGATTTCAATTTCGATGTTAGCAGAGCCAGACGAAGTTTTCGTCAGGGGTTGTTCGTTTTCAGAGGTTTTTTCCACTTGTTTCTGGCTCGCAGTTAAATTTCCCTATCGGGAGGGATGTAAGCTAGAACCTTTTTAATAGGCCGCCCTCTTCGGTTGAACGTGTCATAACTTTATGTTTATTTATTTATTTTTATTTGTTTTACTTTCTGAACACGTAACAGCAGTGTTCGAAAAGTCCAGTGGAGTCAGTCACTCGTGATTTAAATTTTGTTTTGTTTTATTTTCTCTTTCTAAGAGCAAGTTTATGACAGTAGTTTTATAGTATGTAAGAACAAACGACAGGGATTTCAAAATTCATTAAACTGCAACTAAAATAATTTTCAACAATAGCCTTTTTTTTTAATTTTGCTCATACGTACAGCCGTGTTGGGAAAGGCCAGTGAAGTCACTCGTGATTTTATTAGTTACCCATTATACGTAGTATAGGGTAAGTTTTGTAATCGTTTTAAAAATTGAAAAAAAAATGACGGATTTACACGTTTCAGACACTAGAGATTCCAAAAAACATATTTTTAGAAAAAAAATTGCGGTCCGTCTCTCAGTGTGTGTGTGTGTGTGTCTGTAAACGCTCTATCTCCCGAACAAATTGAGATAGAGACTTGAACTTGGTATGTACTTCGTATGTAATAATGAAAAGAAGCTTATTGATTTTCAGTAACCTCGATTATCCGGGACTATTTTTTTCGGACTCCTGAAAGATTCGTTCTGATAAAAGGTATATTAAAAATTTTCGAAATTGTTTATTTTAAGGAGTGAATATAAAAGACAACAATAAAACATAAATTTTGCACAAAGAATGAAGTCGGTCAAATAACGAGTTGCCGAGATAATTGTAATCCTATTTTCCACATTTTCGATTTCTTATGACCCTGTATTTCATTCAAATTTCAAGTCAAAGATATATTTTATTTGCAAATGAGACGTTTAATCTGATGCAGTAAACTCTTAGTTAATATCATTATAATTTTTGGCGTTAGAAGGATGTTTCTTTTACGCGATTCAGTAATAGAGCATTTAGAGTTTATGACGTCATCAAACCAGGATTTTATTCGAATTGCAATGCATTTTATAAAAAGTTTACACATGTTTTATTTTCATATTGTATATTATGAATATCCATGTGGGTAACTATTACGGTGGCCCCCAATGACTAGTTTTTGTTTTGTTTTGTTTTATCTCTGTAAGTGCAAGTTGATTACTGTAGTTTTATAGTATGTAAGAACAAACGACAAGGATTTCAAAATTCAATGAACTGTAGCTAAAATAATTTTCAACTATAGAATATTAAATGATATATTAAATATATATTATGCTGTTTTTATAAACAGTAACACACGCAATAAATCACACTTTTACAAATTTCTGTAAACATAGTTTCTCTGTAAATTTACACTAGATCTCAGTTAAAAAACTTTTATCAATATTCTCGATCATTAGTTCATGTGTAATTTATATATTAGTGAAGGAAATTAGTCCTTCCACCGGAAATATTCTACATTGCCATTGGTGAATTGTTATCTATTTCATTTTAAATTACATATGTAGCATAGCAGCTTTCGGTTTATTGAGAGATTTTGTAACACAAATTTCTCCCATAATTTTCAATAAGTTGCTGATCGCTGCTATGATGCGCTGGTATAAAACACACGCACATAATGATGAACCACATCCGTCTTAGGTTATTTTTTCCTGTAATATTACAATGTCATTTTTTTATGTATGTAAATTTGCGGAGTATTGAATATTGAAGGTGTATTGAAGATGGAAATATAACGAATCTACGTTCAAATTCCCAAATAGTTTTCTGTGAAGAGAAGAAACTACGTTTTCAAGATCATTGTAATTTTACATACGACTTAAAAAAAATTATTGGTAGTAGATTCTTCATTCTTTTTATAGAAACATTTTTAACACTACAGATTGCTTATAGTTAAGGTTTAAAATGTTTAATGATTTGCATTCATTAACATTAGCATACAACAAAATTTGGAAAAGATGCGTTTGTGGTCATTGGTGATTTTTTTTTCAAAAACGTGCAGAAATGCCGTTTTTGAAAATGGTCGCAAATCTGAAACTCTGAGAAAAATCAATATGGCGGTTACTTTCAAAACTAAAGTAATTTTATCGGCACTTTAAAAAAGTTAATACTTTAAAGTTTTAAAAGTGATCGCCATGCTGGAAAACGAAATATCATCGTCTTTTTATAATTGTGATTAATTTTGATAGAGCATTTTTAAGTCCTTTAACTTACAAAAACAATTGAAAATGAAATACGTAAAAATTAAAAATGTCAAAAATAAGTTTCAATTTTAATAAATGTAGCTTCTAAATACAGAAAATCAGATTATAAAATTCAGTTGATAAAAATAACACAGAAATAATATTTACATTGTGCAGACAAATTTTTGGAGTAAGTAACGAGTATCAGATTTTTGTTAAAACATGGAGTAACTCTAATTTTAAAGCATCATATGTAAATATATATATATATAGGATGCGGTAAAAAACAAATACAAAACGAGTTTGAAAAAATATATAACATCCCCAAAGCAATACATTAAACTTTTAAATGAAAAAGATTTAATAAAGTCGCGCACCGATAACTCTTAACACGGTTCTACTAATCCGCCAAACAATTTTGGCCAGTTTAAGGCTAGGAAAATCAAGTTTAGAAAAAGGGAATTATTTCCTTTTCTTTCCACATATACAACGTTACAAGAAATGTTTGCTTAGGTTAGTAGAAACAGATAATAAATAAATAACTTTGATACTACATATGCAAGAAATTCGGTAATTCAACGACCTATAAATCGCATGTATGTGTGCTTCACGTCCATGAAAATCAAATAGAAAACATCACTGGATGCTGGATGCAGCAAATTCGTTTCGTAGAAATCACAGAAATGAGAGAAATTCGGCAATGCTGAGATTAATAAATCGCAAGTATCTGCGTTTTGCGCCCATGAAAACAACAAGAAATCACTTGATGCACCAAACTTGTTTTTAATTTATTAAACAAATATGCATTCAAAATTTAAAGAAAAAATTATTAAACTTGGAATTTTTTTTACCGTTTTTTAAAGCTTGCATCTGCTTAACTTATCAAATTACGAAAAATCTTAAAATATCAGACATCTACTTTTCTTTTCCTCCCTAAGAGTGCATCCGTTTTTGAAAATATCAATATTATCCATTTCAAAAAATTCGTTTCCGAAAATAGGACGTTTCAGTGTTTTGTTTTTTCTGCAATGTTTAAAAGTCAGCATCGGCTTCAGAAACTGAAATAAAAAAAAACAAGAAAAATACCAGATTACATCTAGGCTCATTTTTCTTTCGAAAGGTGCAATCCATTTAAAAAAATATCAATATTAATCCTTTCAAAAAATTCGCAACCAAAAGTCACTTTCGCGGCATCCGTATTTTTCTGCATTCTTTAAAATTCTGCATTTAATTCTGCTTTAAAACATTTAATTAGCGTACATTTTAATTTAAACGACATGTCCGGTTTTAAAAAATCCTTTGAAAAATATTCTTTTTCGAAGGCACATTCGCTATTTCCGTTTATTCTGCAAAGTTTACAATTTTTCATCTGTCCTGCATATCGAAATACGAAATATGTATTTATGCCAAATTAACCAGCGACCTTCAAAACGACGTCTTAGGTTTTAAAAATATTAATAATAACCCTTTCAAAAACAATCTGTTCTTTAACTCATTTCGCGATTTCTCAAGACAGTATTCTATCTCGGTTAAACGAAAACTTTTTCTCAAAATGAAAGTCGATTTTGAAGATAATTATGTTTCAGAAATTTTCATAAAAATTTCTTTCGAGTCTTTTTTAAATTCTGCTTTAGAACAGTTTTGTTTCTGCGCATGCACTGGGAAACATACATTTTCAATAGAGAAATAGAGATATATATTTTTGCGTTTAAAAGAGGGTGGGAAAGTTTTATATTAATTAGGTTTACTCTTTAATTTTTAATCAAAATTGAAAGTTTAATCTATCTAAGCGTCAGAAATTACATCGGCAATCACTGTAAAGAAATCCTATTAGTTGGCGTCGATAGATTTTCGTTTAAAAAAAATAAAACCCGTCAAATTCGAGGGTTTACGCTGCTGAAAGCAATGAAGCCTCATTCAACACTGATTTTACGTAGATTTAAAGTTATTATCACGCACCGGGCTTTCGATTAAAAATATATAATCAAAACAGACCGGAGCGTGCGTAGCAGTTCCGACATACGCTGCCGAAGGCAGTGTAGCCCCCACTTATATGTTCGTTTGGATAGATTTTCATTTTAAAATATAAAATCATACAAATTTGAAGGTGTACGCTGTCGAAGGCAGTGGAGACCCGTCCATTAAGATCATTTGGAAAGATTTTCGTTCAAATATATAAAATCATTCAACACTGATTTTACATTTTAGTAAATTTAAGGTTATTATCACGGTCCCAGGCCACGCTGGGGGGGGGGGGGGGACAGCTGCTAACGAATAAGTCATAATAATTCATAATTCGTGTGATTGTTAATAAATTACTATACTTAAAAAAATATTACATAATTTAAATATTGTTTCCATATCAATATTATCATATTACAAACAGAAACATACCATGTTACTTTAACAGAAGAATTATGCAAACAGATGATTAAACAAAAAAACTTTAATGTCAAAACGTTTTAAAATGTTAAAGGTAAATAATCAATTTCCATGCTAAATGTTAAACAATTTAGATTAAAAACAAGAACGAAAAATCATGCGTCAAGCATAGATTATGTAACACTTTCCAACGCTTCCAAAATAATTTTACGAATCATACTCTTTTATAAGCTAAAAGATAACATCTAAGTAATCCGAATACTTTATTCAGCCCTGTATAGGATCTATAGATTTGTATATATACTACATAGGATGCTAAATTTTAGTTCAGTTAGGAAACACGTAGCACAGTTTAAAATTCTCCGTCTGGAGTTAAATAATACGGAAATGTGTTCCCGAACTTTTGTACTTCCCTGTATAGGATCTACAGAATTTATACACACCACGTAATATACAAAAAGCGATTTAAAATTAAAATCGCATTCAGTAACTTAAAACGCACTTCCAGGAATTATTGTTAACATACAGTAGAGAATTCTTTTGTGTGTCCCTGTAAATGAACGATGACTGCTATACACACAATATTCTGTAGTAAGTCTCTTGTAATGAACCTTATATAAATTTCAATGCGTTTAAAATAGTGAAACATTATTTAAATAAACCGCAGACGATTTTTCTCCATAGACGTAATGTAACGGAATTCTTTTGACTGTCCCTGTAAAGTAAGTATAAGTGCTATGCACACCCTATTCCATATTAAGCTTCTTCTAATGCACCTTAGTGATATATATAAATTTCAATGCGTTTAAAGTATTGAAACATTATTTAAATAAACCGCAAATGATTTTTCCCCATAGACCGCAATGTAACGGAATTCTTTTGAGTGTCCCTGTAAAAAAACTATAAGTGCTACACACTTCCGTTGAAATAGGGAACATGCTATAGATAACGATTATAACATATAAAATTTGCAGGGCAATCCGAGCATATTTACGGGAGTTAGAGCACGGACAGACGGCAGACGGCAGACGGCAGACGGCCAGACGGCCAGACGGCAGACGGCCAGACGGCCAGACGGCAGACGGCCAGACGGCCAGACAAACCGAAGTCATAAACACTTTTCAACTAGGTTGGAAAGTGTTAAAAATCACGGAGCTTTCAGATGAATCACGAAATAAACCCCAATTCCTTGGCATAAATTTCCTTCTCAAAAAGCATATTTTGTAGAAATATTACAATATCATATTGTTAAATAGTAACGATTAAAAATGAATAATATGATGATTCTAATAAATTTAGTCATTTTGATTCTAACTGATTCTGATTAGAGAGAAGTCTTATTTACTTCATAAATAACATTGCTATCTGTCTGAATACCATTTACACATTTTCAGTGTAAATCGAATTTCCCTTAACATGATTATATTTTTCAAATTTATTTGAAATATAAATTGAAATAACCTGTCATGCAAAATCAAATTCTTTATTAAAGAATTCCTTTTAAAAAAATGAGATTTTAAATTTGTAAAAATTTTGAAAATGAACATGAAGGATTTCTCCATGAACGCGATGAAATATTTTATTTCTAGAAAGTTATATATAATCTTATCAGCTTTTCAACATTTTCCAACACTTCGAGAATACTTAAACAAAACTTACCTTTTTAACAACATAATCTTTTTTTTTTCCTCAGGCACTGTTTAAAAAAAAATCATACAGCAGAAATAAATTTTGACTAGCAAGTAAACAAATTTATTGTCTTCATCCTGCATATGTTTTACGTAAAGAAAATTTAGAGAAGGATTTTTTTTAAGTTATATCTCAATTTTAAAAGTTTAATACTATACAAAAGTTCTACATCATCTGTTTAATTTAGTATTAAGGAATCTGTCGGAAGGGGATTTTTTGTAACATAATTTAAGAGAAGAAAAAAATATCAGTGAAATGTCATTTAAAGAAAATAAAAAATAATTTTCGCTTTACAAAGAACGTGCAAAATTTGAAAGTTTAACTTGACATTTAAACAAAAATGCTTAAAAAAGGATAAAAAGTATAGCAAGTTTTTTGTTTCTTGCTAGACATCATTAAAGCATAGTGGTGTTCTAAGATATATAGCATATGGCCAAAAGTCTACGGACATTTCGAGTTTAGACGTTTTGTCGAATGTCTAGAGAAATACTTGACGATTTCTACCTGAACATTCAGTGTATACAGAACATATTTAAACTTATATGTTTCAGCGAAGGTTTAATAATGAGAGAGACCAACAGCAAATTTAATTTGAAAATAATATTTGTGATCACCCTCTAAAATACAATATTCGAAATCATCTGTAACTGCACCTGTGTGATATTTGTGCTCATTTTTTGTAGAAATAACATGTATATTCATGAAAGTACAAAGGTTTCCAATGAAAAAAATTAGTAAGCTCTTTTTTTAAAAAATAGGATACAGAGTTTTTGACCAAATTTAACGCCACTTTTCTGAATATGACAACCTACGGTAGAAACATTATACTGCTATTAGAATATAAATGTATTACATTTTTTTCTTTAAATACGAGCATTTATATGAAATATTTTTTAATTGCGAAAGATAACAAATTGATTTTGCGTAATTCAGTAGTCAACTATATAGGGAAACTAATATAAAAAAGGCGGTGTACATTACCCACATAGGCCTGTGATAGAGTTGCAGATCATTTCAAACATTTGATTTTACAAGGTGATTGAAAATATTATTTTTATTATTGAATTTGTTCTAATGTAAATATGAAAAAACCTTTAGTGTAAATATTCCCTTAAGATGTATATATTTATCCAATTTATATGATAGTACTCAAGAAATAAAGAAACAACACAATAATTCATTATTTACATCATTGTTATATGCATTGTAACATATTAAAATACTAACTTTTACCCGTGACTTCGTTCACGTATCATTAAAAGAAGCATAAATGCATTAATTAAGCAAAATATTTCATTCCCGATAATTAGAATCGTAAATAATTAACTAACTCTTTATCACATTCCATAGGAGACAATACCGTATTTCTATGTTACACAGGCCTTGACATAACTAAGTTTTAAAAAAGTGAAAATTTGTGACAAATAATCACGAAAAGGAAACTGCAACCAATGAAAAGGCGGGCCAAATAGAATCGTGGAAATCGGCGAATTGTGTAAAAACATATGTCAAGTTTACCTGGTAAACTATTTTACTTTTAACGCCTTTGTGAAACGTTTTAATAGCATCCTTCAAAGATAATGGAAATAGTATATTCTTTTTCATTAAATTCAATTTTTGTGAATAGGGAGCAATAATTGTAGACCTAACTGCAAGGAGCTTAAATTTGCCTCCTTGATTTAATTTATACCTGAAAAAAAAAATCTTTATTTCTAAATGAAAATATATTGACAAACGACTTTTTGTTCTCCAGAATAAATTGATTCATGGAGTTTGAATGTGTGAAAATACGTTTTTATTTTTCAAAAATTTAACTGTAATCAAGATTTTTTTTTTCTTTCACTATCTATTCAAATTGAAAATAAATTATTTTTTTCAGTTTTAATGAGAAAAAATATATTAATCCGTTTTATTTCTTCTTTTTTATCCACAAAAATGGAATAATTTAGTTGCCATTTTTAGATAAACTTCGTTAAAATTTACAAAAAAAAAAAAAAAAAAAAAAAAAAAAATCTCGGAATTTAAATCATTTTTTTAAATTCTGAGAGTTTATGACATCCTCAGATCAATGATAACCGGTCTTAAGTAAATCGTGTTGTGTTCGACAACCTGAAAGGAGTAGTTGCGAAATGCAAACATAGGCGGTCAAATTTTAATATAATAGATTCGTATTTATTTTTCTTTTCCTAATAATTACGTTTTGGTTTTTGGCAAAAAACTCTCATCTGTATGTAACTGATATTCATGCTTAATAATCGGTGTAGATAAAAAAAATATTTCAAATTTTTCGTTTTAAATATGGCGTGAAACTCATTTACTTTCTAAACTTACCGATCCTTGTATTATTAATGTAAGGAATTGATTCACGCTCCTTGTAAAACACATTTGAAAATTCCCGTTTTATTTCAAATATGACGTCACTTTTTCCTCAGAGAAATCTTTTTTTAATGGCATAATTCTTGTTAATTTTCTTTTTCTGGCAATCAGGGCGTAAATTTTAGCGGAAAACTCACATTTGTATGTAACTGGTATTCAAGCTAATTATTAATCAGTAACGATAAAAAAATATTCAGTTTTTCATCTTAAAAAATACGTCCATTATCTATCTACTTTCATTATACATTGATATTCATGCTCCTTGTATTATTACGAACACTTGGAAATTACATGTTTTATTTATGACGTCATATTTGTCCAAACCGAGGAGGATACTTTTCATAGTTCCATGGTCCAAGCTAAATCTATTTTTAATAATATAATTATTGTTCATTTTTCCTTCTAATTATAACGCAATTTTTGACAGAAAAAGATCTTTTTAATGTAACCGATATTCATACTTCATGTATAATGTTGTTTCAAATATCACGGAAATTCATCTTCTTTTGAATTCTTTTGAATTTTCATTTTTCACGTGAAAATCGTTCAATTGAAAATTAGTTGTTGAGGAAAAATTATTTTTCCGAGTTTTTATTTTTTGGCAACGATCAAAGCCCTAGCAACGATAAAGTAAAATGGTTAAATTTTATTGAAAAATGTCCATTTATTCTCTATGAAAATAATGAAATTTTTAATTATTAAAGAAAATATTTGAATAAAATAAATAAAACCTAGTCTATGTTCATTTAAGGGTTATAATCAAACTACATGCAAAAATACAGGATCATTAAAAGCTCCATTTTGACGCTGGCTTCAGCCTAACATTTGCACACAATCAGATTTATAATATTATTAGGATTATTTTTGTGGACATTGAGGAATAAAAATAAATGACACATTATTATTTTTAATAATTCAATCCTTTTGGATTGTGACTAATTCCGAGTATTAAAAAAGGTCTTATTTAGTCCGTAAACAATATTTCTATCTATGATAAAATCATTTATTCATTTTCATGTAATGTAAATACGAAAATCTTTAGTATAAATATCCCCTTAAGGTGTATATATTTATGAAATTTATATGGTAGTACTCAAGAATTAAAGAAACAACACAATAATTCTTTATTTGCATCACTGTTATATGCATTGTAACACATCAAATTATTATATTTGTGGCAATTGAGGAATAACAGTAAATGACATATTATTATTTTGAATAATTCAATCTTTTTGATTGTGACTCAGTCAGAGTATATAAAAAGTCTTATTCAAATTGTAAACACTATTTCTATATACAAGAATATCATTTATTAATTTTCATTTAGCGTAAATATCAAAATCATTTAGTATAAATATTCCCTTAAGATTTTTATATTTATCAAATTTATTTGATAGCATTCAAGAAACAAAGAAACAATACAATAATTTATTTTTTATATCATTGTTGAATTGAATCACATGTTTATTTATTATGTTTGCGAAATAATAACATTACAGAGAATTAGAATTACATTAATGAAATTCATTTGAATGTACTCAAGAAATGAAGAAACAACACAATAATTCATTTTTCTGCATCATTGTTAATTGTACCATTGCCACGAATTTAAATATTATTTTTTCTGAAATAATAATTAACAGTATTCTATTGAATAATTCAATCTTTTTTGTTGCGATTAATTCAGAGTAGAGAAAGTCCCGTTTACTTCGTAAATAATATTGCTATCTGCAAGAATATCCTTTATCCACTTTCATTCAATGTAAATATAAAAATTATATACTGAAATATTCCCTTAAGATTTTCTTTTCAATAAAATTTATTCGAAATTCAAATTGAAGTAACTTCTCATGCAAACTGTAACGTTAATGAACTTTCTCTTTATCTAAATTAAATGTTTAACATATCTAAATTTTAAAAATAAATATAAAGAATTTTTTCGTGAATGCGATGAAATGTTTTATATCTTGGGATCGATATATAATCCCGTTATTTCCTTTTTCTCTATACCGCTGGGGAATAAAAAAATTTCGTACAGCAGAAATAAATTTTGTTTTACTTGTAGTAAACGAATTTAAGGTCTCTATCCTACGCATGTTTATTGACGAAAATTTAGAGAATACTTTTTTTAAATAAAGACAGGATGTCGCATCTTTAAAAGTTTAATAGTATTCAAAAACCATTCAAAATTTCTCATATACATTTATTAGAGGAAACTCAAGGGAAGTTTAACAAGAACGAAAAATCATGCGTCAAGCATAGATTATGTAACACTTTCCAACGCTTCCAAAATAATTTTACAAATCATACCGTTTAATAAGCTGAAAGATAACATCTAAGAAATCCGAATACTTTTATTCAGCCCTGTATAGGATCTATAGATTTGTATATATACTACATAGGATGATAAATTTTAGTTCAGTTAGGAAACGCGTAGCACAGTTTAAAATTCTGAGGATGAAACTGTACTACTGTGTGAAACTGTGTGAAGAAGAGAAAAACGCGAGGAGTGGAGGCTCCTTGGAGGATGAAATAATTTGATCCTTTTAGCTCAAAAGTCAGAGATGATCTGATCTAATTTTGCAGTACATTTGTGAGCTAACACTTTAAATACAACGCCAAGATACATGTGCATCGGACAATTTCGCCAGAAAGAATTTTTAGGAGTTAGGCGTCTGGCATATTAATTTCGAGGGTGGAAGAAATCAAAGGATTGCAATACAAGGCGACTTACTGCTATTTCTCGTAATTTTGTCAGGCAACCCAATAAATGTTATGAGAATGAGGACCGATGTGATTTTCTGGACATGAATCATTTGATGGGATAATAGAATTTTGGCGGTTGGAAAGTAATTAAAGACTGTATTTACATTAAACAAGGAAGTTAATGTTATGCTTGGACAAAAGCGCAGATGTGAAAACGGTCTCATAGTCACATTAAATTTTTCAGACAGAAAATAAAGTTTAAAGGATAAATGGAAATATCTAACGTACTTATTGAATAATTGCAGCTGCATTTATATGCTGGAAAGGAAATTACGTTTTTGAGGTTAAATAAAGACCAGACATAAAATGAAAGAAAAGAAATTCTAATATACAGTGGTGGCCAAAAGTGTGGACATTTTTTGAAAGTTTCATGTTTTTCAACTTTGTGTGCTTGTAGAATATATTAATTTTCACTTAAATACAAACGTTTATATATCAAATTGAAGGTAATTTAATAATAAAAACAGTATTACAATATCTGTATTACAAAAAAAGTTATGTAACTAATAGTAAGATCTATCTTAGATTTGCATTTTTTTAAAGTGATACTTACACAATCAATACTTAGTAGGATAACCCTTATTTTTAAGACAGCTTCACAGCGTCTTTTCATCGAGTGAACGAGTGTTTGGAGTACATCTTTCGTAATCACATGGTGCCAAGAATCAATTATAGCTTCAATAAGTTGTCTTTTAGTGGATGGACGTTTTTTTCGTACAAGAATTTTCAAACCTTGCCACGAATCACTTGAATTCGGCCCACACCATCTGCAGACATACATGCCCAAATCATGACATTTGTTGGGTTTTTTGTAGTTGCTTCAATGCAATCAGGATGAAATGCTTCTCCTACTCTACGTCTCGCGTATTTTCAACCATCACTACCAAAGAGCGATATTTAACTCTCATCGCTCCAGATTACTTGCTTCCATGGATTTTCTGACCATTTAATGTGTTCTTTTGCCCACTTAACTCGTTTTTCTCGTTGCTTTTGATTTAAATATGGTTTTTCCTTGGAATTATAGCTTGTAGTCCAAATCCTGGTAACCTTCTTCTTATTGTTCTTGAACTTACTGCAATACCCGCTGCAATCATTTCACATCTAATGACATCTGATGAAATTTTTCTTTCTTGAAGGCATAGCCGTTTAATTTTTCAATTGACAGTAGCACTTGTGCATTTTTTTCGGCCTGATTTGGCCTTATTTTCCATTGATTTCGTTTTTTCATAACGTAAACAGAACTTTCGTACACCAGAACAAGTCACTGAAATACCAACTTGTCTTGCAATTTCATCATAAGAGAGGCCATTATCTCTCAATATGACAATTCGGCTTCTTTTTGTAGATGTCCAATTACTTCTTCTTGTTGATGACATTGTTTAAAATTAATTTAATTAAAAAAAAGGACTTTAGATATTCAAAAACAGCAATACTCTATTTAATTGTACTAGTATGCATCATTCCGCAAGATATTTCCACAACAATAACTCTTTTACCATCCAAATAACCTAAACTATAGTTACAGACATTTGATTGGTCCTCAGAACCGTGTTTGTGATTGGCTAGTACGCTTTTATTACAAAACACGTCCTTATTGAAAACGATTTGTGTTTGTTTGTTCAACTAAAATGAGCATAACTTTTTTTGTAATACAGATATTGTAATACTGTTTTTCTTATTAAGTTCTAGATTAAATTACCTTTACTTTGATATATATAAACGTTTGTATTTAAGTGAAAATTAATATATTCTACAAGCCCACAAAGTTGAAAAACATGAAACTTTCAAAAAATGTCCGAACTTTTGGCCACCACTGTATTTGAAGAAAAGAAATTACTTTTAATCTTTAAAATAGAGAGGATTTAAGTAAAAGTAAATTAATCTTTAGGAAAGATAAGGGAAATATAAATTAAAAATAATAATGAAAATATGTATATGATCTTTATCATAAAGCAAAAGTTCAAAATTGTTGTCCAGTAAACATAATTTTACAAATTATGTGACATAAATATTCGTATTCTTTTATTTTTATGTATGACGAAATAGAAATTAGGTATAGCTGTTGGTCAGGGAGATATCAAATTTCCCTCGCTAATATTAAAGCTATGAACATGTAATGCATTCGTATTTTAAAAATATCTCCTCTGAAAATTAATATTTTAACCCTCTGCGCGTTTTGAAAAAGGGTAAAATTGTAATGTTGTTTTCTTTGCATGTTGTTTTAAATGCTAAAAAAATATGATTCTTTCAGCATTATAAGTAAAACTTAATTACAAATACGAATGTAACTCTTGAGAGTATTAATCATTCTTCAATGTTTTGAAAATTCATTAAATCTATTGAATTATATTATGTTAAACATTGCATATATTGCAGTGAAACCTGGAGCTTAGTGAACGGAATATTACGTTCCACACGCTTAGAGGGTTAAAACTATTTTTTCTGTGCACTATTCTTAAAGGATGTCTTTTCTTTTTGTTATTTGTCAAAATAAGTCTAAAAAAAAGAAAACTTCATTTTATGGGAATTGTTAAAATCTTACTCAGTTTCGCTAAGATTTTATAGCATACAATTATAAATTAAGTATATATTTTAGAAATATTTTGACAACTAACAAAAAAAAGAGACATTCTTTAAGTACACACAGAAAAATAAGTTACAAATATTAATTTACTGAAGATATATTTTTTAAATATGAATGCATTACACGATTATAGATTTAACATTAGCGAGAGGATTTCACATCACACTAACAAACAGCATTAATAATTTATATTTTCGTTCAATAACATAAATTTCCAATAAAGCAGAATCAGAAATCATTGATTTGTATTTTATTATGCAGCGTTTGATAAATCTGAAATTGATTGCTTCGGAAATACAACTGTTAGCATTTTTTAAAATTAATAATATACGAAAAAAACATTTTTTTTCGTATATTATTTTTTTCTTTAAACAAAAACTCGTTTCTCCAGTCACATTTCTCTTCATTTAATCATCTAATGTCCCTGGTAGCATATATGCTACCATCAGTGTGCCAATTGAGAGGGATTTTTAAAATTCCAATTGCTTGATTGCGACTCCTTTTTTTAAATAATAATACTCGCCTTAATTATTGACAGATTCTATAAACGTATATTTCTGTCAAAAACTAGTCGGATGTGCCAATCCCAAAACTTCTTTTATCTCGTACATGTTAATACTTCAAAATTCGCTAACATAACATCAATAAAATCAATATGTTTCGTTATTATGTTGTACATCAGGTGCTTGCGAAGCGCCGGGTTACGATCGCTACACGAGCAGTCAATTTACAACAGAAATACAAAAAATCAAAAATATATCACAAAAGTCTCTATCACAGTGCCCCCTTCCTTTGAAATAGCGCCAATTTCAATTGGAAACCGCAGACAATAATCCAAAAACTTTCACATAAAATTTGGTTCAATTATAAGCATAACTTTAAACACTTTTCGATGATACTGTAATGAAAATGGCACAAAAAACGCTGTTACAGCGCCCCTTTCCAGCAGAATATCTCCAAACTCAAGAAAAACCTGCTGGCCATAGTCCAAACCTATAAAAAATATGGTTCAATTCTATGCATAACTTCGCATAATTTCCCTGTCCACCGCGAATTGACAATTGCGATTATCACGCTTTCGGATCAGTTGTTAAGCCGAACGCTTCTTAAGTCATCACCGGTTGAACTTGGTTTCTTATATAATATCTATTAACTCTTTAAATCCCAAGCTTTTAAAAACTGAATAACCTTAGAATCCCAACAAAATAGCCCACAATACTCGCTTTTTTTGTTCCTCCCTTTTTCACCAGGTAAGTAGTGGAATGACCCTACTACCTTCTTCCTTTATTCAAATTTTGACAGATGTTACACCCCTCTGTTTATCATTGCTCAAGTTACTGAAAAAAATTCTTGTTTTTCTGTCTGTACTATCCAGAAATTCTAACACATTACCCCAACCATCACTGAGAGAGACCATCCCTTGGCAGCACCCTACCCTTTTAAGGGGAAATAAAATCCTTTCAGCTATCCAGGGCTATTGTGGGTTTCAGAGCAATGGACTATTTTAGGCTATTGCGGCATTCAAAACGTTAATTTCTATATAATGTAATTAATTTCTAAGTATAATATAATAAATAATATAATATAACACTATATATAAAATAATATAACACTATATATAAAATAATATAGTATAATATAATAAATAATATAATATAACACTATATATAAAATAATATAACACTATATATAAAATAATATAATATAATATAATAAATTATATAATCTAATTAATTTCTCTATAATCTAATAATATCTATTAATTTCTTATATAATATCTTCTTATATCTTCAAAATCCACAAAAATACCAAAAATGATTTAAGATGCGTTCGCTTTTACGCCAGTCAGAAAGAATAACAATCCCAATCGTCGATCGGCGGTGAAGACGGAAATTATGCCATAACTTCATGCACTTTTCGATGAAACAATGAGCACGGACACACGGACTGACACACAGACTGACACACAGACAGACGGTCAGATAGAGATTTTCTATAAATATGTTTTTCGGAATCTCTGACCCCTAAAACCTGTAAATACGTCGAAAACCGGAAGTCGAGAAAAATTTCGATTACAGTACTTCCTTCTATTATAGATAGAAGAAAGTAAAAGTGGCGCCAATCAAGCTATCGCAATAATAATTTTAAAAAAATCTACCCAAGAGGCACCTCTTCAAGTATCACAGGGATATTAGAGACTTAAAAGACATTAAGGAAAAAATAGTACGGTTCAAGAAATTGCATAACTAAAAAAAGGAAAAATATTGTAATAGAAAATTCAATTAATATTTTAAAACTTCAATATCTCACTTTTATCTGCTGAGCGAATTACCAACGCATTATTAAATTCACATCCATCCATGCATATTTTCAAAGAAATTGCTTTTAAACACAAAACTAAGAGCAGTTTTTTTTCTGTAAGTCAGTATCATAATGTTTCATAAAATATTAGTTATAAAAGAACTTTATATGAAAGAGAAAAATTCTAATGAATTCTGATTTTAAAAATTAAATATTTGTGTTCCATATAAAAGAAAGACTCGTGTATAATATGTCAAAGATTCTTCGATTTTGAATAATCAATTAAATGTATAAGATAAAAGTTAAAATATAATTTAATGGTTAAATACCATTTATATAGCATACAATTAAAACAAGTAATTGATAATCTATTAGCACACTTCAACGTCCCATATGTTATTAAATACATTTGTGAATGTCATAAGGATGGCATTCGTATTTATGAAGGCAGTTTAGAATGTTATGGAAATAGATGTTTTTCCTGGTTACAATCCTTGTGTGCGTGAATGCGGGTCGCAGTCGTATCAAGGTACTCTAATTTCCCAAAGTTGCGATTGGGTCGTTGTAAAATGCCTTGAAAAAGAGTACATTTACGCAAATGCAGATTCGAACGTGAATGTTCGGGTAGAATTTAACCCCTTCACGAGGAATGTCTATGATTTAGATATCTTTTGAATCTGTGGCACCCGTTTTCCAAATTATAATTTTACCCTCCTTTAAAGTTGAACATATATGATTATATAAGAAGAAAATTTCTGCACTTAAATATTGGTGATCAAATTTAAGGATCTCTTGCACCCTAAGCAACACGAATACGTGATCCACTCGTTGGGAAAGGGTTAACAAGGAGATTACTCTGAGATAATCAATGTTTGTTTGCATCACATGGTTCAGAAGTATTAACCTTTACACGGGAGCTCGCTGTCCAAGTTTGAATGTATTCTCGTACAGATGCTATCCGAGTCCCCGTGTAAAGGTTAAAAAAGCCGTACAACGATTCGCAAGTGGTAGGAAAAGAATCAATTTGCTATCCAATAAAGATATATTTGGACGCACGGAGGTCGCCAGTTTAAAGACTGAGTTTTGAAATTCGTGCGATTTAGACTTTTTCACGTACTAGTTTCTACTAGCAATTTTTAGTTGAACTATATTCTTAAATCAAATTACATTGAAAGCTAGTTCTGAAGGTTTAAGTCTTAGTTATTTGAGTAAATTTAAAAAGTGACTGAAATATAAGTAAATTATACAGTATGCCCACTAAAGTTCCTTGCCACCCTCTTAACGGTTTAGAACGGCTGCTGCTATATTCACACAAGTGGTGTCTAGGTATTTTAAAGTAGCCATACGCTATTGAATGAAACTGCTTATGGCGCCACCTGGTGCTAAACTGCAGAGTTAGCATTCCTATCTCGAAAACGGGAAGAGATAAGGAAAACAAGTGATTTACAAAGTTGTAGGGCATCACTTGTACTAAATCGTCCACAAGACGATTTAGTACAAAAATTACCTTGTGGACATTAATACGAAGAATAGAACGGTTAAAACGCGCATTTGTTTTATCGTGATTTCCTACACTGTGACGCGGCAAAGCGATCTTAGAAAGAAAGAAACAACCAGTTACGACACAGCAGGTGCATGCGACCCCTCCTCAAACATTGCAGGACCTTAAACGACGCATTACGGACGGTTGTGCCAACGTGTCACCATCCAACGTGTGCAACGTGAAATTCAAACAAGGATCCAAATTTGCATTGCAGCTGACGGTGAGAGGTTTGAACATCTGAAATAATGGTATATTATTATAACTAGTTGTTTTTTTCTTTCTAAGATCGTTTTGTCCCGTCACAGTGTAGGAAATAACGAAAAAGCAAATGCGCGTTTTAACCGTTCTTTTCTTCGCATTAATGTCCACAAAGTGTATTTTTGTACTAAATCGATGATGCTCAACAACTTTGTAAATCCTTTTTTGTTTCTATCTCTTTCGGTTTTAGAAATAGGAATGCTAACTCTGGAGCATCTCACCAGGTTGCGCCGTAGGCGGTTTCATTGAGTAGCGTACGGCTACTTTACTATACCTAGTCACTATTTTTATGAAAATAGCAGCAGCCGTTTCGAAGTTAAGAGGGTGGCAAGGGACTTTAGTGGGCATACTGTATATACTGGCATAGAACATTCATATGCACTGAGCGTGGCTATGTGACGTGCCTTTAAAATGATATATAAATATTGTAAACTATCGAAATACAGAAGCTAAATAATATAATAATGGTTAATAAATTATATACTAAAATTAAAACGAACGATATATATATCCCATGTATGTATGTGTAGTATATACAATTTCATGAGAATTTGCTAAGATTTTTTTATATAGACTATCATAAGAACATTGCTTATATATTAGTCACAGCGACAATATCGTTTATAAAATACGGTTAAAATTTGAGATGTAGTTATGTTAAAATATATATACTTCAGAATGTGGTGAAAAATAGCAATCAAACTCTCATGGTTGCGGTTACAGTGAACAAAATTAAAAAGATTCAAATGACAACACTCAGATTTTCTTATAGCAAACTGACCAGGCCAGTGAAAATCCACAAATGGTGTTTGAACGGTACCACTTATCCAGGGCTCGGAAGTAACGCGCTACAAGTAGCGAAACTACAGTAGCCGCTACTTTTTCCAGTAGTTTGTAGTGTAGCGTGCTACATTAAAAAAGTGTAGTGTAGTGAGTAGCACGATACAAAATATCAGTAGTTTGTAGCGAGCATCGACGCTACTTTTGACGCTACTTTAGGAGGGAGAAAAAAAGTGCCAATCTTCAAATTACGTGATCATCATAACTCGTTTCTTTTGTGCGAAATATGTTCTCTGCAACAATTTGCGAACGTCAGCGACAAATCTCAGTTGCAGTAGTTACAACGTAAAGTTTCAGCATGCTCGTGATCTAATATTTGCTGTATTTGCTGATAAAACCTACTCACTCATAAAAAAAAATAATTTTCTTGCTGGGAACCCTTTGACAAAAATAGTATAGAACTGTCCTGCTCGGCATATAATGAATATTTTGAAATTATAGAACAACAAGAAATTGGTAATTATTCTGTAACATGTAAACTTTGTAGAATTAATAAGAATTTATCGGTATCAAAACCATCTTCTTACAACTTGAAGTGGAATATAGAGGTGAGTTAGCATTTTCTTTATTAATTATAATTACTGGATCGCATCTCGCACTGAATATCTAAATCGTTATTTACTAAAATTCATAAATCATTAAAAAGAGCTTTTCGAATTAAGATCCATGGTTCAGAAAATAATCTTATCGAACTGTTTATTATCGCAAAAAAATATTTTATTAATACGTCTTTTGATCGTTGTGAAATATTTGTCCAATATATGCATACAAATTAATTTGTTGCATATTTCCTTTTGAAGATTCCAATAGATAAAACAAAGGTGGTTGAAAATAAAAATATATTATTTAAAAAAATGCCTAAGAATGCTTAATTTGATTTTTATGGCTATTTATTTTTACTTTAGCTGCACAGGTTTTTTTATCGCTAAAATAATTTACTTATAATGTTTTATATTTGATTTGATATTGGATAGCTTGGTGTTTTAATAAAGTGTCTTTATCTTTGTCTCCAGAATGAATCTAAAGCCCAGTATGTTGAAATTCGGGTTTTCAAAGGGACACAAACAAAAAGAGATAGAAAGGAAAAGAAAAGCTAGGCTTTAATTTATGTAAGTCTGTATGATCGTGTTCAATTTTTAAATTCCTTTCAGGAACTATATTTAAATTGTAAAGACATAGAACTATTTAGCTCTATTTAAAAAAAATATATATATATTCAAATTTACCAAGAGCTCTCCGCTCTTAAGGTTGTTCTCAAATTAAAACTGGCTACGTTATGACATATTCTTTAATTAACTTTTGTTCGGAAACGTATGAAAATGCATGTGTCCTTATTCAGAAAATTTGTAACCGAAAGACGTTTTCCACTATTCTTTATTTTATTTAATTTTTTGGTAAGACAGAAGATTTTTCAGAAAACCCTGTCAAAGTCGGCGTTTTCAACCGAATTCCCAATGCCGCAGCAGGGGAAACGGAAAAAACGTGACACGAATCGCTTATAACCCGATAAGTAATTTATCTATCAAAAAAAGAAAAACTCATTTCGATTCCAAATCGCTTCAATAGTCAGACCTGCCGATTTTATGCCTTTGTGTTTAAAAACAAGTCAGATAACGTATCAGGAAGTTTCGCGTTGTTGAGTAAGGAATTTGAAAACCATCTTAAGCGTTACTATGGGCTATATCACTATCATACATTTGTAAGATTATTACAATTTTGTTTTCAAATTTCCTCTTTTTAACACTTTTCAAACATAATTAAAAAGTATCTATGAATTCGCTTTGTCTGTCTGTCCCTGCACTAACTCTCTTAAATATACTCAGATTGCCATGAAAATTTTATATGTTATTGAAGTTTACCATTGAATGTTCAGTATTGAAAATGAAGTGTGTAGCATTTATTTTTCGCTTACAGGGACATTCAAAAGAATTCTGTTACAATATGGTCTATAGGGAAAAATCGTTTGCGGTGTATTTAATTAGCGATGATAACTAAAGTAGCAAAAAGTAGCGAAGTAGTGACTACTATTGAAAAGTAGTTTGTAGTCGCTACTTTTTAAAACAAGTAGTTGTAGTTGTAGTTAACTACATTTTTCATAAAGTAGTTGTAGATGTAGTTCGCTACAAACAAAAAGTAGTTTTTCCGACCCCTGCACTTATCGAACGTCGAAATAGACTCAAGCAAAAGAGAGAGATGGGTGTTTCGCATGTCCCTCAAAAGCTCATTGCTTATTAGTGTATCTCCCGTTATTTAGCATTTTTACTTACCCATCATACGTAGTATAGGGCAAGTCTTGTAATCGTTTTGAAAATCGAAAAAATTTTTTGACGGATTTACACGTTTCAGACACTGGAGATTCCGAAAAACATATTTTTAGAAAAAAATTTTTGCCGTCCGTCTGTGTGTCTGTGTGTCTGTGTGTTTGTGTGTCTGTGTGTGTGTGTCTGTAAACGCTCTATCTCCCGAACAAATTGAGATAGAGACTTGCAATTTGGTATGTACTTAGTATGTAATAATGGGAAGAAGCCTATTTCATTTCAATAACCTCGATTAACCGGAACACTTTTTTTCGGACTCTCGAAATATTCGTTCTGATGAAAGGTATATAAAATTTTTCGAAATTGTTTATTTTAAGGAGTAAATATAAAAGACAATAAAAAAACATAAATTTTGCATAAAACATGAAGTCGATCGGATAATGAGTTGCCGAGATATTTGTAATCCTATTTTCCACACTCTTCGATTTTTCATGACCCTGTATTCCATCCAAATTTCACTTCAAATATATATTTTAATTGGAAATTTGACGCTTAATCAGATGCAATAAACCGCTAGTTAATAGGAGTATTATTTTCGGAGTTATAATGGAAAACCTCTTTCAAGCAATTCAGTAATCGAGCCTTTTTAGGACGTCATCAAGCCACGATTTTATTCGAATTGCAATGCATTTTATAAGTAGTTTACACATTTTTTTTTAATATTTTATATTATACATATACATGATGGGTAAGTATTACGGTGGCCCCCAACGACTAGTTTAATCCTTAATAGTTACTGGACTGTACTCTGAAAACATTCTGACTCTGTGAATAATTAAAAGTCACTGTGTTTAAATCAAATCTTCCAATTGTGTTTCATTTGAAAGACACCATTAAAAGAGAGTTTCTCATATAATTCCTCATAATATCGCACATGCTGCATTGTTGTCCACAAGCTTTCAGATGCAATCTATCACTTATGCAAAATAGACCACATGCAAAATTCGCAATTTGAATAATATGTTTTGTTTTTAACACTTTCCAACCTAGTTGAAAATTGTTTATGACTTCGGTTTGTCTGGCCGTCTGCCGTCTGGCCGTCTGCCGTCTGGCCGTGCTCTAACTCCCGTAAATATGCTCGGATTGCCCTGCAATTTTTATATGTTATAATCGTTATCTATAGCATGTTCCCTATTTCAACGGAAGTATGTAGCACTTATAGTTTTTTTACAGGGACACTCAAAAGAATTCCGTTACATTGCGGTCTATGGGGAAAAATCATTTGCGGTTTATTTAAATAATATTTCACTATTTTAAACGCATTGAAATTTATATATATCACTAAGGTGCATTAGAAGAAGCTTAATATGGAATAGGGTGTGCATAGCACTTATACTTACTTTACAGGGACAGTCAAAAGAATTCCGTTACATTACGTCTATGGAGAAAAATCGTCTGCGGTTTATTTAAATAATGTTTCACTATTTTAAACGCATTGAAATTTATATAAGGTTCATTACAAGAGACTTATTACAGAATATTGTGTGTATAGCAGTCATCGTTCATTTACAGGGACACACAAAAGAATTCTCTACTGTATGTTAACAATAATTCCTGCGTTTTAAGTTACTGAATGCGATTTTAATTTTAAATCGCTTTTTGTCTATTACGTGGTGTGTATAAATTCTGTAGATCCTATACAGGGAAGCACAAAAGTTCGGGAACACATTTCCGTATTATTTAACTCCAGACGGAGAATTTTAAACTGTGCTACGTGTTTCCTAACTGAACTAAAATTTAGCATCCTATGTAGTATATATACAAATCTATAGATCCTATGCAGGGCTGAATAAAAGTATTCGGATTACTTAGATGTTATCTTTTAGCTTATTAAAGAGTATGATTCGTAAAATTATTTTGGAAGCGTTGGAAAGTGTTACATAATCTATGCTTGACGCATGATTTTTCGTTCTTATTTATCTCTTAACTGCAATCAATTTTCTTTTATCTGCCCTACTTTACCTGCGTCTTAAACCGTCGTTTTTAGAAAAACATTCACCACCGCAACGAAATTTATGTTTTCCTACATTGATTACTTTACAAAGCAAAAAAATAATTATTGAAAATTCAAAATTTTCAAACTTTTGTGACTGTAAACGCAACTTGTAGTTCTTTATCCCATTTTCGAGCGCATATCATGAAATAACCACATCTCGAAAATCATAGCGTTTCCTTGAATGGTACGGTCTCTAGGGAACCTGTATCGTGTACGATCATCCTCTCACCTTGTAATCTATATTCCAACTAGCAGTAGCATTTAGTCTTATCCAGGGTTTAATATTAATCATTATTTTCCGAAGTTATTAGTATTTCAATTCTAAAGAATCAGTTAGATCACGATTCTTTAACTTTTCAGAGCTTCTCGAGTTTGATTATAAATGACTTATTTATTTCTAAATATCTACCCTATATATATAAAATCCTAATGAAACGAATTTGTGAAACGATTTTATGAAACGAATTTATGAAACGATTTTATGAAACGACTGATTAAACGACTGATTATGTTTCAGGGCTATTTTTAATAAAATATTAAACGCTTGATGGTGAAATTAATACCAATTGTCCATAAAAATCCGCGGAAGTCAAAACTGATAATAGAATTTTGAAATTGGAATTAGTTTTCGAGATCTTAATTTTTTTCTAATTTTAATGACATTTCTGTAATGATGGCAACTAATTACTCAGTTTTTTGTGACAAAAAAGGGAAAAAAATTGAAAAGGATCCCGATAGGGATTATTGATTTCTTTTTATTCATCATTTTCAAATTGAAATTGAATTTATCTTTTATTTCAATCGATAATGAAGACAAGATTGAGATTAAATTATGTTTTTAAGGAAAATTTGAAAATAAAATCACATTTCTCTCGTCAGGATTTAATTGTCTGTCAGCATTTAATTTAATTTATAAACTGGAAATATTTTGAATAAATTCGTCCAAATGACGTCATTTATGAAACGCAAAAGAAAGGGGGGAAAAGGAATTAATAGTAATTATTATTTTTCGATATCATTTTGTTATTTTATTGTAAAATTTAATTAAACGAATTTATAAAATCACTAATTCGGATATTTGAAACGAATATATAAAATAATAATTGCCCAACTGAACGGAAGGAGAATAAAATATCCTGCTTGGTTTTTTCCGCCAAACTTTTTAAAAAAGCTTCAAGATCCCTATGATAGAAAAGCACCAAAAGTTCATTGGGTTTGTTTTCATAACTTTTGGAAACACATCTATGTATATTAACGAATCTATCCCTTTTTGAAGCTCGAATTACGCCAAACCTAAAAGCAAAGGATCCTATACTGGAAAAGTACCCGATTTTCTTATGGACAATATTCAAGTGACATAGCATTATGTAAAATTATCTCGGATAGCAAATTTGTTTAAATATCTCATCAATTGATGCCGAATAAATGCAGGCATGCATGCACAAAATATTTAATTAATTTTGTAAGATAAATAATTATTAGAAAATTCGTATATACATATTAATTAAAATAAATAATTTACATATTTAAAATAACATGAAAATATGCATGATGGTGCACTAAAATAGAGAGAAAATTAAAACCTGTTACTGAAAATGTCTATAACATAGTACTTTTCAATACCGTGGTTATTAATGTTATTCACAAGCAGATGGAATTTTTCTCTTCCTTAAACACAAAGGAAGAATCGAATACAGATCGTTGTTATAAAAGTCCGAGAGGTAGCCACAATTTAAACCTAACCATTTTATACAAGCTGGTTTTCAAGTTGTAATTGATTTTACTTATCAATCCCGGAAACAGTCGTCAGTTGTCGCAACAGCCGTGTATGAGGCCATGATAATCAAAAAATGCCCCATTAAAACGTTAAAAGCATGGCAACCCAATTACAGATTTACCAATATTTTTAAAATAAAGCACGATGTCATGTTTTTAGAGGCCTTGAAGTCTGAGCGGGGGTTGGCGAGCGTCGCTCGCGGGGGGTAGGTCCCCTAGTATATATATAAATATATACATATTCCACAAAGAAATGAGTTTTGATAAAGAAAATCCAAGATACCAGGCATAGAAATAATTGAAGTTTGAACATTATTTTTAATTTCTATATTTTCTTCCATCTACTTCACTTATTCCCACCTTAAAAAACTTTTTCTTTACTTTCCCTTACTCAAAATTCAATTGTTTCTATGCCTGGTATTTTTTATTCTTTATATCAAAAATCATTTTTTTCCATGCTCCATTAGAGAATTCCCTCAAATGCGTTGATTGGCCAACGCCTTCATCGGAACGCGGTTTGCATGGCTTTGTGTTTTTACGATTTGTCCAATAAAAACGAACACACGCCTTCAGAGAAAGATTTTTTTGCTTTCTTGACATATTATTCACATTTTCGCAGTCATCATTGAGCTCTGGAATATGTTCCTTACGTTTGTTATGAGAGAAGAAATTATCGAGATTTAAGGGAAAATATTTACAATACTTTAATAAGTTGAAGTGAAATATTTTTTCTTGCGACTGAGAGTTTTTCTGTCAAGCTTTTCGATTTGATTACTCTGATAAATGCTTTGAAGAGAACAAACTGTTTTTTTAAGATCTTGGGTAAAAATTACTATGGATCACATCATGGCTTTTCAAATCCACTCAAGATTTGCTTCTTCATACTACGACTACAAAATGTATCACTCATAACAATAAGTTAAAATCTTGAACTATGAGAAATCTGCTTTCATCAAGTAAAATGGCATAGCTAAATAAACTGCACGGTCGGGTAAAATCAATAAATTTCGTAAACATATACATCCAGAGTGTATAAAAACGCATCGTACAAGATCTAAGGGGAGATGGGTAATGAGAAAGTACGGATGCCTTCGGCAGCCGTACGTCATGATTCTAGTGAATCCATACGTTCATGATTCTAGTGAATCCATACGTTCATGATTCTAGTGAATCCATACGAGTTCACGACCAAGAAGGAGCCGGTTTATCCGGACCCCTCCAAGGTGGTGCTCTTCGGCCGGGGGAGAAGCGGGGGCGTGAGCCTACCTGCACTTCATCACCCTTTCCCAAATGAATTGACGACAAAGGTCGCTGCTATACGGTGGAGCCCAAACTAGAGGACACCACCACAACAACTTGGGCGGAACGTAGAAGTGAACAACAGCCTCGTAGCCGGGATCCCATAAGGGAAGCCGGGTCCTAAACCAAACATTGAACACTCCCACGACCTATTAATGTACCACATCTTCCGAATATCAAAACCTAGGGAGGGAGGAAGCGATTAGTTCATCGGATGTGGCGAGCAGGAGGTGCTTCTCGCCAACCCGGGACCTCGAAGTAACTCGGTCACTGGCGCATAGACACGCCTTGGCTAAGGTCGTCCCCGTCAAATGGATTTAGCCATTCAAATCTAAGGGGAGATGGAACACACCTAAGAAACGCATATCATCTTAGAAGGCATCGTTATAACTCAAGTGGAGAAGCGCTAGAGCAATAAATTTTATCAAACAATTGTTGAAATGTGTATTATGTAAAAAGAGAAGAAAAAAGAACGACTTAAATTGAAAAATAAAACTCAAGAAAACGCAAAAACAAAAAGCTTTATTTAGATTAATTTAAAGACTTATTATAAAGGCTGCGCTTTATACTATCATTCATTGATGAACATTACACATAAATGAAAATTAGTATCATGTTCCTTACCAAAAGTCTTTTCCGAAGGGTTGATAAACTTTTAGGGAAATATTTAGCCTTATTTAAAATCCCTTCCCCTCGCTTGGGCGCAGGTTTTGGTTTCAATGTGAAACTGCTTTGCAATTTCTTGTTATTCCTTTTAATTTTCATCCATATGAGCATTCAATTGGCAAAAATATAATGCATAAATAAAATCAGCAACTATTTACTAGATATTGTGCAGCGAAAAGAGTTTTCCCGAATCAATAAGTGCACCTGTATTTATATATTTATATATATATATACATATATATAAGCTTAAACTTAGTAAAGTAGCAGTAAAGATTTTAGTCCGGTATGAGTGAAGACTTTAGCTATTGTCGCTGTGTCATCATCTCATCTGTAAAAAAAAAAAAAAAAAAAAAAAAAAAACTATCGTTTCGTTGATAATACTTGTTCCTTAAATAAAAGGGAATGCAAACTTATTTTTAAAAAGCATGTATTAAACTGCTAGTGCTTATCTCCAGACTTTGAGCGATTTACATTTCCATCTCTGAAGTAATGAAAAAACTGCTGTTTATTTAGTCTATTTCATGGCATCACAAAACCCATAAGTATAGGAGGTGGGAAATATTGCAGTATTCAGATACTTTTAAAATATTTATAAAACATTTTTAAAACAGATTGCATAAAATAACCAGTTTTAAGGGTTTACCATATTTTAAACATTATACAAAATAATTAATTGACAAAAAAGTTTTAAAAAGGCTTACCGTATTTTTTCAGAACATTCAGAACATTCTTATGTAAGAATGTATCTGAAAAATATAAAAGAAAATAAAGATATAATAATAAAGAAGAAAAGAATGTAAAATATATATATATATATATATAAAGACGAAATGTTAGAATTAAGTTAAATAGTAAAAGAATAATTTACTTTTTTTTCGATAAATTTATTGAATCTAAAATACAGAAATTAATGAAATTAATGAATTTTCATTTTATGATTAAATTTCCAAGAATGCTTAAAAAGGCATTTGTAAGTACACTGAAGGTATAAAAAAAACATCGTTTGAAATTTAGAATTATGTATAAAATCAAAAATTTTAATATAAAAAATGTGCATAAAATTATGAAGCTTAGAGACAGGAAATCTTTAATTCCTTTTTCACGTTAAAATATATTCAATTTCTTCAAACATTTGTTATGTTTCTTTATGAACATTTTAATAATATTTCATATTGTTAGAAAATTAGTTATATATAGGAAGTAAATTATAAACTACGTTAACTACAGGTATAGGACAAAATAATAGAAACACACATTTCGAAATGTTTTACACTTTGAACGTCCCATATAACCCCGCCACGTGTCTCAACAGTCTGTAATCTAGTAGGGGGCGAAAATGAAGGTATCAGTTGAGCAATTGCCGGTGTGAAAGCTTTATTTAAATATTATGTTCCCAGCAAAGCGTCATTATATCCGACCTGTCCGACATGCGAAGAGGCATGTTCATTTGAACTCTTCTCCCTGGAACGTCCGGGTCGAGAACAGCCAACCTTATCAAGAACCACTGTGTCAAGGATTCTGACATTCTACACAAACCTGGGAAAGGTGCTCTTTGCGAAGCAGAACAGAGGGCCAAAGTCGAAATTGACTGATCCGGATAGACAAGTGTTGAAGAGAATAGTCGTTCGAAAACGCAAGACTAGAAGGCTGCAGATAACCATCAAGATAGACACCCATCTTCAGAATCCCTTATCTATGTAAACTATTCAACGGGAGCTGCATTCAGCGACCATTTAAGGAAGAGTGGCTATTCCAAAGGCCGTTATTGTCGCAGCGGAATGCTATGAAGCAATGACAGGGGTTCCGAGACCACCAAAACTTGACACAACAATAATGGGAAAAGGCAGTCTGGTCTGACGACTCATCATTTGCATTATTTCAGACAACTAGACACGTGTTCGTCTGGTGAACACCGGCAGAGGCATTTCATGTTGGCTGTCAGGTTTCTACCATGAAGCATGGAAGAGCTCGGTGAGTGTGTAGGCCGTGATATCTTGGCATGGCATGGGACCACGCGTAGTCCGAGGGGGGCTGATCACAGGGGACCATTATCGCAGTATTCTCGCACATATTTTCCATTCGATTATTCATATTCTGTTTACTGAAGAAAGCCCTGTGTTCTAAGATGACAACACCCTTGTTCATACGGCTCGTTGTGTTCAAATATCGTTAAATGAGCATGATGATGAAATGGAACACTCACAGGATGTTCTCAGTCCCCTGATCTCAACATCATTTATTTTTTGTGGGTATCTTTAGAGAACAAAGCCCGTGCTCGGTTTCTTCTTCCACGCACACTACCTGAGCTCGAAACCGTTGAACGAGGAATGTGAGAAAATTCTCTTGAACTTTGTGCACGACCTATATTTGTCAATCTCACATCAAATGCAAGCTGTAATGAAAGTCAAGGGTGACCCAATCTCTTACTAATAAAAAATTTGCATTCTTTTACACATGTTCCTATTATATTTTACTATATCCGTATGAAGAATTTTTATTTATCTCTTATATTCTGATATGCTTCTATAATCATAAATGGAAAATTTATTTACAATACAATTTCACCTATAGTATATTTATAACGAAAAGGGACTAAAAGTAAAAAAAAAGCAAGAAGAAAATGCACCCAGCATAGATTATGAAACACTTTCCAACAATTCCAGAATATTTTAACAAAAATGCGTTGTTTAATAAAGTAAATAAGATACTTAAGTAAACATTTTAGAAAACACATAACACAGTTGAAAACCAGACAGTCCCTGTTTTGACTGTCCCTGTAAAGTAACTATAAGTGCTATGCACACCCTATTCCATATTAAGCTTCTTCTAATACACCTTAGTGATATATATATAAATTTCAATGCGTTTAAAATAGTGAAACATTATTTAAATAAACCGCAAATGATTTTTCCCCATAGACCGCAATGTAATGTAATTCTTTTGAGTGTTCCTGTGAAAAACTATAAGTGCTACACACTTCCGTTGAAATAGGGAACATGCTATAGATAACGATTATAACATATAAAAATTGCAGAGCAATCCGAGCATATTTACGGGAGTTAGAGCACGGACAGACGGCCAGACGGCAGACGGCAGACGGCCAGACGGCAGACGGCCAGACAAGCCGAAGTCATAAACACTTTTCAACTAGGTTGGAAAGTGTTAAAAATTAAAACATTTCGTGGAAGAAAAAGAATCAATGATAAATGGAAAAATAACAATAAAGAATTAGAGAAAAACGTGATTTTTTTTTTAATTTAACTTGTCGCTTAACTAAACAAAAAAATTAAAAAAACGGGATAAATCTTTTATTTTTTTAGAAAACATTAAAAGATAAGTGTGTTATAAATTTAATATTGCGCATTGTTGTCTTTATTATATATTATTAAACAATATATGACAAATTATAAATTCTACAGTTCGTTTTTTACACCCCTTTATACCCCCTCAACTTGTTTTTTGTATGTAAAGAGGCAATTTTGTAATAAATTTTTAAGTCACTTCCTGTTAGGCTAGAATTATAAAAATTATGTACAAAGGCGAGTTTACGATAACAATAAAACATTTTAATATTTTTTATAAATTAATTATAAATTATTAAATAAAATAATTAATTTGGAACGCATATTGCATCTATGCTACTTCAGTTTCGGATCTTGACCTTGAATAATCAAGATCCTCATATGTTGACTTCAAGCAGAGTTTCCAATTAGTTGTTTGGGATTGAATCTACGGCTGTGAGGCCAGCCTGGTAAGAAGTTAAGCTGCGTATTACAAATAAAGCATTATTGAAATTAACGGGATTCCATTTTATAGGGATATTAATTATTAAAGTAACTTTTCTTAGGTTCTTGCAGAACGAATAGAGAGTGAGACCATTTTCATTTGCGTTAAGTGATCACCATATATCTAAACATAACAACCCCAACTCTCCCGAGAAGAAGATACAGAACGAAGAACATATCGTTTAAAAAATTCAATCAACACTTAACCTCAAGACTAATAGAAAGAAACATTAACTTCCAGCAAATAAAAAGTAAAGAAAACTTCGATACACACTACAATGAATTAATACAAATCATACAAGAGACAAGTGAACACACTCTCAAGAAGAAAAGTAGCACACACAAACCCTCGATCAACTGGTGGTCTCCGGAGCTCCGAAAAACAAGAAACTACGTCCGGGCACTCCGAAGACAAACAAACTCTCCAACATCCACACAAGCCCACAAACAGAAATACAAACAGGAGCGAGCCAGATACAAGCTTCAAATCCAAAAAGCCAAACGAGAAGCATGGCTGAGATTCTGTCAGGCAACAACAGATCCCTATGGGAAAATGAAGAAAATTGCCTTCCAGGACTTTCACAAGAAAGAAACATATGCACTGGCACACTCAACAACAATCACACACACCAAGAAATCATTTTACAAGGACCTCACAGAACACATATATGGAAATTCACAGATTACAGACACCAGAACACCAACACCAGACAAGACGGCCCCTCCATTCACCGTAAACGAGTTAAAAACGGCAATATACAGCTTCAACAAAAACAAGGCCCCAGGAATAGACAACATAGACCATCCCATCACAAGACAAATATTCAAACATCACCCACAACTACTACAAGACATTTACAACACACTCCTCAAGCTTAACTACTTCCCGACAGCATGGAAGCAGGGGGAACTAGTCTTCTTCTTGAAAAATGGAAAGCCTCCAACAGAAGCGGACTCGTATCGTCCGATTTCCCTGCTGCCAATCCTGGGCAAAATCTTTGAGAAGCTAATACTAAAGCGTATCCTACATGAACTACACAACACACCAAAACTAGCACCGTCCCAACATGGATTCGTCCCAGGAAAATCGACGGAAACGGCAATCCAAGAAGTGCTGTCCATCATAGATCTAAGCAAACAAGAAGACAACTACACATATCTCATCTCTCTAGACTTCCACCATGCCTTCGACAATCTACCTTGGGATGCAACAGTGGAAGAGCTCGAAACCTTAGAACTGAGCAGACCATACATAAACACGACAAGATCCTTCCTATCGCTCAGATCTGCGTACACCAACTGGCTCTCTGGAGACCTTCACTGGTTCAAAAAGGGCTGTCCCCAGGGGTCGTGCTACGGCCCGTTTCTCTGGAGAATATTCATCAATAAGATCCTGATAATCCTCAGAGAAAAGGGATTCAAAGTGGTGGCGTACGCAGATGATATGCTTCTAATCATAACAGGTCGCACCAGGAAGATCATAGAAGACAAAGGCAACGCAGCTCTCCAACTGATTCAAAACTGGGCGGATTGTCATTCCATTCAAATAACACACGAAAAATCAACAGTTCTGCAAATAAAGAATCGTAAATATCTCAAGCGTCCACCCACACTAAAAATTAATAACAGATCCATCAAACATAACCCCACACTAAAATATCTCGGCTTAGTTCTGGACAGCACACTTTCCTTCCTACCACATCTACATGCCAAGAGATCAGAAATCAACACAGCAGTCCAAAACCTCCTGAAGTTTGCAGCCTCACAACGCAGTATCTCAAAAGCAATACTAAAAATATGGAACAACACAATCTTAGAAAAGAAAATAACTTACGCTGCAGCAACATGGTTCCCCAAACTACAAAAATCCCACGGGCTGCGACTCCTCTCAGCAATTCAGGCACAGTGTCTGCTTTTGATCTCCCGTGCATACAAGAAGACAGCAACCTCAGCTCTCTGCGTCCTCACGGGAACAATGCCACTCTCACTAAGAACAGAGAAAACAGCAGCCCAAGGAGCAATCCTTAGGCTAGGCATCCCCATGGTTGGAATACAACCAGATATGTATCAACCGAAATTTATACCAACAGAAATTATACCATACAAAACATATTTTGAATGGGCAGAGAATGCAGAGGAGCAGCCAAATTTGCAAGTATACACGGATGGATCGAAGACTGACGCTGGTGTAGGATACGCTTTCTGCATCTACAACAAAGAAGACACAATAACAGAACATCAAATACACCTGGACACCTCAAACTCCGTTTACCAAGCGGAGCTGCTCGCAATTTCCGACGCAATTTCCTGGCTGCAAACATCCACACACGACAAAGAAACAATAAATTCAGACAGCCTTTCCAGCTTAGTGGCACTTACAGACATGAATACAGAAAATTATCTAATAGGTCAAATAATAAAGAAACTGCAAAACACAACAAAAAAGATCCTCTTCAACTGGGTAAAAGGCCACTCAGGAATTGCGGGCAACGAACACGCTGACAGACTCGCCAAGGAAGCCACACAACCGGACACATCAATAAAACACATCTTCCACCCAGCACCTCCATCCTACCTCAGAGGACAACTAAAACACAAATACACATCTAAATGGCAAGACCAATGGACAGCGGAGCACAGGGGACGAAAAGCCTACAGCCTCTGTCCAAAAGTCACCGAGGACTTCCTGGTCCCACACCGAAACATCTACCTGTACATAACCAACCACGGCCCGTTCCCATCATATCTCTCTCTCTTCAATAAAGCCCCATCTCCATTCTGCACATGTGGAAAAAGAGGAGATGCCACCCACTACACACTCAACTGCCCGCTAACGTCAGCATATCACATAAGGAAACCGGCATTACTGAGGACCTCAGTTTGGTTCCACCACGTCCTCCATACACCAAATCTACAACAAAAAATAATAGACTGTGTCCATCTCCTAGAACACAATCAGCAACTCTTTCAAATGCCTCCAGCACACCTTCTAGGAAATGTCCTGCCCTCAGACGATGATGAAGAAGAATAACCCTCATCATTGACCACAAAAATAGCGGAAACACAGTAGTGTAAATAATTCCATTCCCTCAGTAAAAGCCTAATGGCCTATTGGCCTCATCTGTATTTTTTTTTTTTTTTTTTTTTTTTTTTTTTTTAATAAACTTGCCAAGCAGGGCTTGTAGAGCTTAAGCCGTATGGTAGGCCACCCTGCTTGGTTGAATCTGAATCTGAATCTGAATCTGCGTTAAGTGATTTGAATTTAATAATTCTTTTGGGAAAGGATTTCCCCACTCAGTCTTCGGTAAAATTAAGCTAATTATTTAATCGTTTTTAGCTCACAGGCTATCAAAGCCTGAGTGTATGTATGTATGCTTCAAAGCCGGTTCTGTGCGTCGGTATCATATCGGTATATATCATAGCCGGTATATCAAAGCCGGTTCTGTATGTATATATGTACGTACGTATGTATGTATGTACGTAACGCGATAACTCTTGATAGAACTAACCGTTTTACTTTAAATTTTGTTTATATGTTCCTTGTGATAAGGCGCTTCCCTGATTAGTTTTGGAGGTTCATTGGTTAAGCATAAAGGGGGGAAACGGGGGGCTAACCCCCCATAATTTAGATAAATAGGTTTTTCATGCAGAATTATCCCATTTTCTTCAAATTTTGTATATAGATTCATTTTGATAATGCGCTTCTGTCAATAGTTTTGGGGGTTCATTGGTAAAGTATAAAGGGCGGGATACCCCTCCCCCCCCCCTAATTTAGATAAATGAGTTTTTCATGCACAATTATCCGATTTTCTTCAAATTTTGTTTATAGGTTCATTTTGATACTGCGCTTCTGCAATAGTTTTGGGGGTTCATTGGTTAAGTATAAAGGGGGAAAGGGGGGATAACCCCCCCCCCCTAATTTAGATGAGTTTTTCATGCAGAATTATCCGATTTTCTTCAAATTTTGTATATAGGTTCATTGTGATAATGCGCTTCTGTCAATAGTTTTGGGGGTTCATTGGTTAAGTATAAAGGGGGAAAAAGGGGCTAATCCCCCCCTTAATTTAGATAAATGTGTTTTTCATGCAGAATTATTCGATTTTCTTCAAATTTTGTATATATATATTCGTTGTAATTAGAGACTTCCCTGATTAGTTTAAGGGGTTTATTAGTTAACTATGAGGGGGTGACCCCCCCCCCCTTAATATATTGTTGATTTCTTTATTTTTCGAGTGGCTTATTTCAAATTCTTTGAAAAAATAGCATAATATACAATTAGTGTGAATAGCCTGTGAGCTCAATGCCCTCAGTTTAACTGGGCAGTTTTCTTTTTTTTTTTTTTATTTAAATCTACCCACTCTACAGCCAATTTTTCCATTTATCGTCACAATTAAATTTTTGCGTTTCTGTTAAACCTGTGTCATGGCCTCATTTTATGTCAACAGCCCCGGGAAGGAAATGTCAAAACTCTAGAGAAATATCTTTTTGATAAAAACCGTTACAGTAAATTCAATTATGAGATTATTTTTATATACATTAAAGATATACATTAAAACATTGTAAAAGTATTTAATAGATGTGTTAAATCTGTTCACAGTAAATTATAATTTTTGGACTTCTATTACTTTTGCTCAGAACGCAAAAAATATTTTTGTAATATATGTAACACAAATTAATTACATGTTGTTTTGATAAATCTAGTTGATAAACGTGTAGAAATAAAAGTTTATTAATCATGTAGACCTTTTCTGAAAATGTTCGTTATACTAGAATTGAGGGGGCAAGACAGCGCCATGCCGCATTTTTGAACTTCTGAGATATTTCAATTTGAAAATTTGATCCAATTCTCAAATCAAGATATATAACCTAAAGTTTTTTCGCCAATGTCTTAGTAACATTTGAGGTATTCTGATTAACAATATGGCATTACTTTAATGATATTACTATTATGTTTTTTGAAAATTAACTATCTTCAGTGGGGGCATAAACATCTGGGGCAAAAACGAAACCTGTCACATAGGCTGCCACCAGGTGACATTACACTGTAAAAAAAATCAGAAGGATTTTGGCCCAAGGCGGAAAGGTTTCCGGAAATTTATAGTAAACTTTGTGTTCTCCACAGTTACTTGTTATTTCGGAATCGTTACACGTATTTTCGGAAAAATATTCAAAGCGGTGAATACTCTGAAGAAGTCAGAAACGTTACATTCCACAGCGGAAATGTTTTCGAATAGATAGTGTAAAATGTTGGTTACTGAAAAATTCGGAAATGTTACACTCATTCCGTGTAAAGTTTAAAAATGGAATTTAAAATGAAGTAATATTTGCGCATGCTAATCTACTCCGACCTACTGCACATGTCATTATCACGTGATTTGTATTGTTCTTGAGAGGAAAGACAGCTTAAAACAGATGCAGATGCAACGTATTTATATGAGCTGTAAATATTCTGTTTTATAATTTCTTTTATTTGAGAGAACAATATGCTTTAAAAAAAATTAATATTATCAGATTCTATTTTATTGCATATTAATATTACATTTGCAGTTAATCTTTTGTTGTATACACAAAGTTAATTAACTCGTTCTATAGTTTCTTTATAATCTTGTTCTATGAATCTATAATAAATATTAGATATTTGATTGATGAATAATAATGTAGTACTAGTATTAATGAAGCACAGATAGCACCGTATATACGTCTTTAACATCTTTTCGTTTGGAGATCGGTTACGTTTCATAACTTTTCTAATGATGAAATGTATCGTTTATCCCCTTGGAGGGCAAGCACGTGGTCTAAAAATGCTAAATTTTGCGATGTTTTAACACCAGTAATTTTTAATAATGAATTTTTAAATTCTCAATCTGCAAAAAACAATACTAAATATTTTTATTTAATAATACTGGTGGCAAAGTTATATATTAAAAAGTGGTATATATTATATACCGGTGCCCCTCAAGATGTTAAATGACAGAACAAATTCCTAATTTCACTTATACTATACGTTTTTACTTCATTTTTTATGAATCAGATATTTATAAACAAATATAATTGAAAATTTTATTTATAAATCTATAAATAATTCTTCTTTAAAATCCGGTCTCGTGAATTCCATGCTGTAAACAGATACATATGCATTATGAAAATGCTTTATTTCCCAAAATAGATGTATTACTTTTAATACCTTTAAATAAATATATTTTTTAATCTTGTAAGTATAGATATTATGTCAAAAGATTTCGTATCTGTAAATAATTATTTTATTTTATGAACTGTATACTTATAAAAATATATTTATTTTCTCAGGTTGTCTCAGCACTTATCAAGTTATACGAATAAAATAATATCTTTAAATGAATATATTTAGAAGCATCCTAGTTGTAAAACACTATATTAAAAATATTTACAAACAGACAAAACATTTTTATCAATATATCTATTTATAAGTATACAATTCGTGAAAATAAAACAATTACCACAGATATAAAATATTTTCGAATAGTATAACTATTTACAAGATTTAAAAAAATGTTGAAAGGTATTACTAAAATCTATATATTTATAAGTATAGGGAAGTTAAATATTTTCATTAAGTATCTATTTAGAGGATGGAACTCATGAGGCTGCATTTAAAAAAGGAATTATTTATAGATCCATAAATCAAATTTTCAACGTTATTTATTTACAAATATTTTATTCATAAAAACTGAGTGAAAAACATATAGTATAAGTGAATTTAGGAATTTGTTCTGTCATATACACGATACATTTCATCATTAGAAAAGTTATGAAACGGAACCGATCTCCAAACGAAAAGATGTTAAAGACGTATATACGGTGCTATCTGTACTTCATTAATACTAGTACTACATTATTATTCATCAATCAAATATCTAATATTTATTATAGCTTCATGGAACAAGAGTATAAAGAAACTATCGAACGAGTTATTTAACTGTGTATACAACAACTTCTAAACTTGTTGTAATTGTAAACTTGTAGTAGGTAAACTAAAGAAGTTTCCAGACGACTCAACTCTGTTCCTACAAAGGAAAATTTGGAAGCCTCTCTTCAGTAGAAGGACATAATCTCAAATTTGGAGTTATTTTAAAACGACAGACGTATTTGTCGTAGAATTAAGTTTTTTCAAAGTTTATTTCACCTGCATAAATAACTTTAAAGTGATATCTTGAGTAGCAGTCTAATAATAAAAGGTAAATAATAAAACGAGTTCAGAAAAATATGTGTTTCACACCAGAAATTACAGAAAGTTTATAATATTTCTAATTCTAGAGTATGATTCATCTACAAGATCATACTTCATAGGATCATTTCTATAGTAAGATTAGCAAGTTTGCTCACCAAACTTCGCAGAAAACCTAACCACGATGACGTGGAGTGGGGTTTCGCCTCGAGCGAATGTAATATTAATTTTTTTAAAAGCATATTGTTCTCTCAAATAAAAGAAATTATGAAACAGAAATACACAGAAACATTTCCAAAACACAGAGAAACATTTCCGATGTATACAAAAACATTTTCGATATATGCAGAAACCTTTCCGATGTATGTAAAACATTTTCGATATATGCAGAATTGTTACTGAACATCTGACTGAAATATATAGAAACGTTTCCGAAATGCACGTAAATGTTTCCGAAATATGCGAAAACTTTTATGAACATCTGACCGAAATATGCGGAAACTTTTATGAACATCTGACCGAAATATGCGGAAACATAACTAGAAACGATGGGCCACATTGCTGCCCCACCAGAATGAGTAACGTTTCCGAGTTTTTTTTTACAGTGTAGAAACAAATTATATGTTGGATATTATAATTTACATTATTAAGCAGCAAATGACAGTGTTAGATTTATTTCACCAAAAATGTGGCTTGGCACTTTCTTGCCCCGACCCCCTCAATTACGGAAAAATTGCAGTAATATTTCGTGACTAAGTGTTTGTTAGAGGTAGTGCAAAATAAAAATTATATATATCAAATTCGAAAAAAATATTTTTGTCGTTTGAGAATATATTTTTTATAATATAGGAAAGTTTTATTTATTTAATAAATAATACATACTGTTGATTGGATATTATTTAATTATTCGAACTTTTTCGGTTATGATTATATTTATTAAATTTACCGTAAATGGAAATAATCCATCATGCAAAATGTAATATTAATATATTCCTTATTTAGAAAAATGAAAATCTTTATTTTCTTTAATTTTGAAAATACTACAGACGTACATGTATTTTCGATGAAATATTTTCGTTCTTGAGAATAATGGATAAGGCTGAGTAATAAAGTATTTGCATTCAGAAGAAATAAATTTTACTTTTTTCGCACAAAAAAAGATTTATCGTCTCTCCGTAAATGTAGTTTATGTAAAGAAAATTTTGAGAGGAAAATTTATCAAAAATTAGAAGAAAGTTTTGTCGTAATTGTTTTTGTTTTTTTAAAAGAAAATACGTAAAAGAACAAAAAATGAATTTAAAATTATGTATGTAAGAGTACAAGAGACTTTTAAATAAAATAAATAAAACATATATTGTAAGACATCTTGAATCTTAATTTTTTTTTAATTAAAGCATTTCGTATCTTGAAAATTTCTAAATTTAAAAAGAAGACTATAAGAATTTTAGATCTTCTGTAAGATCCTAAAGGTTAAAAAAAAATTCTCAAACTGGCAAATATTTAATTATAAGAATAGAAATTTAGAGAATTGATATACTTTATTCACTGTAATTTTGAAAATATTTTAGGTTAGACACATATATGCATGCATTTTTTAAAATGAATGTGATGAAATATTTTCGTTATTTGTATAAAAATATTTTTTTTCTGATTTTTTTTTCTTTGTGTGTACGGCAGGGGGAATAAGATATTTGTATTCAGTAGAAATACATTTTACTTTCCTTGCACATAAACCGGTTTATCGTCTCTCCATAAATACAGTTTATATCGAGAATATTTTGAGAAGAATATTTTTTGAAAATTAGAAGAATTATCTGCTTTTATAAAGTTTGGTCTAGTCCATTTTTTAAACTAAGAAAATTCGTAGAGAAAATTAGAATTTTTGTTTTTAAAAAAAGAGTAGAAGACGCTGTGTAAGAGAAAAGACATTTTTAATAAAATAAATATTTTAAGGCATTTTGTATCTTAAGAATTCTTAAATTAAAAATATATATATCTAAACATTTTAGATTTTCAATAAAATCCCAAAAGGTTAAATAATTTCTTGAAGAGGCAAATACTTAAATACCCGAATAGAAAGTTATAGTGTCGTAAATAACATTTTATTTCTTAGGAAACAAGAGAAAAGCTCTATTTATGTACTTTTGCAGAATCTATATTACTTTCAGGAATTTTCAACTACTAGAAATTAAAATTAAAAAGAAGGCGGATGATTTCAGAGCGATTAAACTGCCTGAAAAGTAAACAAATTGGAAATTATACGTCAAACGTGACAAACGAGATGCGTTCGTAATATAGCTATATAAATATTCAGATCTTGATGATTTTTAATTCTGTGAAATGAATTATATCGTCTGCAGATTCATTTCTGTCATAAAATAGGTATCTCGGTCGCTTGACGATTCAACCTTAGAAGCTCCTACAACAAGAAAGCACTGATTTTTTTTAAATAATTCAAATTTCTTAACAAATATTTTTATTAATATCTTCTAAAGTTTTGATTCGATTTTCGTAAAATTTTAAATGTCTCGACAGTATTCTGAAAAGATTAAATATATTAAATTTCAAATAATTTGGTTGAGTAGTTATTGCGCTGTTATATGAGGGCAGACGGACGGACGGACAGACGTACGGAGGGACCAAGCGAGGACTATAGGTGCTACCTATTTATATAATTACGAACGCACCTACAAAGGACCCACAAACTGCACTTTTAAAAATATCCCTGTAAAATTACGCGCAGAGGCCGGCAGAAGAAATTCCAGTCATACCCCTTAAAAAAAAAAAAAAAAAAAAAAAAAAAAAAGACTTCCATGCCCATCATTTTGTGCACCCCATAATTTACTTCCCTTAGAACAGGATATAATGCACTTTAATAAACAATAACACTTTACTTACTGTTCCGTAGCACGTAGCTCGATAGATAATCATCACAGAATCGCTTTTTTGACTGGTTAAAAATTATGTTACGGTCGTGGTTAAGTGACATTATTTTTCTAAACACGATTAAAATGAAGGGTTACACCCTAGCGGAGGAAAATGTATGGGGTCGTAACATATTTTTGCTAACAGATGGGCTAGAACTGTAAGAATATGTGGATTGCTCTTAATTTTCTAAGTGTCTAAGGGATAAGACCGCTTATTTAGTGGATCAGACCGTTTTTCATCCAATAAGGCTGTTGCCCGTGAAAATTGAAGGGCAAACACTCATAAATTTACAGTTTTTTCTGAGAGTGTGTCATAAGACAGTTAATGTTTAAGAATTTTGCATAAGAACTCAATAAAATGGTAAAATAAACACATATTTTTCTAAAAATAATTTAACGCTTATCCTTCGTTAAAATCATTGCCTTGTGTGTTAGTTTTCGACCCATCCGTTTCTTAACACCTAATAAAGGATCAGCTCTGAATGATCCGAAACATATCTGTTGTGTGTTTATTTTATCATTTTGATGTATTTTTATTTACAATGTTCTAAAACCTGAATACGCAATGTCATTGCAAACAAAGGAAGAAAGAAAATAATGCAACTGCTGTGTGAGTGGAGGAAAGGGGTGCATCGCCAAGCACTCTCGTGTAAAATACAAAACAGTACAACTCAATTTTTTTTGAGTAAAATGTTAATCTTATTGGTTGTTCTTCAGTGTGTTTATTAATGATACTTATTCATTACTTTACCTTTTCTAAAATTACTTAGTTTCCAAGAGAAGGGGAAAGAAGCTACGATTAAAGCATTTAATTTTTACCCATACATTAAATTTAATTATTACATCTCATATATTAAATTTAACAGTACTACTAACATTTTCTTGTGGAAATAAGGTCACTATCTTTGTTACTCTTCCGTGTTTTTACGAATAATAATTATTCATTCCTTTACATTTTATAAAAGCATTTTGTTAAAAAGGGAAAGAATATACTATTAATTCATTTATATCTTACTTTTGTCTCAATCATTAAATTCAACTTTTTTTTATCCAACTCTACTACTCTAATTTTTTTTATATTTAAATTCCAATAAACGGATTTATATTATTTTATCCGTAATCAAATAACGGTAACGTTGAACTCTAAATAATTCAATAATTATTATTACACCAATTTTAACATTAAATCCTAACAACTTACAGTAGCTTGCAAAAGTTTTGAGACGATCTGTTTTTCTGTCCTAACTTTTTCTCTAAACAAAATTTCTTAATGATGTAAATTATTAATTTGTACCTCCTTTAAAGCTCAACAAAATGCAACATTAAAACAATTGAGACATATGCATGGATTAAAAATAATTCGGAAATTCGCGAAATTACTTAAGCAAAAGTTTTAAGACTATTCAGGTTTCTAAAGTGTTATTGAAATTAAGCGTCTTAATGTAACGAAATACAGCAATATTTAATATTTAGTTGCATATCCTTTTCCTTTGAGGACTGCGGCACATCGTCTGGACATGGAATTAACAAAACTTTGAGTTGAACCTTGGAATCTCCCATTCCTATTAAAGATCCTGAAGGATTTCTGTCTTTGAAGAATGCTTCCGTGTCCCGACTTTTCTAAGAAAAGCACCAAGAAAAGAAACGCAGCGTCAAGACGCGTTGATCCGAAGGAAGTCGATCATTGACCCAAACCAAGCTGCCATATATAAGGAGATGGCCACCGAACGTGGACTCACAGTGAGTAAGGACACCATAAGACTTCGTCTGGATGCCGCTGGATTCTGTGCACAAGTCCCTGCAAAAGAACCTCTCATCCGGGTAAATAATAGGAAAATCCGATTGAAATTCGCTAAGGAGCACGGAACGGGGACAACCAAAGATTGGAAGAAGGTCCTTTGAAGCGATGAATCCAAATTTAATTTATTTGGAAATGATGGTCGACGTTATATTCGTCGTCCAAAAGGCACCAGAATGGATTCCAGATACCAATGTCCAACAGTGAAGCACGGAAATGGATCAGTAATGGTCTGAGGAGCCAACATGACGGCGTCGTTCCGCTCGTACACATCGATGGGGTCATGGATCAAAATGTTTATAAAACATTTTAGAAGATCACATGCTGCCTTATGCTAGTAAAAAGATAAATCGTTGGATGGATGTTTCAGCAGGATAATGATCCAAAACACACTTCCAAGATGGTGACAAATCGATTTACAGCTAAGAAAATTATTGGACTGGCTGATTTAGTCACCTGACCTCAATCCAATTGAACATCTTTGGGAACATATCGGAAGAAAATCGGGACACGGAAGCATTCTACAAATGCAGAACTCCTTTAGGATCTTCAATCGGAATGGGATGAAATCCCTAGGTCCACCTTAGAAAGCCTTGTTGATTTCATGCCCAGACGGTGTGTTGCAGTCCTCAGAGCAAAAGTATGTGCAACTAAATATTAAATTTTGCTGTATTTTGTTACATTAATACGCTTAATTTAAATAACAGTTTAGAAAAACTGAATCGTCTCAAAACTTTTGCTTAGGTAGCTTTGCGAATTTCCGAATTATTTTTAATTCATGCATATGTCTCAATTGTTCTAACGTTGCATTTTGTTGGGCTTTAAGAGGGGTACAAATTACTAATTTATATCATTAAGAAATGTTGCTTACAGAAAATGATAGGACAGAAAAACATATCGTCTCAAAACTTTTGTCAGCCACAGTAGAACATGAGAAATCTCAAATAATCTCAGGAAGAAAGCATTTAACGTTTCACTTTGATTTTCGCTTCCGGGAGAAACCTTTAAGATGTCTGATATGTGATTTTTGTTCTCCTGTGTTTTGTGCATTTCTCTTTTCTAGACCAAATAAATAGTTTATAAACTTGATGTAAAATAAAAATATATTGAAAGATATTTTGCCAGAGTAAAGAGAAGAAAAAGGGTTTTATTTCTTCCAAGTATTATGCAGTAGCTTAAGCGACACACCCAATTATGACGCATGATGTATAGCACGAAAAACTTAATAAGAATTCATTATCTATATACAATGGCGCACAAATTAAAGAAACACGTACAAAAACTCGTGTAATTGGAATGATTTTGCAGCTAAAAATGTGGACCTTGTACAATATCTTTATTTTGTCATGGCTTACATATCTTCATCATTCAAAATATTCCATTACTGCAAAAAATATATTTTTATAAGAATATGGAAAATGTTGATACAAAGTGGGGTAGGGAGACGTTTACACTGTTAAAAAACTGCAACATGTTTTATGATGCTGTTATATATTTTTTATGTAAATAGTCCACCTTGTAAATAGTATTTCTGCACAATATAATCCATTTTAAAAGATTCAATCTGTGTCGTCTATTAATTTATGTGTATGAGTGATTCAGTTTCCATATATATGTCAAAATAGTGTGTGTTAAATTTCCACCATTGATTTAATAAATAATTATCTTTATCCTAGAAACTATCTTTATCATAGAAACTATCTTTATCTTAGATGATTGAGCTGTAGATAAAACCGTAATTTATTTATATTCAAACTAGCAAAAGAACTTTAAATGAAATGAAATATATCGGTGAATATCCCTGTATTTTAAAGCAATATGAACCTTTGATTTGATTGCCTAAGAGGGACTGCTCAGACAAGGAAACCAAGTCTGTAGAGCATAGTATCCCTCCCGGTCCCTTTATTAAGGTCCTTAAAAAAAAAAAAAAAAAAAAAAAAAAAAGAGGTTACAGTGTTCAGCCCCAGCTGATGCCGCCGGAAAACGCGACAATGAGCGGCAAAACATAAACATAAGAAAGAAATATAATACAGGCGACCCTGCCAGGAGTGCTCCAATACGACCAAGTGACAGCGACTGAATAAGGCTTTTACAGGAGTGATCCATCACTGCCGGAAAACAGATTTTCCCACGCGACACTGGGCAGTGAGGGGCATCAGTAGGTGGTGGAAACTACAGGAGGCGAAGAATTGATGAATTGAGATCCAACAGACGGGCTCCCTAAGTTAAATTTGAGAGGTAAGTTAAGTGGTCAAAAATGCTTTTTAGTTTCCTCTTTAGAAGTGGGCGAGTTAGGATATTAGCGAGCCAATTTTTTGGAGGGTTTTGAGTGCACCTGAGATGCCATTGGCTTGTCAGTGTGCAGTGAAAATATGGGTGTGACGCTGTACCCTGTTCACCGCACTCGCATTGGTCTGAAGATGCACATTTGAATCTGTGTAGGTACTGACGGAAGGGTCCATGACCAGTAAGAAAAGCTGTAGTGTGAGGGGTGAGGTAATATAGTGTGTAGGAGACTTTGGGGATTAGCGTATGAGTATGTCGGCCTTTGGTTGAGGTGGTCCAATGTACTTGCCAGTCTTTTGAAATATTTTTTTTAATGTACGTTTGATGTAGCTATGTGGGAGTGGAAGGTGGTGATCAATGTTGGGTTTTTTGTGGCTTCTTTTGCTAAAGTGTCAGCCAACTCGTTGCCAAATATGCCCTTTTGTACGGACACATGACCAATTCGTGCGCGGCTTATGATAGTTAATAGCCTTTTCTTTATATCAAGAACTAGTGGGTGTTGGTCTTGTTGGAATTAACTGCTTGCAGACTAGACAGACTGTCGCTATATATCCAGTACAGAGTTGTGTCTGTTTGTGCGTGGATCCATTCGAGTGCTTGGAGGATGGCATATAGTTGGGCTTGATATACCGTGTTGTTGTCGTCCAATCTGCAGGCCCACTGGTGGATGATCAACGCACCTTCCGTGACACAGTAAGCTGATGCCACGCCGGTTGCTGTTCAAGATCCATCAGTAAAAATTGTTGGCAATGTGGATGGTGTGTACGTGTTACGATCTGTATTTACATGGAGGTGTGATGTTTCTTCTGCTGGATGTAATTGCCAACCATGGACTATTCGTTCGATGCTTTTGGATGGAAAATGCTGTTCTACTGTTTGACTGTGTGAAAGTTGTAGGATTCTGCTCTTTTTGTATTCATATTCTAATGTTAAGGTGATGGGTGGTATACCTGTAATTACATTTAGTGCATCGGTTGAGATGGTTTTATAACCACACGACAGTTGTAGTAGGAATGGTCTTTGAATTGATGTTAATTTTTGTTTATTTGTTTTTGTTAGTTTACCTCCCCAAATTCCAGCCCCATATAGAATAATCTTTTCTATAATTGTATTGTACCATATTTTTAGCATGTTATTATTGATCCCCCAAGATTTCCCCCTAAGTCTTGATGCATTGTGGTGGTGTTTGACTAATTTGAGTTTAAGTTGGTTGAGGTGTGCTGTCCAGGATTGATATTTATCTATAGTGACGCCTAAGATTTTCATATGTGCTACGTGGTGCAAGCTAGTTCCGTTAATCCGCATTGTTGGTTCGCGCTCCAGCTTGCGTGGCTTGGCGAATGTAAGGACCTCTGATTTTCCAGGTGATAGGTGTAAGTGGTGTGTATTTAGTAGTTGGCAGAATGCTGCGAGTGCTCGAGCCGCCGTAGTTTCCAGGTCCAGACGCGTGCGACCCGAGAGAACCAGGCTGAAGTCATCAGCAAAAGCAAATGCGATTATGCCCTGACGTTCCAGCTCTAAAAGAAAAACGTTTGCGATTAGTAGCCAGAGTAGAGGTCCAAGACAAGAGCCTTGGGGGCATCCCTTCTCCAGCTTACGCGGAATGTAGCCTGCACCCCAATTAATGAGGACACTTCTTTCAGATAGATAAGACTTGACGACCCCAGCCAGGTTGCTTGGGCAGCCCAGCGCCTGTATAAGTATGTCCCTCCATTCTATGTTGTCGAAGGCTCCCTGTATGTCCAGCGAGACCAGGGAAGTGTAGTCACCATTAGCTATGCTGTCGGTGCAGGAAGTCAAGATATCTAGCAATGCTTTTTCACTTGGAATGTCCTTCCACGTTGCTGAAAACGATACGAACGCCATTGCGCTATTATATTTTCAAATGTCCCAGATAAAATTTGGGCCGTTGAGGACTTACTCTTTTAGTTGCTTATTCACAGTAAGATATTGCAAAAAACAATAGAACGATATGTAATATATTAAAACCATCCTGAAAAATTATCTAACAGTGCTAGTCTCATCAAAATCCGTCCAATGGAAAATTTTTAAAACGACTAATCTTTCATAATGGGGTTCCCCTGATTAGAGAACTTCCCCCATAATTCTACAACTAAGGAACAATAGAATGATATGCAGTATACTAATGCAATCCCTGAAAAATTATAGGCTATGATGTCATACACTCACGCACAGCTTTTCTTTTTTTTTAATCGGTTATAAAAAGGAAAAAAGTCGCCAAATTTAGGGGATTTTTTCCTTTAATGGCAACCTAGCTGTTGTATTAAGTTATTGGTTTGGCGCGAGCTGGAAAATCGAGCCAATCAAAAAGTCGCCAATCATCGGTGTGTCAGTGTAACACATATGTTCCAAATTATATAACTAACAATTCACGTCTCATGAAAATCCATCCTATAGAACTTTATAAAAAAGCTAATTTTGCATGATACCTGAAAGGCTAATTTTGCATGATGGTTCACATGATTATAGAACTCTCTTCCATAGTTTTATAACTGAGTAACGTAGTACACGATATACAATGTGCTATAACCTTTTCAAAAAAAATTATATAACAGTGCAAGTCTCATCAAAATCCATTCAGCAAAACTCAAATATGAAGCAGTCGGAAGGCAATTACCATTTGCATTTTATATACTATAGAGTAAAAGTATAAGTAGATAGTTGTAATAACTAAAAATGTGTTATGATATCGAAAACACATTGAAAAGTTAATTAGAAAGAGTAAACATTAAAATTTCATAATTAAAAGACTGGAGAATATTACAGAAAGACAATAGGTTGATGACTTTTATGCTTAAAGCTTCAACATTTCCTTCACAGCCTCTTTTGTCATTACAGTTTCTATAGCCATTTTAGTTTTGAAACCTTCGTTTCAAAACTAAAATGGCTGTAGTTTTCACTACATAAATGAAATGTAGTGGAATGTAATGGAATGTAAAATGGAATGTATTTTTCACTACAAAAATTTACGGCAAAAAACTGACTTCAGTTTTCTCTAAATTTAATTTTTGTTACATAACAAATTTTCCACTCGTCTCTTCACTTATTTTGCATAATGCATACACATTGTCCCATTCTATGAGTTTCAATTAAATATAACTATATAATGGTGTCTGAAAGTTAAAAAACAAACGCAAAAGGCTAGTTTTCTATAAATAAAGTTAATTCTGAATGCTCAACAGAAAGTGATATAAACAACAGTCGTAGTAAATAAATACTATCCCTACAGCACACCTCCCCGCTTCACAAATGCTACAGTGAACCAAAATGTGATATATTTCATCGCATTTTTTGCTCACCAGTGATTATCATTTAGTGACTCCACCGAGAAGTCACCGTGAGTGTTACTATGTCCCAAGTCACCAAGTGACATTACTATGAAATCACCTCGTGTTTCTCATCTGACTGGCATGTGGACACTCTATTGTGAAGCCATCATGAGCGATGCATTGTGATAATTCACTAAATAACGTCACAATGAAGTCACGTAGTGACTATCAGGTGATAGATATTTAAAGATTCTACTCCGAATTATCATGAATGTCCCTTTGTAAAAAGTCACTAAAATAGCAAAACTTAACTGTACTATCACTTGAGACTCGTCAACGTTCGTGGTGATTTTACTATGGAATCTCCTAATGAAGGGCACATTGAGAGTCAAAAGTTGACTACACAGTAAAGTCTCCTTGTGACTCGTCACAAAGCAACAATCACAGTAACTTCTTAGTAGAGTGACCAAATGACGGTCACTTGAGAACAGTAATGAAATGATTGAAAGGTATCACATTTGAGTTCACTTTAGTGACTGTAGCAATTGTGGCTATTTGTGGGTACAAGAGATGTCGCATCGAGGGTAGTACCTATTTGCTATACTTTTTGCCATTTATATAATTTTATTTTGAATACGCACACTTAAATTTATATTAAAAAATCAGAATTTTGCATTTTTTCTTAATTTTTGGACACCAGTGTAGTGTGTTCATAGCTAAATAACTAAAGAAATGAAGTATTTATATTGATGACGATAGAAAATTGTCTTAAAGCATTTCTAAAATTACTTCATTTGCGATGCGTGTAAATTGCTATATTTCATTATCAGTATAAATGTAGAATTTTATGAGCATAAGATTGTATGTCAGCTCATTGGTATACATTCTAACATGAAGAGGAAATTATTTTCACTTTCCTTTAAAATATGCTTTTTATTACTTTTTTAAAGATAATTTAAATACTTTTTCAAAGTATATCATATTAACGAAACACCTATTAACCCTTTAGAATTAAGGTAAAAAGTTGCATGAAACTCATTTTAAATACCAAAGACTGTGTATCATCTGATTTTTACGGAGCAATTTTACACTCAAGGGAACTGTAATAAATCTTTTCTATGATTACTTTCATCTGTATTGCATCCAAATTGCTATATTTCATTATCAGTAAAAATGTAGAATTTTATGAGCATAAGATTGTATGTCAGCTCATTGGTATACATTCTAACACGAAGAGGAAATTATTTTAATTTTCCTTTAAAATATGCTTTTTATTACTTTTTTAACGATAATTTAAATACTTTTTCAAAGTATATCATATTAACGAAACACCTATTAACCCTTTAGAATTAAGGTAAAAATTTGTATGAATCTCATTTTAAATACCAAAGACTGTGTATCATCTGATTTTTACGGAGCAATTTTACACTCAAGGGAACTGTAATAAATCTTTTCTATGATTACTTTCATTTGTATTGCATCCAAATTACTATATTTTATTATCAGTAAACATGTAGAATTTTATGAGCATAAGATTGTATGTCAGCTCATTGGTATACATTCTAACACGAATAGGAAATTATTTTCCTTTTCCTTTAAAATATGCTTTTTATTACTTTTTTAAAGATAATTTAAATACTTTTTCAAAGTATATCATATTAATCCTTTAGAATTAAGGTAAAAAGTTGCATGAATCTCATTTTAAATATCAAAGACTGTGTATCATCTGATTTTTACGGAGCAATTTTACACTCAAGGGAACTGTAATAAATCTTTTCTATGATTACTTTCATTTGTATTGCATCCAAATTACTATATTTTAAGGTGCGTCTCAAAATTATATGGACAGGCGATTTTTTGAAATAACAGCTAAGAAAATAAAGCAATAATCACGAAAAAAATAACTAGCATATGGAATCATAACATAAGTTTATTACGATACAGAAATGTTATGATTATATCACAGATTGTTTGTAAAAAAATAAAATTAAAAATAAGCTGTCTCAAAAATATATGGACAATGAAACGAATTGCTTTTATTACAACCGTATCAGAAAAATTTGCATATTCCGCGTTCTGTACTTGTAACGTAACCACTTCGAAATATAAAAACAATGCTCTTTCTTCAACTGTCGAATAGTAGGAAAATGCCTCGCAACGTTGAATTCTCTGCAGCTGATATTGCTAAAGTTTGGCGTTTAAAGGCTCAAAATGTTAAAGTTTCTGATATTGCAAAACAAATGAAGCGTAGCAGATCTGGAATGCATGCAATTTTATCAAATGGTGACAACACGATTGCAAAAAAACGTTCAGGTCGACCAAGAAAAGCATCTCTAAGACAAGATAGAGAACTTTTCGCGAGCATTTTCAACCCAAAAGAAGTCTGTTTGTGAAACTACGAGGACTTTGGCGTTTCCTATTTCTAGATCTACAGCTCAACGTCGCATACAGGTCAGCGAAAATCATAAATATCGCAGAATATGTCGGGCACCTATGCCAAAAGTGCACCATAGAAGGCTCGAGTTCTTTGGGATAAAAAAACATATGCATTGGACAGATGAATGGTTAAGGGTTTTCTTCAGTGACGAAAAAAATTCCATTTGGATGGCCCTGATGGCTGGGCATACTATTGGCATGACTTACGAAAAGAACTTCGCGAGTTCTTTAGTCGACAAAAAGGAGGGGGTTCACAAATGGTGTGGGGCGCATTTTGTTTCAACGGAACAACGGATATTGCTTTTCTTAATATTCGACAGTGCTCTGAGGATCATTAAAATGTCCTTAAAAGCAATCTACTTCTAATCGGAAACATCTTAGGGGGGAAAAACTGGAAATTCCAACAGGACAATGCGTCGATTCACACGTTTCACTCAACAGCAGCTTGGTTTAAACAGAATCAAGTGACTGTTATAAACTGGCCAGCCATCAGCCCAGACTTGAATCCAATTGAAAACCTTTGGGGAGTACTTGCACGAGATGTGTAAGCCCATGGTCGGCAGTTTTCTACTATTCACGAATTACAGCAACAAGTAGAGCAGAGTTGGTTCTTTTTACAGCCGCACATACTCCAAACACTAGTTGGAAGCATGCCTGATAGGGTTTTCAAGATAATTAAAAGGAATGGATACAAAATTTGAATTTAAATGCAAAATATTCGAAAAGTCCATATATTTCTGGGACAGCCTATTTTTATTTTTATTTTTTTACAAAAAATCAGTAAAACGTATTCTTTATTTTTTGATGTAATAAATTTATGTTATCATACTATATGCATATTATTATTTTCGTGATTATTGTTTCATTGTTTGAACTGTTATTTCAAAAAATCGCCTGTCCATATACTTTTGAGACGCACTATATTATCAGTAAAAATGTAGAATTTTATGAGCATAAGATTGTATGTCAGCTCATTGGTATACATTCTAACACGAAGAGGAAATTATTTTCATTTTCCTTTAAAATATGCTTTTTATTACTTTTTTAAAGATTATTTAAATACTTTTTCAAAGTATATCATATTAACGAAACACCTATTAACCCTTTAGAATTAAGGTAAAAAGTTGCATGAATCTCATTTTAAATACCAAAGACTGTGTATCATCTGATTTTTACGAAGCAATTTTACACTCAAGGGAACTGTAATAAATCATACTGAATCATTATTCATAATTACTTTAAGTGCATCATTATGTTACAGAAGGGCTTTGGAGCTCATGAGAAAGAGGCTGATAATTATGATTAAATTGCATAATTCAATGCTGCCGTAAAGAATTCCGATAATGTATATTAAGTAAGTAAACAAACAGGCTGACATAATGTTTTCTATATACGTAGAAAAGATAATATACAAGAGATAAAAATTTGCATATCACGTTTTTTTACTTAGCATCTTGAAAAAAAAATAAATAACGGAAGCAATTAAGGCATACAGAATCTACGCAAAGACACTCGCAAGCTAACGTTAAAGCAATGGTAGCGTTCTTTTCAAATTTCTCGTTTGCGTTTCAATATTTTTAAATGATTTGTTTTGCATAGGAGAGCTAATGGTGATTTCTATCAGAGTCTTTTTATATTTTTCAATTTTGGTTGCAGTTTTTTAAATAAGGCTGCTTTTTATTTTGGAACTGGTTCAGAAATCCAAAGTATCATCAAAAGGAAAAAAATGCAATCGAAATTGAAAAAAAATATATATCCAGTTAGAGATCGACCTCAGCTATCTTATGCAAAGAAAAAAAAACATTTAAAAGCAAATGAGAAATTTAAAAAAAACGCCGCCATTGGTTTAACATTAGCTTCGTTTAATTAATGTAGGTTCTTAAGGCTTCACATTTCATTATATATTTTAGATATATATATTTTACACATTAGTTTCAAAAATCTATTCATACTTGCCTGTTTTATATTTAAAAATGCATTTAAGACTATTTTCTTTATTTTCAAAGATCATTACATTATAATATTTGGAATATATCTTTTCATTATAATGGATATCCAAGCAAAAAGTTTATTTTTAATTTCCTACCAAGGTTTGTCTAACATCTACTACAAAAACCACTAGTGATACATCTATTCATATGCAAATAGAAAAGTGTTCGAACAACTCGTTATAAATGTAATCAAATAAAGATATATGATTACTTTTATGTTACTCTGTCGCAAATCTTGCCAATAGCATATTTTTTCCTCGCCAATAGAAGCTTTATATTTTGCCTGTATAAATTTAACGTTGATGTTAAAATAAAATGTTGTGGTTTTTTAAATTATTATTATTGATTTTATAACTATTATTATTATTTTGTATTTTAAATTAAATGAATGAAATATATGTATTTTAAATGCGTGCAAATAAAGGTATTTTAATTCTATGTATTGTAAAGGAAAGTTATGTATTTGAAATGAAATGTACACGAATGAAATGTATACCATCGCTATTACGATTGATAGCGATGATAACAATATTTGGTGATTAATCACCTACGCCCGGCTTACATAAAAGCACGGAAATAATCTTGAGAATATCAAACAAAATTATATTTTAATGTGAGATTTATTTATCAGTGAAAATTTAACTGTGTTTAATGAGTTCGTTAAATATTTCCGTTGTTTTATAAATAGCAAATTGTTTTACGGTATGTACCGATAAAATATACCAAAGTAAAATAGACTCCGATTGATTCACAGAAAGAAAGTAGAATTTATAAGATGGTAACTTATATATGTATATATATAGATATTTAATCTAATGTATCTCCCAAACCATATATGTACTAATAAAACAAAGACGTTTGCCTGTCTGTATGTCTCTCTGTCCGCGATTGCAAGGAAAATCTACCGCACATAGAATTGTAAAAATTTGTATACAGATATTGCAAAGAAGGGTCCAAATACACCGGAGGCTTAGATTTTTAATTTTCTGGTAATTGACCGAAATATTAATTAAAAACTCACTAAAAACTGCAAAATACTGAGCCGTCGTCGATGGTCGGGATTTCCAAAGCATTCCGTAACATAGAAGAAAGAAGAGAGAGAAAAACGTTCCTTTTTTTGTTGTTGTTTGTGTGTTTGTTTTTACAACTGCGCATATTCGTTTAACAAATCAAAATAAGAAAAAAATATTACACTAATCACTGTACTTGTTCGTTTCTAACGGTGTTATCTGTTAAAAGAATATTAATATTTAACCTTTCAAAAAACATTTTTTCGAAACGTATTTTTCGTGGTCTTTTAGGCGTATTTACAAGTCTGCATCCGTCTTCCTGGTAAAAATACGACAAAACAAAAAGTATACACTTATTTGGAGTACCTTTTCGATTTCAAAGGTCTGATTAATTTTTAAAAAATAGCAACACTAACCATTTTAAAATTTATATATTTCGAGAGCCGTTTTCTAGTGTATTTTGTTTTTCCTGCAATCCGCTTTCAAATCAAAATACGAAAAAACAAAAAAGCACCCACTTTATCTGATGCATTTTCCTTTCTAAAGACGTCTTCTGTTAAAAAATTATTAATATTTATCCCTTCAAAAATTATTTTCCTAATGACGATTGCGCGATTTTTGCTTTTTCTGCATATTTAAAAAATCTGCATCTGCTTTGCAATTCGAAATACATAAAAATAAAAACACATTCACTTAATCTGAGTACCTTTTCCTTTCTAACAGTGTCTTCGGTTTAAAAAATAATAATATTTACAATATTAAGATATTAAAAAATACTTTTTTTCTTGAAGTCCTTTCACGAATTCCCCACACTTTTTGCTTTCCTCAGCACCTTCCCAGACATCAAATGTGTTGCGTCAGAAACCCATGTTTCAACTTTATCGCATTCGCGTTTTAAAAGAGGAAGGGGAGAGTCGTTTCATATATTATTAATTTTTTTCGCCAATCTTTGATTAGAATTGAAAGTTTAATATAGCCAAATTTCAGAAGTTCAATCGGCAAATACTAAACCGGGAAGCCTTAGATCGTTTAGATAGATTTTCATCTAAAAATGTAAAATTCTAGAGTGTACGCTGCCGAAGACAGTAAGGCCCTCTATTCTAGGTTCGTTTGGGACAATTTTCGTTTAACTATTTTAAATCCAAATAGACCGGAGCGTGCGTAGTACGTCCGGTGTACGCTACTTCCAACATTAGGTTCGTTTGGATTGATTTTCATTTAAAATCATAAAATCAGACAAATTTGAGTGTATGCCGAAGGCAATGGGCCTCCAACGTTGGGTTTTGAAAGATTTTCTTTTAAAAATATCAATCATTCAAGATTGTTTTAAAGTATATTTATGGTCATTATCACGGTTCTGGAACAACGCCGGGTGGTTCTGCTAAATTAACTTTAAATTAATGAAAGCAACGGATTCAAGTTACTTTAATCATTAAAGTTTTATTTGCTATTACGGGATAAAGAAGTATCTAAGAATTTAGTTTTTTTGTATAATATACATTAAATTACTTTTAATTTCACATACTAAGAAATACGTTTATTTCTGATAAGTAATACAAATTAAATAACTTAATTTTAAATTAATTTTAGTTTTACAAAATGTTGAAATATGAGCTAAAATAACAATGTTTCGTAAGCTGAATATTTTATGGATAATTCCAATTAGTAAAATATTTAATGTTGTCTAATACCACAAAGAGAATTTTTAAATCACAGATTTCATATCGGCATGTCTTGTTTACAATTTTTCTACAGATTTAAAACTTTTGAGAAAAGTATTAGTTGAAAATTTTATGAAGCATTTGTTCTTTCAACGTGAATTTCAGAAAGATTTTAATAACATTTATGTTACAGGATCAAATTTCAACAAAGTATTTTACTTTGTAATTTAATCCGCTATTTAAACTGGTGCTCAGTATTTTTCTTGCAGCTTAAAGAAATATTACTTGTTATTGAAATTTGTTAAGAAGTTTTCAGTAATCCCCTAACACAACTGAAACAATTTTAAAGGTAATCTTAATAAATATTTTTGAAAATAAATATAGGGAATATTAGGTTACAATATTTTACTTCAATCATTTGAAAATCAGAAATAAGTTCCCTTTTATAAATTGAAATGTTTAAATTATATTTTTTAAATATGACTATTTTTGAAATATTTAAATCTTATGTAAAGCACGCTCTTATAATATTTATTTCGGTTTTGAATTCAAATATTAATTTTATTTTTCTTATTTTTCAGGTATCCAGAAACGTAAAATTACATATCGAGTAAGTCAAGATTTCATTTTATACAGTAATATAATATTCCAATCCAACATCAGTTTTAATATTTTAATTTACTTGCTATAACAGAGAGAGATTTTTCAGTGATAATTTTGTACAAGAAATTTTAAGAAATCAAAGCAAACATCAATTTGCTTAGTACGTGTACTAAGCAAATACACAGTGTACTAAGGCCGTACAGAAAATTTATATATCTTACAAATTTATGGATTTTCTGTATTGAAATTTATAAAATATATATTTAGAAATATTTAGTAGAAACCACCTATAACGAAGTTCAAAAGGCTGGGGGAATAGTTAGTTAAACACTTGCATTGTTATAACCAGTTTCCTTAAAAAGAGTTGTAATTTTGGATTGATCCGATACTTCGAGTTAAACAGGCTTATATTATCCCGTTAAATGCATTATCTCTATTAATTAAATGCGATAAAAAAATTTAAATGATTTTTTTAAAGAAACATTATTATAAAATTAAAGAGTATTTTATAGCGCCATATATTTCGTTAAATCTACAAACGCTCTTACATATTATTTTGTTAGTGCTTTTATTTATTGGCTAATTGTTAGTGCGCTATTCGTAATTCACGTGTACTAAGCAAATTATGACGTATAACTTAAAATAATCTCAAAATACACAGTCCGGAAGCTGAAGTTGGACAGTCTGCCAATGAGTAGGCAGCGGGCTATTCTACCAAGAAATTACTAAGTGTATAGACAGAATTTAGAATATAAAAGAATAATTGGGAATATATTGAATTAATTTAGAATATCAATGACTATTGCATTTTCACAAAAAATCGGGTTTTAAAAAATTTGGATTGGATAATGTATTACCATTAAAAAACTGTTAGCTAATTAGTTAATGCAATTTGAGAACACTTACTTACTCAAAGCTCCCAAATAACACAGACAGCAAATTAATTAGGCCGTAATAATGCAAACACGTTTTTATTAATCACAAAAACACATGACAAACAGGAAGGATAATTTTATACTAAATAACTACTGATCACCTTCATAACAACACTTGTTGTATTCATAACATAGAACATATTCGGTTTAACAGCTAGCTACACTGTAAAAAAAATTCTCAGGTTACTAAAAATTTTTTAGTATATTTGTATTCCACAGATTTTTTTAGTAACCGGTACTAAAAATTGGTACTAAAAGACTAAAAAAATTTTGTATTCTTACTTACTGACTATAAAATCTGTAAGAATTACTAGAAAACAGCTAGCAACATTACTAGAAAACAACTAGCAATGACTCCGATTTTTAGTACCGGTTACTAAAAAAATCTGTGGAATACAAATATACTACAAAATTTTTAGCAATTTCCCAAAATCTGTTAGAAAAACTAAACTTTTTTAAGTAGATCAACCCATTTTTTTTACAGTGTACCAGGTGAGACGAATAAATTTGAATGGTAACTTCATATGCGTTTTCGAAAACAATAGATGCTGACAAAATAACGATTTGATGAATAAAAGGATTTAAAATAGACGCCGAATGAAAATGACTTGTACAGTAACTCTTAAAATTGAACTAAAATAAGGTTTCAGCATACTTTAACTTAAAAATAAGACTAGATTATGTTTCTTGACGCAAAACAGACTTCTGAAAGAAAAAAACATGATTCAGCTAGAATGTGAACTTCTTTTACCAAGACTTTAAATAAGAATGATTTTTTTTTCGTTTCGACTTGTTGCGTCATCTGACCTCACGCCACCGCCCCCTGAATACTAGGCCTGCGTGCTGACAAAAATGGTGGCTGCCGCAGTCGGATTTTTTTTTCAGCGTTTGAACGGTCCCTCGAAGTTCAACACCAATAATTTCTAAAAGTTTTGTACGCCTAGTTTTTCTGAGATCAAATAAGTCAAAGAAAACTTTTATATATTATTGGTGTTAAAGTTCGAGGGACCGTACAAACGCTGAAAAAAAATCTGCCTGCGACAGCCGCCATTTTTGTTCGCGCGCAGGCCTAGTATTCAGGAGGCGGCGCTCACGCATTCAACGTCACTTATCGTGAGAGAAAGCAAATTTACCTGCTGGCTACTTTTCCCCCCATAACCTCTGGTGAGGGGGGGGCGGCGTGGACTTCGGGTGAAACAGCAAGCTGTTGAATGGGACGCTTGAACGTACCCTCGTTGGTTAGGATAGTCACGACTCTAACTATACCATCAGACCCAGGATGGACTTGCTCAATAAGTGCTAACGTCCATTGCATTGGATGAATTGATGATTCTTTGACCAAAACTAATTGACCATACTGTGGTTACCTTTTGTCCATTTGTGTCTTAAGGTCAATATTTGGAGATAACCTTTAGTCCAGCCGAGCCAGAAATGATCACGTATATCGTTACAAATCTTCCTAGAATAGAAACTAATAGATGGATTAATATTAGATGAAATGTCAGGTAAAGCAAGTAATAATGGAACACAAATGAGGAAAAGTCCGGGAGTTAGTACAGATAAATCATTAGGATCCGTGGATAAAGGAATAAGTGGACGAGAATTTACACATGCTTCAATAAGTCACAGGGTAGTGGATAGTTCTTCAAATGTCATAAGAGTACATTGGCATGATTTAGTTACATATCGTTTGGATAGTTTTTTTAGACTCTCCGAAGCCTCCAAAGTTTGGACCATAAGGAGGTATGAAATGTCAAACATTCTGTCGTTGATAACATTTCTCAAGTCTAATTAATCTCAAGTCCTAAGATTTTGTCCTTGAGAAGTTGGATAAGATTGTTGTTTTAAGATAATAAGTTGCTCATACGAATGTTTTTCCGTTATCAAAAAAAAAGGTCTGTTGGACATCCTCGATTCGAAACGACGTAAAGTTTTTAAAAATGCTTCAGTGGTTAGTTCTGACACTACGGTTTTGGTACACATGCAGATAAAGAGACAAATGTGAGATTTAAAAGTAGTATACTTTATTTTGGCATTTTGATTTGATGGGACCCGCAAAATCAATCCATGTTTCCTGGAAAGCTCTGCAAGAGTTAACCCTTGATGAAGGTCCCCTTGGTCAAGTCATTGAATGTTTGGCACATTATGCACTTTTTCTTCCTTTTGGGGTACTGGTCAAACTTGTGTTCCCCTGCGCAGATGGAGCATGTTTGTCTCTGCTGGCAGTTACTAGCTACGTGGTCAAAATTGCAGCAGCGATGGCATCTCTGGATAGTTACATATTTTTTTACCGGGAAATCCTTGACCCCCAGGCAGACCGTTTTCCCCTTAAGGAGGTATTCTGCCAGGGGTTCCGGAAGCTTGATCCGTACATGCTTACTACCCTGATTTGCCTGCATTGGCTTCAGCATTTGTATTACATCTTCGTTGTCCGTCTCTGTGTCTATACATAGTTGCTTTATTATCTTCGCCTTGATAGTTTCCTGTTCCACTTTTTCCGGTACGTGAAATATAATCGCCCTCTTTTTTTTTAAGGTGCGCCGTCTTCATATGCAGGTTGCTGCTCTCTTCTTGCTCTTCTGCCAGTGTCTATTTGAGTTTTGATGCTTCGGCTGCATTTTCACGTTCTATCTTCTATTCTATTAGTTTATTATGCATTATATTTAAATCTATTTTCTTCTTTTTCACTTTTTACGCTAATGGATAAGTTCCAAGTGAAAAAATAATATGTGAATGAAATTTTATAAAAATAATCAAGCTTAACTTTTCGAATGTGTAAAGTATTATAAATTTCAGATCAAATGAAATTTATATCCCACTTAAAAAAAAGTCAGATAGAAAAAAAAGCAAGAAAATATATAGTTTTTAAATGTTTATGAAATAAATAAAAAATATGATAAAATACATGTAATATTTTTGTGTTAATTAATTGTTTTTATGTATGGCGAAATATACATGTATTGAATACATAGTAGGGTAGATCGAAAAGTATACGAAATTTTTTTTTTCGAAATTACTTTTGGCGCGGGGTGTAAAAGTTGCCTTTTATGTATATTAGTTTACACGTTCTTTTTATTGAAATCCATTCATATCTTCCGGTGCCCCCAGTGCATATCTAGAAAATGTGATAAGTTTCCAAATATACCGCTGTCCTTCTGTTATGGAGGGCATTGTTTTGATATGAAACCATATAAGTCCATACTTTCATAATACATGTTGTAAGAATAATGAAATTCTCAGATGTATTTTCTGTGGCCACCTACAACCTTAACGTTCTACCTGCAGTCGTTTGCCATCTTGAGTAAACAACCTGAACATGGTTTAGGAATACCAGGTCAGAACCACTTTCACCACGTGATATGTCTAAGCAAATATCATATAAATATTGCTGATCATTGCTGGATACCATTCTATCTATGTTATCTGGTATATTCTCCACACATATTGAAGAAAAGGAAGCTACAGGTGGTTCCTCGCAGATTTTGATTGCTGTACCAACTGGACCCACAAAAGGCTTTAGTACCAATTGTTGCACATCTAAATAATGTAGTAAATGTCGTAAAGACCTTTAGCTTCTCCTGTTGCAAATGTATCGTGTCCAATATGCAGAGAGTCAGGTTCCTTTTCAAGCATATAATGTTCCTCCTTTGTGTAGTACATTGTGTTCTTCATCAATAGCGCTTTTATATTGTTTTTTTTTCCATCGGAAAATAATCGGTTAAAATAGACAGAGACACGGCTAAATTGATCATCTCTGCAACTAAATTTTGAGCCTTTGTACGCTGTCGACGAATTTTATTGCGATCTACTAAATTCGAAGTTTCCTTTTTGTGTACAATTCCAATATCTTGTAAAACAGCACTGGCAAATTGAAGCAGCTGCTCTATTCAAAATTTCGTATGTAACAATGTAGTATAAAAAAATAATTTTATACATTTAATATAAACTATAAACGATTTGTCAACCCTTGGATCTAATAATTACGCTATACAAATGATTATTTAACTTGTTGCGTTTTATCGCTACTTCCATGGTTTTAATTTAATCGTTTCTTTTTTGCGCCTCGCGCAGACGATATTTTTCTGTTGATAAAAAATGGATCTGTCTTAGAAGTTTTATGAAATGAACTAGAAAATGTAATACGGAATATAAGATGTAATATTTATGATGTGCGCGAAAAATGTTGTGTATATTGTGTTCGTGATCGTTAATATATTTGTTTGTGTGTCTACATTGTGTAGATTCAATAATTTTTTGAACAACATGAACATTTATTCTCGAAAAGTCAGAATAATTTAAGATATCTTATCTCCCGAAAGAGGACCGTTTAGGTAAGCCTAACCTATTCCTGTGTTCTAGTTTTATGATTATTTAATTTTGAAATGAATATTGATACTTTAATATCAATATAAATAATATTGAAGATATAATTTTACAGACAGGGACAGATTCAATATTATTTTGGCATCTCTCTACCGGGATATTATATTATTTAAGAAAATAAAATACGATAATGGAACAGATTAAAAAATTGCGTACTCCATTAAGAAGCGCTTTTACGCGAATTGCTAATTTACTTGAGAACAAATTAACTGATGAAAATAAAGATGTTGAAGAAATTGAGATTTTATATGCTCAATTAGGTGAAAAATGGACAGATCTACAAACAAAAAAAAAGAAATGTTAGATCTTCTTTTAAACGATAAAACATGTTCTCAAGAAAATTATGATAAGGAATACGAAGGTTTTAGCGTGTATGAAGAGAAATTTATTAAGTTAAAAACGAAAGTTCAAAAGATTTTAAAGGTTTTCGGAACTGAAAATATCACGAAACGGAAGTTTAAACCTCCTAAGATAGAATTTAAATTATTTGGGGGAGATATTAAGGAGTGGTTTAGCCTTTTGGGCTCAGTTTGAAAAAATACATAACGATTCTGAAATCGCGAAAGAAGATAAATATCAGTACTTGTTACAAGCAACGTTAAAGGGTTCTAGGGCAAGAGAAATAGTCGAGTCGTACTGGTGATAGTTATGAAAATGTTATTGAATGTTTAAAGGCTCGATTTGGTCGTACTGATATGTTAATAGAAGTATATATAAGAGAAGTGCTCGCTTTAATGATGAATAATGCTACAGGAAAAGGTCCAAGAATTCCTCTTTTTAAATTATACGACAAAATTGAAACCTATTTAAGATCATTAAAAATGTTAGGTGTTTCAAGCGAACATTATTCTGCAATTCTTTATCCATTGATTGAATCGTGCTTACCAGTTGAAATATTGAGAATTTGGGAAAGAAACTTAAATTCTATTACTTTAAATTCAAAAGACAAAAGTAATAATAAGTTAGATTCTTTGATGAAATTTTTGCAGCACGAAATCGAAAGCGAAGAAAAAGTCCGTTTGGCTAGAAGTGGGTTTAATTTAGAAAATGTGAACAAAAATATTTATACAGTGTCAAATAGGCGAGAAAGAGATATTTCAATGGCTATGGAATTACATAATTCATCAAAAATGAAAAGGGAAACGTGTATTTTTTGTAACAAGTCACATTTAAGTAACGAATGTAGACATGCTAATAGTTTATCTCATGAAGAGAAAAAATAAATATTAATGGAAAAAGGGACTTGTTTTAAATGTTTAGAGATAAGAAAACACATATCACGTTTTTGTAGAACGAAAATACCACCCTGTGATTGCGGTAAATTACATTTCAAAATAATGTGTCCAGCAAAAAATGATAATGAAAACCCGATTATGGAAAAGTCAGATATCGAAATTAAAAAAGACACTGCTTTATACAATAAAACAGGTACTCGTCGCGTACTTTTACAAACGCTTATTGTCCGTCTTAGATGTAATAATAAGATGAAATACATAAGAATATTAATTGATTCAGGTAGCAGTAAATCTTATTTATCATCTTTTGCATTGGCCGAGATGGGATATGAATGCATTGGGGAAAATAATTTGACACATAGTTTATTCGGTGGCACGGAGACTGTATTATCACATAAGAAATATTTGATCAGCCTGAGCGACTTCTTTGATAATTATCGCTGTTGTGTCGAAGTATTAGATCAAGAAAAAAATTGTTCGAACATTCCTAAAATTCCTCTTGGCTCATTTATGAGTGAAATTAAGAAACAAAAAATCTTTCTCTCTGATTTGAATAACCAGGTTGAATTGCTATATGAGTTTTCACCTAACGAAATTCATGGGCTTATAGGAGCTGATGTAGCAGGTAAATTGTACACCGGAAAAATCAAACAATTGATTTCTGGCTTAGTATTGATGGAAACACGTCTTGGTTGGACTTTGATGGGAAAAACTAACCTATGTAACATATCCGATAGCACAAACAGCGTCATGTCACTTCATGTAAATGATGCAAAAATTTCAGATTTATGGCGGCTAGACACTCTTGGAATTCTCGATCCTGGCGAAAGCGGAAGCAGACAAGAAATAGAAAAAGCAACTGAAGAACATTTTAATAAAAATATAAAAATAGATGAAGAAGGAAGGTATGAAGTGAGCCTCCCATGGATTGAAAACCATCCTCCCTTACCAACTGGTCGATAAATCGCTGAACGACGATTAAGAAATTGTGTTGAATCACTAAAGAAAACTGAAACATTACAAGAGTATGAAGATGTATTAAAAGAATGGATACAAGAAGGCGTTATTGAAGAAGTTAAAAACTCCTGTAATGACGAAAGTGAACACTACTTGCCACACAGAGCTGTGATCAAAGAAAATTCTACCACCAGAGTTAGACCAGTCTTCGATGGTTCAGCTAGACAAAAAGATTCACCTTCGATCAATGATTGTTTAGAGAAAGGTCCTAATATCGTAGAGCTCATTCCGACTATATTAAATTAATTTCGATTGAAGAAAATAGGCGCGTGATTGCAGATATTCGAAGAGCCTTTCTACAAATTTGTTTAAATGAGCGAGATAGACCATTTCTGAAGTTTTTATGGTGTGAGGAAGGTGACCCCGAAAAGTTCAAAATTTTCCAGCATAAAAGGGTTGTTTTCGGTCTTACATGTTTGCCTTATTTACTTGGTGCAACTATCCGATATCATCTGAAGAATGTGCCTTCTAGATTTAAAGAAACAGCAGACAAGTTGTTAAAGTCTTTTTACGTAGATAACTGCGTCACTAGTGTTGAAAACTATGAGGAGCTTGAAAGATTTATTGAAGAATACACAATTATTCTCCAAAATGCTAAATTTGATCTTCGAGGGTGGGAGTATAATCTCAACAAAACAGAAGCAGATAACTTCCCGTTATTAGAAGAAAAGAATATTCCAGTTTTGGGACTGATGTGGAATGTAAAATCTGATACTCTGAAAATAAATTTAAGAAAATGTTTTGAAAACTATACTATTGTAACGAAAAGAGCAATCCTGAGTGCTGTTCATAGAATTTTCGACCCCATTGGCTTCACGTGTCCTGTCACCTTGGGGCCAAAGATTATCCTTCAAGAATGTTGGAAATTGAAAGTTTCGTGGGATGCTGAATTGCCTGAATCTATTACCAAGAAATTTGAAAAATGGCAGAAGGATGTCTCTAAATTAAAGGAAATAGAAACCCCTCGATGTATTATTTCCAATTATGAAGCGCCAGAAAATCTTTCTTTGCACATATTCTGCGATGCAAGCAAGAATGCATATTCTACATGTATATTTTTAAGAAGTGCGACTGAAAATACAATATCTTGTCAGCTTGTACAGGCTAGGTGCAGGGTTGCTCCAATGAAAACCATTTCTATTCCTCGATTGGAACTACTTTCCTGTAATATAGGAGCTAGACTGGCACAAAGTGTTATACACGATCTTCAGTTGAAAGATATCCCGAAATTTTTCTGGTCTGATTCAGCAAATGCTATATATTGGATCAAGGGAACTGAAAACTGGGCTCCTTTTGTTTTCAATAGAGTTAAAGAAATCCCATCTTTGACAGAACCTGATAATTGGTATCACATACCTGGATCATTAAATGCAGCAGACCTCCCTTCTCGTGGTTGTAATGCAGAAACTTTAGTGAAATCGAAATGGTGGAAGGGCCCGGAATGGTTGCGAAGACCGGAAAAAGAATGGCCAAAATCCAACGTTGTTCCTGATTTCAACATAGTATATTCCGAAAAGAGAAAAACTGTTGTTAGCACTACAAATCATGAAGAATCAACTGAAAAAATTTATAACAGAATTTCGCCGTACGACAAACTGATCAGAACTATTGCTTGGATTTATAGATTTTTTACTAACTGTAAAGTGGAACGTGCCAACCGGATTTCTGGACTCTTAACTCTAGAAGAAATAAATAGAGCTGAAATATCTTTGTTAAAAATAGTACAAAAGGAATCCTTTTTAGGAACTGGAGATAAACGCTTAAAATCACTTCAGTGTTATGTAGAATCGAATGGACTACTTAAAGTAAAGACACGTATTCTGATGAGAGAAGATAAAAGAAATTTCCGATTTCCGATACTGTTACCCTGTAGCCATCCAGTTGTGGAAATACTTATTCGGACAAGACATCTTAGTTTAAATCATGCTGGTACCCAGATATTGATGAGTAATTTAAGAGAAGACTTTTGGATTTTGAAATGCAGGAAGACTGTTAGAAAGGTAATTAGAAACTGTGTACGTTGTAAAAGATTTAATTCAAGACCTAAACCGATTATAGAAGCACCTCTTCCGGAAGATCGTATAAAAGAAGCTTCAGTATTCGAGGTTGTAGGGACTGACTACGCCGGTCCTTTACTTCTTCGAGGTGGTCAGAAAGCTTGGATAGTTATTTTCACATGTGCTGTCTACAGAGCCATACATTTAGAGATAGCCACATCCTTATCGACTGACAACTTTTAGCAAGCTTTTAGAAGATTTATAGCACGAAGAGGTAGACCTTATATAGTATATTCTGACAACGGTAAAAATTTCACGGGTACTGAAAATTTGCTTAAGCAAATTGATTGGGATGTTATTTCTCAGTACAGCACAGCTCGGAAGATCACTTGGAAATTTAACCATCCATCTGCGCCGTGGTGGGGTGGATGGTGGGAACGTTTGATAGGCGTAATAAAAGGGATCCTTCGAAAAGTCTTAGGACGAAGCTCTTTGGACTTAGAAGAAATGCAAACTGTTATTTGCGATACTGAAAACATTGTTAATCAGCGGCCTTTGACCTATGTTTCAGAGGAAATTGATGATTTAATACCACTTACTCCTTCTATGTTTTTACAAGATATTAGAGAATCAGGGATTCCTGATCTTGACATTTTGGATTCATCGTCTATTAATAAGAGACATGCTTATAGACAGCGATTAAAACAAGATTTACGAAAAAGATTCCGCACTGAATATTTGGGATATTTAAAACAATCCTCGAAATTTGACAAAAATCAGAGACCTGTCCAGATTGGTGACGTTGTTCTTGTGTCTAGTGAGAATGTTAAAAAACTTGAATGGCCACTTGCCAAAGTTATTGAACTTTATCTTTCAAAAGATGGAAATGTACGATTGGTAAAGGTAAAGATGAAAGGCGGCGAATTTCTACGTCCTGTTCTCAGATTGATTCCTCTAGAAGTAACCCATGTAAGAGGTACTGAACTCCATTCTACAGTTCAGTCGAATGATAAAGAATGTCCTTTAGATCCTGCTCCTACCAAACCGACGATAAAATTGACTGGTAAAAACTGTTATTTAGACCCTGCTACGAGTATGCCGATGATCCAACATTCTGTTAAAGACTGCTTTTTAGATACTGAATCTACTGAACCTATTTTCGATAAAGGTGCTAGTGACTCTCCTGTGGTGACTGTACCTGAAAAACGATCCCGATATGGTCGGTTATATAAACCCAAAGTAAAGTTTGAGTTTCATTGAATTCGAAACTCAAAGGTGGGAGTGTGTTGCGTTTTATCGCTACTTCCATGGTTTTAATTTAATCGTTTCTTTTTTGCGCCTCGCGCAGACGATATTTTTCTGTTGATAAAAAATGGATCCGTCTTAGAAGTTTTATGAAATGAACTAGAAAATGTAATACGGAATATAAGATGTAATATTTATGATGTGCGCGAAAAATGTTGTGTATATTGTGTTCGTGATCGTCAATATATTTGTTTGTGTGTCTACATTGTGTAGATTCAATAATTTTTTGAACAACATGAACATTTATTCTCGAAAAGTCAGAATAATTTAAGATATCTTATCTCCCGAAAGAGGACCGTTTAGGTACGCCTAACCTATTCTTGTGTTCTAGTTTTATGATTATTTAATTTTGAAATGAATATTGATACTTTAATATCAATATAAATAATATTGAAGATATAATTTTACAGACAGGGACAGATTCAATATAACTCTTATTTTTGCTTATAATTTTAAGTTCAAAATTTTCATAAAATCGATTTTCGGCAAATATTTAAGTGTCTTGGGGCACCCGGAAGACATTTATTTAAGTTAAAAATGTTTTACATTTGTGCTAATATGTTTAAAAGATAACTTTTGCACCCCGCGCTAAAAGTAATTAAAGAAATAAATAAAGAATTTAAAAAAAAATTATCAATTTTCATAAAACTTTCAATTTTTAACTATTTTTTGGGGCGCTTGGGGCACCGGAAGATATGAATGGATTTCAATTTAAACAAAACATGCAAACTAATATGCATAAAAGACAACTTTTGCACCCCGCGTGAAAAGTAGTTTTAAAAAATATTAAAAATAATAAAATATATAAATTTTCATAAAAATTTCCTTTTTTAACTATTTTTGGGGCGCTTGGGGCACCGGAAGACATGAATGGATTTCAGTAAAAAAAACAGATGTAAACTAATATACATGAAAGGCAACTTTTGTACCCCGCGCCGATTCGATTATCCACATTTCGATTTTTCGATCCACCTTAATACATAGTTCTGTTTTTAAAACACAACAGAAAATCTAAAGTAATACCAAAATAAAGCACGAAAATCACTTTTCAACTCTTAATGCATTTTGTAACATTTTCACTTACAAAAAATCTTGACAAAATCTTTATTTTTCAGAAAATTAATTAATTAATTCTTGTTGAACTAGATTTAATTAAGTCTTTTTTAATGAAGTGTAATTGTGTGTCTCTTTAAATAACTTTTTCGTAAGCCACTTAATAATTTGAAAAAAGTTACAGGTTTATATATTATTTGAAGCAAGAATATATATATGTACATTGAAAAATGTTTGTATGTGTAAATACGAACAATTCTCTTGTTATTATCAATAGCGTACGATTAAGTACTTTTAATAAAGTGCAATTTTGAGTCCTGGCATATTACATTTCATTAAAATATAATTACAAAAAAATCCTTCAATATGGAATATTATTAAAAGCAATAATTTATTTACAAGTTTTGAAAAAATTTTGCTTGTTTAAATAAAACATTATAACTTATTATTTTAATTTTATCTCATTATTCAAAATTTATTTTAATGATACCAAATGTATATGTTTGACGATGCAAACCAAAGTCGATTTGAAGGATAAATCTTTTGACATAAACATTTCTACTTCTTGTAAGAAATATAGAGAAATGTTTATTCCTTAAAGTAGCTAAATCAGTAGCTTAGAATAATTCAACCATATGCATTGAAGCTACTGTCTTTAGAATCTGCGCTGTGAGCATTAGAATAACCTAAAGCGAAATTTCATGTTTGAAAGATCAGTTACAGAAGGCAATACCAGACATAAGTGCATATTATTTGGGATGTTCGTTGAGCCAAATTTTAACATACGAATAAATTTCTTAAGTGATGTGTGCAAAGTTTACATGCTTTGTATGTTGTTTCCGATTTTAAACAGTGACTTACATTATTTAATTTTTACTGATGTTATGCATCATACGCGTACAAATTTTCATTTATATTTTTTTTTCTTATTTTAAGAGTTACGTATTTATAGTATCATATTGAAGGATTGACATAGGTACTAATAATTTTTCAAGTAATTTTAGTTTAAAATATCTGACGAGTGTAAAAAAAATTACAATGAGTTAAAAAGTTACTGTCCGATTATTTTATGCACCGAATTCAAACGTATCTCATTTCTGTAAAGACGTAACATTTTTTTTTAAATGTTAATTATCCAGCATTATTATTTTGTAGCAAAAGTCAAAAGATGCGAATTACTTATATTTTAATTCATAAATAAAGAAACACAATTTTATATAAGTAGTTTGTAGGTTGGTTAATGAACTTAAATATGAAAAAAATAAGTTTGTTTATATACAAATAAACTATTGTGTTTCTTCCTGTTGCATTACACATAAAGGGACTTGGCATGATTTAGAAAAATTGGCAAAAATATCAATACTCTGAATTTTTGTTTAAAAATGTAATTACAAATTCCTAGTATATCCCAGTAATTACTTGTACTACCTATTTCAAACAGACATTATATTATTTTAAAAGGCACACTAAAAAACAGTGCACATGTCCAAAAGTTCAAAACACACTAAAAATTAGTCAAGATGTACAAAGCTTTAAAAATATTTTCACCTCTTGTTCTGAGGCATCATCAGTTACAGTTGCTATGTTTCTTCCTCGCTAGTCACCTTCGTTGAAGTCTTCCCTATTTTCTAGTTTTCCTAATAACATGTGGCACCATCTACTACCAATTTCTGCATGCATCGTATTATTACATATTTCAGATTTTGCTGTGATTATTTCTATCACTTCCCTTAGTAATGCGTAGTTTAAACTATTATAAATTGTCAATTTTTCGACAAGGTCTATTGTAATTGGGGATTTAATGTTTAACCTGGATATCGCAGTAGTAGCTTTATTTAAGTTTATATCACGCCTGTGTTCTTTCATTCTGTCTTCAATTTTTCTTTTTGTCATACTTATGTGTGAAACTGTTTTTATCTCATTATCATTTAAATTAATTTTCTATATTCCTGATGTCTGTAGATAAGTAATTTTTCAACTTCTGATCTGATTAACTTGAAAATCGATGGATCTGGGGTGATGGGAGTACTCATTCCAAGTTTTTTTTTATTCTCTTTTCAATTTTAGGGAAATGTCTTTTACAAATGGGACTGAATTTGTAAATTTTATTTCCTTCTGAGCTGGTTGTATCCAGTCATATCTTGACGTCTCTTTGTCGATTAACTTTTGTATTGTTTTCATGGCGTATCCTGCATCCTTAGTTGTTCTTTTAATTTTGTTTATTTCTGTACGTAAGCGGTTATCTGTTGAACAAACTTTAAGGGCTCTGTGAAATATATATATATTTGGTACTGCTATTTTGTACGGGAAGGGGGTTATCAAGTATTTTGAGATTATGTGAACGTTTACCAAGAAAATCATACCATTTGAATGGGTTAAAAGCCATGCTGGAAATAAGGGTAATGAAATGGCTGACTTTTTGACTAAGGAGGCAACTAAGATAACGCAGGAAAGGTTCTTCCCCAAATTATCCTGAATCAATTTAAAAAAATGTTTATTAGAACGTATATAAATCATCTGTTATGTACAAAATTTAGAAAACTTGTTATATATCAATTTTTGTATAATAATGTTACTTGTTAATTGTGGTGGCATAAAAATTCTTGTATTACCTAATTTATTTTCCATATGTTCTACATAACACTTTTTGTACACTTCCAAAATTGAATGTATTCTATTTTATGTATGAGAGCCTATCTTTTTAACTATGAAGAAATTCATAAAATATATTTTATTAAATATAAAAAAATCATTTTACTTATTAGTCACTGTGTATCTATAGTACTAACTATAGTTACGAAATATTTATGTCTTAATCAAAAACAACAATAAACAAAAGCCCTGTTTCTTATACATACAAAGATTTAAAAGAACAATACATGTACGCATAAAAATGTTTTTCGAGATGTTTCCTTTTATTATTAAAACTGTAAAGATGGACATACCTCTCATAGAAAAGATTGAATGTACAATCATGGAAAAAAGTAAGTGAACACGCCCTACTAACTCTGCCACAAATTACTGTAGAAAAAAGTTACTGGTACCAAACGATTGGAAATAAAGTCTACTTTTAAATGATGTATATAAAATTGTCTTAGGAGGCCATCTACATATCAAACCAAACCCAAACTATTTTTTTGCAATGGCAACACCCAATTTTGACAAATGTTTTAAATCTTCAGCTCAAACTATGCCTAGATACCAATTTTCATTAAATTCCTACGATTCGTTTCGGAAAAATTAATTATTTTAAAATGAGCAAATTTTAGGGGCTGTATCGAATTTGCAGTTCGGTACTCCATTGATGAAATGCTACAAAATGACTAAGTCACTTCTATTAATGTAATTTTGCTAGCCAATATCACCATTTTACTCACTTAATGTGTTTCGGCTATTGTTATCTACAGTAAAATCCTTTTCAATATTCATTTTATAATGTTTAAAAGAGTTCAATAATACGATTAAATATATGTATATATGGTTGTCTGTGATGAAAACAGTTTTCGACTATGTGAATATGAATTTTATAGGTGTTTTTATAATATTTTTTCTCAGATATTTAATTTATTTTACTCGCTCTTTCCTAAATTTATATGTAAAGAATATCGGCGAATACAAAATTTAGAATAAACAAGAACGAAAAATCATGCGTCAAGCATGGGTTATGAAACACTTTCCAACAGAGCCAGAAAACTGAAACGAAACTTTTACCGTTCAATAAGGTGAAAGAAAATACGCAAGTAAACAGTATAGGAAACATATAACACATTTAAAAGTCCAGTTTTTGCAATTACCTTCCAGTGTAAAAAAAGTAGTCAAATTATTTTGTGCAGCCCTGTATATGATCAACAGATGTGGATATATAGCATGATAAAATTTAGTTCAGTTAGAATATTCACATTTAGCAATTGTCTCCGATTGATGGAAATGCACTCGAAATCCTTTGTACAGCTTTGTATATTATCTGAAGACTTTTATACACACCACATATTAGGCTAAAAGGCAACTTAAAACTCCCTCGCAGCAATTACCAACCATAAACGACAATGTATATTTTTCTTTGCGTATAGCCTGTATATGAATTTATTTATATTACACAAACTTCTATTAGTATACTAAATATATTATAGTTTAGCAAGAAAATGAGCAACACAATTAAAAACTGCCCTTAAGCAATTCACTACCATAGTCTGTAATACTTACGGATTCCCTTGTGTATATCTGTATATAACTAACCGAGTTTATAAACACATACGTACTATGAAAAATTTAGTTAAAGTTAAAATGGCAAACCAAAGATGGAAACGCACTTATCACACATAGACAGTAAATATCGCACATGTACTGTAACCGATATATTTTGTGTGTCCCTGTGAATAAACGCAATGCACACCACACTTTCAAGAGAGCAATTTATAGTGAACCTCGGTAATGCATATAATTATCATTATGTTTAAAATAGTGAAAAAGCACTAAATTGCACTGCAAATGGTTTTTCTCCATATAACAATGTGTAACAGAATTATTTTGTTTGACCCTGTAAATAAATAAATAATGCTTTGCACCCCATATTCTACAAAAAGCATGTTGTAATGCGCTTTATAATTATATATCTATTTCATCATGTTATATATGACGTAGCATCATCAAAAATCACTTGAAACGATTATTTCCCATTGACTGTAATGTAACGAAATATTTTGACTGTCCCTGTAAAAAACCTATACTACACACTTCAGTTGAAATAGGGGAAATGCTGTAGTAAATGACAATAACATACAAAAATTTCAGAGCTATCCGAGTATATTTACGCGAGTTAGAGCACGGACAGACGGCAGACGGCTAGACGGCCAGACAGCAGACGGCCAGACGGCAGACGGCCAGACCAACTGAAGTCATAAACACTTTTCAACTAGGTTGGAAAGTGTTAACAAACCGAAGTCATAAACACTTTTCAACTAGGTTGGAAAATGTTAAAAATAGTATGAAAAGTATTAAAATATGAATAGTATACTAACTGAAATATGGATAGTATACTATGAATAGTATACTATATGAATAGTATACTAACAGAAATATGAATAGTATACTATGAATAGTATACTAACTGAAATATGAATAGTATACTATGAATAGTATACTATATTTATAGTATACTAACTGAAATATGAATAGTATACTATGAATAAAGTAGACTTTATTTCTAATCGTTTGGTACAAGTAACTTTGTTGCATAGTTAGCAGGGGTGTTCACTTTTTTTTCCACGACTGTACATACTATAAATGGAAAATGATTTTTTTTTTTCCGTAACAAAATCATGATATGGAACATAATAACTGCTGAAAGAAAGCAGCATAAGGAAACGATGTAGAAAAACCAACACATTTTTTTTTTCAGTCTGAATATAAATCTTAACTCGATTGCTAATGGCATATTTGTAAAACTTTTTTCAGCAAATACACAACCCATTTGCATTTATAAGAAACTTTACTTCAGACATATATACCACAAAAAAAATGAAACATATTTATTAGACTGGAGAAGAAGCTTGAAATTCAATTAAAGATAACAAAAATAATGAGTAAGATTTCTTTAGGACTATTCATTTTTTTAGAAAATGAGCTTTGCTGATTTAAAAATAAAAGCTAAACTAATTTACATAACTGACGTAAAATTATATCTGAGGCAAATACGATTTACGTAATTTTAATTAAAAAAAAATTTAAAGCAGACACAGAAAAAGTAAAACGAAAAAAATCTTATGCTAATCAGCAATAAAATAAGTAAAATATATATATTTTTTTTCAAATTATGTTTTTCCGCATTTAACCCCTTGACTACCAATTTTTTGTTGTTGTTGGATATTTTAAATCAAACCCCGCCTTGGGTTGCCATCTACCGAGCAAACGGACAACTATCATCCCAAATGAATGTGAGAGACCAGTGGGACAAGCAGACATGGTTTTCCAAGCGTTTCAGGGACTGCTGTGTCCAGTGGTAAGTTTTGAAGTTGCACTGGGACAGTCTAAATGTTAAACCAGCATCTTGCCATTTTTTAAGCATAATTTGAAAAATACTTTAAATTTTAAATTTTAAATGCATATAAAGCAGGACATAATAAATATATATCCATCAAAAAATTGTAGGTTTCAATTCATAATTTGTTTCGAGTATTAATTTCATAATTCATATTATAAAATTTATGTTAGGGTTTTTTAGTATTATAATTGAACAAAAAATTAGCACATTAGGATTATAATTTCAGGAGATATCAATAAAAATATGAAAATGTAATTTAACATTAGAAGCTCTAAATTTTGAATTTTATAATTCAAAAACTTATCATCCAAATCACCTGAAATTTGGTATCTAGGCATATTTGGATTACGATTTACAATATCGTGTCAAAATTGAGTATTGCTTTTAAAAAAAATAAAGTTAGGTCTGGTTTTGATATGTAGGTGGCCTCATAAGCAAATTTTATATGCAATATTTAAAAGTAGACTTTATTTCCAATCGTTTGGTACCAGTAACTTTCTTCTACGATAATTTGTTGCAGAGTTAGTAGGTGTGTTCACTTTTTTTTTTTGGTAACAAAATCAGAATATATAACATAATAACTGCTGAAAGAAATATCTAAGCTAATATAATTTTCAATCGAAAAATAACCTTTTGCGCAAAACGTTATTTCTTTCTCAGCGGTCTATATAGTTAAAAGCAAAAGTATCCTGCTACTAAATGTCTAATGTCTATTAGCTTGTTGGAATCCTGCTATTACGTGTCCTGATAAATCAGTTTTTGTCCTATATAATGTTTACTTTCTCAGAAAATTAAAACAATTGTAACAAACTCATATATTACATTATGATATGTTGTACGATGAGGGTCTTTATTGTGTCTGTAAATGTTTGTGAAAATTAAGATTATCGCTATATATTTTCCCACTTGTTTTATGTACTATATATGAAGATTTGTGAAAGTATTTTATTGAATTGTCATTTTAAGTGTCATGATGGTTTAAATGTCTTTTACTACAATAATAATAATAATGTTTATAGAAATAGTTAAAAAGAGCAACTGTTTTTTTAAAGCAAAATTAAGGTGCCGAATTTGTTTTGATATTTTTTAAATGCTTATAAGTCTAATATAAACTTGTGTCAAAATGAAAATGGTACCTTTGTTTGCTCTTTGTAAAGCGAAGAGCGAAACTGTGAATAAAATAGGAAAAACGTAAATAGTTTGACCACAGAAAAGTTTTGTTTTACAATTGCAGTTAATCAATTTATTATATAATGTTTTTTTATATATGATCGTTCGTAATGTCATTTTTAATTTAATTATTCTTTGCACTACTCATTTACATAGACATTATTTTATTTTAAATACTTATAAGTCTAATATAAACTTGTGTCAAAATGAAAATGGTACCTTTGTTTGCTCTTTGTAAAGCGAAGAGCGAAACTGTGAATAAAATAGGAAAAACGTAAATAGTTTGACCACAGAAAAGTTTTGTTTTACAATTGCAGTTAATCAATTTATTATATAATGTTTTTTTATATATGATCGTTCGTAATGTCATTTTTAATTTAATTATTCTTTGCACTACTCATTTACATAGACATTATTTTATTTTAAATACTTATAAGTCTAATATAAACTTGTGTCAAAATGAAAATGGTACCTTTGTTTGCTCTTTGTAAAGCGAAGAGCGAAACTGTGAATAAAATAGGAAAAACGTAAATAGTTTGACCACAGAAAAGTTTTGTTTTACAATTGCAGTTAATCAATTTATTATATAATGTTTTTTTATATATGATCGTTCGTAATGTCATTTTTAATTTAATTATTCTTTGCACTACTCATTTACATAGACATTATTTTATTTTAAATACTTATAAGTCTAATATAAACTTGTGTCAAAATGAAAATGGTACCTTTGTTTGCTCTTTGTAAAGCGAAGAGCGAAACTGTGAATAAAATAGGAAAAACGTAAATAGTTTGACCACAGAAAAGTTTTGTTTTACAATTGCAGTTAATCAATTTATTATATAATGTTTTTTTATATATGATCGTTCGTAATGTCATTTTTAATTTAATTATTCTTTGCACTACTCATTTACATAGACATTATTTTATTTTCAAACACATAAAAAAGCAGTGTACACGTCTAAAAGCCTTAAAAACACTTTTAAAACAAAACTAGTCAATCTGTTAAAAATTGTAAAACAGTGAAAATATTTTCACTTGTCTTCCTCAGGCATCCTCAATCACTGATTTTATGTTTTCTGCTTAGTCAGTCAATCGTCTTTGTCAGTCAATTTTAAAAGTGTTTTTTAAGGTTTTTAGACGTGTACATTGCTTGTTTATGTGTTTGAAAATAAAATAATGGCTGTCATGGGTAGTGTAAATGGGTAGTGCAAAGAATTATATTATATAACACTGAATAGAAACTTATAATGGAAGATTGTAATGGAAATAGGGTGCAGAAATTTGCATATTTATAACACTTTTTTGTGATTAATTCTTAAAAATAATATTTCGAAATTAAACTTTTCGAATTTAAAAATACAAGAAATTATCTATTTGTATATTTTTGTGAAAGCATTGTAACAATGTATTTTATATAAAAACATTTTTTATTCCCTAACAGTTGTTATAAATATGTAAATTGTTACAGCATATTTCCATTACAAACTTTTCATTTTACAGCTCAATGTTGTTTCCATCCTTTTCGATATTTTGATGTAGAACTTTTCTGTCAATAGTTTATCGCACGCAAAGAACACGACTTCATGTTTTGTAACGAACAAGTCTTTTTAAGATCCATATTTTCAAACAAACACATCGTGTTATTGGATTTTCCTTTGAAATACGTTTCTCTTGATGTTATGTTGTATACATAACTACCAAAATTACATATATGTTTTCTATAACACATATGTCTCAAAAGTAAACACCATGCATCGATTACGGATGTTTTTATAATTTAAAGGAATCTATAAAATTCTTATATTTTTAATTAAATTGTTTAGAATATGTTTGCATTGTAACGAAAATATAATTCTTTAACAAAGACACCGAAAGAAAAGTATAAATTTGTAATAAAATTTCTCCAACAAATATACTTCTTGCAAAAATTTAAGTCTACGCGAACATGTACATTTAATTTAATTTTTTATTTAATGTTTTTTTTTTCGGGATCTTCCTAGAACAGTTTGTGTAGAAATAAATGTCTTAACTTAAAATTTAATAAATCCATAACTTTAATAAATATGGAAATGAAATGAGTGACGTGTTTTTAGATAGGTTTTAAATTTTGTATACGGTAATCTTAAAATAAATCCAATTTTCTTCAATAGATGACGTGTTCCATTACAAACTGTAGAACAAATAACTTCAAAATTTTAAAAGGCAGGTTTTTTTTTCCTTTTGATAATTAAATAGAATAAATAATAAAAAATAGGAAATGTTTGATTCAGTTTTACACGGTAATCTGAACATTATTACAATTTGAGATTACGCACTGAAATATTGCTCTGGTGACGAAAATATGAACTATTTTTTCTAAACTACTGTTTAAAAATTCATCATCTAATACATTGGTTAATTATTTAAATTGGTTAGAATATGTTTTCATTGCAACGAAAATGTAATTCTTTAAAAAAGACTCCGAAAAAAATCTAAATTTGTAATAAAATTCCTCCAGACATATATTTCTTGCAAATATATATTAATAAATAACTATATAATAAGCAGATATATCTATAAACAAATTTCTTGTAAATATAAAAAATATTTATTATTATATATTTACATTTAAATACATACAATAAAAGTTAAAGAATTTCTTCATTTAAAATTGAAACACCTATTTCTGGGCATCCTGTCTATTTTTATAATATACTAATTAATTATATATTTTTTTTATAACATACATATAAATATACTATGTCACTGATATAAAAAATGAAAACTTCATACAGAGAAATATAGGGAAAATATTTCTCTTCAATCACTCATGCGATATATTCTTTTAATTTATTGTAAAAATTTATTAAATTTCTGCAAATTTATTAGATAAAATGATTAGTGTTAAGAAATATATTTTCTTAGATTCATGACTTGGAGGTCATCGGAGCGTTTTATCCTTTTTCAAACGCTAACTGATAAGTTTTCTTTCTTTTGTAAATTTTCCAGCAATAAGAAAAATATGGAGTGTATTAAAATGCCGCGTATCCAGCCTAGAGCATCAAAAATATTGATTTGTTCTGGATTGGTGCCAAAAACACTTGTTTGACAATCTTGATTTATTTGTTGTCCCACATGTCAAACTTTAAAGAACCTTATTAAGAGATGAAACTAATTCCTGAAGCGTTAAAAAATTTTATTTTTATAGAAAATATAGTTATATTTTAGCTATGTATAAATTTTAGAAATTACCCAAACAATTTTCTTTAGAAGGAAAATACTTTTACATAGTTTTCGTCTTTAAGAAAACATATAAACATTATTTACTGATTTAACTTAGAAATTTCTGCAGTATAGTTAATAAACATCATACGGAACTAAGAGTTCAACCAATATAGTTAGAGAAAATATTTATGTGAATTAAAATTTATTAATTTCAAATTATTATTTTCCATTTTAGAAAGCCACAAAAGAATCAGTAACGTTTGATTGTTGCTTGGAACATATACAACCCTTGGCATAAAGTTTCCGATCATTACACCAACACTACCATTTTTTGTAAGAAAGGATTGTTTATTCTCACTGCATAAAAATTAAACGATTATTAGCGATAATACATTTGTATTATATATAATGAACAACAATATGCAATAAAGAAAAATCATTATACATCAATTTATAAACAGAAAAATGGTGATTGAAATTTAAACACCAAAGAAAAAATTATCCAATCACGCTTTGATTTGGAAAAAAATAACCGATCACTGTAATCAATATTTAGTAAATCCACCTTTAGCTCGTATGACAGCCGAAATTTTTCGTGGAATGGACTCAATAAGCTTTTTACACTCATTGGGAGTAATTTTACACCACCATTCCCTTACAGCTTTACGTAGTTCTATGGCATTTGTGATCCTTCAAAAATCGATTTCTCCTTTTAATATATTCCGCAGATTTCCGATGGGATTAAGATCCGGACTATTGGGCGGCCAAGTCATGATTTAAATTGGATTATTACCTACATTTTGTAGAAATTTCTTCACTGATTTGGTGTGATGGAGAGCTGCGTTATCATCTTGAAATAAGAAGTCATTTTGATCCCCGAACCATTGATCGATGCTGGGAATAAAAAAAATTCCTAAAATGTCAATGTAAACATCAGAATTTACTATACGTAACACAATACATAACTTGCCGACGCTTTGTGATGTCATACAACTCCAAACTGTAAATGTAGGTGAAAATTTAGTCCTCTTATGACACACTTATCATTAAACTTTTCACCAACTCTCCTCCAAACAAATGTTCCAGAGTCATCACCTGTTCCGAGAGATATGCGAGATTCATCGCTAAAAATAACTTTATTCCATTTATCAAATGGCCAGTGTACATGTTTTTTACACCATTGCAAGCGCTCTTTTCTATGCTTCTTTGTCAAGTAAGGTTTCGTTTTAGCTTTACAGAATTTAAATCCTGCAGCATTTAGAATATTACGTACAGTTTGGTCACTTACCTTTACGTTATACTTAGACCATTCGGCATTGAGTTGTTTTGAGGTTGCTCGCCGCTTTCTTTTCGCTATTTCCACAAGTTTTCTGTCCTCCCTAGGAGTTGTCATTCGTGGACGTCCACTTCGAGGTAAATTTTCCACGCTGTTAGTCAACTGATATTTTTTCCAAATATCGCATACCGTACTTTGAGCACAATTTAATGCAGCAGCCACTTTCCTTTGTGAATTTCCCTCTTGCAACAATTTTATCATTCGGATGTTTAAATCGCGAGACAGGTTCTTCACACGAGCCATTGTCCAGCACTTCAGAGCTGCTTTGGATCTCGCTGCTGGAAGATTTCTTCTTTTAAATAGGTTTCAGATATTGTACGCATGCGCAGGCACTCTTATCTGTCTTCAATATGCAAATTTCAAACTTGTTTCCTCAGTGATCGATTATTATTTTCCAACTTCCGTCTTGATCGGATATTTTTTTCTCACGAGGAAACTTTTCCGCCTGCAGTATAGTTATAAATTATATGATTGTTATATTTAATTCATTTTCATTTATATTTTAATACCTGCTCTTTTATTTGGCATATTGTAAAACGCCCCTATGCTCATGAATCGCGAAATATATGCTTCGAAATGCAAAAATCATAAACTTGATAACACTGATCGAAATTTTTTGCCAAGGGTTGTACATCCCAGTGGCCTATTTTTAATTCTATTCGTATCGCTTTTTTTTTTTTTTTTTTAATAATCTCTGTTATATACTTAAAATATCATATTTTCAAGAGAAATCTGTCACAAAGAAAATTTTGTAAATTGTGGTACCATTGAATGTAAAAATAGTCGCCAGTCTTGGCCCGTAATCAAATAGTTAAGGGATTAGAGATGATAAGACTATAAATTTAGTTCATTCCAATCGTGGACACAAAGGTTTCATCAAATTTGTTTTATAGTTTAAATTGTTTATTATACCTATTACATTATTATATTATCATTATTATCTATAAACTAATTATTAAAGAATTGGAAAAAATTTTGAAAACGATTAAAAAAATTAATTAAAGGGAAAAAAAATTAAATAATCAGAAAAAGCAAGTCCAGATAAGATTACAAAATAACATTAAGTTACTTGATAACACGTTTAACTTAAAACTAGTCCATTTTAATTTTTCATTTTTTTAGGCAAATTTACCAATAGGCTGCGTAATCTCTCCTAGCATGGAAACTAATGGAAACAATGTGCCATCTCTCGTAAGTAGCAGATGTGCAAGCGCTCCAATTTCGGTAGGAGAGATTGCGCGGCATTATATATAAACATGACCGATACTAAAACGAACCGTTGATGTTCACATTGTTAATCTAGATTAGTAGCTTTTGAAAAATCGTTTAAGTTTAAAATATTTTGTACTACTGACATTTTATAGAAATTCTGATGAATAGCTATGAAAATTCAAGCACTCACTTTGGGAAAAAAACAAACAAAATAGCAATACTTTATCTTAGACACTCAAAACAATCAACGTGCACTTTCAAGTACACTCCACTATCGCTGTTGTACAACTACCTGGAGTCGCTACGCGCTTTCCACTCCTTCCTCCCGAACCTCTAAGCGCGCAATCTCTCCGACAGCGCAATCTCTCCTGACTTTACCTTATTCCCAAACATGCACAAATCTAAAAGCATTAATGGAAAAAATAATGTACTTTTAAAACTAAAACATATATTTTTTTATTTTTATATTTGTTTTTTTTTATAAAATGAAACCCTTTTTCTAAAACGTTAAAGATAAGCTAAAAATATAATTAAAATATTGTTAAAAATAATTATATTCATCCAGTTACTTTTAATTAGAAAATGAAAGCAATAAAAGACAAAAATAGCATTCATACAGTATCCATGTGTAGTGCTTATTTAGTAAAATGCAAACCTGAACCAAAGTTTATGTACAGGGTGATTTTTTTTAAAGTTGTGAAAGTAAAATCCTATAACAAAAGAACCACTGATCAAAATGACTTGAAATTTCACCAGTATGCTGCCAAAGCAATGGGCATTTTTTTTGGCGTGGTTAAAAATAAACTTAAAATCGCACCGACAGATGGCGCTGTTAGTCAACAGAAACAAAGAATATCGTCAGTGGGAGGAAAACAATGGACGGTACTTTTAGAAACCATGTTCCGTAGGCCTTCTGTCGCCATTGGACATTTTCTTAAATTCTTAGGTGTCCTAAATCTCCTAAGAGCAGTTGCTGCGCTGTCATTATTCTAATAATACAGTTTCACTAACGACGCACGGTCCGTGAATGGCACAGTCATTGCAAGGATATCAGTAGAATAATGAACACGATGTGAGCGTGCTTCACGTTTTTATCGCCACTGTGCGTGTGTCGTGTGCAAGCTCGTCTCCCGACTTTAATGCATATGCAGCGCCATCAGTCGGTGCGATTTTAAGTTTTTTTCAACCACACCTAAAAAAATTCCCATTGCTTTGAGAGCATACTGGTGAAATTTCAGCTCATTTGAATCAGTGGTTCTTTTGTTATAGGGTTTTATTTTCACAACTTTAAAAAAATCACCCTGTATTTTTGCAAAATTTCTACTCTCTTAAAACGAAAGAGCCAAAATAACTCAAGTTGAGCCGAAATCCACTCATCTCATGATTTGAAAGTCAGCTTCTCATGAAGAGTTGAAACAACTCGAGTGAACGAGTTGTTTTTAAGCAACTCATGATTGAGTTATCTCTATTTTACTCATACTTGAGTGAAATCAAATCAATGAAGGTTAAATCCAGTAGCACTTGAGTGATTTATAACTAACTCATACTTGAGGAGGGGAAGGAGAATTAAAATTCATGGTAAAATGTAATAATTCATTGTAAAATAATAAATTTCATGAACAGGTAGATTATTATTTTAGAAAAAAAAAAGTAATTTGCATATTGAATGTATACATATTTAAGTTTACATATATGTATATATTCAACAATTAAGTGAAAAGTATCTTTTTTTTTTTTTTTTTTTTTTTTTTTTTTTTTTTTTTTTTGTTGTTGTTGTTGTTTCTGAGCTGCTTGAAATATATACCCCCCCCCCCCCTCCCGACCCAAAAAGAGAATTTTAAAAAGAATATTGAAAAGATAAAAATTTCTGCTGATTTAAATATTTTAATCTTTTTTTTTTTTTTTTTTTTTTTTTGTTATAATGATTATGTTTTCTATGCAATATTATTCGATACATTGCATGATATTTTTCAGTTTATATCAATATTATCATTAAATATGTTTTAATCCTAATACTATTTAGGAATATTCACACCGTGAATATCCGGAAATGTAGATATTTACCTTATTTTTAACAACATACGATAAAAAATATGGGATTTATACAGTTTCATAAATCAAGTATATTTTAAAATATTAGAATTCAGACTGAGAATAAAATAAGAAATATAATTTGTTTACTTTAAAACAATATTTTTAAAGTCAGACAAGTCAATTTTCAATTTATAGTATTATAAAAGTTAGAGCTCTGAAACATCGCTAAAAATATATACTATCAGGGCTCGATCCAGACAAAATTTTGGGACTATTTAGGGACCCTTCACAAAAATCAATTTAATAAAATTGTTCCCTTCACAAAAATCAATTTGATAAAATGGTTCCCTTCACAAATTTCCTTTTACTAAAATTGATCCTTTCACAAAATTCTATTCCATAAAAACTTATTATTTATTATTTTATGATGTTTTAAAATGTGTAATTTGTAAACAAACAAGTTCAAAAAAGAGAAAAACTTCAGCAAAAGGATTTTAAAAACTTTTTGTTTATAAATGCTTGGTTCGAATTTGATTAGCTGGATTTCAACTTTCGTTACAAAATGTTATTTTTCACAAAAATATAATAAATTTCACAAAAATAACCTTTACTTTTCACAAAATGGGCCCCAAGATAAAAAACTTGCATCGACCCCTGACTATATAAACAAACGTACCGCCAAGATATTTTCTTTAAAAGTTTAAATTGCTACTAAATGCTATTTATATAAATCATATTTATTGAAACAACATTAAAAAAAACATAAAGGAGAGGCAAAGGATTTATTTCATTATATTTTAGAGTATTTTTTAATATTTATCCTTCCAAAAGATCTCTAAATGTTCGCTCGTATAAATAGTCCTAAATGTTAGGGTTAAGACATATTTAATAAAAATATTGATATAAACTGAAAAATATCACGCCATATATAAAATAACAATTAATATAAAACAGAATCATTATAAAAAACATAATTAAAGTATTTAAATCAGCAGAAATTCTTACCTTTTCAAGTATTCTTTCTTTAAAATTTTAACAACGTGGTGTTAGCCGCGTACTACACACCACACGTCTGTCGTCTGCTCAGCGGATATGGGGACAGTGAGGTCACGTCAACTGCGTCAGCTTACTGGATTTCCGCTCGCCAATGAGTGCTTTTTTATCGAGATGAGTTGTTTAGTATTCGCCCTTCTGGAGTGCATTAGGAAAATAAAAATTCAAATCATGATGAGTGAAACATTTAAAAATCAACTCATTCACGATCCAATAAATTAGAGCTCTTTTCTGAGAAGCAAAATCCACTCTTTCGTTTTAAGAGAGTACTAGAATTCAGATGTTGATATTTGAATAAAATAGTATTCATGACAAAGTTCATATATCCTGAATATGTCACGGAGAAAAATTACTTTCTGAGTTAAAATTTTTAATTCTTAGAGTTCTTTTTTTCGTTTAAATGTGCAACAAAATCGCTTATTCCATGAAGAATACTTGTTTTATACACCTAATTTCTGAGCAGCTGAATGACACATTTTCATATAAAATTAAGAATATTGTTTTTAAGATAGAATTTTACTTCATTTTATCGACAATAGCTATTTCAATGTAACTCTTAAGCTATTTAATTACCAAAAATTTTTAATTGTACATTGTTTATTTTTATTCATTTTAATTTATGATTTATCAGATGAAAAGTTTACTTTACAAAGAATTGGAGTTAAAGAAATAGTTTAACTTCATCTATAACGAAACAAATGCTTTATTTTTCGAAATTCTTTCAACAGACATTTTATCTGCAGAATAATTAATTTAGAAATTAATCAAAGCAAAATTTCAGTTATTAATTTCTTTTGCGCAATGTTTTAAGACACCATGCATTTTCATTATTGCTCAAAAAACTTGCAAATATGAATATTCAATTAAATTTCAGTCTCTTTTTAGATTTTGAACATCTAGCGTAAAGGCGGTATTGTAATCATAATTTGTGTGTGTATGAGTGAACACGATACACTGTAAAAAAATGGGTCGATCTACTAAAAAAATTTTAGTTTTTCTCACTAATCTTTGCAATTACTAAAAATATTTTTTAATCTTACTCAGTTACACAAAAATTCATAAGAATTACTAGAAAACAGCTAGCAACATTACAAGAAAATAGCTAGCAACGATTCCGGTTTATAGTACCGGTTACTAAAAAAATCTGTGGAATACAAATATACTAAAAAAATTTTAGTAACCGCAGGATTTTTTTTACGGTGTAGCTTCCAAACGGTACTAGTGAATGAGCTCTCATTTGACGAATATGTTATAAACACTGTCGGAAGAATAGTATAGATTTTTGTACAAATCGGATTAGGTATTTTTAAACATTTGAAGCCATTTTCAAGCCACTTTTCAAACGATGCTGTTGGGAAATTCACCAATAAAATGTTATAGGATATAAATGATAAATATTGACAAGTATTAGTAGTTCAAAGGTAGTGTCTCCAGTTTTGAAAACGGAACGCCCACTGTTCAAATTCAGCTGATTCCATTATGTCGGAGCCTGAGTAATGGTTCGGGTGCGGGCTAATGACAAAGAAATGCGGGGTTCGAATACCAAACAGACATAGATGTGTATAGTAGGGTGGAACGAATTTTTTTTTTTTAGTTCTTACAAGTTACTTTTGATCAAAATAAAGACGGAAATTAAATATCAGCGTAATTGGATTATGTTTATAGGTGTCGCAAGAAGGGTAAACTTTACGTTTTATTACAATTTTGACAAATTTCGCAATTATGTTCAAAATAATGTTTTTGTATTTCAATATGCTATAGTTTTCTAAAGTTGCCTTTGATCAAAATAAAGATGGAAATTAAGTATCAGCGTAATTGGATCAGGTTTGGAGGTGCCGCAAGAAGGGTATTGAGTTCTCAGTTATAAATTTCAACACAATTGCGAAATTGTCAAACTGTTAATAAAAACCTAGAGTTTGCCCTTCTTGTGGCACGTCCAAACATGATTCAATTACGCTGATACTTAATTTCCATCTTTATTTTGATCAAAGGCAATTTTTGAAAACTATAGCATATTGAAATACAAAAAATATTTTTTGAACATAATTGCGAAATTTGTCAAAATTGTAATAAAACCTAAAGTTTGCCCTTCTTGCGGCACCACTAAACATAATCCGATTACGCTGGTATTTAATTTCCATCTTTATTTTGATGAAAGGCACTTTTTAAAAAATATAGCATATTGAAATTCCAAAAAAAAAATTTTTTTCGTTCCACCCTAGTGTATAGTAGTTCAGAGTCCAATTTAAAAGAAGTTCCCGGTCTGATTAGCTCACATGGGAAGAAGATGACCGTAGTGTCCGCAACTAACCAATCGATCATTTTGTCGGAATTTTGTCAGAATCTACGATATTCTATAAAATGCTACGAAAGTCGAGAGAAGTTACTTCAGATTTTTTTTTAATTATTATTTGAGTATCTCTATAGATATTTTATTCAAATAGTCTAAAAAAGAAAGAAAATATTTATTAATCTTTGTATGTCAGTTTTAAAAATATCGTATAGTAAACATAAAATAACCTTACTTCGAAAACTCTTTATTAAATTGCCTGTATTCTTTAGCATTTCACTATACCTATATTAATCTATAAATCTTATAAAATAAAAGGAGAAACTAACGCTATGTATTTGCTTCTTTTAAATCTAAAATTAAGCATTTTTTTAATTATCCGGCGGTGTTTTATTACGAAACTGAAAACTAATGAAAAATATTAATAATTAAAAATAATAAAGCTAATGAAAGAGAATATTTAATCTATGATATATTAATTATGAAAGGTTATTCTTTTTATTCATGACTTCATTAATGGTAAGAAAGTAATTATACGGACTAACAGATATTTAACTATTTATTAAGATATAATAATTTTAATATAAAAATCTTTTTAAATTAAGTTTTAATGTATTTGATATATTTATTATTTTTATAATACTTTTTATTAAAATGTTCTTCATTTTCATAACAGTTTTAGATGTATTTTGGATAAAATATTGAAATCGCTATGCAAATTTAATTAAATTTTTATGCATGATCGTTTATGATTTATATTTATAATCTGAAAATGGCTCATTTAATGCAGTGCTCATTCAATTTTTTTTCTTGTGTTTACAGAGCTTTTTCACTCTTCTATCAAACAAGTGTTGCTTTATTATTTATACTTCTCTGTTATTTATAGAATATAATACTTTAATATACTGAAGCATTAACATATATATAACATTCAGTGTCTACATTCCTGTTTTGTGCTACATTAATAAATATTTCAAAAGCAAAAATACTAATTTGGAGGTCCTTTCAAATAATTGTGATGAAAATAAATTGATCTGAATTGACTTTACCATTAACATTTTCCAAATTATATAGATATATATATATATTTTTTTTTTCTAAAAAGTAAATGGAAAGCTTCTAATTAATTATGCAATTTTTGAAAGTGAACTAGGTATAAATACATTGTTTTTCATACATAAAGCAGAGTACATTTTATAAAAAAATATAATTACACAGATACAGAAACACTCCATCATTTTTAATAAAAAGATCATGCTGAGACTGTTTTAAGTTTCTATCCAATCCAATTCAATACAAAACAAAAAGTTTAAAAAAAAGTTGTTTATACTGTTTTGTTAACACAGCAATTTGAGTACATTGCTTTGCATATTTTTTCTATAAATATTATTTTCATGTATGGATATACCTAACTGTTCACGAATAACAATAAAAATATCAAGTCCGTAAGTTTTGTCTTCAAAAAAGTACAATACAAGATTAAAACATCGATTATTGCAAGGTATAAAATGTACAACAGTAGCTTGTACTCGACTATCAATTCTGCTGAAAATCCAATCTGCAACCGACTTAAAAAGCAATATCACGTAATAAGGTGAGCAATCTTCAATCTACGTTGTTAATAATGTGATCTACAAAATGGTTACGTTATATTTTCATTCATTTTCAATTATCACATTGTATTTAACTGTATAGAATAGAACAAAAGTTCACTATGTACGTACATTTATAGAACATAATACTTTAATATACTGAAACATTAACAGATATATAACATTATGTGTTGACAATTGTGCTTTGTACTAAAATAAATATTTCAAAAGTGAAAATACTAATTTGGAGGTCCTTTAAAATAATTGTGATGAAAATAAATTGATCTGAATTCACTTTACCATTAATATTTTTTTAATTATATAGATAGATTTTAATTTTCTAAAAAGTATATGAAAAAACTTATAATTAATTATGCAATTTTTTAAAGTGAATTAGATATAAATAGATGGTTTTTTATACATAAAGCAGAGTACATTGTACAAAATATGATAATTACATAGCTACAGAAACACTCCATCATTTTGAATAAAAAGATCACAATGCGACTGTTTCATGTAACTATCCAATCCAATTCAAAACAAACCAAAAAGTTTGAAAAGAAGTTGTTTTATGCTGTTTGTTAACACAGCAATTTGAGTATATTGCTTTGCATATTTTTTCTATAATTATTATTTTCATGCCTGGATATATATAAACGTTCGCGAATAACAATGCAAAATATGAAGTTCGTAAGTGTTGTCTTCAGAAAAGTACAATACAAGGTTAAAACATCGATTATTGCAAGATATAAAAAACACAACAGTAGCTTATACTTGACTAAAACATCTGTTGAAAATCCAATCTATAATTGACTTAATATGCTATAAAACGCAATCGCACGTAATAAGGTGTACAATCTTCAATCCACGTCGTTAATAATGTGATCTACAAAATGTTTGCGTCATATTTTCATCCATTTTGAAATATCACATTGTATTTGATTATATAGAACATTTTGAAATATCACATTGTATTTGATTATATAGAACATTTTGAAATATCACATTGTATTTGATTATATAGAACATTTTGAAATATCACATTGTATTTGATTATATAGAACATTTTGAAATATCACATTGATTATATAGAACAATAGTTCACTATTTACGTTATGTTTTTAGTTTTTACTATTGGAGCAAAGAAATAGTGTTTTATTATTGAGATAATAAATGCTAATAAGTTAAATCGTCTTAGCTTAACAAAAGATCGATTAGAAAATCTAAACAGCAGTTGACATGATGTTTTGTCTTTGATTTGTTATCGTAATGATCTACTCATTGTTAAAGCAGTTTAGTCTGCTTACAATGAAATCCTGTTATAATTGAGGAACACAATTTTCTATAATATTTCATATCATTTAGAAAATTACAACGATCTCCTACAGAAAATTTAAGTTGCTATAGTCACGACATATTAATTCAAACTAGTGATTTAATCAAAGCTATCAGGAAGGAAATCTTAATATTTGTATTCGCAGCACATCAAAAATTTTAGATTAAATTTGATTACACATGTATTGGACTACAATTTAAACAAAAATTTTCGATTAATTATTGAAAACAGTTTTTGCAGTATATTACTAAAATTATGAAATTCAATAATTGAGTGTATCATTGTTTTAGTAATAAGAAATATTAGACGGCAATTACACTTTAAAATGAAATATAAATGACGCATGAAGATTAACAAATAAATAAATTTTACTACATTATAAAAAAGACTAAAAAAAGAGATGGTTTGTTTTTTTAGACAAAATAAAGCTATGACTAAATTATATGTTTCTTGTAAAAACTTTGAATTAAATTTTATTTACCTTTAAGTGATTTTTAAGTAGATTTCGTAAGAAATACTACCTATTACATTCTCCCCTATGTTGGAATTGCTGGAAAATTTTTGCCGATCTACGCCGGTCATAACTCCCAGAACCCAAAACCACACCCAGTTCAAAACTTCATATATCTATCTATCTATCTATCTATATTACTTTTTTATGGACAGGATAATGTCAATAATTCTGCACAAATCTCTTCCAAACTGATACATAAAATGAAGGGGCATAAAATCTCGGTCAAGTTCGTTAATGGGCAAAATCGGACAAAGGGGGGGGGGAGAATGGGAGGGGGGGCATTTTGCGAAAACAAAAAAAACATAACTTCTTAATTATGATACGTATCGAATCCGTTTAAAGTTATTATTACTTCTAGGAAAAGGCAGAACATTTACGTATGACAGATTGTTTATATCATTAAAAATGGCCTCAAGGTGTGTGTGGGGGGGGGGGGATAGAGGTTTAAAAAGAAAAAAACATAACATTGCCAATTCACAAAATATCAAATCCGCTTGAGTTTATTATACATCCTCTTAATATTATCTACAAATTTTATATTGACAAGATTTTTATAGATCCAAAACTTATAGCAAAAAAAAATTAAACAAAAACATCCCTGCCGGATCCACCTACATAAACAGGTAGGTTTCGAAGTGGGCGGTCCCAACTGCCGAATCATGGCAAAAATGTCATTCCTTCTGCAATTCCCAATAAACAGGCGCCCCACAGTCTGCGTCTTCAAAATCTACCTGTGCCTGTAGGCCGAGCCGTCAGGGATTTTTGTAATGTGATATAGTTTCCCTATGCATTTCTTTTAAAAATCGCTCGGAAAGACTACTTCACTTAGTTACTGGACAAAGTTACTTGGAAAAACGCCAAAAGAAATCAATACATTTCACGCCTGAATCAGCGAACTTTCAAATATTTCAACCATCAAATGTATTATTAGAAACATAAAAAAGTATTTATATAGTACTAAATATGTACCTTGACCTAGAACATTCATTCGATGTTCTAATAAAACATGAAGGTCGCGAAGAAAAAAGAATGATTTCAACGGTAACGAACTGCTGTTTTATATAATTTTTGAATAAATCATATTTCTGTGTAAAATATTGTTTGTTTAATTTTCTTCATAAAATTCGCAAAGAATTTTATAATTCTAACGTTCATCCGTTTGGTGGCATCATTTCTAGTTAAGTGTACAATATTAGTGGTACACTGAGGAAAATGACACTTTCATAATCTGAGTAAATCGATGTTTTCATTTTGTTATGAAACTTTTTGTTTCAAATAGGACGACCGAATTGCTTTCAATTCTGAAATACCAGAAATACTCAGAATATTGAAACATGGACATACTCAAACATGAGCACACAGAGGTCAGTTTATACTCATTTTTGAAACATGGAAATACTCTAAAATGAGCACATAAGAAGTCAGTTCATACTCATTTTTGAAACATGACATACTCAAATATGATTAGGATCAGTTCAAACTCATTTTTGAAACACGGAAATACTCAAAAATGAGCACATAAGAAGTCAGTTCATACTCATTTTTGAAACATGGACATACTCAGATATGAGCACATGTTTTATTCTGGAGTGTGTGCATGTCGTCAGAAATGAGTATATAAATGTTTCAAATTTGAGTCATTTTTATTCGGAGCCAGTTTGACTACGCGACATACTCAGATTTGAGTATTTTTTGCTCAGTTTTGAAAATGTCGTTTATAAGAGTCTATAGAAACAACATAATTATTTAAGAAAATAATTGTTTTATAATGTTACGTTTTATTTTGAAGATTTAAAGATTTGTTCATAACATAAAAATACTTACTTTAATGTACTATATAAAGAGAGATAAAGGACTTATTATTTTGTTATATTATTTCATATATGTTTATTCAAGTTATATAAAATATGGAAATTCATTATGATAAAACGTCATAGAAATATATCGTACAAATACTTTCCTGTATCGTTTCTAATTCCATTTCTATTTATTTAGTATGTGTAACGGCAAGGGCATAAAAGACGACTGCATTAATATTCCATTTACTAATTCAGCAATATTTGATACAAAGTAACGGAATAATTTAAGAGCATAATTTCGAAATATAAATTATGTTGATGAAATATTCATTACTGATATGATTTTGAAACTTGTTTAAAAAATTAAAAATTTTCATATCGCAATTCAAGCAGAGGTTTTCATTAAAATTTTATCGTGTTGACTTATTCGAAAAAAAAAAACTAAATTCTCTACACGTGCGAATCTGAAATTATCTTGCTACTGAGGTTACACTGTTAGTCATGCGGTAGAAAAAAAAGGTGTTTTATTCCTTTTTTATTCAAGCCATTATTTTTTAACACTTTCCAACCTAGGTGAAAAGTGTTTATGACTTCGGTTTGTCTGTCGTATGTCCGTCTGTCCGTTGTAACGACCGAAGAAACTCATGGCCTATGCTGATTTGTAAGTTGCTGGCCTAGAGTGGTCCAGAGTTTGTCCATGGATTTGTCGCCTAGCTTCGGAGGTAGATCGCCGTGTAAGCCGTGTAATCGAATCGAAAGGACAGTTTTCGATATGCGAGGAGACTTTAAGAGATGTTAGTTGGCAGATCAAAAGAAGTGAACCGAGCTAAGCTGAGGAGATGCAGAGAAAGTTGGACAGATGATGTTGAGCAGAAATGGGGTGTGCGCGTGGAAAGTATGAAAGAGTTTTGTACGCTGAGGTTTTTACGGAGGAGTGTAATGTTTTAAAGTGTTTATATTATTTTAACTTGTGTATCAACGAATCCGAATAAAGGTGTTGGACGTGAAGCATCATCTCGGATCACTGGAGTTGTCAGTTCATTACAGTCTAAGTAGTTAAGTGGAGGTGCCACCTGAGATGGTGTTTTTAAATGTGAAACCAGCGGAAGTTTTGTGAGAGGTATGTCATTTTCCCTTTTATCCATTACAGCGTGCCTTTGGTGTTAGTAGCTTTATTTGTTTATATTTAAGAAGTTTATATTTGGGGTTTTGTGCCGGACTGGGTTTTTTGTTTTGTATTAAATGCAGCGGTTCACAATTGCCAGCAGGGTGTATGTTATTTGGAAACTGGTTTTGAGTTGTATTTGTATATAAAAAAAAATGTGTATTTTATTTTAAGAAAAATGGTGATTTAAAATTTTAAAACTTAAGATAAATATACAGGTGAAGCCAAACTGGCTGAAATAAATGAATAACGATTCATTATTGAAAATCAAACTGATTTTAATTAAAATGTTTTACGCCAAACTGGCAGATATGAATTAAATGAATAACAATTCATGTATTGAAAATCAAACTGATTTTAATTAAATTGTTTTACGCCAAACTGGCAGATATGAATTAAATGAATAATAATTCATGTATTGAAAATCAAACTGATTTTAATTAAATTGTTTTACGCCAAACTGGCAGGTATGAATTAAATGAAGAACAATTTGTGTATGGGAAATCAAACTGATTTTGATTAATTTGTTTTACGCCAAACTGGCAGATATGAATGAACTGAATAGGGATTCATGTACATTGAAAAAAAATCAAACTGATTTTATTAAGTATTATGAGATGTATAGAATGTTAAAGCCAAACTGGTTTAAATTCTTAAACTAAGGGATATTACAGTTTGAAATTGATGTTTTCCAGTTGTGTCCTGATATATACTTGTGTAGTGTATTAAAATACTTTTATAGATGTGTTGAAAGCTGTTTTGAAAGTTTAATAGTTGGATATTGTAAAATATATTTTTGCATACTGAGTTAGTAACATTCTATCGAGTAAATAGTTTGAAAGTATCGAATTAATTTTGGTTAGTTGGTTGGGTGTCTGTGGCTCTGAGGAAGTGTTTGAACTACGCACTAGAGTGCTTAAATTGAACTTTGAGATGGCGTATTTTGGAAAAGGCCGAAAGGAGGACATGAGAGTTCTGGCAGTGGAATTGGGAGAGGTGCTTGACGATAGCATGAGAATAATTGATTTGCGTAACTTAATTATGAAAAGTGATAATTGTGAGAGTTTGTAAAGGAAATGTTTATGTCAGTTGTAAATGAGAGAATAAAGCGAGAAGAGGCAGAGGAGAAGGAGTGGGAGAGAGTGGAGAGAGAGAGGTCAGAGGAAAGTAATTTTCAATTGCAGAAACAGAGATTGGAGCTGCAATTAAAGAGTAAGAGCCCTGACGATTCGGTTAAATCTAGTACAGATTTCGAATCGAGAGTAGAGATTCAGAAAGTGATGCCGAAATTTGATGCGAAAGAGGATGATATCAGTTTGTTTTTAGAACTCTTTGAACGACAAGCGAAGGTTCTTAAGATTTCCCCCGAAAAGTGGGTTACTCAATTAATTGGTGTTTTGCCATCTGAAATTTCTCAATTGATAACTCGTGAACCTGTGGAAAATGCTAGTGAATATAAGTATGTTAAGACATTGTTGATTAAACGTTTTAAATTGAGTCCGGAAAAGTTTCGTCAGAATTTTGTTAAAATTCAAAAATCACCTGATGGTACTTGGTATGATTTTTACTATGAAATGAAAAATTATTTAGAGGGTTGGTTGAATGGTTTGAAGATAGAGACATATGATCAATTGAAGGATTTGATGATTGTGGATCAGATAAAAAAGAGGGTACCGTCGGAATTTAAAGAGAGTTTTTTGGATCAATGGACAACTATAATTTCACCGGTTGATTTTGTGACTAAGATTGAAGAGTTTGAAGATGTAAGAGGGTAATAAAGGTGCGATGAGTTATAAGGATCGAAATGAGAAGAAATCATGGCAACCGAGATTTTGGAGAGGAAGTGGCCAGAGAAATGAAACTACACAGGATGTAAAGGGAAAGGAAAATTATTTTAAAGGTAGAAAACCCGATCCTAATTTTGATAGAAGGAAACCTTATCCTAATTTTTATAGAAGGAAACCTGATCCTAATTTTGATAGAAGGAAACCTGAACATAATTTTGATAAAAGGAATCCCGATCCTAATTTTAAGAGAAGGAAACAGTTCCGTTGTTACGAATGTGGGGATTCAACGCACTTCAGACCTGCTTGCCCCAGGCTTAAAACTAGAAATGGTTTGGGAGTTGTGAATCATGTTAAAAATAAAGTTGATGAGGACTTATTGGCACCATATACCATGTCGGGAACGATTAATGGTACTAGTATTCCTATTCTACGAGACACTGGAGCAACAGTCGATGTGGTGTGTCAAAAATACGTTTCACCTGAAAATATGACAGGAGAATATGTGTGGGTGCAGCATCTGTTGAACCAGCAGATGTCGTGTTTGCCTATGGCCGAAATTGAGATTGATTGTGAACTGGGCCATGTTACCACTAAAGCAGCGGTTCTTGGAAGGGAATTGGATCAGGGGAGATATATCCTTGGAAATAAAACAGCCTCACTATTAAAAGAGATTGAGGATGATTGTGGGAGAGAGAAAGAAATTGTGAGTGCTGTATTGACACGAGCGCAGAGGCGGACACAGCTTAGTGAGGAGCTAGTGAATGGCCAGAAAGAGAAATTGGAATTGACTGAAAAGTTGAGGGAGGAGAGAGATGAGTGTTCTGGTGCAGATTGTGAACTTTTGCCGGAGGTGGTGGAAGCTGAAGCCATATTAGATTTGGTGAAGGTAGATTCGAATGGATTTGCTGAAGAGCAACAGAGGAGTAAAGAATTGGCTCCATTGTTTACATTGGACGGAATGACTGAAACAGAATCCAAGGAATTTGGAGTGGTTGAAGAAAAATTATTGGTTAAGAGGAAAGTTGATAAGATGGAAAAAGAGGTGGATGTGCTTGTGGTTCCTGATCATACTGATCAAATCTTACTAGACATTGCTCATTTGTTTAAAAGTGTTCCTGTGAATGGCGAAACAATATGTGGCATGGAAAATATTGCTAAGATAAAAGAAAAAGAGAGTGCGGGTGAAGAGACTTTCAATAACGAGTTGAGAGTTTTGAACTTTACTTTAGTTGAAAATCAGTCATTGGCTGAGAAACTTCGTGAATCTACTAGAATTGAAACTGATAATGTTGCAAAAGTGAAGGAGGAGCTTGAATTATCTAGATTTGAAGATGTGAAAGGTGAACAAGGGGACATGATGAAAGAGGGAAGCGAAACCCAGGAAATGTTAAGCTTAAAGCAGATTAGTGGAACAGATGAGTCAATCATTGAAGAAGATAGAGAGCTATTCAATGTATCGCAAGTTAGAAATTCTGTAAATTTAGATGAAGTTGGTAATGAAACTAATTTTGAATTTCATGTTGGACTTTATCAAAATGATGTTAACGAATTTCTGTAGAGATGGTTATCCTTTTAGTTTGAAAAATAAGGACAATTAAAAATAGATGATGAGGTTCGAAAAGAGGAGAGTTTTAATCCTTATAGAAATGATTTATGTGAAGATCCTGAATTTGGAAATAATGATGAGATTAAAAGTGAGATTGCTGAAATGACTGAGGGAATTGCGGAAGACCAGCAAAATCCGCTTATGGTTGATTTAGTCAGGAGTGTAAATGAAGTGAAAGATAAAATTGATGGGAAGATTGATAAAGAGGATTATCCTAATGAACAAAATGAGGAAAACCATGAACCTGATTTGTTAGTTGAAAGATGTGAGTAAAATGTGGCAGCGACAAGTAATACTGAGGGAAATTTGTCTAACATAGGAAACGCATATAATCAATGTGCATCAACAAATGAAAATCTTCGTAAGACAGAAAACGGAATCACCTGTGGTATGTTCAAGAAGGGTGCTTGTAGAAATGGGAGCTATGCTGATGTTCAGGAATGTTACGGAATGTGTGACAAGAAACTGGAGAGAAATGCAGTGGTAAAATCAAGGAAAATTAAAATGATGAAGAATCATAAGAAAAGAAGGAAGAGATCACCTGCGGAATTAAAGGTACACGCAGTTAAGGAGTTACAGAAAGAATTTCTACTGCAAATTGATGCATCGGACACTGGTCTGCGTATAGTTTTGGCGCAGATTAGCGATCAAGGAGAGGAGCATCCTATTTTATACATTAGTAGGAAGCTCAAGCAATCGGAGCAGAAATATTGTACCACTGAAAAGGAGTGTACGGCTATAGTGTATGCAGTGAAGAAATTAAGGTGTTATTTGGATGGCCATTTGCCATTTATAATACAAACTGATCACAACCCTTTGGTGGGGCTTAAAACTCATGCAGGTTCTAATCAGAGACTTTTACGATGGGCCCTGGCATTACAACAGTTCAATTATAGGATTGAGCATAAAAGAGGAAAAGATCACTGTAATGCAGACACTCTGAGACGGCACCCATACACCGAGTGATATCTATTAAGTTTATATATTCTATATATTAAAATGGTATTATTTGTGTGAAAAAAATGTATATTTTTATATTTATTTATTGTCTGTATTAGAATAAGAGAAAAAATACAAAAATAACTTTGAAATGTTAAATTATGATCTAGAATTTATTAGTTGCAAATTTATAGATATTTTTTTAAATTGTGTTAATTCATATGAAAAGTTGTTTCATTTGGTAGAGAAAAAGTGTCAGATATTCATTTGCTTTTGTATCATGTTAGACTTATATAAAAAGAAAAAAAAATCTGTTAATTGTTTTGGTATTTGTGTAAAATTACATTTGTAATAATTTTGTCTAGAAGTTACAGAATTTTGTGTATATTTAAATTATGGTAAATTAGTACAAATTTTATATAATATAATTTATGTATTTGTATTACTGGCAAGGTGTGAATTGCTGTATTTTTTGCGTGCTTCAAAATTTTTTTGCTAGTAAATTTAAATTTTAGGAATTTTAATTAGGGCGGCACATGGCTGTGATGGATCAGGAAAAAGGGGGGAGATGAGATGTATGTGACAAAGTAACAAGCTGTTCCTGAACATTGTGAACTAAAGGGAAAATTTGGTGTTCAATGGAACTTGTCACAACTGTATATTCTCATCAAGGACCTCGTTTGGACACGTCCAAAATTTGGAGGGGGAGGAGTCTGTAACGACCGAAGAAACTCATGGCCTATCCTGATTCGTAAGTTGCTGGCCTAGAGTGGTCCAGAGTTTGTCCATGGTTTTGTCGCCTAGCTTCGGAGGTAGATCGCCGTGTAAACCGTGTAATCGAATCGAAAGGACAGTTTTCGATATGCGAGGAGACTTTAAGAGATGTTAGTTGGCAGGTCAAAAGAAGTGAACCGAGCTAAGCTGAGGAGATGCAGAGAAAGTTGGACAGATGATGTTGAGCAGAAATGGGGTGTGCACGTGGAAAGTATGAAATAGTTTTGTACGTTGAGGTTTTTACGGAGGAGTGTAATGTTTTAAAGTGTTTATATTAACTTGTGTATCAGCGAAGCCGAATAAAGGTGTTGGACGTGAAGCGTCATCTCGGATCACTGGAGTTGTCAGTTCATTACACCGTGCTCTAACTCGCGTAAATAGGCTCGGATTGCCCTGAAATTTTTGTATGTTATTGTCGTTTACTCTAGCATGTTCCCTATTTCAACTAAAGTGTGTAGCACTTAGTTTTTTTTACAGGGCTATTCAAAAGTATTCCGTTACATTACAGTCAATGGGGAATAATCGTATCAAGTACATTTTGATGATGTTACGCCATTTGAAACATGATGGAATTGATATATAATTATGAAGAGCATTAAAACATGTTCTTTGTAGAATATGGGATGAAAAGCATTAATTATTCATTTACAGGGCCAAACAAAATAATTCTGTTACACATTGTTCTATGTGGAAAAATCGTTTGCAGTGTAATTTAGCGATATTTCTCTATTTCAAACATAATGAAAATTATATGCATTACTGAGGTGCTCTATAAATTGCTCCCTTTAAAGTGTGGTGTGCATTGTGTTTATTTACAGGGACACACAAAAGATATCGGTTACAGTACTTGTGCGATATTTACAGTCTGTGTGATAAGTGCGTTTTCAACTTTGGTTTGCATTTTTAAGTTTAACTAATTTTTTTCTTAGTACGTGTGTGTTTATAAACTCGGTTGTTCATATACAGGGCTACACAAGGGAATATGTAAGTATAACAGACTATGGGAGTGAAGTGCTTATAAGGGTAGTTTTTAATTGTGTTGCGCATTTTCCTGCTTAACTACATTTAGTAGACTAATAGAAGTTTGTGGAATATAAATAAATTCATGTACAGGGCTACGCAAAGAAAAATATACATTGTCTTTTACGGTTGGTAATTGCTGCGAGTGACTTTTTAAGTTGCCTTTGAGCTTAATATGTGGTGTGTACAAGATTCTTAAGATTATATACAGGGCTGTACAAAAGATTAAGAGTGCATTTCCATCGATTGTCGAAAATTGCTAAATGTCAATATTCTTGCTGAACTAAATTTTATCATGGTATATATCCACATCTATTGATCCTATACAGGGCTGCACTAAATAATTCGACTAATTTTTTGACACTGGAAGGTAATTTCGAAAACTGTATTTTTCAATGTGTTATATGTTTTCTAAACTGTTTACTTACATATCTTCTTTCACTTTATTTAGCGGTTAAGTTTCGTTACAGTTTTCTGGCTGTGTTGGAAAGTGTTTTATAATCTATGCTTAGCGCATGATTTTTCGTTCTTAATTTTCTTCGTCTTGATTTTTATTTTATAATACAATACTTAAAGTTAATCTTAATATATTATATTTGTATTAATTCGTTTAATTTGAAGTTTTTGTTGCTCTTCTGATGTTTTTGTTTTCTCAATTTTTGCCTTTTAAGTTTAAATTTGACTTTTCAGGAATTAAAATAATTTTTAATTAAATAAGTTTCATTCTAGTGAGTGAATGAAGTAATTTATGAAAAACTGATTTTTTTTTTTCAAAATGGCGACTGTCTCAATTTAAAATTAATTTTTAACTTTATAAAACCGACTGGTGATAAAATAAATGATAAATTTTTATGATAAAATGTTGTTTCAGCCTTTCTTTTAAATTCCTTTTTTTTTTCAAAGTTTAGTAATACGGTTCTTTTTCGTCCATCCCCCTTCCCTGTGGTGCCCATGTTTCACAATACAGGCAACTGATCAAACTAAACACCAACATATTTCGTTCACATTAGTGGTTTTCATGCGCCAACTCATGCGAAATACTGGCAGAGAATATATTACAATTTGTATTAATATTACATTGATGATAAAAAATGCAATTCATTGGGTACATTTGACAAAGCTATACATTTGAAAGCCTATCTACTGCTAAAATTGCCAACCCTGGTTGTCCATGTTACTTTTCTCAGGGAAGGACAAATCTCGGGAATTACCCCTCAAATTATTTTTTTCAGGGTGGTGAGGGGAACAAAATTTATATAAATTACACTAAACACTATTTTCCTGTAATTTGTTTGTTTCAAAATGAAACATCTCATCCTCATTAAAATAAATATAATTCAAGGCATAAAATTCACCATTGGGTGATAAAGTGCCATTTCAGGAAACAAGGCGCTGTTTTTAAATAGTTTTTGTGGCCTTTCAGTTTTAATTTAGTAGTTAATTTTCAAGATATGGTTACATTTAAACATGATATTATATCAATAAGATATGTAATGAAATTAAAAAGTTCACGCTGAAAGACCTTGCCTGTTAGAAAAGGCATTATTCAAGTTATTTTGTCTAACTTATAACTTTTTTCTAAATGTATCAAACTGTTATACATAGTAAAATGAACACCCAAGGTTGGATTGTAGCAGTTGCTTGCTTTCAAATGCATAGCTTTGTCAAATATAATCAGTTAATGGTTTCTTTATTATCAGTGTAAAATTCATACAAATTCTAAAGTATTCTCTGTCAGCAATATGCATGACTTGGTGTCTTTTGCGATCAGTTGTGTGTATCTTGAAACAGGATCTACACAGGACAAGGGGGGAGGGGATTGCTTTTACGATTTATTTTTTTTAATATGCAATGAAAATGATAAGCATGCCAGCAACAAAATTTCTTAGCATTTTGTCATAAACATTTTTAAATAAATTGATTTTTTTTTTATTTATTTATTATACATAATAAAAGGCAACAATATAATTTTCATACATTTGACAAGCTTTTAAAATATTCAGTGTTTTCTGTGCACTGCAAAAACATATGTTCAATGAAAAGAGATGAATTATTTATAGTGTAGTTGTATATGTAAAATTAAATTCGCCATTATTATAAATCCGAAATATTCTTTAAAATAAATGTCAACGATGCAATAATTTTCATTAATACCAATATAAGTTATCTGCTACATGGAATATATGGGTGGATAATATGGGTATTGAATAATAACACTATTTACGGATTGAAAAGAACATAAATTTTTCGATAGAATACGGGGATATCATAATTCTTAAAAATTAAAATTTAAAAACTAATTAGAAAAATTAAAACATTTATTTTAATAATAAGCAATTTTTATAATGTTGGTATTTTGATTATCCCATTGCTTTGCAAAAAAAATTAGAGACAAATAGATAAAATATGATTATTATACTTTTATTAAAATCAATTTCTCTTTAAAATGGAACAGAAAAATTATTTACAATTTAAATAAATGGTGAAATTTAATTAACTTTTATTTTTCCCAGAGAATGCCAAGGGAAAGAATATACTTTCAAATATTCACGCTTTACTGAATCAATTTATACTAGTGAAGAGAAAACAGTCAACAAGTTGATATCTACAAGAACTTGCATCGTAGCTTTTTTAGATGCGTTCGTAATTATATAAATACGTAGCACGTGTAGTCGTCGTCTGGGCCGTCCGTCTGTCCGCATATAAGAGCGCAAAAACAACCCAACCGAATGGTTTGAAATTTAATATATATAATCGTTGCATAATTTGGTCGAGTCATTTTAAATTTTACGAAAATTGAATCAAAACTAAAAAAATATATTAATAAAAATATTAATAAGTATTTTGATTTTTTTAAAAATTGGTACTTTCTTGTACAGCTTCCGAGGTTTAATCGTCAAGCGACCGAGATGAATCGTCAAGTTATCTGACATGCAGGACGTTATAGTCATATAATATGACGTATATGACATTTTTTAACCTCTATGACCAAGTTATAGTCACATTATTCATTCTATTAAATCCTATCACACATAATTAATTTAGTGATATCCCATGGTAGGTAATGATTCTAGGTTGCCATGGTGATTACGTCCTATTTAAGATGGAGTCCTATTATTTCCGTATAACTGAATTTAAAAACCTAATTTGCATACTAAAGTTGTTTAATTATAGTAATCATATAATCTACCAACAGTTTTTTTGATAAAAATAGATATTAAATGGAAAAAGACTCTAAACATGGATTTCAAGTTCTGAAATTTTCAAATCTGGAATTTTCAGTAACTGTCAAGAAAACATAAAATGTTACCAATTTAAATGTACTTATTTTCAAACGGAAATTAACCATATCATAATAACAGACGATATAAATATTTTCACTGAAATAATAACAGTAAGAACGCACCTCATTTGTCACTTTTGACGTACAGTTTCCAACTTGTTTAGTTTTATGTTAAACATGTTTAAGCTGCTGGACAGTCATTTATCCCTATTCACAAGAATTAAGTTATGAAAATTTATAGAATTTGAAATAATTATTTCAGAAAGGTATATTAAAACATTTCATAAGGGCGCTAAAAGTATAATCGGTTTAAAGAGTAAAAAAATGACACTTTGAAGCATATCTTTTAAAATACAGACTTATTTGCTTAACTAAACAAAATGGTTTATAAAAACATTTAATATAATGATTGACATGTTTCGGACGCACAAACGGTGCCATTATCAAGAGATACAAAATAAATAAACTATTCTCGCAAAAATATTTGAAAATAAACTTAAAAAAACATAAGTCACAACATTATATGTGTAATAAAAGGAGGTTTTAAAAGTAGTCAACTGTAAACGTGAAAGTTAGTATTTTCTTATTGTTTTCTTCAGACTGAACAAGACCTCGTGCCAGATTTTAGGTAATTCAAAAGACGCTGATTCATTGCAAATGCTCTCGCTACGTATATAGATTTCTATTGATTCTCGGATAATAGATTCGAAATAAAGTCTTGATGGATAAATTATTTTACTATTCTTAAAATCAAGTTTAAAGCCAAAGCTGTAGTTCTTCTGTCATATTTGATATATGTCAAATGCTCTTTTAATCTTGTTTTAAACTTTATAGTTGTCATTCCTGTATAATATTGCAATGTTCCATCTGCTTTGTCAAGATTACATGCGTTCGAGACTTTAAAAATTGATTTTAAGAATAGTAAAACAACTTATCCATCATGATTTTATTTCTCTTCTATTATCCATGAATCAATAGAAATCTATATGCGTAACGAGAACATTTGCAATTAATCAGCGTCTTTTGAAATACATAAAAATAATGCACGAGGTCTTGTTCAATTAAAAAAAACAATAAGAAAATATTCACACGTTTACACACGTTATTCACACAAATATTTTCACGTTTACATCTGACTATTTTTAAGCAACTGCTTTAATTGCACATATGATCTCCTGACTTATGTTTTGCAAGTTTATTTTCAAATATTTTTGCGAGAATAGTTTGTTAATACTGTAGATCTTGATAATGGTGCAGTTTCTGTGTTCGGAACATGTCGATCATTATATAATAACATTTTTATAAGCCATTTTGTTTCTACTTTTATCACTTAAGCATTTAAGTCTGTATTTTAATGATAGTTAGTGATTTTATTATATGATTATGCATCTTCTTTAATTAACAAAATTGAAATATGTTTTTAATGTCTGTCAAAATGACGTCATATTCATTCACCAACTCGGAAATTTGAAGATAAATCTTAAAAGAACAAAATACTTTTGACATATAATGTCATAGAAAACGTGCATTCTCAATGAAAAAAATGATTAAACTATTTTTTTAACTTTTTTTTGTTGTTGTTACTTGAAATTTACCGTTTCATAAGACTAATATTATAAACCATTTCTAAATGTACAATAAACTTAGACTTATCTTTCACACAAACTATTGAAACATCATATGCAATTTAAATACAAAATATCGAGTTGCCATGCTGCTAGCAGTATTTAATATTCAAAGCATTACCTGTAAAAAAAACCTCTTTTTTATAGTTCAAGAAAAATTTTATCATTTCAAATATATTTCAGAAGTGTCATATTAATACTGAAATTCATCATATGAATGCATTTCTTCACTCGAGCTAAATCCTTGAATAAACTCGTTCCATTATCAGCACGAAACCAAGTTTTTAATATTCATACAACAAAGTTTCTTCTATTCAGATATGTTCCGAATGCAAACAGAGTGTAAATGTTTTAGATTTTAAACAATAATGCATTGATATTCTACAAATATTAGGTAGCTTTCAATACAAAAAAGTATAAAGCTACCTATTGCAGCCGTTCGGAGGAAAGCAGTTCCGGAAAATTTCCATATATTTTCACCGATCATGACCCCCAGATCCCAAAACCACCCTCCGTCCAAATGTTGATTTATATATATAGATATATCCATATATATATATATATGGATATATATATATGGATATATATATATATATATATATATATATATATATATATATATATATATATATATATATATATATATATCCATATATATATATATCCATATATATATATATATATATATATATATATATATATATATATATATATATATATATATATATATATATATATGGATATATATATATGGATATATATATATATATATATATATGGATATATATATATGGATATATAT